>JAQJVL010000048.1:267068-1467068 GCA_035578905.1 Stictocephala bisonia
TTAAGGCTACAATCAGATCACAAACAACCATTAGGTGCTGTTATCTGGGAACTTGCGACCGATAAATGTAGACTGTGAATGTATTTGACTCAAAGGTCAGCCATTCCCTTCACTCCGTCCCTCCCAGTTACTGCCACTACCAAGATAAATTGCAACTTGTCAAATCATTGTCGTGTACTCGTTATTGTTTTTTCATGTAATGATTGCAATTTTTTCCTGCCTTTTCTTGCTCATGCTTGTGGAACGTATATTTGTTATCATTTTATGGTAACAGGCTTGTAGATCTGATTAACTGTTTGTTTCTTGGCTTAATAATGTTTATGAAGAAGCGAAAATACTCGTATATTTAGTCAAACCTACGTATTCTACGAGTCAAATTATAATATATGTCAAAAGACCATAGTTATTATTACTTTTACTTCAAGTGTGGGATGTCTATGTCATACATACTTATGGTTTGTAAACATATCAACTGTAAAGAACAATATATTTTAAGGCCCTATCATTTATCTTAAAAATATGGTAACTACGGACCTTTGTATACAATCCTTACTCATGAAAATGTCTTTTGATATATCTCCCAGCCACGCTATTCTTGGCAATAACTACCAACAACCGACGTTTTTATAACATTATACGGATGTTCATTAGTTTTACTTCTTTTATTAGAAGACAACCCTAAACAGGATACTGCACCAAAAATATATCCTTTTTCAATTTTGAATGTTAGTATATTTGTACTGTTGTTAAATTTTAAATGTTTAGACATTCGCTGGTCACTCATTTTCCATTAGGTATAACAACTTTAGTTATGATAACGGCTACCTATATTCTTCAATAATCTGTAAAATTAATTACCTACTGTCGGCGCAGAAATTATGTCCACCCGAGTTCGAAGGTCGTTTTTAAGTGATTAAAACACCTTTGAAAAATCTAATCACACCATTGTATTTCTCATTTAATTGTATGTTATTTCATATGAATTTTGAATTTTTTTTACAAATTTTAATAATTTTTACCTTAGTTGCAATAAAAGAAGTACCATAATGTTAACTGTTTTTACTGTACATTATATTTACACCATTATCACTAAAAAAACTCGTTAACGTATCGTATTTATATTTTAATACCTAGGAATTTTGTCAATAAGTTTTGTAATTTTCAGAATTTCAGCAGCTCAATAAAAAAAAGTTCTTATCAATTCCCCGAAAGATTGTTTTCTTGGCTCCTAAATGTTGTAGAATTAATTACTTGGTCTTGTCGTACTCCTTATGACATGTATAGTTACGATATATTACTTTCATATGTGTAAGTAAATACAGTGGTTTTATATTAAAATAAATCAATTTTAATTGATCAATTTTAAGTTATTTTAAATTGATTTAAATCGATTAAAAACCATCACATGTACTTACACATTTGGAAGTAATTTATCGTAACTATACATGTCCTAAGGAGTACAACAAGACCAAGTAATTAATTCTACAACATTTAGGAGCCAAGAAAACAATTTTTTAGGGAATTGATAAGAACTTTTTTCTTGAGCTGCTAAAATTTTAAAAATTATAAAACTTATAGAAAACATTCTTATCAACTAGGTATTAAAATATAAATACGATACATTCACAAGTTTTTGAGTAATAACGGTGTAAATTTTATATACAATAAAAATTAGTTAAAATTCCGGTACTTTTTTTGTTGCAACTAGAATAACAATTATTAAAATTTGGAAAAAAAAATTAAATTTCATATGAAATAACGTACAATTTAATGAGGAAAACAATGGTGTCATTTGATTTTTCAAAGGTCTTTTAATCACTTAGAAAAGCCCTTCAAACGCGGGTGCACATAATTTCTGCGCCGACAGTAGCAACGTGTAGTGGGTTTATTCAGAGCTAATGAGATTATGCTCTTGACACAATTATTACTTTCTTGGAAAATTTTGAATCTAGTGTACAATTTTATGTCAACAATTTTTATAATGTGAATTTCATATTTGCTATGCAAATCAAGTACAAAATGTCACTGCGTGAACGATCTACGTTTCAGTAATTAACTCCAGAAAAATAAAACGAGGCTTACAAATTGATTTATACACGTACAGTAAATATTGACCCACCCACCCATACACGTACAGTGATATTTTATTCCCAGAAAGCAAAATTTGGCTTCGATTGAATTGACTAATGGGAGTATACGTGTATGGATGGTAGATATCAGTCATGTAAGGGTAGTTGGCCAACCATTAGTATGAAGACACAGGAAACTCAGCAAACCTCAGCAGTTTTTTTCGTAAGATACGAGGATGGATAATAATCATGAGTTAGATGGCAAGGTGAATAAATGACCTTAAGTGGTATGTCTTTGTAGCTGTGCATAGTGTGACTGTGTGTGTGTAGAATAACATGAGTGGTATGTCTTCGTGGCTGTGCTTAGACTGTGACAGTGCATAGAATAACGTATATTGTAATGTCTTAGTGGCTGTGCATAGTGTGACTGTGTGTGTGTAGAATAACATGAGTGGTATGTCTTCGTGGCTGTGCTTAGACTGTGACAGTGCATAGAATAACGTATATTGTAATGTCTTAGTGGCTGTGCATAGTGTGACTGTGTGTGTGTAGAATAACATGAGTGGTATGTCTTCGTGGCTGTGCTTAGACTGTGACAGTGCATAGAATAACGTATATTGTAATGTCTTAGTGGCTGTGTATAGTGTGACTGTGTGTGTGTAGAATAACATGAGTGGTATGTCTTCGTGGCTGTGCTTAGACTGTGACAGTGCATAGAATAACGTATATTGTAATGTCTTAGTGGCTGTGCATAGTGTGACTGTGTGTGTGTAGAATAACATGAGTGGTATGTCTTCGTGGCTGTGCTTAGACTGTGACAGTGCATAGAATAACGTATATTGTAATGTCTTAGTGGCTGTGCATAGTGTGACTGTGTGTGTGTAGAATAACATGAGTGGTATGTCTTCGTGGCTGTGCTTTAGATGGTCTGGTGGAGTTCAAATTCCTTCAGATGTTGGAAAAACCATGTATCTCACTTCGAATACCGCCTCAGTTAGGGGTACAAAATTTACAAGAACCAAATATAAATTTTAATTACAATAATTTTTAAGAATATTCTTTAAAATGGATTTAAATTAATTACGGTTAATGTTTTTTAATTCCTATTTGATCATTTCCATATTTTTTACAATTTTGTTCATAAATAAAATCTAAATATTTTCTTGAAAGCCAACAATTAAATATACAACTTAAAACAGCATTTTAATTTACTGTTTATTTTACAAAACAATTCTTTCTCGGAAAATCCTTTGCTTTGAAATGGAAGAAAATTATTTAATGCATTACTGAATACAGTATTTTATATGAAGACATAAACATAACAATAATTATTTAGAAGTTAAAATATGTATATAAATACAACATTCATTTTATAAATAAACTGATTATTATGAATTATTCAAGAAGAAATAAAAATTTTAAAAGAAATAATATTAAATACTGTAACTAGCTTTAAAAGTAGGCTTAACATTAAACAAATACTTTATTGGTTTGTTATATCATCATAACCTGACTTCAAATTGGAATAGGGAATAATTAATGTTTGATATACAAACAATCGTATTAACAAAAGTACACAAAACAAACATTTATACAAATAATAAATTAAATTTGGGTCTTACTGTTTAAAAACAAAACAAAAAAGACTTTTACTGGTGTGCCTACCACTAAAACCAAATGGAGCAAGACACTTTGTCTACCCTAAACGTAGAATTACGTTAAAACTAACATCGTACGTGTGAGAGTGGGTCATTAATACCGTACTTGTAAGGGTAGGTGGGTGGGTCATTATCTCCGTACGTGTGAAGGTGGGTGGGTCAGTACCACCGTACGTCTAAATATGGGTGGGTGGTCACAATACCACTGCAACTTTTACAGGTCAAGATCCACCCATCTACCCATCACTAAAGTGGAATGGCCAATCCATCCATACCTTAATCCTACATTCATGTTTGCAATAAGAGTAAGATATTGCAACGAATACTTCCCTCAGACTCCTAAAGATTCTATTCCACCTTTCCGCATAGTGAGTGACCAGATACAGACGAGAATGTACACTAGACAAGTCTACTCGTGTTACCGGTTCAAGTAATTGAATTTAAGGCTACAATCAGATCACAAACAACCATTAGGTGCTGTTATCTGGGAACTTGCGACCGATAAATGTAGACTGTGAATGTATTTGACTCAAAGGTCAGCCATTCCCTTCACTCCGTCCCTCCCAGTTACTGCCACTACCAAGATAAATTGCAACTTGTCAAATCATTGTCGTGTACTCGTTATTGTTTTTTCATGTAATGATTGCAATTTTTTCCTGCCTTTTCTTGCTCATGCTTGTGGAACGTATATTTGTTATCATTTTATGGTAACAGGCTTGTAGATCTGATTAACTGTTTGTTTCTTGGCTTAATAATGTTTATGAAGAAGCGAAAATACTCGTATATTTAGTCAAACCTACGTATTCTACGAGTCAAATTATAATATATGTCAAAAGACCATAGTTATTATTACTTTTACTTCAAGTGTGGGATGTCTATGTCATACATACTTATGGTTTGTAAACATATCAACTGTAAAGAACAATATATTTTAAGGCCCTATCATTTATCTTAAAAATATGGTAACTACGGACCTTTGTATACAATCCTTACTCATGAAAATGTCTTTTGATATATCTCCCAGCCACGCTATTCTTGGCAATAACTACCAACAACCGACGTTTTTATAACATTATACGGATGTTCATTAGTTTTACTTCTTTTATTAGAAGACAACCCTAAACAGGATACTGCACCAAAAATATATCCTTTTTCAATTTTGAATGTTAGTATATTTGTACTGTTGTTAAATTTTAAATGTTTAGACATTCGCTGGTCACTCATTTTCCATTAGGTATAACAACTTTAGTTATGATAACGGCTACCTATATTCTTCAATAATCTGTAAAATTAATTACCTACTGTCGGCGCAGAAATTATGTCCACCCGAGTTCGAAGGTCGTTTTTAAGTGATTAAAACGCCTTTGAAAAATATAATCACACCATTGTATTTCTCATTTAATTGTATGTTATTTCATATGAATTTTGATTTTTTTTTACAAATTTTAATAATTTTTACCTTAGTTGCAATAAAAGAAGTACCAGAATGTTAACTGTTTTTACTGTACATTATATTTACACCATTTTCACTAAAAAATCTCGTTAACGTATCGTATTTATATTTTAATACCTAGGAATTTTGTCAATAAGTTTTGTAATTTTCAGAATTTCAGCAGCTCAATAAAAAAAAGTTCTTATCAATTCCCCGAAAGATTGTTTTCTTGGCTCCTAAATGTTGTAGAATTAATTACTTGGTCTTGTCGTACTCCTTATGACATGTATAGTTACGATATATTACTTTCATATGTGTAAGTAAATGCAGTGGTTTTATATTAAAATAAATCAATTTTAATTGATCAATTTTAAGTTATTTTAAATTGATTTAAATCGATTAAAAACCATCACATGTACTTACACATCTGGAAGTAATTTATCGTAACTATACATGTCCTAAGGAGTACAACAAGACCAAGTAATTAATTCTACAACATTTAGGAGCCAAGAAAACAATTTTTTAGGGAATTGATAAGAACTTTTTTCTTGAGCTGCTAAAATTTTAAAAATTATAAAACTTATTGAAAACATTCTTATCAACTAGGTATTAAAATATAAATACGATACATTCACAAGTTTTTGAGTAATAACGGTGTAAATTTTATATACAATAAAAATTAGTTAAAATTCCGGTACTTTTTTTGTTGCAACTAGAATAACAATTATTAAAATTTGTAAAAAAAATTCAAATTTCATATGAAATAACGTACAATTTAATGAGGAAAACAATGGTGTCATTTGATTTTTCAAAGGTCTTTTAATCACTTAGAAAAGCCCTTCAAACGCGGGTGCACATAATTTCTGCGCCGACAGTAGCAACGTGTAGTGGGTTTATTCAGAGCTAATGAGATTATGCTCTTGACACAATTATTACTTTCTTGGAAAATTTTGAATCTAGTGTACAATTTTATGTCAACAATTTTTATAATGTGAATTTCATATTTGCTATGCAAATCAAGTACAAAATGTCACTGCGTGAACGATCTACGTTTCAGTAATTAACTCCAGAAAAATAAAACGAGGCTTACAAATTGATTTATACACGTACAGTAAATATTGACCCACCCACCCATACACGTACAGTGATATTTTATTCCCAGAAAGCAAAATTTGGCTTCGATTGAATTGACTAATGGGAGTATACGTGTATGGACGGTAGATATCAGTCATGTAAGTGTAGTTGGCCAACCATTAGTATGAAGACACAGGAAACTCAGCAAACCTCAGCAGTTTTTTTCGTAAGATACGAGGATGGATAATAATCATGAGTTAGATGGCAAGGTGAATAAATGACCTTAAGTGGTATGTCTTTGTAGCTGTGCTTAGACTGTGACTGTGTGTGTAGAATAACATGAGTGGTATGTCTTCGTGGCTGTGCTTAGACTGTGACAGTGCATATAATAACGTATATTGTAATGTCTTAGTGGCTGTGCATAGTGTGACTGTGTGTGTAGAATAACATGAGTGGTATGTCTTCGTGGCTGTGCTTAGACTGTGACAGTGCATATAATAACGTATATTGTAATGTCTTAGTGGCTGTGCATAGTGTGACTGTGTGTGTAGAATAACATGAGTGGTATGTCTTCGTGGCTGTGCTTACCCTGTGACAGTGCATATAATAACGTATATTGTAATGTCTTAGTGGCTGTGCATAGTGTGACTGTGTGTGTGTAGAATAACATGAGTGGTATGTCTTCGTGGCTGTGCTTAGACTGTGACAGTGCATAGAATAACGTATATTGTAATGTCTTAGTGGCTGTGCATAGTGTGACTGTGTGTGTAGAATAACATGAGTGGTATGTCTTCGTGGCTGTGCTTAGACTGTGACAGTGCATATAATAACGTATATTGTAATGACTTAGTGGCTGTGCATAGTGTGACTGTGTGTGTAGAATAACATGAGTGGTATGTCTTCGTGGCTGTGCTTAGACTGTGACAGTGCATATAATAACGTATATTGTAATGACTTAGTGGCTGTGCATAGTGTGACTGTGTGTGTAGAATAACATGAGTGGTATGTCTTCGTGGCTGTGCTTAGACTGTGACAGTGCATAGAATAACGTATATTGTAATGTCTTAGTGGCTGTGCATAGTGTGACTGTGTGTGTAGAATAACATGAGTGGTATGTCTTCGTGGCTGTGCTTAGACTGTGACAGTGCATATAATAACGTATATTGTAATGACTTAGTGGCTGTGCATAGTGTGACTGTGTGTGTAGAATAACATGAGTGGTATGTCTTCGTGGCTGTGCTTAGACTGTGACAGTGCATAGAATAACGTATATTGTAATGTCTTAGTGGCTGTGCATAGTGTGACTGTGTGTGTAGAATAACATGAGTGGTATGTCTTCGTGGCTGTGCTTAGACTGTGACAGTGCATATAATAACGTATATTGTAATGTCTTAGTGGCTGTGCATAAAGTTTGGGAGTGCTGAAAAATGTAGGTGGTACGTCTTGGTGGCTGGCAACCAACAGAAATATGCAAGGGTGCATGTTCAACAGGAAGTGGTAGGCTATGTCAGTAGAGATTGTGGCAAGCAAGAGATTAGCCTGTGAATGTGAGAGTTACATAAACTATGCTTTGCTTCGGATCAATAACTAACAATTAGGAGACATTTTAAAATAATTTATGAGGGATAATTATCTTCGTCAGCATAAATCTAGACGGATTTGCCAAAGGCCTGCTTTATATACCTGATTCATTGGAACACCAGCTAACAAATGAATTAAATGGAATTTAGGAGGTGAGTGGTAGGACCTGCAATGTCAAGGCCAAGGCTTGGAATGTACAATGTAGGCCCGGCATTGGCCTTAGATTTGTAAATATAGGGCCACCGACCATTCATATAGCAAGGTTCCTTGTGGGGTGGGGCGTGGTCGGCGTCCAACCTTGAGGGGCTACCACGCGCTCACTGCACTCCGATGGAGCTCAAAGGTCAGAGACATTTGATAATATGATAACATATATTGTACAATGAACAATAATTAAAATTCAAGAATTACAGTCGTGAACCGCCTCAACATGTGACAGCAAATCAAATAATCCCTGATTTTTCACGTCGTGTCGGTGAATTACAAGTGAACTAGTGCATTGATTTTATCGAAGATGACTGGGGCCAGGAGGCATTTATTATTTATTACAAATAAGTATATAAAAACTGTTATGTATAAACTTTAAAAGTGATAAGTGTTATCATAAAATGTGTCAAATTTACGGTTCTGAGGTTCAAGACAATGTGAAATAAAATAATAACTCTCATATTTGTTAAAATTCTTCCTAGCAAAATATTAAAATCAGCTAATTAAGTTGATTATCACACTGATAAACTGTGTAAGACCTGGCTCGTGATTCGTGAAATAACAGCATGGGAGAGTTAGAAGTGTTTTGAAGGTCTGTCCACTAAGGAGGGGCACAGGACCATCCAGTGCTCATAGATTTCATGCAACTGTCACTATACAATACTTTATTTAATGAATTTTCCGACTTGACATGAGCGCTTTTAGTGGCATTAGAACGAAGCTCTGACGCGTGGTGTTGCCAAGAGTACTGCGTTTGACATACGAAGAACAACAATTACTTGTTGAGATAGAAGTCCGCTTGAAGGGGCGTTTTTAATTAGTTGGAACAATATAATGCAATAGAACAATATGTAAATAATGCGATTAGAACAATCTATAAACAATAGGAAGCAAAAATGTAAAAGCCATATAAACTATATGAAAGTACACGATATGAATATGTTTAGTGCTCACACTAAAATTCACAATATCAAACAAGTTGCTTTTAAAATGAAGCGTGATACAACGTAATAGCTGCGAGACCTCAGCAAAAGTCTTTCTCGTATTTGTGAAATGTTAACTACAATGTAAATAAACATTTCATTTTACACAGTAGTGGGACGGATCTCTGTCTGAAGTACGAGAGTCTCACGTAGAGACACGGGAAATGTTTGTATTCAATGTAGCTTATACAGTATCTATAAAATAAAAGGGGACGTCAGATAAGTCTCGCATCTCGCACTACTTAGAATAATTAGGTAAACGTCTCTGCAGGAACTCATAACTCCAAAACCTGCAAGAAATTATGGCAGGAAGCGTAGATCAGAATGGTGATACACATTGACTATTTATACGCAGAGAATGTCTAACTATACAACACTCATATAAATATTCCATTAGTACACAGTAATCCCACATATGCCAGGTTGTATGTGAACTTCTTGGTAATATCACAGCTGAACGGAAGTTAAAACGGTACAGAAGTATGGAAGGTCAAGGAGACTCCAGTTGAGGTTATGGTGGAGGCATGTATCAGCTGGCACTCGTCTGTTACGTATACACAAAGAATAGATTGACGGTTCTACTACCAACAATAGTAAATAATTGTATAAAAACAAAATTACTTCACACTATCAGGATGTAACATGATTTTAAGTATCAGTAGCTCATAGTCTCAACCACAGATCAGGAAACACTTTTCTGGATTCACCAGTACATATTTCAATATTGTCATACTCTTACAGAAATCAGCTTCATAAAAATATTTCAAGGAATAACTTCCCATCAATAGTGCAACATTCATAATTACTAAATTCCTTTCAGTGTTATCGGAGTGTACTCGCACTTATTTACCAACGATCAATCGTCAAACGAAGAAAAAAGTTCATATGTATACAGGGTTGGGAAAAAGTATGGAATATATTTATTGATTTTAAAACTATTGAAAGAAATGTAATGACACTTTGCAGTTATTTACTGCATATGTCTCTATACCAAACATTCAACATATTTTACTCATTTTTCGTATATCCAAGAGATGGCCCATGAAGGAAATTTACAAATTTTGAATGTAAGACTACATTGATGTATATCTCACTTTAAAGATCTTTGTTTGTATAATACAAAAGTGCAAACCTGAGGTCAAAAGGATGACACAGTCAGAAAATACAGCGATTCAAAGAATTTAATGTCATATAAATAAATCTTCCTAGTTATTTATTTAACAGCTTGAGGTCGCTGTTGTTGATTGTTAACAATCATAACGAACAATTGCGTTATAACTGATGTTAAATAAAATACTATTTTAATTAACAACAATGAAAATAAGAAAAAAATATTAAGGAAAATTATTATAATAATAGGTAGGCTTTATTTAACATTTCTAAAACTTCCTTCATGTGCCATCCCCTGGACATACGAAAAACTAGTAAAATATGTCTAAATGTTTGGTATAGTGTGTGTCTAAATTGTACATAACTGCATAGATTCATTACATTTCTTTCAACAGTTTTAAAATTAATAAATGTATTCCAGACTTTTGCCCAACCCCGTATTTACATCAAGTAACACGTCAGCTATTAGGGCCTATATCTATTTAATCCTAACCTAACCTAACCTAACAACCAATGTTGAAATGCTATCAACTTAATGTAAATACCAGAAGGTGCAGATTGATTGTTAATATTATTTTATTATATGCCAAACCCACGTGACCAATATCAAATGTGCATTGTTATAAGTTTAGTTTAGTTCTAGATTCGGTAGACAATCTTTACTATATGCGGGGACATTGCGAAACAGACCATGTTTTTGTAGGAGATAAAAACGTGTTCTCTTTATTTATTGCGCCTAACACCACTCTTCATTTCATCTCAGAGTACTAACGAATATCAAGGGAGTAAGTGTTAATATATGTTTCACACAAATCTTATGTTTGACAAAAATGTCATTTATCATGTTCTAACTTGGCATTGAATAAAATATGTTTAGGTTCTTGTATCTTCAATAATAATGAAACATAAAACAAGCTAGTGAATGCAACACACAATTACATTAGGGCTAATCAAATGAAGGCTGTGTTTGAGTTGTGTAGGGCTAAAAAAATTTTTGTGGAAACGTCGAATCCAGGTCATAGGCATGTATAAAACTAATCTATTTATATGACATAGAATATATTCATAAAATATCCATTAGTTATGAATTACAAGCTGGTAATTAATTTTAAATCAATTAATTCATTGTTGGTGTTATTGTTGGAACCCTACCACTTGCGTCTATCAGATTTCATTTGCCTAAATATTAAGACAAAAAGCCTGGTTAACGCAAGTTTGTAGGCTTCCTTCTACATGAGCTGACTGTAAACGTTGGCCTGAAACCATAATGAAGTGTTAATTACACTGTTTAAAACTGATTTACATAAATCTACATATTTCCTCTGTAATGCGTGGATATGCGCTATACATGAGTTTGATTGAAATTCTGACTTGTAAACACAATTATTAGGGAAGTCCTACTTGTAGTGTAGACATTTTGAGATTTAGTTTTATAACATATTTAGATATGTGTATATTAAACATATACATACAAATTTAACTGTTCCGTCACATCATGTCCTTTTTCTGAAATGTTAACAATACTATCATATTTTTGTCTCAGTTGTTTTTTCATCATTAATTGTGTTACATATCCTAATAATAACAATTGTCACAGTTTTAAACACCATTTTCGTACAAAAATCGTGTTTTTGTTTTTAGTACTGTACAAAACTTAGTATAAAAATAAGTTTTGTCTACATATGGAACATCACTGAACATTTGAGAATCTTAGTGGAATAAAGTATATAACTGTCTTGAAACATAATATTATATTAAAATTAATAAAAGATAGATTAACGTTAATAAAGATAGTTTACGTTCTAAATACAGGAGAACGGGGCCGCTATTTCCCGAAGTTTACTTTAACGATAGCGTACCGTAAAATCAATAAATACACATATAGTTGTATTCATCTCTATTCATTCGTAAAATCCAGTTTATGATAAAAATATAACTTTAAAAAAATACTTGAAGGTTATGCACTTTATATAAAATGTATCTACACGTTCTCCTGATGGAAATGGAAAACGCCGTTCCGGTGACAGTACTGCCAACTGCATGGATATAAATGCAGTTTGTATGTAGCATAGTTTAACTATAACGTAAATTGCAGGTTTGAAGTTGACAAACTAGCTAAAAGAATCGTACATGGAAAATTAAAGTTTATTTTAACGTTTTGGATTAGCGCTTAACGAAAATATTCTCTATTATTAAAATTTTCCTTTAGATCATATAAATCATACAGATTCAGATGTGTTCGGTCCACATGTGATGCAGTCCTGCACCACTTGCGGTGTGAACACACCTACCAACAGCACACACGTTCACTATACCATTCTGGGAATCCCCCTTTTCAAAGCTTTACCCACGTCCGTCCCGGCATCCTATTACCTTCAAACCTCTAGGCGTGCTACCCGGACATTGATGGGAAATTCTTCATAAGTGTATGTAGAACTGTGAAAGTATAACTTTAATGTAACAATACAAATGTATTCAGTTGGTTCTTACAAACCGTTATATTGAAGGCATTTTTAATTGAAGGGATAGATAGTAAGGCGGGAGAGATATACAGTACACTTGGACAAGTAGACTATACAAATAATAGTTTTCATTTATTAATAAAAAAATCAAAGAATATATCTTTATTACAATCAATAAACGATAACATTTGTATATTGACATTTAACATTCACACTATTACATTATTTATTATACGTTAGTGGCAAAATAAGTAATTCTGTACTTCTAATTCGTTTGAGGATAATTTACTACAAGAGAGATAATACAAAAATACCTAATCAAGAGTTTCACACGTAATAGCAGTATTGTGTACTAGCAAAAATATTACTCCTTTTGCCTGGTTTTTGTCCGTTGTTTGATCAATGTTCTAACTGGTAAGTGTTGAGACAACGATGTGAAAGTAGAAAAAGACGGGAAAAACTCATTTGATATTTGATGTATAAAATATGAATTAAAACTAAGGCATTTAAAATTGGTAAATTCAAAGAATAGGCAGGAGACTAACGAGCAGGATTCTGTATGTTGTGGTCGATGACACCTCCCTCCCACTTGAAGAGCAACTCCTGCCGAATCTCACATGAGTTGCTGCAATGGTTGGTCTTTAATGGTTTTTTTTTACTCAGTTGTGGCAATACTATTCAAATAGATTTATAATTTACCCTACCCGTTAACCCCTTCCAACCCTTCACTGAAGGAACTTCACGTGTTGTACACGTAGTAGTGAAGTTTATGCATTATCTTTCTCGAACTCTAAGATAAAGTTTATCTTATTTTGAAATATGACTAAATTACTTGTTAAAAATATTTCTCTTGATTTGTCAGTAGAATATTTGTTGATTATTGTTGTCAATTTGCTTTAATATTTTACTTTTAGTGTGTGACAATTACTTATTAAAGAATATTAATTTGATATAAAACTGTGTAAGGCCTTCTGTACTATTTAATAAGTGTCGCATAATAGCAATCCTAATATAAAATTAGTGATGACAAATGATTACTTTTTTGATTTTTTGATTACTGATTTGAAGTGTAAGAAATTTGTTGTTCCTAAGAAAATGATAGGGGGCAAACATGTGCGTTTGTGTGTTAGGAGTTCAGAATCACAATCGTCGTAGTACGACCATGTAATTGTCTTCCACAGGTGTCATTTTGAAAATTGTATTTCGAAAGTCGTTATTTAATCTGTACAGTAAGATGATTCATTAACTTGGTTCTATTTAACGAAGCAACTCAATCTGATTCATAACTCACAAGAGTGATCATTCCGTGAACTACTGATTACTTTAGTCAATAAAGCATAAATAATGATAGTATCTTAAAAAACATGCTACTCAGATAGTTTACTCTCTGTACTAATCATTACAGACATATCCAACCATCACGCCAAAGTTTGTGAATTTTACAGTGAAACTCATATCCTAAATAAACCTGTATACTGAGACGTTCATTCAATGACAGCATTATTAAATTGTTCAATACTACTCCTCAAACAAAAACTTGGGAGACTATGCATTGTTGAAACTCTATTGATGAATAAATTGAGTAACTTTATAGTTTGGGTCAGGAACGTATTCTCAACTAATTCAGTAGGCTAACTCTTAACTACAACCCCTTTATGATAGGGGATGTTCTCAAACATAAAGCACAATTTATTAATGTTGGCATACTTTAATATAACCAATATCAGAGGTAATTTCATAGTTTTTTACTGCCACTGAAAAACGAGTAAGCAATTGTTTGTAATTATTGATTTTTATTTATTATTTATAAAGTGATTAGTGAAATTAACTACGAGTGACTATACAATAGTAAATTATTTGGTGTCCAGTTTAATAGACAGATTTTTCACTGCATTTTTACGTATGTGTAATGAATGCTCTGAAATAGGATAGGCCATGTAAATATTCCAAACAATTCAACAAGACTCAAATCGAAAATGAGAATAGTAAATTTTTGATGGACCAAAAAGTAACAAATTCCTTTAACTCCTTTTTACAGACGTGGAGTTGCGCCCAGGGAATAACAAATATCGACCTGATTGCTCTTTTGATTCTTTGAATCCAAGCTCCAAAATGTTTTCCCTGCTTGTCACTGAATAACAAGATGTTATGTCAAAGATTGGGTCACTAGAAATTAATGATTCCTCAAGCAAAGACTGTATGTCATCAAAATTACACAAAGATTGCTCTGTTGCTCTTGTACCATTACTAACTCATCGTATTAACGAGTCTTTTCGATAGGATAATTCCTCCTAGCTTAAAAATGAGTGTAGTAAATCAAATAGGCCTACAAAAAATTAAATATATAAGAAATTAAAAAAAAATAAAAAACAGAAGACACATCTCCATTTTATCTAATTACGCTTCAGGTTTAACAAAAAATCTTTCTAAACTGCCTATAATCTGTATTGTATTCAGATATAATTATTTCCTCAAGGTCGTTTTGTTTAAGGAAAATCTCCATTCTCAATGCTTTGTTTTGACTTTTCAAGGTATGTCTTCAAATACTTTCCATAATCGTCTTAAAATTTGGCAATATTTTTGGACCTAAGTAAGACCTTCGATGTGGTTAAATATACACTGCTGTTGAGTAAGCTGGAATGTCCTGGATGTAGAGGGAATATTTTTGACTGGACATCTTGTTATTTGCTAAAACGAAAACAAATTGCAGTTTTGTAACCCTAATGTCTCCATTCTTAAAATAGGAGTGCCGCAAGTATCTATGATCGGCCCTATATTGTTCTCCTCTTTATAAAATATATCTCATGTAGTATTTCCTCAACATACTTATGCTTATTTTACGGTGACACTTTGATCACAATAGCAAAAAAATGTGTATAAACCAATCAGATGTTCAGAAATTATCTTGTTCAGTGAACGAATGAGACTATTTTTTTCCGAATACCAACAAGACAGACAAATCTAATCAATTTTTCTGAGTCATGTTCTGTTGTTCTTGAAATCGACCATTTGCTTTCAGGTGAGACAATAATTGATTTCTGTACAAGTATTAGTTTTCCTGGAATAGTAGTTGATATTGATCTTAAAGTCCATGAGAATATTAGCAAAGTATGAAATAATTTAAATAGCAGTCTCTTTTAATCACTGTTTTTTTTTTGTTTTTTAATTCTAATATTTGTTGTTTACCCTCACTAACTTACGTTAATGTTAGAAGCACACAATTACATTCACTGGCTACTCCAGAACATTCTTCAGCACATTTTGAATAGCAGGTTTTTTATTCTTTCATTAAAGTGTTTAACAATTAATTTGCAATATTATTAAAAGTAGAACCTGATTTATCTAAATTTAAAAAGAACCTCAATGCATTTTGTATTGACAAAGAAAATTACAACTTAAAAATTTATTTCAGTCATAAAATGTACTTATATTTATTATTTTTAGTTCTAGCAATTCTATTCATTATAACAAAACATGTCGTCATTTGTCGTTCATTATTTTAATTAAACTTTGTATGAATTTGTTTCATTACCATATTCTATTGCTATGCAATCATAATCTTAGTAACGATAAATCATTTTCATGCACGATATCCAAATATTTTTTTGACGAAAGTTCAAACTTTCTTCTTTATTAATTTTTATTGCTGTATTTCTTAATTAGGATTACATTGTACAATTTTATTTTGATTTAATTTGGTTATATAAATATGTTAAAACGGATCCACATCAATATTCAATAATTTTACTTGAGTCAAGGCCGTTTTTACTAAGAGCAGTTAAACCGGACACGGAACCGGATCGGAAACACTACATCTACCTCCCTTACATAGAACTGAACCCGAGCGAGTTCAGTTTTTTTATGTGCATTTAAATGTTGAAAACATTAAGTTTTATGTTGAGTTTGTATGAACGTACTCAGATATAAAAATATTGATTGTTGTCTTAACATATAAATCATTACAATCAGCACATTAGAATACATGATTAGGTCAATATATACTACGAGCCCCTGCCATTTTGTATGGGCCCCACTCGAGGTGATTACAACTGATATAACCGTAGTACTGTAGGCCTAACCACTTGTGTTGCCTGTCAGTGTACGACGACCAGGCCTTGCCATTTTGTATGGACCCCACTCGAGGTGATTACAACTAGATATAACCGTAGTACTGTAGGCCTAACCATTTTGTGTTGCCTGTCAGTGTACGACGACCAGGCCTTGCCATTTTGTATGGACCCCACTCGAGGTGATTACAACTAGATATAACCGTAGTACTGTAGGCCTAACCATTTTGTGTTGCCTGTCAGTGTACGACGACCAGGCCTTGCCATTTTGTATGGACCCCACTCGAGGTGATTACAACTAGATATAACCGTAGTACTGTAGGCCTAACCACTTTGTGTTGCCTGTCAGTGTACGACGACCAGCCCCTGCCATTTTGTATGGACCCCACTCGAGGTGATTACAACTGATATAACCGTAGTACTGTAGGCCTAACCATTTTGTGTTGCCTGTCAGTGTACGACGACCAGGCCTTGCCATTTTGTATGGACCCCACTCGAGGTGATTACAACTGATATAACCGTAGTACTGTAGGCCTAACCATTTTGTGTTGCCTGTCAGTGTACGACGACCAGGCCTTGCCATTTTGTATGGACCCCACTCGAGGTGATTACAACTAGATATAACCGTAGTACTGTAGGCCTAACCATTTTGTGTTGCCTGTCAGTGTACGACGACCAGGCCTTGCCATTTTGTATGGACCCCACTCGAGGTGATTACAACTAGATATAACCGTAGTACTGTAGGCCTAACCATTTTGTGTTGCCTGTCAGTGTACGACGACCAGGCCTTGCCATTTTGTATGGACCCCACTCGAGGTGATTACAACTAGATATAACCGTAGTACTGTAGGCCTAACCACTTTGTGTTGCCTGTCAGTGTACGACGACCAGGCCTTGCCATTTTGTATGGACCCCACTCGAGGTGATTACAACTAGATATAACCGTAGTACTGTAGGCCTAACCACTTTGTGTTGCCTGTCAGTGTTCGACGACCAGGCCTTGCCATTTTGTATGGACCCCACTCGAGGTGATTACAACTAGATATAACCGTAGTACTGTAGGCCTAACCACTTTGTGTTGCCTGTCAGTGTACGACGACCAGGCCTTGCCATTTTGTATGGACCCCACTCGTGGTGATTACAACTAGATATAACCGTAGTACTGTAGGCCTAACCACTTTGTGTTGCCTGTCAGTGTACGACGACCAGGCCTTGCCATTTTGTATGGACCCCACTCGTGGTGATTACAACTAGATATAACCGTAGTACTGTAGGCCTAACCACTTTGTGTTGCCTGTCAGTGTACGACGACCAGGCCTTGCCATTTTGTATGGACCCCACTCGTGGTGATTACAACTAGATATAACCGTAGTACTGTAGGCCTAACCACTTTGTGTTGCCTGTCAGTGTACGACGACCAGGCCTTGCCATTTTGTATGGACCCCACTCGAGGTGATTACAACTGATATAACCGTAGTACTGTAGGCCTAACCACTTTGTGTTGCCTGTCAGTGTACGACGACCAGGCCTTGCCATTTTGTATGGGCCCCACTCGAGGTGATTACAACTGATATAACCATAGTACTGTAGGCCTAACCACTTTGTGTTGCCTGTCAGTGTACGACGACCAGGCCTTGCCATTTTGTATGGACCCCACTCGAGGTGATTACAACTGATATAACCGTAGTACTGTAGGCCTAACCACTTTGTGTTGCCTGTCAGTGTACGACGACCAGGCCTTGCCATTTTGTATGGACCCCACTCGAGGTGATTACAACTAGATATAACCGTAGTACTGTAGGCCTAACCACTTTGTGTTGCCTGTCAGTGTACGACGACCAGGCCTTGCCATTTTGTATGGACCCCACTCGTGGTGATTACAACTAGATATAACCGTAGTACTGTAGGCCTAACCACTTTGTGTTGCCTGTCAGTGTACGACGACCAGCCCCTGCCATTTTGTATGGACCCCACTCGAGGTGATTACAACTAGATATAACCGTAGTACTGTAGGCCTAACCACTTTGTGTTGCCTGTCAGTGTACGACGACCAGGCCTTGCCATTTTGTATGGACCCCACTCGAGGTGATTACAACTGATATAACCGTAGTACTGTAGGCCTAACCACTTTGTGTTGCCTGTCAGTGTACGACGACCAGGCCTTGCCATTTTGTATGGACCCCACTCGAGGTGATTACAACTAGATATAACCGTAGTACTGTAGGCCTAACCACTTTGTGTTGCCTGTCAGTGTACGACGACCAGGCCTTGCCATTTTGTATGGACCCCACTCGAGGTGATTACAACTAGATATAACCGTAGTACTGTAGGCCTAACCACTTTGTGTTGCCTGTCAGTGTACGACGACCAGGCCTTGCCATTTTGTATGGACCCCACTCGA
This sequence comes from Stictocephala bisonia, assembly GCA_035578905.1. NCBI lineage: Eukaryota > Metazoa > Arthropoda > Insecta > Hemiptera > Membracidae > Stictocephala > Stictocephala bisonia. The sequence continues at coordinate 286,113 of JAQJVL010000048.1, forward strand.
GGTGATTACAACTGATATAACCGTAGTACTGTAGGCCTAACCACTTTGTGTTGCCTGTCAGTGTACGACGACCAGGCCTTGCCATTTTGTATGGACCCCACTCGAGGTGATTACAACTAGATATAACCGTAGTACTGTAGGCCTAACCACTTTGTGTTGCCTGTCAGTGTACGACGACCAGGCCTTGCCATTTTGTGGCACCAAGTGGAACGACCGTGATATGTGTATGTTACTGTGTTGACATTACACTCTATAAGGATAGTCTGCCATTGTAACTAGCGACAAGGCCTTGTTGCCGTTAGTCCTTTGCTTTTTTTTAACACTTACTGGTAATTAGTCTATTCAGACACGTTTAACAAATCTTAAAACTTGTCATTCGATGTTAATTTGATTTTTTATTTATTCTTAAGACGCCGATCATCAAGATATGGGCGAATATGGATTTCGAATGACTGTGATGAGTGTTATCGAGAGAATGTAGTTATTGTCACTAACTTAGGCCGACTATTCCTTAGAAAGTGTGATTAATTAATAGCCCAATGCCAAATGAACAGCCGGTGGTTATCAGCTGATCTCTCTTTTGAGATTAAACTAATTCAATTTCACTTTTTTATATTGATTACAAAACTCATTAAAACTGTGTAACATCCTCTGTATAACATTTTAAAAAATCAATTTTTTAAAATTGATTTTGTAAAATTAAAATGTTTTTGAAGTTATACTTCTTTGCGCCCGTTAGACACTTTGGGATGGGATGTTGGTCGAGAAACCGCGTCACGCTGAAAAGTAAGAACAAATTTTTAAGAACTATCGATTAATCGATTGTTAATCGAAGAAATTTAATCGAAGAAATTACTGATAATGATAATATAGGTGTATAATATAATAATGAAGTCACGTATAATATATTGAAGATAAATATATTGAATAATATTGAAAAATGTCTTATATTTCATTTATATATCCTGTCTGTTTGTGTGCGTGAGTGGGTGTATGAGAATGGCCAAAGAAGTAGACTATAACTTCCACCGTGTGGTCCGACGCACACCCAATTTTTTAAATACTAGCAAGGGTGGTGTTATAAAATTGATTATTTAAAATACAAAAGGTATGAAGTATTATATTATTCATTGGGAGAACTTTGTTTTCCAAAAAATAATTTATCAACTTCATTCAATATAACATTTATAACCAGTCTAAATTGATAACTTTTCATACAAACTGTTATCTATTGTCTCTAATTGGTGAGCTATTGTACTGTATGCAAACCCTGAGATGCTAAGGACAGTAACGGTTAGGAAGTGTTCTTCATTCAGCAACGACATGACACAACACAAATGGCTCTCAGAGTATCAAGGACCAATAGGAACTTTTGTAAATATCACTGATGATTCTAAATGTAACGAAGAATTTTACCTTGGCACTCAAAGAATCACAAAATAATGACTCGGTCTTGTATACTTCTAACTATTGTGCCGATTAATTTACTTGCACAAGACATTACAAGGCATCATTCAAAATTTGGAAGACAAGAGAACATTGGCAAAAAACCATTGATGTGTAAACTGACCTTTAGCAGAGGCAAAGTATATTAATATTTTAGTTTTTGAGGTACTAATAAGTAGTGGAAGTTTGAACACCTAAGTTCTATATACGATTTATAAAGAATGTATTGTCAAGCACCTTCTTTGTAAATGTTACCTTGCTCAAAGCTATACACAGCCACTCTCAACCATTCTATACTGTCAATCATCCTCCAAAAACACATAGCCTCCCCGTTTCATCACAGATGTAGCTTCTTCTTACATATAGCCTACTTAACAATACATATTTTCTCTTTGATCAAAACGAGAGAGTATTATTGCTATTGTCTTTACTCTTATCTGTCTTCCAATGATTTAATCACATCCTCATTCACTCTAAGAAAAATTAACCAAAAATAGAATAATCTATTTCCTAGTTCCTTTTAGTATAACTTACATTCACGTAGGTGTGAGTTTGAATGATGCTGTCACATACTTTTTATTGAACAGGTAGAAATACAAGAGGAATTACCTAAGTTAACCAACCTAACCAAACCTAACATAACCTAACCAAACCTAACATAACCTAACCAAACATAACATAACCTAACCAAACCTAACATAACCTAACCAAACCTAACATAACCTAACCAAACCTAACATAACCTAACCAAACCTAACATAACCTAACCAAACCTAACATAACCTAACCAAACATAACATAACCTAACCAAACCTAACATAACCTAACCAAACCTAACATAACCTAACCAAACATAACATAACCTAACCAAACCTAACCTATCAATACTCAACCTAGCCCTATTCTAACAGAACGTAACCTTACTTAAATCACCACATGTCCGGCGTTTGACGTGCTTAATAATGGTTCGATTATAAAATCATTGATGCAATTTATATACATTCAAATTAACGAAGTGGTGGCCTATCACAGATATTTAATGGGACCGTTCGATATTTTTTTTAATAAAGAAACTTCAAACTTGCGCATAATTTCTGTGGCAAAAGTAGGTTTATTTTATTTTTGTTACAACTATTTTATTTTAACAGATGTGGAATAGCTACAACCGGTGGCATCGCACACCTCTGTCGAAGGGTGGCATAACAAAATGAACAGTGCTTGGAAGACCTCACCCAAGAATTAAAGATTTAGTAAAATATTTCAAGTTCGAGGCTGAGGCGTCAAACCACAAAGTCATTGTATACTGGTTGGCATCTGTATACTGATATACATTTCTGTCAAGTGCCCTAAATACCGGATTCATAGACCTTAGAAAATAGGTTATGGCCTACAATTTATCGATCTTAGGAACTATTGTTGTAGCGCGCCTTAAAATCAAAACCTAAGAAGATTTTTAATACTACTATTGAGAGAAAACTACGAGTATTACCGTTCTTGGTGATAAGAAAGTGTCCTCTAAAACACGTCAATGAAGAAATGTTTTCTCCTTTTTGATATTCCGTTTAATAATTATGACATTTAAGTTCTTGGTGGTAGGGAAGTTTCGACCAACACATGTCAATAGTGAAACCTTTTTCCTGCGAGGCCATAGTAGACACGCTCTTAGTACCTTTTATCAAAACCACTTAGCCAGGTATGTCCATTGCTTGATTGTTCGTTATTTATAGCCATTGGTTACGTTTAATATTTTGTATTATTTGTGAAAGCATTTAAAATTATAAAAATATTATTATTTTTTATAAAGTGTTAACTTATAGGCAATATTGTATTTTGTTCAAACTGTACCTAGTGACTCGAATACAGATTTTTTAATGAATGAATAATATCTGCTGAAAATGAATAAAAATAATTAGGTTAGGACTATTGTACTAAGTCATCTCTTCCGCTTAACCATTAATAATAATAAATATATTATTTGACCATAAACTTAATAATAAAATAAGCCAAATTGTCACGCTTTAAGATATTTCGGGTTTCTGAATCTAATCTGTCCCTACCCTGATATACTGGATTTAAAATCATAAACGTATTGTGCTACGGCTGTAGATACTAGACAGCAGCTGCATATATATGTAGAACTGCTTATTCTGTGAATTGACATATGGGGATACAAATAATAAATAATGACACTATTGATGGTGTAGAATGCAGCAACATACACCGAGAATGAGCCGTTTGTTACCATTCCGAGCTGATGGCGACAGGTGTAGGATACAGCAACATACACCGAGAATGAGCCGTTTGTTACCATCCCGAGCTGATGGCAACAGCTGTAGGACACAGCAACATACACCGAGAATGAACCGTTTGTTACCATCCCAAGCTGATGGCGACAGCTGTAGGACACAGCAGCATACACCGAGAATGAGCCGTTTGTTACCATCCCGAGCTGATGGCAACAGCTGTAGGACACAGCAACATACACCGAGAATGAACCGTTTGTTACCATTCCGAGCTGATGGCGACAGGTGTAGGATACAGCAACATACACCGAGAATGAGCCGTTTGTTACCATCCCGAGCTGATGGCAACAGCTGTAGGACACAGCAACATACACCGAGAATGGGCCGTTTGTTACCATCCCGAGCTGGTAGCAACAGCTCAATTAATTGATGGATGGATTGAAATATGTTGCAAATGTGTCATGGCAAACAATATCAGGGTTCAATTCATAAAATGTCAACAGTAAAATAGAAAAAATGTGTATAGCATCGAAGCAGATGTATAAACGACTCTCACGACAAATTGTTGTTGTCGTTGTTGTTACAATACTTATTGTAAATCATTGTTTATACAGTAGATGAACAAACTAATATTAAAGCTAACCACAATATACTTTTTTTAACTCTAGGCCTTTCGAAAAGGCTTGAACATGAACAACAAGCTGTTATTAAGAACAAAGAAATTGACTGGTGATAAACGAAAATACCGGAAATTTTAACTAGTTTTAACTTAACATCACATTCATACCGTTACTCAAAACCCCGTTAATGTATCACATTTTTATTTTAATAAGTGCTTGATAGGGGTGGTTTATGTAAATTTCAGAGTTTCATCTTTTCAAGAAAAGAAGTTCTTATCAATCACATGAAACATTGTTTTCTTGGCTTCTAGAAGTCTTACCACTAATTCCTTGGTCTTGTTGTGGTTATTATTACATGTATAGTTAAGATACATAGTTTTCATATGTGCAAGTAAATGCTGTGATTTTAAATCAATTTAAAATAACTTAAATTGGTAGATTTTAATTCATTTAGATCGATTTAAAAATAATTTTTTTACTTAGACACATGGAAGTAATGTATCGCAACTATACATGTAAAAGGATTAAACAATACCAATTATTAAACTATTTTACCTCTTGAAGCCAAGAAAATAATGTTTTAGGTAATTGATAAAAACGTTTTTGTCGAAAACATAAAATTCTAGGGGTTTTGGTAATAGCGGTGTAAATTTGATGTATAGTGAAAATTAGTTAAAATTCCGGTACTTTTTTTGTTCCTACTAGTATAAAAATGATTAAAAATCATATTAACATTTAAAAAAATCATATTTTATTTCTCAAAACCGAACGATAAAAACAATGGTAGATTTTTCATAGGCCTCATGGTTTCTTACAAAACAATCTTCAGTCAGTTGCACATAATTTCTTCTCCGATAGAAGCTATTGTTACGGTTGAACAGGGCCCGAAATAATAAGGTGATTCCACTTCTGGCTACCAACTGTTAGTTTTATTTACAATCTAAAATTAACTAAATTACTCTCATTGAGACAATTTCAAACTTAAACTACTAGATATTTTATCACTGCACGTTTATAGCAAACTTCAATCACATCCCTTTAAAAAACAAAATCCAGAAAAATTAGAAAAAACTATTTTGACACTTGAAATTAATCACTAGTAAGTACACAAATTAATGTTACTTATCACATTTAAGTGTGTGTTCACACAATGTCTGACACTGTTCGGTGTACTGTCACTGTTATCGCACTGGGACTGACTCTGTAACTCTGACACCGTAGGATACACAACTGTCACTCTGATTGACTGAAATGGTGGTTCTGGAAGGGGGATCTAGGCCCTTCTGGGCGCCAGTTCAGGAAGGATCTGGCTCTACCTACGGACAAATTAATGTCATTCTAGCATCTTCTAGGACCTACTGGATTGGCCCACATACTTGAAAGTCTGCAGTTACCCGCGCAAGGTATCCGCCCCACAAAACCCATTTGATTGTACTATGAAATACTTTATAGTTAAACAACAAGGATTACGACTATTAGATTTTAACTAATTATTGTTTAATGATTACTGTACAAAATAAGACCAAACCGTTATAATAAAATATATTATCAATTATTGGGATTGAAAAATGATATTATGTAATTATGGATTGGAGTGCACCTGAGAGTCCACAACAAGAGAGACATATACTGTACTTTTTACTGAGTCGGTTCTGTCAGTAATTTGTCCATGCTTTGTGCAAACGTTTGTTGCAGTTGTTATAGAAATAATATTTGTGCTGATTTAAGAGCAAATACAGTCATAAATAAAATCTATATAGTAAACATATGGTTTATAATATCTTAAATAAAGCTATTTTCAGAAATGTTCATGGAACATCTCGTGGAGAGTACTTAGAGTCCACGAGGGATACTGCATCATCAGTAAACTATTCGTCCTGGAAACCTCTACATCTGGGCGTTTGTCTAGCGTGCTTTCATTACTCACTCGGATTCCTAACTGAATATGCTATCTAGCGGTAGTAAAGTGAAGTCATATTTTTAATCAAGTTGAAATAGCAAACTTCCAACCTTATTACCTAGATCAGTAAGTTTTTCAAAATCCAATCGTAATCGGTTTTATTCTTTTACCATATTACCATGTTACCATATTTTAACAAGTTCATGGTATAACTTGGAATCTGATAAACTCAAAGATACAAATGAGATTTACTGCATAAATACTGAATCTTCCATTTAGTACAGAGATTAGTTTATAATTCCAGAATTCATTCGAAAAACTCGGTGAATTCCTCACTTACCCTTTAGGTTTCAAATCGTCGTTATCGTTTATGATGCTCCTTAGATAAATAAAACCTAATCTGAAAAACTAGTTCAATCAGCGACTGATTGAGTCAAGAGGCGGTGGCAGAGACTTTCTGACATGGCATTGACTGGGCTGCCAGGCAGATCAAGAGCAAACAAGTTCAATGCCAGGCCAGCCCCGCCCCGACAGACTCCCGGAGATTGTTTTCTATCCGGAAGTGAACCGGGACAAGGAGCAACTTTTCCACCCACGTTATTGATACTTGTTTAAGGATAAAGAACGTACAATCAAAGTGCAGGAGGATCCGTTCTCCTCAACGAGTTAAGAACTAGGATGCTTCAGAGATATGAGAGAGGTGTAATGCACAATATTAAGGGTATCCCTGCGTCTGACATAAGTAATGAACTTCACACCAGAAGATTACAAAATATTCACACAATAATTGGCCGCATACTTACAATCCATCAACAATACACTTCCAAAAACGAGATGGGATAATCGCCTTTAACAATATAATCAACTTACAACTAATGCGACTACTTCCAAATAATGTTATCAACTGCAACCAACCAAACAAAACTTCATGACGAAAACACAACAAAAATACAATCTAAACCACAAATGAAAGGCGAAATGCAGAGGATCATCGGTGGGCTCATGAATAACAAAGCATCTATAATGGAACAAAGGATCCTTAGCGGAAACATGGAAACACGCAGAATAGAAAAAGCTCAGTAGGCCTATATCACAAAACTCCTGAAAAACATCTGGTAACAAAGAAAATACAAGAATACTGGAAATCGGCCATCATCTGCACGATCCGCAAGAAGAGATCCGCACCTCAACAAGTACAGAGGAATCTCCTTATTTGTCAGTCACAAGTCAAAAGGCCTGTTAACTTGACTCGAAGAACAAACTGACCACCACATCGGCGAATACAAGACTGGATCCTGCGTTGAACATATTTCCAACCCGAAAAGCATAAAAAACTACAAGGAAAATTGTGGAAAACTGTCTACGTAGTTTTAGTTGACTTCATGAAAGTATACGACTCGGTAGACAGACAATCATACATGAACACATTAGAAGAATTGGTCACCGACCACAAGACAATCAAACGAATTAAACAGACACTCACAAACATAATGGCTAAAATCAAATTCCAAGGAGAACTCTCTGAGGAATTCCAAATAAAAACAGGTATGAGATAAAAGCCCTATCACAACTACTGTTTAACATATTCGTAGACAAAAATAATCTGCGAATTCGAGAGAAAACTAAACCATGAAAACGTTAAAGGAATAAATATAGACAGAACCAACATACTGGCAGAAAACACAGAAATGGCACGACAACGACAGAAAAACTACACGAAATTGCGATTAAAACTGGACTACAAATTTCCTGTAGTAAAACAGAATACATCTCATCTAACAAAACACAAATGACACAAATCAACACAAAATGTAGAACAATCAACAGAACAAAAGCCTTCAAATACCTAGACGAATGGATCCAACCGAACGGCGAAGAACAAGCAGCCATTCAGAAACGGAAAAAGGAACTACAGAAACTCTACCACTAAAATCCAACCGACTGTAACAGGTCCACCTAATTGACGATTAAATTTAATAAAGTACAAATTATTTTAATGAGGAAATGGATGCATTAATTAAAACAAATTAATAGTTCGGAAATTATAACAAATTAATAGCCAACAAATATAGAGAATTGGGTAGGCAGATTTATTCCATGGCAGTCTTCCGAGACGCCACAGTAAACAACATTCCAAACATTGCATTGGAGACAGCTATCGTTTTGCGTCTGGGAGTCAATATGTCACAAAGGGACAGTCGAGCCCAAGATAAATAAAAGATATTGTTAGTTGTCAAATTGGACAACTGGAGGCAGCACTAACCAGAGCAAGAACACATGGAGAGACCGGAAGTCTTGCCCTAAACCCAAAGCCCTAGACCGTAACGGACTGGCAAGGGACGCCAGCCTCGTCAACAGCCTCTTTCACTTCAATTCAGTCTAATGTAGAGTGCACACACGGTTTGTCACCGCGGGTGGTCAAAGTGACCTCGAACTCGAGAAATCGGTATAAAATGTATTTATCGAATAGGATTTAAATAACATTTTAAAATCAATATTAAGATTTAAAGTCAACAGTTATACTATGTCCAAGTTAGAATCGTCTTTATGTAATTTAAATTGAAACTCAAGACCACGTGGAGATTCGACACCAGATGAAAAAATTTAAGATAAGTTTTAGTTTGTAAATTAGTTTAATCATGTTTCTAGAAATCAGTAAAAAGTAATTAAATTCACTTGTTTGTGCTATAATATTCATATATAATTAAAAAAAATGTAATAAATTAGCTTTTTCAAACTAGAGTCTTATTTATTGTAATTTACAGCCTCACCGATTTACTCATAAAAAACGACCCTGAGATATCTAAATAAATTTAATTTGAGTAAGAATAACTGATTAATAAAAAACTTACTCTAATGTAACTCATCAAGTAGTAGAGAGGTTACACGACATAACATAAATCAATAAATAGAAATGGGACAATCCATCACTATAACAAAGTTGCCAACCTACAGTACCATATATAACGGAATTTTCAGGCTTGCATATGAAAAGAGATCTCAAAGAGTTTGAAGTACTAGAGGGAAAAATCACGAGAAAATTCTCGAAGCAACTAAACTCGAAGAAACAATAACGTCTCAAACAAACAATGAAATACTCGAACATATTGAGTAAATACAAACATCATGAAGAAACAACGACTGATATTTTTAGGACAAGTCAAGAGAATTAACCCCAACCAACTCATCAAAGATAATATAAACAAAAATCGGCAATTCACTGTACTAATTAAATCAAGCAGGACCTAAGGGAAACTGATATAAAAGAACTTAAAATCCAAGACATAAATTTCTTCTGGAAGAAAGTCAACCGACATATAATCGACAGTCAAACGTTAACAAAAAAAAGGAGGAGAGTGAACAGAAGAAAGAAGACAAGAAAACAGTCAAAGGGCGAGGGAATTTAGGGAAACAAAGAAAACAAACATTCTCAAAGAATAAGTGCTAAATTAGGTTTCTCGAAGGTCTTAGTGACTGTATAGATCATGACAATCGTAAAAAAGAATAGTGTGGCAAATAAGTTGATTCCTAATAAAGTGATAAGCAACCAACAATACAAGAACTGATTTTTTAGATCCTAATCTACTCAGAAAATTATTACTAACTAGACAAAATAAATGACAGATAAAATAGTACTTATTTCAAAACACGGCAATTAAACAAATTTATTTTATAGGCACCATTATCTTATGCGACATTGAATTTGAGTAAAAATAATAATAATAATTACACAAATTGATATTGGGTTATTTTTTTAGATTGTATATGACTGAATAGTTAGATTTATACATATACTGATATATATAAAGGAATAGTTTATCAACCCATTCACACATCTTCCATACAAGCTTGGTGAACCACCCGCCCGCCCATATCACTTTGCTGTGTAAGCTATGATGAGGGGCTGTCTATCCCAATTTAAATCACACAAACATGCCAAACAAAAACATACCTAGATTTAGAGATACATTATAGGGATTAAAATTAACACTTAATCATGAGTATTACTAATGTACAGGACCCACACTACTTATAACTTAAAAAAGGGTTAGTTTACCCAAGGAGGATTTTAGAGCTTCCAAAAGCTCTTATTAGTTGGAAGTTACCATTCATTTTACTGAAAAGCAAATGAGAATTTGACAATTAATTTAAATGATAAATAAAAAAAATAAAATATTTTATTCTATTCTTATTCCAAAAAAATAACTTTAATTACTAGTTATGGGGTGCTGGCCTATGTGGGAAATTTACTCAGTGAGAGAAGTATTGACCGCTTCAGTGGTCCTTATTCGGACCTTGGTGAAATAACTACAGACTGCACACCGAAGCTTTACTCAGTGAACTACCAAATAACACTAACGTTGGGAGTCAAAGTAACGTAATAGGTTTTCGGTAAAGGATTGAAGTTAAGTACAAAGATGTTTTAAGGATTTGTCTTCAAAATTTATTAAATTTGCTTCGAATTTTCATATATTCTAATGGGTACTTATTTTTCCTTTGTCAAAGCTGAGTGAATTACATAAGAGAGTGTGGCAAGGTAAATATATAAAGTCAGGCACAATAAAACAAGTGGCAGGGCCTGGGGTTGGGCGGGTCGTGCGTTGCGAAAGGTAGTTAGCCATTGGTTGAAGGTGAAGGCCACCCCTGGTGTAGATATTGCCACTCGCTGATACAATATGAGTAGTGCCACTACCTACAAACTGCCCTCTAAGGTCTCCTTCATTCCCCAATGGTAGTTAGCACCAATGGTTGAATGTTAAGGCCGCCCCTGATCGTCTCTGATCGAAATAGTGAAGGAGGTTTCATTGCTCTGTAAGGTCTCCTATCCCATGAAAGTTAGTTAGTGACATTTGTTGAAGGTGTACGGGCTCCTTATCACCTAAATGTACCTAACTTAACAGTGCCAATTATTGAAGGTGAATGCAGCCCCTAACTTACCGATATTCATTGGCCGATATCATGAGGGAGGTGCCACTGCTAATGAATTACTCTGTAAGGTCTCCTTATCCCCTGAAAGATAGTTAACTGAAAAATGTAAATGGTTGAAGGTGAAAGCCGCTTCTGGTGAACCGATATCCACTGGACCATTTCTTAAGTAGGTGCCACTGTTAATTAACTGTCCCGTATGTCTAATGGTTGAAGGTGACTGCCAGCCCTGGTGTACCGATAACCATTGGCCTATTTCTTAAGGAGGTGCCACTGTTAATTAACTGTCCCGTATGTAACCTTATTCCCTGAATAATGCTAATGGTTGAAGGTGACTACCACCCCTGATGTACCGTATCCACTGGCCTATTTCTTAAGGAGGTGCCACTGTTAATTAACTGTCCCGTATGTCTAATGGTTGAAGGTGACTGCCAGCCCTGGTGTACCGATATCCACTGGCCTATTTCTTAAGGAGGTGCCACTGTTAATTAAGTGCCCCGTATGTCTCCTTATTCCCTGAATAGTGCCAATGGTTGAAGGTGACTGCTACCCATCGTGTACCGATATCCACTGACCTATTTCTTAAGGAGGTTCCACTGTTAATTAACTGTCCCGTATGTCTCCTTATTCCCTGAATAGTGCCAATGGTTGAAGGTGACTGCCAGCCCTGGTGTACCGATTGTCCACCAATGATTACACAAGAAACAAAGTATTACACATTCATAATATCTTAAGCTTTTGAAGCATCTTGGTTTATTTATAATATTTTCTATATTTTCATAGTGAAATGTTCATTTCTAGACACTCAATCTATGACTGCTATTCTGTATTGACATTCTTGAGTGAAATAAGGATATGTTTAGAATATTTAAACAGCTAATTAAATAATTATTGTTTTATCCGACCTAAGATAGTTTTTTACGACTAGTATACCACTTTGTGACGACGCCAAATTACGCTGCATGTCTGAGAATGATATTTGACACATCTATGACTCGTGGTATAGCAATTCAAATTGGTCGGTAACTTAGTTGGTTAAGGCCCATAAGCTAAATGTTATCAGTTCTATCCCAAACAGAGTCGTAACAAGGTTTGAAAGGGATGAGCTGATAACCACCGGCTGTCCATTTATCATTGGTCTATTAGTATATCACATATCTTACAAAATAGTCAGCCTTAGTTTGTAACAATGACTACATTCGCTTATCTACATTCATCACACATTCGAAATCCTTATTTCCCATATCTTTACGATCGGCGTCCTAATAATTAAAAAAATAAATAAATAAAACAAAAGTAAGAGTAAACAAATATTTAATGGCCTGAGACTTGAATCAATAAATGGAGTTGTATAAGCACGGAATTAATTCGTTCAACTTCTTTCTTCGTGTAATGTTCATTTTGGGAGTCTTAATCTGAAACTGCATTTTTTAAATGGTTTTTTTTAACTTTGAAGAACCTGTTTGGAATATTAGAGCTGCAGCATTACTAATTCTTGTTTTGGCATACCTAAGATGTTTTTGCAAAGAAATTTACCAATTTTTTAACGTTAAAAATCGTTGCATGTTTAAGAATGGCGTATAAAAGAAAATCGCATTATACAACACTGTTTTTATTTGTTGTTTTGTTTTTTATTATTTTACTAAGATAGTTGGTAGTTTTAAATGTATATGATATCCACTTTTGACAAAGGCTTGGTTGATTTTGTGGTTATGTTTTCCTATACATTCTGATAAAACGTATTTTATATTATTTCTTTTCATGCCTTTTCTCATTTTTATTAATGTGTCAATCATACTAAGTTTGTAGCAATTTGATTGAGCAATATACATAATTATTTGTATTTCATAATTGAAATCTTCGCTTTTTAATGGAATTTTAAAAATTCTATACATCATTTAGTTGAAAGAAACCATTTTTTGATGCTGTTAATGATTTGATGAAGATGTGATAACTGAATCAGTATATGTAGGTTTTCTGTAAATATTGAAACTGTGTTTTAAATTAGTATTAATTATAGTTGCGTGGAGAAAATACATTTTGATATTTTTTTCAAATTCATAAATGAATTTTATATTCTAATGTACTTGATTTAAGTAGTTTTTAAATATGTTTATTTTCTTTCATTTCCTTTAAATGGACATATTATATCATCAACATATCTGAAATAATAGATAATATGTGAAAAATGCTTATAACATTCATTTAGTATAAATTTGTTTTCTATGTTGTCGAGGAATTTTTCAGCTTTTAGTCCAGATAGTGGTGAACCCATAGCTAATCCATCATTTTGAATATAACAATAAATTATTGTTGAAAGTTAAATAATGTTGTTATAATACTAATTCATTAGAAAAATTATTTCTTCAATTTCTTGTTGAAGTTGAAAAAAACAAATTTGAAATGTATACATTGTACGAAAATTATCAAGGTATCTGTTAAAAAGTATTTTATTATTAATATTTTTATTTTATTACACACTTTCGAGAGGCTTCATGTTAACTATATAATTTTAGTTTTAAATAGAAATGGACAGAAAGTTTTACAGAATGTAGTTGACAACAACTATTAGAATAGTTTACTTCAAAAGATATTAACTTTCCAAATGTTATTTTTTTTAGTAAAAAAGTAATAGAAAATATCCAATTAATGTCTGTATGAACTTTCGTTAACTAGACCGATAATTAATTCCTATAACTAGTAATAGTTAGTTCTATAACTAATAAATATTAGCTAAGTATATAAACGTTCCTTTTTTAATTGCGTATTCTGGATTGCTTGTAAGTACGGCTAGACACCGTATGCATGTCACATAATGGTTGAAAGGAATTTTTTAAACATTTTAGACAGCTAATGACCGATTCGTATGAGGCACTTATCTATTCCAAATATCTTTCTGTATTTTGTAAAACAATCTCTAGGCCCGACAGTTACAACAACGATAGGCAACAACTATTTGCCACGATAGAATGTTGTTGAACCTGCAAGTTCAAGGGGCGTACCTCACATATGGTTGAACATTGATTGAGTTTAACTCATTCTTCAGAATTAAAATACGGGCCTACAATTTAGAAATATAGAGAACCTGCAAGATAAAATTTTAAAGACATTTAGGCATTTAAAGTCTGCTGACGTAGAACGTCGTGCAATATGAGTCAGAATGAGTTTAGAAGCTAAATTATACAATTGAGCATTTATTTTCTTAGTATTTCATATATTTTGGATATTTATATAGCTTATTTATTTAGCTAGCCTATATAACTTTGTATAGTAAAACATTGAAAAGTTCATTTGTATAACAAAATAGCAATGAATTGATAAGGAAGACTTGCTTGGATAATAGCCACTGCCATGGTGAAAGTACTTATGATATCAAGATATATAACGTCAGTTTTTACGTCTATAGGTTACAGAACAGGTTGGACAAATTTCAAATGCACTGTGTGTGTATGAGTAATTGGGTGGGTCAATATCACCTAAGTGTATGGGAGGGTATGTATCTCCTAAGTGTATGGGAGAGAGAGAGAGAGAGAGAGAGAGAGAGAGAGAGAGAGAGAGAGAGAGAGAGAGAGAGAGAGAGAGAGAGAGAGAGAGAGAGAGAGAGAGAGAGAGAGAGAGAGAGAGAGAGAGAGAGAGGAGAGAGAGAGAGAGAGAGAGAGAGAGAGAGAGAGAGAGAGAGAGAGAGAGAGAGAGAGAGAGAGAGAGAGAGAGAGAGAGAGAGAGAGAGAGAGAGAGAGAGAGAGAGAGAGAGAGAGAGAGAGAGAGAGAGAGAGAGAGAGAGAGAGAGAGAGAGAGAGAGAGAGAGAGAGAGAGAGAGAGAGAGAGAGAGAGAGAGAGAGAGAGAGAGAGAGAGAGAGAGAGAGAGAGAGAGAGAGAGAGAGAGAGAGAGAGAGAGAGAGAGAGAGAGAGAGAGAGAGAGAGAGAGAGAGAGAGAGAGAGAGAGAGAGAGAGAGAGAGAGAGAGAGAGAGAGAGAGAGAGAGAGAGAGAGAGAGAGAGAGAGAGAGAGAGAGAGAGAGAGAGAGAGAGAGAGAGAGAGAGAGAGAGAGAGAGAGAGAGAGAGAGAGAGAGAGAGAGAGAGAGAGAGAGAGAGAGAGAGAGAGAGAGAGAGAGAGAGAGAGAGAGAGAGAGAGAGAGAGAGAGAGAGAGAGAGAGAGAGAGAGAGAGAGAGAGAGAGAGAGAGAGAGAGAGAGAGAGAGAGAGAGAGAGAGAGAGAGAGAGAGAGAGAGAGAGAGAGAGAGAGAGAGAGAGAGAGAGAGAGAGAGAGAGAGAGAGAGAGAGAGAGAGAGAGAGAGAGAGAGAGAGAGAGAGAGAGAGAGAGAGAGAGAGAGAGAGAGAGAGAGAGAGAGAGAGAGAGAGAGAGAGAGAGAGAGAGAGAGAGAGAGAGAGAGAGAGAGAGAGAGAGAGAGAGAGAGAGAGAGAGAGAGAGAGAGAGAGAGAGAGAGAGAGAGAGAGAGAGAGAGAGAGAGAGAGAGAGAGAGAGAGAGAGAGAGAGAGAGAGAGAGAGAGAGAGAGAGAGAGAGAGAGAGAGAGAGAGAGAGAGAGAGAGAGAGAGAGAGAGAGAGAGAGAGAGAGAGAGAGAGAGAGAGAGAGAGAGAGAGAGAGAGAGAGAGAGAGAGAGAGAGAGAGAGAGAGAGAGAGAGAGAGAGAGAGAGAGAGAGAGAGAGAGAGAGAGAGAGAGAGAGAGAGAGAGAGAGAGAGAGAGAGAGAGAGAGAGAGAGAGAGAGAGAGAGAGAGAGAGAGAGAGAGAGAGAGAGAGAGAGAGAGAGAGAGAGAGAGAGAGAGAGAGAGATGAGAGAGAGAGAGAGAGAGAGAGAGAGAGAGAGAGAGAGAGAGAGAGAGAGAGAGAGAGAGAGAGAGAGAGAGAGAGAGAGAGATGAGAGAGAGAGAGAGAGAGAGAGAGAGAGAGAGAGAGAGAGATGAGAGAGAGAGAGAGAGAGAGGAGAGAGAGAGAGAGAGAGAGAGAGAGAGAGAGACGAGAGAGAGAGAAGAGAGAGAGAGAGAGAGAGAGAGAGAGAGACACACACACACACACACACACACACACACACACACACACACACACACACACACACACACACGTACAACTAACATTACGGCAGTTGATGCCAGTTCCGTCTTATGCATTTGGCCAACTTGCTCAGTTTGCGAGTGAAAATATTTACTGTGTGCATTTTTAACCTAACATAACTCAACCTAACGTAACCTTACCTAACTAACTGCCACTTCTCTCTTCCTATCCCTCTTCTTTCCCACGATTGCCGAAATCGTGCCTTTCTGTTGGGGTCGCTTTTACAAAAGCTGCCGAGATCATGTTCCCCCTTCCACCGGAGCAGGTAAAAGTTGCTGAATTCGAGCGAGCCCAATACCTCCGTACTTGTATGAGGTTGGGTGGGTCATGGTTAGTCAGTCATCTGTTTACCACGTTTGATAACAAAAATATACTGGTGTCATCAAGCATTTTTTCAGGTTCATAATCAGACCTGAAGGCGATATAATATTAATGAAGGCACAATAATAAAATATACAAAAGCCCAACTAGCAGACACGATTGTTGCCTTTTCCATATACGAGAAGAAAATCACGCACTGCTCATTTCTATAACATTTTCTACTACGTATACACGTGTGACTTTATGTGAAAGCCGACGCCCTCACATATATAGGGCTGTCACGCCAAGACTCTGACAGCCGTCTGGCTGTGCAGGTGTCATACTGATAACAAGCCGGATGTCGAGGGTCCTTGGTCAAAATGCATCGAAACCAAAACTGGATCAGAATAAATAAATCAATCAAAGTTCCCGCCCCACACCTTGCCACGCCTTGTAGCGCGAAGGACGCCTAGACCGCCGTCCCGGCCGCTATTGTCAAGTGCTGCGCTGATTTGGAGAAGTTGAATAGGAGTATGTTAATACAGAGATGATAACAGTATTAAGAAACAAAGTGAGACATAAATATTTTCAACATTTAGAATTCAGGATTAACTAATTAAAAAGATAACAATGGTCGGTAGCGTGGTTGGTTAATGCACAACGTCATAAGCTAAAGGTTCTCAGTTCGATCCCAATCAGTCATAATACATTTTGAAAGGGACCAGCTGGTAGCCACCAGCTGTTAATTTGTCATTGCCTTATTAATTAATGACATTTTCTACGGAATGGTCGGCCTTAGTTTTTACAATGACTAAATTCGCTCATCCACACTCATCACACTCATTCGAAATTAAAATTCTCTCATATCTTAACGATCGGCGTTCTAATAATAAATAAATAACAACGTTATTATGGTTACACATAACCTTACTTACGTATCTTAGGTCTTGTTATATGAAAATTTCTCCTAAAATCACTTTTTTATTCATATTTTGCCATTTTGCCGTATACAACATGTTTACCCAACTGGCTTTTGCCAGTGTTACAAAAACCACTAATCTCTTTGAATGTATATCCTTTATTAGACAAAAACTCGAAGTATTTAGGTGGCCCTGGACAAGCCAATACTTAATTGGAAGTAAAAAGTACATCCACTAAAGTTCAAGGAGAGGTAGTAAAACACAGGTGGTCAGTGTTAAAGATCACAGCAATTCCTCTTTGAACTTTTTTATCTAATATATTTGTCTCCATAATAAGACTCATTTTATACTTATATATATATCTTGAACTAATTAGGGGTATCCTTGAGTAACTTTCATCGCCCCAATATCCTCGACACTCCGAGTATATAGCAAAACACGTCCACAGAATATCATTAACTGTACGAAAATAAAAACACATGTTAATACATATTGGACAGAAATATATTAAATGTACGAGTTGAATTAAATGGCATTTATTTACGCGGTGTGATGAGGGAAATGTGTGTATATGTATCGTTAAGGTTGAAATTGTATTAAAATATGAGCAGATTTTTTTAAATAAATGAATAAATAAATAAATAATTTTCAATAGTACTTACAATATTACAACATTTATAATTGTTAGAAATTGAATGGCCACGTATCAAGTAGTGTGGCTAGTTCATAACAAAATAACATTCTTTAAAAACATAATAAACAAACGAAATAGAGTCTAGCATTTAGAAAAAAAAGGTAACAAGTCGTCAACAGTCAGCGTCTACAATGCTGCTATATTAAAGATAGTTAACACTAAACCCAGTGCACTACAATTAATATTACTCATTAATACTTGCTACCAGCAATTACAAAGTTAGATAAAAATATACATGTAAAAGTGTGTCCTAAATCACAAACCAGAATACTAAAGATCAAGGACATATAGGAAGAGAATGTAATTTCAAAAAAGGATAATCAGGTATTTTCTTAAGATTATATTGTACATTATTTTAAAATCAAACTAAAATCGAAACAATAAGTTATGATTTTTCTTTTGTTTGTACAATACTATTATTTAAATAGTTAATATCTTGTTTTTTCATATTCATGTCATATTAAACTTGATTAAAACTATAGAAATGTACAAAGAAATTAGTTATATATTATATCTATATTATTAAAGCCCCTGCTATATATATATTTTTTAATATAAATGGAAATTATATTGGCTGATGAGATAATGCAATATTTGTTTTTAATTTGAAGGAATAACAATCTTAAATAGCTTGCTAATCTGGTCTATAAAGGAACACAAACAAATCAGAAACAAAAACAATCAAACAACAGTAACAGGATTCAAGTGAACACAAATAAAGATAACAAGCTACAAAACAAGTGGTGTCCAATTCCCGGATTTAGGACAAATCGGTTAACTAAAAAACAGAACTCGTTCATTCAATCTCACAGAATGAGGAATACGCTAAATATATCGAGAGTTAAGTGATCTTAACGTGCTAGGTTCAACCTTACGTTTAGAAAGATATGAGTGGTTATATTCAACCGATTCTTCATTGTGAAATGGTTTTATTTTGTAACAAATACTGATGTACGCTTTTTAATTCATCCAACAAGTCATATTCACTTCCTTCATTGTAACGTTTCTACGGTTCGTTCCAGAAACTAATAAATGTCTTGTAATGACGAAATGTACCACACATATGTAATTAAATTGTTCAAATAATAAAATATTAATTTAGTATGCAATAATGAACAGTAAAAATAACAACAACGAGTTTATTTCATTTCCTATTCTGATATCTAACTTTAGAAAATAGTCCATTTCGTTTTACACTTGAGCATGTAACAAAAGAGTGTAGACCTACTTCAGTTCCTGACACTGATCAAATCTGGTCTGAGGAAGGTGAGCATGGTACACCATAATACTTGTGCATTTTGTACTTATATTGTAATATATTTGTGCATTTTGTGCTTATATTGTAATAAATTTATGTTGTGTGACATTTACTTGTACTTTTTAACAATAACGAACAATTTTCAACAAATGCCCATATTCGAATATGCCTTCAACAAGCCATGATTTCCTGTACTTGTTGTGACTTATGTTAAACAAATTTTTAAGCTAGTAGTCCAACTACAGAGAAAAAAAATAAACGGAGGTAGCTTTCTTATGGCCGCAGCAAACGCCTCAGTGGCAGTTATCAACCAATGTACATCTTTATACATTTGTAGTAATAGCTACGACATTTATCATTGAGAATTTACGGGGGCTTACTAGGTGCTCCCTTCCATCGCATGGTAAACTGGACCAAACTCGACACATATTTAGCGCACTACAGGGTGTGACCTCTGTTCCTTTTTTCTCTGTGGTCCAACATAGCCGATAACCCTCGTCAAAGGAACGGCTAACGTTAACACTGCCTGGTTTCTACTGAACAGCCCCTTTATTCTTTTTACGTAGTAGGTAAACTACCAGAATTAAACTTTTATTTATTTATATAAATATAGGCCTGCTAAATATTTCAATTGCCATGTTTAAAGGCGGTTGAAAATAAGTAAAAAGGGATAGTCATAGTTCTTCACAAGCTAGTGAAGTACTCGATACTTTAGGTAAGAAATTAAACTTTTGGGTTTGAGTTTTGGATAGAAGGAATATGATAATATATAGATCAAAAAGACGAATTCGTGCGGCGCTAGATAAACTATTTCGATCTCACCACCCTCCCTACTCACAGTTACTGGTTAACAACAAATTCAAAACATCTGTATGACCCCATGACAATCATTAACCCACGCACGCATTTTTATCGGGCTAGCACGAATTCGGCAACTGTTACATGCTTTGATGGAAGTGGGAGCATGATCTCGGCAACTCTTATAAAACCGACCCCAACAGATAGGCACGAATTCACCAATTTGTGGGGGAAGAAGATGGACAGGAAGATAGAAGTAGCAGTGAGTAACACTCGCGTCCAAGGCAGTCTAATTCTATCAGTAACAAACAAATAAAGTAAACCAATATTTATATTATATGTTTTCATTTGTCATTGGGCTATTAATTAATGACTCTTTCTAAGGAATAGTCGACCTTAGTTTGTAACAATGACTACATTCGCTCATCTACATTCATCACACTCATTTGAAATCCATATTCGCCCATGTCTTGACGATCGGCGTCTTATGAATAAAAAAAATCTATCTTATTTAAATTTGTATACATATAGGCCTACTGTATATACAATAACCACATGAGAAAAATACGATTAATAATATAATCATGTACTGTTGTAATAATATACCTACTAGTGACATATTAAATAAACAATATTATTGTATGCTTTTTTTAAGATCAATCTTAATGTCATAACTTAGGCCTACATCTACACATCAATGTACAAACAACTATTATTACAATATCATTAACAAACTATAGGCTACTGACTGACTGATATGTACAAACAACTATTATTACAATATCATTAACAAACTATAGGCTACTGACTGACTGATATGTACAAACAACTATTATTACAATATCATTAACAAACTATAGACTACTGACTGAATTTTATGTACAAACAACTATTATTACAATATCATTAACAAACTATAGGCTACTGACTGACTGATATGTACAAACAACTATTATTACAATATCATTAACAAACTATAGGCTACTGACTGACTGATATGTACAAACAACTATTATTACAATATCATTAACAAACTATAGACTACTGACTGAATGTTATGTACAAACAACTATTATTACAATATCATTAACAAACCATAGACTACTGACTGACTGATATGATACTGACTCTGACTATGATTTTTTTGTATTTTGTAATTCTTGAGGAAAGAATTTTATCAAAAGGGAATTCTAAAATTCAACATCCTTCTGGCATTATTATTACAACGAAATATTCTAAATGGTTAAAATTATAACTCAAATTGATAAATTTCAATTTTCTTAACTGAAAAAATCTACTCTCACGTAGAATATATCTAGCAATAAATCATATCAGAAACACACAGCAATTGAATAGTACAAAAATGGATTTTATATATGTTAAATTTACAAACACAAAATGTTCTAGCATCGTTGCTAAATAATAAACTTCGGCATGATCTATGGAAAAAAGAACTTTATTTATATTTTGCCGAAAATTAATGTTTTATAACAGTTTCATAAGTTTAAACCATAGTTTTTGATAACATTGTATTATTTACATATTATTAATGTTGTTACAATATTGAGATTGAAACTATGTTTCTTAGAATATAACTAAAACTGTTTCAAATGTAGAGTGTTATTTTTAGTAAACGTATAACTTGTTATACTAAATGTATTATTTATATTATACAATATCTAATTAGCCAATATATTTTATCTACGCCAATAAATTTAACAACTTTCTCTATAAAATTCCGTTAAACTGGTGAACGTTTCCAAACCATTAATTCTAAATCCAACACGATGTTAGGCCTTAGATTGTTGTCAGCGGTCTCCCTCAGAACAACCTCAGTGGGTCCTCGGTCCACAGCCTCGGGCTGCCATTGTCACTAGACGCCATTGTTAACCAAGAATGATGTTAACCTCATGTACGTCAGATGACCGGGGCCTGGTTATTGGCTTTTTGGCACTGTCCTCGGTAACCTGTAAATCGCGCCCTCTGTAAATCGCGCCCTGTGAAAATCGCGCCCCATGCGTCGTCACGTCAACCCTCGTCAACGTCAATTAGCACAATATTAACCCTTCGCACTTTATCCATTCATAGGTTAGGTTAGGTTAGGTTAGGTTAAAAGACTAAAGAGAAAGCTACCAGGGATAAACCGGGAGGTGGGCCATTCCCGGTCATTCCCCTTATGAAACGGCTGTCAAGTAACGCTCGCGGCCCGTGACTTAGAGGTTCAGGTAGACAGGGCGCGATTTACCCAGATTTTTGATGGGGCACGATTTACACAGGGTGCGATTTTAATGCATTCCTGTCCTCGTCCCTCCAATTTTGGTGGAGCACATAAAAATACTTAATTACTACTGTTGTTATCCATGAAATTTTGTAAAATAATTCTGACTTTATAAAAAATAACTTGATTATTTCATGACAGCAACTGTTTAGTATATAAGTTGATGTTTAGTTAACACGTTTAATTTAGTTCATACAACATCTCTGCTAGTCTATATTTTACTATAAGATTAGCAATTAAAAGCGTGTAAAAAGAATAATAATCTACGAAATAATAACAAAATCAGCTAAAGTTTTAAAGTTGCCTTAAAGTTAAAATTAGTTAAATGCTAACCTTCAGGCCTCCATTTTTTATTAACATTGTCCACTGTTTTGTTAAAAAAAATTAATAAAATAATATAAATAAAAGCGTATGCAATATATTGTACTATTGTTAATTTTATATTGTTTATATTTAAATGGGTTTTTTACCGATATAATACCTTCATTTTTATATGACTAATACAATAGGAAATGTGTAATACTGTTGATTTTAATATTAAGTTATTTTTAAGTAAAATAGTCTCCCAATTAGCTGTCAGCTAGGGAGACAATGGTACAAATAAATTGTAATTGATCTGTAACATTTATAAATAAATTAATTAATAAAAAATAAAAAATACTATATACATAGGCCACTAACTCGCATGGACTGTCCCTTAACTACTTGAAAGAAATCAGTCCGAGGGATGATATAAACCTCAAGCTCACCCACTCCACTTGCAAGACGAATCAGGAACAGCTAGGACACGTCTCTAGGTTTATAGATCTGGCAGTAATTAATGTGTTCTACAGATTAAAGAGCGCCTTTTCTCTTCGTAACTCTCAAACTATAATGGTATCTCTGCAGAGATAATGATCAAATCATTTGAAATTACATTTAATCTCCAGTTTAAAACTAGGTACATTTCATATAATTCACAGAATTAATTTTAACGTTAAAAAAATTATGGCTATAAACCAAATGAGCTATTTTTGCTGGTGAATTTCTCATTAAAGTGTTTAATGTTCCTCATTATCTAGATTTAATTTAGTTTACATTAATGTAATGATCCCTTTAAAATGAATTTCAAAAAACCTAAGGAAATCTTGTTACGATACAAGAAACATTCTGAATGAGAGTTTATATTGGGCCACAGTGTGAACGTGTGGCCACAGTCAATATATGAGAAAATGAATTTGACGAATTTCTTTTCTTCCTACTGTTAAATTTTGAAATGTACATACTGTAATAATGACATTTATTGTTATCATTATATAATTTCTATTTCAAAATTCAAATTCAAATATAGAAATCCTCCAATATTAGAAAAAAAACCTGTACATTTAATTACGACATATTAATTGTATTGCTTTTAATGGCACTGTAAAACAATCATGAGGTAAGATGTGACAGGCCTAAACATTATAAACCTATTATGACGGAGGAAACTAGTGCTGAGTTGTCACTTTCAATCGTGACACGATGACGGGGGAAGCCGATGTTGAGTTGTCACATACAATCGTGCCACGATGACGGGGGAAGCCGATGTTGAGTTGTCACATTCAATCGTGCCACGATGACGGGGGAAGCCGATGTTGAGTTGTCACTTTCAATCGTGCCACGATGACGGGGGAAGCCGATGTTGAGTTGTCACTTTCAATCGTGCCACGATGACGGGGGAAGCCGATGTTGGGTTGTCACATTCAATCGTGCCACGATGACGGGGGAAGCCGATGTTGAGTTGTCACATTCAATCGTGCCACGATGACGGGGGAAGCCGATGTTGAGTTGTCACTTTCAATCGTGCCACAATGACGGGGGAAGCCGATATTGAGTTGTCACTTTTAATCGTGCCTCAATGACGGGGAAAGCCGTTGTTGATTTGTCACTTTAAATCGTGCCACGATGACGGGGGAAGCCGATGTTGAGTTGTCACATACAATCGTGCCACGATGACGGGGGAAGCCGATGTTGAGTTGTCACATTCAATCGTGCCACGATGACGGGGGAAGCCGATGTTGAGTTGTCACTTTCAATCGTGCCACGATGACGGGGGAAGCCGATGTTGAGTTGTCACTTTCAATCGTGCCACGATGACGGGGGAAGCCGATGTTGGGTTGTCACATTCAATCGTGCCACGATGACGGGGGAAGCCGATGTTGGGTTGTCACATTCAATCGTGCCACGATGACGGGGGAAGCCGATGTTGAGTTGTCACTTTCAATCGTGCCACGATGACGGGGGAAGCCGATATTGAGTTGTCACTTTTAATCGTGCCTCGATGACGGGGAAAGCCGTTGTTGATTTGTCACTTTCAATCGTGCCACGATGACGGGGGAGTCCGATGTTGAGTTGTCATTATCAATTGTGCCACGATTAGGTGAAAGCCCGTGTGTAGAGTTGTCATTGTACAATCATGTCACGTTGACTGTGAACATTTAAATATTGATTTATAAATACTTATACATATGCCACGCATGACTGTCCAAAGAACAGTCCGAGATGATGAGTAAATCCAGTCATCCAATTTGCCAGATGAATCAGGGAACAGCTGGTGCTGAGTTTATAGTCTGCATTTATCGTGCTCAGATTAAGAGCGCCTTTCTCTTCGTAAGTGTCACTATAATGGTGCACGATGAGGAAATGTTCATTTGTTACATTTCAATCTCAGTCTAAACTGGTAATTCCCAATGGACGAATTTTTACTTTAAAAATTCTGGCTATACGGGGAAGAGCTTTTGTGGTGATTTTCATTGTTTTAATGTTGCCATCATGTACTGGGGATTTAATGTTTACATTATGTATACCTTATAATTTGCAAAAGCTAGGAAGTCTGTTGTAAGAATTCTGATGAGTTTCAATCTGGGCCACATGTGAACGGGTGGCACTCATATGATGTTGAGAATTTTTCTTTACAAATTTGTGACACACGAATAATGACAGTTGTGAAGCTTATATATTTCTTTCAATTTTCTATGTCCTCCATGACTGTGGACACTTATGGTGATATTAGTCACTTTTAATCGTGCACTGAAAACATCGATGTTGAGTTGTGCACTAAACAATTATGACCTATATGACGGAGGAAACCAGTGGTTGAGTTGTCACTTTCAATCGTGCCATGATGACGGGGGACTCCGATGTTGAGTTGTCATTATCAATTGTGCCACGATGACGGGGGAAGCCGTTGTTGATTTGTCACTTTCAATCGTGCCATGATGATGGGGGGACTCCGATGTTGAGTTGTCATTATCAATTGTGCCACGATGACGGGGGAAGCCGGTGGTGAGTTGTCATTTTCTGTCGTGCCTCGATGACGGGGGAAGCTGTGGTGAGTTGTCACTTTCAATCGTGCCACGATGACGGGGGAAGCCGATGTTGAGTTGTCATTATCAATTGTGCCACGATGACGGGGGAAGCCGTTGTTGAGTTGTCACTTTCAATCGTGCCATGATGACGGGGGACTCCGATGTTGAGTTGTCATTATCAATTGTGCCACGATGACGGGGGAAGCCGGTGGTGAGTTGTCATTTTCTGTCGTGCCTCGATGACGGGGGAAGCTGTGGTGAGTTGTCACTTTCAATCGTGCCACGATGACGAGGGAAGCGGATGTTGAGTTGTCACATTCAATCGTGCCTCGATGACGGGGGAAGCCAATGGTGAATTGTCACTTTAAATCGTGCTGCGATGACGGGGGAAGCTGGTGGTGAGTTGTCACCTTGAGTCGTGCCTCGCCATAGAACAGAGCTTGGTTGTTTTGTTTGTGAAGGTAATATTGAACGGATGCCAACAGAGTCGCGTGACCTTCTATTAAGATATGTATCACGTCGCGTTTCCTCCATGATCGACTTAGCTCGTGTAATCCATACTGCATCCTCGACCAAGTGTTTAAAACCCATCAGAACTGTTAAAAACGACCTTTTACTTGTTTTAATTATTAGTATTAGTTTTACCGAAAATTTAAGGCACTTGACTAAATTGAAAAAAATTAAGATATTTTCTTCATAATAAGACTATTGTTGATCCATATTACAGATGTATGGCGACTCCCAAACCGCCAGTCACCGCTGGGATGGTGACAGCCCTACAGTATAGGCTTACTTGCAATCTCACAGTCAGCGGGCTAAATCATGCTGTTGTATTTCAACTGTACGATTCGTGTTTATTATTTCAATGAGTTATAGTGAACATCGTTCGATTACTAGTGGGTCATAAATTGTTATTATGTGTATTTAAATTTAAAATCGTCTAGAATTACGTATACAGTGTTATAGTATATTTAACTGTAGAAAAATTATAAAAATACTCAATTTTAAACAAAAACCATCTTATGGTCCACTACAAAAATTCTTCATCTATCAAATGAGACTTATTATTACGGACTGAATAGTTGAAATAGAAACCCATGTTTTTGGAGTTTTTCGTGGAGTGAAACAAATAAAAAGTAAGCGGCCTGTTTCATAAATAAATAAAAAGTAAGTGGCCTATTTGTATTTATTCGTAAGACACCGATCGTTAATGCACGGGCGAACATGGATTTCGTATGAGTGTAGGTGGAAAAATCTAGGCTAGTCATTGTTGTAAACCAAAGTCGACATTTAACATGTCAAAAGTTTGTATGCGAGGAATTAATTTTGACTCAATTCGATGCCATCTTCTATGATAATTTCTCACCAATCCTGTACGTAACAGCAGGAGACATTATAAAAACTATTTGTTCTGATCTAGTTTACCATATTGGTGAATATGCTCAAATTCTCGCACAATACTGTATTTGATGTGAATGGGGGGAGGGGGTATAATTTGGAGTAAAGAGCCAATAGCCTACGTATTTATTCTTAAGACGCTGTTCGTTGGGATATGGGTGTCGTGAATATGGTTTCTGATGAGTGTAAATGAGCAAATGTAGTCGTTGCTACAGACTAAGGCTGACTCTTCCTTAGAAAGTGTCATTAATCACAAACGTATCCCAATCACAATCGAACAGTCGGAGGTTATTCTACAACTATGGGTTATGATTTAGAAAAGAGTATAGTTGCACGCACTATCCCATTGATGTTAATATAGCCAATCAAAGGCGAGTTTTAAGGAAGCCTCGTGGTTTGAAAACATTGCCAACAAAGGGAGCAGGGGCAGAGGCTTATCAATTTGCCAACATCCCTAGAGTGAGTGATTTTTATCATTGAATGGAGGTATACAAGAAGTCTTTATCCTATTGATGCACTGACGATTAATGGAAAACTGTTTATTGTTTGATAATGAGGGCATTGTATTCTTTTGTTGATCGAGAAGCCAATTTTTAATGTTGTAATATACATACCTTCTGATATATTTAATTTTATAGTAGTCTAAAAATCATTAATATTACTAACTAACATGACCAAGGATACCACAGTCTGATAACATGCAGTCACGACATTTTCACTGCTTCGCCGTGGAGCTGGCGCTCCAAGTAGCAGGACAGGACAACTACATCACATTACCGTTGGGAAGCAGTTTCTCTCAAACAAATCACAACAATAGAAAAAGTACCAAGGCAGATTATATTCTAATAAGTTATTTGATATTTACAAATCACATCTGTTAATGTAAATAGTGCAGAAATGCGCACTAATGACCCCCCGCCGTTAGGAGAACTTCAGTAGTGTCGTACTTGTCGCCAATTTTTAACGGAGTGTCGCGACCACGGTAACTAGAATAATAGAGTTACCGTGGTCGCGACTGTGGTTATACGTCGTATAAAACAGCTGATTTATGTTCATTTCAATTAATCTGCCTATCTAACACTAGAGGGTAATATATGCCGTTTAAACGCAATAACCGTACGTGTAATTCTGAAATAGGTTTATTCTCGTTTTACTGGCAGCGTAGCTTCATAAAACTGGTTTATAGCTCACACAGTCCGAAGTAATTATTACCTGGAAAATCCAACTGTCACAGAGTTTATTTCATTTTGATAAAACATCATTACTGTAACTGAGGACCTACTGCACTAATATTTCACAGGTACAGAAGTATTTGTATGGCATTTTTAACAATAATGGAAACTATGTAGGAAGGTATAACGTTATCTAGGAAATGTCTTACAGATTAAGGGGAAATTATATTTTATTTACGATGTATGTAAAACGACATTATTTTTGTAGGACTACATCAAAATGCTCTTTAGCAAAAAGGAAACTATTAAATATAGTCTTTTTTGTAAAGTGGTACATTGTTATGGATTATAGATATTGAGCATACAGTTTTTGTCAAAATCTAGGCTCAGTAATAATAAAAAAAAACAATGTTGTTATTTATTGTTTTAGACAAAATTCTATTTGATTGAATTCTGCTGGTTTTGTTCTTTCTGTGGATTCTACCAGACGTCGTTGGTTTTGGATTTGGATCTCGGATTTCGTTGAGGCCCATCCGAGATGACAGTTTATTTCGTTGAGGCCCATCCGAGATGACAGTTTATTTCGTTGAGGCCCATCCGAGATGACAGTTTATTTCGTTGAGGCCCATCCGAGATGACAGTTTATTTCGTTGAGGCCCATCCGAGATGACAGTTTATGCCAATTCCTTAGGAAGGTGAAAAACTATTTTACATTACAGTGACACGATAATGCAATGCATCAAGTTTTTTTACTTTTAAAGAAAAAAAATCAGATAATTCTAAATACTATTAGTTAAAAATAAACGAATAAAAAATACGCATGAATTTAAGTGGGGATAGATGCCGTATTATTTCATAGTCATACCGGGAATCGAATCAAGGCAACGGAACGCCTTGACCTCTTAGCTGCAGCCGACCACGGTCCAGTAACATCATTACAGTTATGTTTTAAGTATAAAGACGTATTTTTATATCAAAAGATCCTATTTAAAGCACTTTACAGTACACGAACAACTCATACAAGCCCACAGCCAACCCTCTCAAACTACCAAATCTGAGCGTCCCTTATTCGTAAGGATTCGTATTGATTGCTTATGTAAATGTCGGCACTTCGGCACAAGCCACCTTATAATATATAGGTATCCTTATAGGTACGTTTACACATGAATTAAATGACAATTTATATTAACACAGTGTTCGAACGTAGAGATCATTTACATGGAACATATTTCCAAACTAATCTGCACTATAGAACATGTATTTAATATATGGTCTACTTGGATTGATCTATATTACTTTCATATTTAATAGTGCAAAGCATGTCTTTGTGAAAGCTAGTGATATCTGGTTAGCACTTACACTAAGACACCTGTGAGTCGGGCTCTATTATTTTTAATATCCGGGCAAACCGTATCCCAGGAAAGCCGGTACAATGGGTGCAGGAGTAACAATGAGACAGTATGGGGTCACCTTGGAGTGAAGGTCAGATGTTTACACGTCAGGGCGAACCTTGCTGGAGGGCAGAACTCAACCTACCGAAACCCTTTTACATCTAGGACAAACGAACTTAAGGAATTAGCGCGATTACTTCAACGACGTTGCAGAAGTTTTACTTAAAATAATAATAATAATAGTGTTTCAATTTATTGGTCAGATAAGATATATTCTAATAGTGCATGACGACATTACAATTTAATGTAAATAAATTATATTTACGACTGCTACAGTGTAATGTCACAAGGAACATTTTTCATGAAATTTATGTATTCTTGGTTGATGTAAAAACGCTTGAAATTGCATCATAGTGGTTCGAATGTTCTCCACCACGTCTTTACAGCTAATACGATTAATTCAGGTGATAATTTTATATACACACATGTTAAATGTCATGTCTCTAATTATCAGCTGTTTTGGAGTTCAGTAGAGGAGCGCGAGTGTAAGCTGAAGTAGCAGACCACACCACTAACTACTCACATTAATGCCAGAAATATCAAATTACTTAAGATATATGTTTATAAGTTACGAATATTAGTGATTTTGTAAAAACACTAATGGCACGTCATTAAGTACGCCTATATGTGGGCGGTAGTCATCGCCACTGTAGGTTTCTGGATGGGTGGGAGGATCATTACCACTGTGAGTGTCAGGGAAGATATATAATCAATACCTCCGTATGTGTATGGGCGAGTCGTTACCACCTTACCTGTGTAGGTGGGTCAATACCACTGTACGTGGATAGGTGGGTCAATACCACTGTACGTGGATAGGTGGGTCAATACCACTGTATGTGTATAGGTGGGTCAAATCATTTTAGGTATATGTGTGTAGGTCGTAGAGTCACGGTACTGACCCGCCCGCTCACTCATACACGTACAGTAGTATTGACCCACCTGTACACCCATACACGTACAGTGATAAAGACCTGCGCGCCCACCCATATACGCACAGTGATGCAGACCTACCCGCCCACCCATACATATGCAGTGTTACGTATATTGAATTGAAATTTGTTATGAGAGGTTCAAGTAGTAAAATTTTACTAATTAATTATGATAATAAATCTTAATATAAAAATATTTGCAAAAATTCTAAAACTATACTTTTACAATTGTTGTAAATTGTCTACCTAACTATTACAATACGTACCTGTATAGGTAGGTTAATACAACTGTACGTGAATAGGTGGGTCAATACCACTGTAACTTCGTAGGTGGGATAATACCACTGTACGTGGATTGATCAATACCACCGTACCTGTGTAGGTGGGTCAATACCACTGTACGTGGATAGATGGCTCAATACCACTGTCCTTGTGTAGGTGGGTCAATACCACTACACGTGGATCAATACCACCCTACCTGGGTAGGTGAGTCAATATCACTGTACCTGTGCAGGTGGGTTAATACCACTATACGTGGATTGGTGGATCAATACCACCGTACCTGTGTAGGTGGGTCAATACCACTGTACGTGGATAGGTGGGTCAATACCACTGTACATGGATGGGTGGGTCAATACCACTGTACATGGATAGGTGGGTGAATACCACTGTACGTGGATAGATGGCTCAATACCACTGTCCTTGTGTAGGTGGGTCAATACCACTGTACGTGGATAGGTGGCTCAATACCACTGTCCCTGTGTAGGTGTGTCAATACCACTACACGTGGATCAATACCACCCTACCTGGGTAGGTGAGTCAATATCACTGTACCTGTGCAGGTGGGTTAATACCACTATACGTGGATTGGTGGATCAATACCACCGTACCTGTGTAGGTGGGTCAATACCACTGTACGTGGATAGGTGGGTCAATACCACTGTACATGGATGGGTGGGTCAATACCACTGTACATGGATAGGTGGGTGAATACCACTGTACGTGGATAGGTGGGCCAATACCACTGTACTTGGATAGGTGGGTCAATACCACAGTACCTGTGAAGGTGGGTCAATACTACGGCCGTAGAACGTTTGGCACACATTTTTGGCCGATTTGGAATGGCACGTTTGGCACAGTCATTAGAGGGGATTAAGAAGGGTCAACCTGTAAGTTTCAGAAAGGCACGATTGGCACACACCGCCCGGCCAGGTAGTAGCAGCCAGGTGGCCAGAATGCGGGAAAATGGGAACTTTTTTGCCCCCGCAAATTCCCTGCTGTGGTGCTTATTGAAGTAAGCAACTAACCTAACCTAACCTAACCTAACCTGCGGTAGATCACAGCTGCTACCCAGGTAGATCACGGATGCTACCCGAGTAGATCACGGCTGCTACCCAAGTAGATCACGGATGCTACCCAATTGGAACACGGATGCTACCCAAATAGATCATGATCTAACCTAACCTAGTGAGGTTTAAATTTAAAAATTTGTTATATCACGGGCAAATGACTGCCACGCAGAGTTGACGGGAATAATACAATTCCCGTTTTCCCTCGTTCAATGGCGTCTACCTGGTCGAGCGACTGTGCCAATCCTGCCTTTTCCAAGCAGGCGAGTTGACCCTACTTATTCCGCTCTAATGATTGTGCCAAAACTGCCATGGGCAGAAGGTTCAAAAATGTGTGCCAAACATCCGATCCCCAATACTACTGTATGTGCTTAGGTGGGTCAATACCACCGTACCTGAGTAGGTGGGTCAATACCACTGTACGTGGATAGGTGGGTCAATACCACTGTACATGGATGGGTGGGTCAATACCATTGTACGTGGATAGGTGGGTGAATACCACAGTACCTGTATAGGTGGGATACCACTGTGCGTGGATAGGTGGGTCAATACCACTGTACGTGGATAGGTGGGTAATTACCCCCGTACCTGTGTAGGTAGGTCAATACCACTGTACGTGGATAGGTGGGTAAATTTTTAGAAATGTTTATTTCTTTTGTTCATGAGAGCTTAGAAAGTGCAAAGAAATACTTGAATTTATTTTTCACTTATTTTATAGAGTTTCGAAAAAGGTTTCATTGTCTTCTCGATTTTGTGTAATTAGTAATTACTTATTTTAACTTCCTTTTTTGACAGGAACGATATTATTTTTAAAACAATTTCCAGGTTGAACTCTACTAATTGAGTCTCAATATGTTATCACACTCCTTCCAAAGGTCTTGCTATAAAGATCTATGTTCCTTCGTTCTCTTTGCCTAAAACAATTTTCTTACTTTCCAGATTGATGACTATATTCTTCAAGATTGGCACTAATAAAAATGTTTTTTCTGTATGGTTAATTATTGTAATACCAAATGCTTTGGTTAAATGAATACATTCTACGAATGATTCATTTCAAATAACCAACACAACTTATTTTTTCAGTATTTGGTAACTACACAATGATTTTAAAATAACATCAATTGATAAAAGGGGAACATAAAACATTATTAATAATTGTAAAAAATTATGTAGCAAGATTTAACTTTATAATTTTACTGTTTATTTCCATTGAAGTGTGTGAGATAAATATATATTCAAAGCAAATACAAACATAAGAATAAGAATATATTTATTTTCTTGAAAAGATACAACACAGAAAATTTATATTACAACAAAGGTTTCTTAACTGCTATTTTAAAAAAAGAAAATTTTTACTAAACTAAAAAAAACCTTTATAAATACAATAACACAATTCAAGAAAATACCAGGGCCTCTTAAGGCAATGCCTGTTATAGAGGTTCCTTTATTTCAAATAAATCATAAAAAGCGCAGAAGTAAATAATAAAAATTAAAAATAACCCAATACTTCAAAATATAATCACTAATAGAAAAACATGAATCTATTGAGTAGAGCATTCTTTCTGGCACTACAGATTCTCTAGTTTGGAATTAAAGACCAATTAATTACTATTCACTTAGTGTTGGTAGAGGTGGGATGGTGCCTTCATTTTAATAAAATAAATAAATAAATCAAATTTTATTGTCATTAAGCAACAAACATGAGCAATAGACAACGTCAACTTACAACTAATTATTGGCTAAATTAAATAATGATACAGTTGAGCATAGCACAAATCAACCATATCATACAGATAAAAACATTTCAATATTTAAATAACCACAAATTTTAAACACTAATAAATAAACCAGTTTAAAAGTATAAAATTACATTAACACCTATAAAATTACAATACAGAATCAAAACTCTAGTTATATAGAAGAAGTTATAATGTACATTATTGTACAAGTATAATAATCAAATAAATAAATATACAAATATTCAAGGAACTTAAAACTATATATCCACGACTATACTATGGTCAAAGAATTCACTAAGAGAATACATTGGGGTTGCCACTAACCAGCTGAACAATTTAATTTTGAATTTATCCAAAGGTTCCATTATTAAATTTTGTGGTAATTTATTATACATTTTCAGTCCAATAATATCATAGCTATTCTGGGACTTTGATAATCTTTGAAAAGGTATATTTAAATTATTTTTATTTCTTGTTGCATGGGAATGTATATCATGCCTAAGTATTTTGTGCACATTAGTTTTTACATGAATTAAAACTGTGTATATATACAAATTTATGACTGTCAAAATTCTTAATTTAATAAATAAAGGCCTGCAATGGTCTAATGTACCTGATCCAGATAATGTCCTTAAAGCCTTTTTCTGTAATAATAATACACTATTTACATAACAACAATTACCCCAAAACAAGATACCATACAAAACAACACTTTGAAAAAAAGCAAAGTATGATGACCTTACATAGTTTTCAGGAACATGATTTTTAAGATTTTTTAATAAATAAATTACTCTTGATAATTTACTGGTAACATAATCAACGTGGGGCTTCCATGACAACTTATTATCTATATATACACCTAAAAACTTAACACTACTTAACATATTTTCTGCTGGAATATCTCTTAAGCTAAAAACTACTTCTCATTAATAATACTGCTTCACTTACATATACGATACAATATAGCTAAGACATTCTTGAAGGCACACATCAGATTAAAAATAAGACTGCTTCTCAATAATAATTATTATCATTGATATAAACAGTGGTGTTATTTACTCTGAATTAACAGTAGAGTAAAAAAAAGGCGTGTTGAAAATTATATTGTTATACATTTGATTTTTACTCTCCTACCTCTATAAATAATACATACTGAAGACATGTGACTCATCCATTACTATATCAATCGTTACAAAGATAATCTTGAATTATTTATCATCTACTTTGGCAAACCAGACAGTCATTTCAGGCTGGGGAATGTCAGAGAATATCCTATCCACACAAAACTTTGCTTAAGAAATAAAATTTTTACTTTACTTTATTATACTATTTTGATAGTGAAACATTACTTCTCATTAAACTAGTTTGTGCTGTGTATTACTTCATTGTTAAATTTGTAACTATTATTACAATTTAAAGCCATTAAATTAATGCTATGGAAATAGTATAATGTTACTTCTGCTAGAAAAAATCAAAGCCCTAAATCTAACAGATTAATGACTGAATTAAAACCTTTTACAAGTTCAACGCAAAAGTACATGTTAAAGTTTGGTCTGAAATTCAACATTGCTATAAGCCATTAAAACAGCACCATTTTTTTAAGGAGCGATTCTTTTGAGACCGGATTTGTGGGTTAATGTTCTACTACTATAGACCTTTAATTTGATGTACTACTTGACCTATGCTCTCATTTATGATTTTTTTCTGACTCCTTGTGGGCCATCCCCCTAATATGACAAGAAAAATAGTAGTTACATCAAAAAGTAGAATAAGAGGTGCAGTATTAATGTGCCAAGTTTTATCGCTTTATCTCTAATCGTTCAGAAATTAAAAATCTGTTCCGTAACTTTTGTTCCACACTGTGTATACTTATCTAATGAGGTCTCCAAAAATTTTAATTTTGCTGTAGGAGGGTTTTAACACTTGAGTTTTTTTTCATTTAATTCATTCATCATATAAGAAATGTTGGAATAAATTTCATCATATTAAGGGGGGAGTTTTTTAATTAGTTAAATTTACATCACCATAGTCAACTAGAACAGTATAACCTCCCTTGACCTAACCTCTGTTCAGAACCCACTGTAATTCGGCCTAGCAACAATACCGCAAAATTTTGTGATTTTATTGTATAATAAATAATTTAGCCAAATTGAAAATTTAATAGGTCAGTATCAGGAAGTGATAGCTTACATGCAATATAAACTGAAGTGGAAATAGTTTTTGTGTGATAGTAACAAAGTTTTCTTTTCTTAAATTCAATTTAAATACAACACAACTGCATTTATTTATTTGGGGGGAAAATGGGGACTAAGTGTAAGGTCAACACTCTACGTACTACTAAAAAAATATAATTAGTTTGGTAGATAAATATGACATAAATCTCTTGCACCTGGCATCTAAAATGTATTCCGTCATAAATAAATCATTCAGTTGGTTCAATTAAATAAAATTCAGTCCCATATACAAAATTACTGATCTAAGAGATAAAGCAGTTGGGCACAAAAATGTTTAAATATAAAACTGTATCAACTTTAGTCATTTTACAGATAACATTTATGCTTATTGTATACTCTGTACATAGCCAGGATGAAAAAGGAAGAGGGATAACAGAGCTGGCCTGGCTAATAGCATTCTGTAAGGGGCCCCTAGACAGGGTTATGGTTGAAAATTGGTCAATGGTTGGAAATTGGATGTGATTCAAGTGGATAACAAGTGGTCGAACAACTACTTATCAGACACCAACAGGCAGTTGTGGATACCACGACGACGGCTGTTGTGCTGCGATGTGTTGGCAAGGAAACACCTTCACATGACTCTCAAACTAGCTTGCACAGATCTTATTATAATGGCTTCCTGTAGATTATTGAAAAAAGAAGAAATGAGACAGAGCTGCGTGGAGATCTACCAACCAATCTTAGGATTGAGTTTATATGATGATCAACTTTTTATATGGAATATTTACATCTCAGGGTCTTTAAGTGGTCTTTCGTTCTTTTGGCTTTTCCCTGAATTCGGCCTTCCATCCATCACACTAAGCTTGTAATAGGGTATTTAAAGTACTACTTTAAGTGGCCTCTTAATCTTTGGCTTTTCCCTGGATCTGGCCTTGCGACGTTTAACATACTATTGCTTTGAATTCGAGAAGATTTTTTTTGAAGTAATTCTCTTATTTGTGATTATTAAAAAAAGTTAAATGAAGTGAAAAAAATAAGTAAATTGTTTAATAGGCTCTCAAAATACTCTACACAACCGTAACACGGATGCAGGGTCGAAATCGCTATTTCTGCAGGCTGAAAAAAACCGAAACTGTCTAGGAGCATTGGAAGAAGGTGTAGGAATGGAGAAAGTACCCATACCTTTACCACATATTGCTTAGGTATGGCATTGACTATTGTTATCAAATCCCTATATTCAGTACAGAGTATCAACTCTTTTCTGAATCAAACAGGAAAGCCATCCAATCTTCAGATGGCTATAGTAAGAAGCCTTACGGCCAGTACCCCATTCATCATAGCCTTCATTCCATCATAAGGAACTATTTATATTTTACCTACAGCTCATAATTAGGTCCTTCTCCTCTTTTTTGTTTGCTTAATAATCCAGGTAAAAAATACCGAGCCTGATGCAGGATTGCTGCAGACTTCCTTCCACATCAGCTGTACAATAGGAATATAAACTACAATTAAACTTAGTTTTATTTTACTCTCATGAATTAAGTTTTATTTAAGTAAAATAAATAAAGCTCAGTAAGAAGAATTGCTTACCCATTTTTTTAAAATTTTGGTCTCAATTGGAAATAATACAGTTGACTCGCGGTAGTCCGACACGCTCGGTAGTCCGACGCGGTCAACAACCTTCGTTTCCTGTCTCAACAGGATTTACGCATCGGTATTTCCGTGTAGCATAGTGCAGTACAAGTGCTTCTTCCTTTTTATTTAGTGTGTGAAATTTGAACAGTTTTTGTGTACTGTGGCATTGTAATTGTAAATATGTAACTGTAATTGTATTTAAGTATATGTAAGTGCAAAGTAACTGTATGAAAGTCTAAATACTGTAGTTAAGAGTTCTGTACAGTATATTTGGTGTGGTATATGATGGCGAGCACAAGTGGAACCAAACGTAAGCATAAAACATTATCAATTTCAGAAAAGTGGGACATCATTAAGAGATATGACCGTGGCGAAACCCCTACGGTAATTTCTCAAGTGTTTGGCATAGGCCGGCCTACAGTTTATGACATTGTAAAAAATCGGGGAAAAATTGAAAACTTTATAAAATCTGCCGAGGATAATTCAAACAGAAAAACGTTTAAAATGAATGAATTTCCTCAAGTTGAAGAAGCTCTTCATGCGTGGTTTCGACAAGAAAGAAACAGAAATGCCCCAATTTCTGGGGATACTTTAAAAGAAAAAGCAAAGTTCTTTTATCGTGAAATAACTAATAAAGACGATTTTCGAGCAAGCGATGGCTGGTTTGAAAATTTAAAAAAATGGCATGGTATTCGGTTTTTGCAGATGAGCGGAGAGAAACTGTCTGCCGATGAGACAGATATTGACAACTTCATCACGCGCCTAGACACAAAAATTACTGAATTGGGCCTAACTGCCGAACAAGTTTACAATGCCGATGAAACCGGCCTTAATTGGCGGCAACTTCCAACCAAAACGTTTGTAACAAGGGACGAACAGAATATTGCCGGCCGGAAACTTTTAAAAGAAAGGATCACTTTGATGGTGTGTTCAAATGGTGCCGGGAGTCATAAGTTAAAACTGTTAGCTGTAGGTAAAAGTAAGAAACCTAGGGCGTTTAAAAACACCAATCTTGAAACTCTTCCAGTGGTTTATATGAACCAGTCGAGCGTGGGTGACCCAAGAAATCTTCCTAGACTGGTATAGTAATCATTTTGTCAAAGAAGTAAAACAGCATTTAAAGGCTAATAATCTGCCATTAAAGGCTCTTTTATTATTAGATAATGCTCCTGGGCATTCAAAATCAGAAGAATTAAAAGCAAAAACAGCTGATGGATACATCGAGGTTATGTATTTACCGAAAAATACAACTGCTCTGATTCAGCCAATGGATCAGAATGTTATCAAAACTCTAAAGGCGCATTACAAAAAACGCCTACTTATGGATATTGTTTGCCAACCAGATGCAGACATTACAACACTGTTGAAAAAGTTTGACATTAAGGACACTATTCTTAATGCAGCTTTTGCGTGGCAACAAGTCCAGCCATCAACACTTATAAAATCCTGGAAAAATGTTTGGCCACATAACCCCCTCCTCCAAAATAAAGATGATGAAAACCAACGGGAAGATGACGACAACACCCAAGATAACAATCGTGTAGTGGAAGAAACCATTTTACTTTGTAATCAAACTAACGTCCAACAAGAATTATCGGAAGAACTAATAAGATGGGTGTTAGACGATAACCTGGGTGCAGAACAAACAGATGAAGAGATTCTGCAAGAAATCATAACACAAAACGACACAATTGAAGAGGCCGTGGAGACGGAGAAAAAATACGTCATCAGCTGTGATGAAGCTTTGTCTGCTGCCAACACTTTGATTCGTTGGTGTGAGGAACGTGACCTAGACGTCAACGTTTTAGTTTTGAAATACATTCAAGAAAAAGCGATTAACGAAGGTTTGCATACAAAGAAGCAGAAGAAAATGACAGATTTTTTTCATGTTTAGTTTATTTACTGTTTTGCAGTCTGTTCATATGTGTGTAAGTACAGTACAAACTTTGCTATAATACATACAATCCTGTACATTTAATGTAGTAAATACAGTTTGTAAATTTCTTAAAATTATCCGCATTAATTACTGTACTTTATTTTTAACCTAGACCTTTGGTCAATACAGTAAGTATTTATTTTATGCACATAAATATTCACAAACAGTATGAAATAGGTTTGTTAGTACAGTACTGTACATACCTATTGCTTAAAACTATCGTATTTGTTATTGTTTTAAGTTTAAACATCGAATTTCAGTCATGATGGGAGGTACATTTGGTAATCCGACGTTTTTGGTAATCCGACACCCTACTGGTCCCGTGACTGTCGGATTATCAAGAGTCAACTGTATTTGAGAAGTAATTATGCAGAAGTCACTATGACCATTGTACTTACTTGACTGCAGTAATGAAGGTAATTACGATTTGAAGTTAATGTTCAAAGATAATTATGTTCACCTTCCTCTTGAGTTCTATCACATTCCTGAAGCTTAGCAAGCTTTTCATATACCAGAATATCTGAAGGACTTATACAAAGATTTACATTTTATATATGACCAATAATACATTTATTTAATAACATATATTTTAATATCTGTATTAAAATATTACATTCAAAAACTTGGGTTGCAATAAAATTAAGTAAGAAAATTCAATACTACTGTAAGTGTAAGGGTGGGCAGGTTAGTGGATACTACTGTATGTGTAAGGGTGTGCGGGTGGGTCATTATAGGTTTTGTCACCCAATAAAACGAAAAAAGAATTTTTTATGTCAGTTCAACCAGAAGTGATTCAAAATGTATAAAGAATATATTTTCACCTATATATACCAATTATTTCGACATCTTTGAGTTCAGTATGCTATTGAATTCCTACAAATTCAAAATATTTTTCTAACGATTGATTAAATTTAATTTGGTTGAATAAAAGGTTATGTTTTAAATATTACAATTCCCCACCTTGAAAATATTCAATAGATAATGGAAGGAACTGGTAGAATACAACAATATATCAGGTAAGTAAACAAGTAAAACAAATACAAGAATGTAATTACTTCGGTTTATTTACAATATTTTCATGGTTTTCATCTGTATACATTATTACAAACTAAGTCTTATCAGTGTAAACACCTGATAAACC
The DNA here is from genome assembly GCA_035578905.1 of Stictocephala bisonia. Lineage (NCBI taxonomy): Eukaryota > Metazoa > Arthropoda > Insecta > Hemiptera > Membracidae > Stictocephala > Stictocephala bisonia. Next base: position 326,818 of record JAQJVL010000048.1, read on the forward strand.
AAAACTTATACCTTCAGCTAATTTTGTAGAGTATATTTAATCGAATCTATTCTGTATAGATATTTTAGTTCATACATTTATTGTAATCTTTGCAGTTTACAGAAGTACATGGGTCCAAAATTAGAAGGCAAGTAAGGAAGTACAAGGGAGCCATACTTCACATGTTGAGGTTTTGCAAACTTAAATATTATCTTGGCTGGTTCCAGAACATCACTCAAATCCCTAAAACAAAAGTACAACAAATAAAGAAGAGCAACATTTTATACAACATTATATTATAGCCTAAATTTAAACAAATTTATGAGATCATATAATTTGTTTTTGTTTACATTTCATTGAACAAATATTCTTGAAAAATAGTAAAACTACTTTTTTCTTTTACTGTACCGGGTCTTTGACCGGTACATTACGTTTTTTTTCGTTGTTGTCTGCCAGGCTGCCTGAGATTCGCTCAGGCCTGCGTTTTGCGTACTTTGGTGGCCGTTGGACTCGGTCGTTCCGTGTTCCAGCAGCTTCGGTCAGGTTGGCCTGGCTGCTGAGTTGTCTTGTGCTGCCTGCAGAAATAGACATGTTCGGCTAGACAAACTAAAACTCCAGGGTCCTTGAGTAGGACGTTTCAACCCTCAGCCGGTCGTCCGGGCAAAGTTCTACCTACCACACTGCGAGCCTGGCCTGGGGACCATGTGATTGAGCAAGTTTGCCCCGTGCTGCCCTCTCTACTTCTTTGGGTAGAAGACTTCTGTCCTCAGGTCAGTGCGTTCCAGCTTATTTTCCCGGCGGCTGAGCTGGGGGTGATTTGTGAAAAAAAAAAAATATATATATAAATAAATAAATAAAAAAGAAATAAAAAAGGAAAATGGTGCAGAACTTTATGTGGCCTAGGCCTAAAACTGGAACTTTTGCAGTGATTCATAAAACAGCCATGGGGACATTGTTTTATATATATATATATATAAAAAATTTAAGAAAAGGAAAAGGAAAAAAAACTTATGTTAATATTTATTGTTATTTATCTTTGTTAGTTTATTCTGTTGTTATATTTTTTTTAGGTTTTATATTTGTTAGGTCCCTATGGTTAAGTTATGTTATTATTTATTGTTATGTTTAGGCCTAGTGATCGTTATTTATTTTTTCGTTGTTAATTGTATTATAGATGTCTTGAAGTGACTTTTTACTAAAACGGTACCGTGTTATATATTTTTTTAAATTGTTTAATTTTTAATCTCACCAAAAGGGGATTGTTGTTCTTTGAATTAACTTCTAATTCGGAGCTGCCCAGGGATTCCGGCTTACTCCCTGGCCCGGTGGAATTATGGGATTTGGGCTAAATTGCCGGTTTAATTGTTGTTTGCCAGAAGTTTTCTAAATTTTCAATTTTATGTGGGCATTAAATTTATCTTACGTTTTGGGGGTCTCCGGCTAAACTGCAGATAGGCCATGTAGTTGTTTATTGGAAATTTTGGTATTTGTAGAGTTTGTGGTATTTATAGCGTTTGTTATTAATGTGTAGTAGATTGGTAATTTTTGTGTTTGTTGTTATTTATTTAAGTGAGAATTTATATTGTGGCCTGCCAAGTCGGATTAATCTGTTTTCTGGTTTTCATGATAATAAACTAGTTTTGCTCAGCTGCCGAGTTTTATTTTGACCCTCCAACTGCCACCCGTGATCCCATCGCTCGTCTTGTTTTGAGCCATCCCCCAGTTGGCACGCTTTCCAGCTTTGGTGGGGGGGATGGGTCTCATTACTATTAATTTATTAAAATACTTGCAAAACAGTAAGATTTGTGGTGGTCAGTTTTTAATTATCGTTTCATGTTTATTAGCAGAAAAATAAGACCAACCACTTTATAATAAAAACATCATAACTTATTAAGAATTAAAAATTTGTAATAAATAATAATATGTAATTTTTAAAAAGGATCATCATTAAGGAAAGGGCACATGAGAGTCCACAGTAATACAGATAGATGACTGCTATTGCGCTCAATATTCTGTCGATAACTTTTCCTTACTACAAACAAATTTATGGTGCAGATATAAACTGTAAATAAATACGTTGTACTGTTTTTAAAGAAAATATAAACAAAATGTACATAGTTAAAATATGATTTAGAAGGCCCGAAATAACACTACTTACAAACTGAATATCACCACTAAATCAAAAGTAAAAGTGCTGATGCCAGATGCTGAAATCAGCATGGATTCAATAACACTCACTTGACAATTATCTTTTTAGATGTTTCTTCCCACATCCTTCTGAGGGCCATCTGAACCACACCGTCATTCTGGGCTGGGTTTAGTGAGCAAGTAGAGTAAACCACACTACCACCTAGTTTTACAAGTTTCAGAGCATGACTGGAACAAAAAATTATAAAAAAATCACTCAGCAACATTGATAAACAAAGCTTATCTATTCAAACAAAAACTGAGTACTTTTACATCATTATTTTTGTATGATCATTGTATTTATGATCTACATCATCAACAATGACGTTTGTACTAACTAATGATCATAAAGTGTTGAATATTGTTTGGTTTTCTTTTGTTATAAAGTAAACTACATAAATAAGTCATAGTCATATTTGAAAAACTAGATACACACAATGGGAGTTCACACAACCAATGCTGAGAAGAGAAGGGAGCAAATATAGTATAAGCATTTCCATAAAAGAACCATTAACCATTGTTGTAACATTATAGCAAATAATTGATTTCTAATATTTGTTAGTTTTAAAAACTGTTTAATAAAAGAAACATTTATATTATGTTATTCATGAAAATACATCATTAAAATCATTTTAATATGATCAATATTAAGTACATATTTATGCAATGGTAAAGACAGTCAGGCTGTGAAATCACCTTTGGCTGTTTCCAGCTAACATTATATTGTGGCTGTAGGATTTAAAATTTATAATCAATGTAGAGCAATAAATACAGTCTAACCGTGGAAGCATACACATTTGGTTTTAGTATAGACATATGGTTTATTGTTTATACTAATGTTTATTTAGAAACCTCAATGTTTATATAACTTTTTTTAACATTAACTAATAAGTGCTATTTTTAAGTTTGTGAATTATATTGAGTATTGTTTTTATTTAATATAGATTATTTACATATTTATTTTATATTTGTCCTGCTGAGGTGAACAAAATTGCATTAGTCAAAATCAGTTATGAAGTATGCCATGTAATTATTAAAGTGGCATCTTGGCATATCAATATGTTTATTACCTTACCTATAAAGAAACAAGTCTACTCTCACAGGCAATCTAGTGTATTTTTCATGTTTATTCTTAAAACAGACGACTGTATTAATCATATGAGCAATATAGGGTGACTGACTTTTATACCTTGGCAGCCAATGAACAAAGATGTTTATGATAAGAATAGTATTAAAACATAACTGCTGAATTGGTAGTTTTGCATAAAAGATCCAGAAAGATTTGGATGAGAACAGATCTGAAATTTAACACTTGTTCTAAACCTCTTATTTTTGTAGATTGGACTAACCCATTAGAAAACATCAATACTTAACAATAATAGTTCCACTTGTTGTTCTGGAAGTAGAATACGTTCTCTGTTTCTTGATGGCTTAAAGATGTTGTTGAAGTCTTCATTTAGTGAAAGCCTGTCATTTGTACAAGGAACATCCACCAAAATCTGGAAATAGATAAATTATTAAATTTATGTAGTGGTTTTGGTTGGCAACTGATATACAGCTTATGGCAAAAATACATGATGATTTTCAACCCCCAGAATTGTAAACTCAGAAACGCCTCGTAACTTTTGGCTAAAACACAACTCTGGAAAAGTACATTCTTTTAGATCACTGCAGTTCACTTTGTTAATAGTGGCATGTTATAGTGTTGTCTTGCGTAGAGTTATGATGTGCAGTTTGACTTCTACTTAATAACTTCATTGAGTAAATAGAAGCATCTGAATACATTTATTTGCATCTACCTATGAATAAGAAAATTGAGACATTGTTAGCAAAACAATGTTCACCAAAAGGAAATGGTAGTGTAATGCTGCTGACAGACTAAAGTCTCAGTACATGTATGGGAGGGCGGGTGGGTCATTACCATAGTACGTGTATGGGAGGGCGGGTGGGTCATTACCATAGTACATGTATGGGAGGGCGGGTGGGTCATTACCATAGTACATGTATGGGAGGGCGGGTGGGTCATTACCATAGTACATGTATGGGAGGGCGGGTGGGTCATTACTACAGTACATGTATGGGAGGGCGGGTGGGTCATTACCATAGTACATGTATGGGAGGGCGGGTGGGTCATTACCATAGTACATGTATGGGAGGGCGTGTGGGTCATTACTACAGTACGTGTATGGGAGGGCGGGTGGGTCATTACCATGGGAGGGCGGGTGGGTCATTACCATAGTACGTGTATGGGAGGGCGGGTGGGTCATTACCATAGTACATGTATGGGAGGGCGGGTGGGTCATTACCATAGTACATGTATGGGAGGGCGGGTGGGTCATTACCATAGTACATGTATGGGAGGGTGGGTGGGTCATTACCATAGTACATGTATGGGAGGGCGGGTGGGTCATTACTACAGTACGTGTATGGAAGGGTAGGTGGGTCATTACCATAGTACATGTATGGGAGGGCGGGTGGGTCATTACTACAGTACGTGTGTGGGAGGGCGGGTGGTTCATTACCATAGTATGTGTATGGGAGGGCGGGTGGGTCATTACTACAGTACGTGTATGGGAGGGCGGGTGGTTCATTACCATAGTACGTGTATGGGAGGGCAGGTGGGTCAATAACACTACGTGTATGGGTGGGCGGGTGGGTTACTAACACAGTAGTGTAGGGTGGGTGGTTGGATCAGTACCACACCCACAATTATTTTACAACGGCATCACAGACTACTATCCCCAAGCCGAATATCCAGCTTTAAGTTTTCTACACTAACGGGAAATACAATGGTGTTGGACATGAACCAAGAACAAATGGTTGGTTCTGTCTTGTTGTTCAGCACTTGCTGCCTACAGCTGCCAAATACTCACCAAGATACTCTCATTGGCACTGGAATCTACCACATACTGCTGTAACAATGTACTGCTACGTAGCTTGGCGCTAGACTTGTAGGGCGGCCGTTTTTACCATTACCATTAATTTTGCAACATTGCCTTCTATTTTAAAATAATATTAATTTTAATATTTCAGAAGGTACCTTTGAAATTCAGTAAATAAAAACATCAGTCTATTTAAAATTTATAGATTTCGAAGAAGAAAATAATAACTTTGAAAATATCCACAGTTCTAAAAAAAACTCAAAATTAATATAGGTACAAAACCACATTTTTTAAAACTGTAAAAAATTGATTTAAACTGTCCTTCATAATAAAAATGACTAAATAAATTAAAAAAAAACTATATATCATAATACAATCACTGATATATTAGTTAAATTACAAACAATGTAAATGGAATTGGTGAAAAAAGGTATGATAATTTAATGATACTACACAGCTTATTGAAAGTTGTGTGTCTATTTCTAATTATTTTTTCAGACTCTACTTCTGATACATGATGGTAATATAATAAAATACAATGGTACCTGATTACAGCATTGACAATCAACTGATAGTTTCTATTCTTGCAGTTTCTGATAAAATATAGGGCATTAAAACATTCAATAATAAGTCTTAAGGTAGCCGTTAACCTCCATGAAAAATGCCAAAAACACGGATTTCTATTTCAACAATTTGGTTCATAATAATAATACAGTTGACTCTTGATAATCCGACAGTCACGGGACCAGTAGGGTGTCGGATTACCAAAAACGTCGGATTACCAAATGTACCTCCCATCATGACTGAAATTCGATGTTTAAACTTAAAACAATAACAAATACGATAGTTTTAAGCAATAGGTATGTACAGTACTGTACTAACAAACCTATTTCATACTGTTTGTGAATATTTATGTGCATAAAATAAATACTTACTGTATTGACCAAAGGTCTAGGTTAAAAATAAAGTACAGTAATTAATGCGGATAATTTTAAGAAATTTACAAACTGTATTTACTACATTAAATGTACAGGATTGTATGTATTATAGCAAAGTTTGTACTGTACTTACACACATATGAACAGACTGCAAAACAGTAAATAAACTAAACATGAAAAAAATCTGTCATTTTCTTCTGCTTCTTTGTACGCAAACCTTCGTTAATCGCTTTTTCTTGAATGTATTTCAAAACTAAAACGTTGACGTCTAGGTCACGTTCCTCACACCAACGAATCAAAGTGTTGGCAGCAGACAAAGCTTCATCACAGCTGATTACGTATTTTTTCTCCGTCTCCACGGCCTCTTCAATTGTGTCGTTTTGTGTTATGATTTCTTGCAGAATCTCTTCATCTGTTTGTTCTGCACCCAGGTTATCGTCTAACACCCATCTTATTAGTTCTTCCGATAATTCTTGTTGGACGTTAGTTTGATTACAAAGTAAAATGGTTTCTTCCACTACACGATTGTTATCTTGGGTGTTGTCGTCATCTTCCCGTTGGTTTTCATCATCTTTATTTTGGAGGAGGGGGTTATGTGGCCAAACATTTTTCCAGGATTTTATAAGTGTTGATGGCTGGACTTGTTGCCACGCAAAAGCTGCATTAAGAATAGTGTCCTTAATGTCAAACTTTTTCAACAGTGTTGTAATGTCTGCATCTGGTTGGCAAACAATATCCATAAGTAGGCGTTTTTTGTAATGCGCCTTTAGAGTTTTGATAACATTCTGATCCATTGGCTGAATCAGAGCAGTTGTATTTTTCGGTAAATACATAACCTCGATGTATCCATCAGCTGTTTTTGCTTTTAATTCTTCTGATTTTGAATGCCCAGGAGCATTATCTAATAATAAAAGAGCCTTTAATGGCAGATTATTAGCCTTTAAATGCTGTTTTACTTCTTTGACAAAATGATTACTATACCAGTCTAGGAAGATTTCTTGGGTCACCCACGCTCGACTGGTTCATATAAACCACTGGAAGAGTTTCAAGATTGGTGTTTTTAAACGCCCTAGGTTTCTTACTTTTACCTACAGCTAACAGTTTTAACTTATGACTCCCGGCACCATTTGAACACACCATCAAAGTGATCCTTTCTTTTAAAAGTTTCCGGCCGGCAATATTCTGTTCGTCCCTTGTTACAAACGTTTTGGTTGGAAGTTGCCGCCAATTAAGGCTGGTTTCATCGGCATTGTAAACTTGTTCGGCAGTTAGGCCCAATTCAGTAATTTTTGTGTCTAGGCGCGTGATGAAGTTGTCAATATCTGTCTCATCGGCAGACAGTTTCTCTCCGCTCATCTGCAAAAACCGAATACCATGCCGTTTTTTTAAATTTTCAAACCAGCCATCGCTTGCTCGAAAATCGTCTTTATTTTTTTTGGCAAAAGAACAATTTGGGTTCAGAAAAAGCTTCAGCACAATAAATACAATATCTAATTTAGTAAATGAGGTGTATTTGGCCTTGGATAAGTCACAGAGAGCAATGGGTGTATTTTGATTGTTTCAATCATCAGATTCTTTAAAAAAAAAAACTAGATAATTATAACTTTTCAATTGAAACTATTTTGTGATTGAAATCATATCTCAGTAAATGGTATCAATATGCGATATGATTATCCGCCCACCCATACATCTACAATGGTATTGACCCACCCGCCCGCCATACACCTACAGTGGTATCGACCAACCCACCCACCCATTCACCTACAGTGGTATTGATCCACCCGCCCGCCCATACACCTACAGTGATATTGACCCAGCCGCCCACGCATACACCTACAGTGGTATTGATCCACCGGCCCAATTGGCCCGGGTGGCTCAGTACAACTGTTCATGTATGGGTGGGCGAGTGGGTCAGTACCACTGTCCATGTATGGGTAGGTGGGTGGGTCAGTACCACTGTATGTGTATGTGTAAGCAGGTGGGTATGTGTACACATACACATACATAAATATCACCGCACAATTTTTGGCCTGCCTATTCACCTACAGTGGTATCGACCAACCCACCCACCCATACACCTACAGTGGTATTGATCCACCCAGCCGCCCATACACCTACAGTGGTATTGACCCAGCCGCCCACCCATACACCTACAGTGGTATTGAGTTGTATTTAGAGTTGGTATTTAGTTATTTCACGATAAAAGAACTTTGCTTTTTCTTTTAAAATATCCCCAGAAATTGGGGCATTTCTGTTTCTTTCTTGTCGAAACCACGCATGAAGAGCTTCTTCAACTTGAGGAAATTCACTCATTTTAAACGTTTTTCTGTTTGAATTATCCTCGGCAGATTTTATAAAGTTTTCAATTTTTCCCCGATTTTTTACAATGTCATAAACTGTACGCCGGCCTATGCCAAACACTTGAGAAATTACCGTAGGGGTTTCGCCACGGTCATATCTCTTAATGATGTCCCACTTTTCTGAAATTGATAATGTTTTATGCTTACGTTTGGTTCCACTTGTGCTCGCCATCATATACCACACCAAATATACTGTACAGAACTCTTAAGTACAGTATTTAGACTTACATACAGTTACTTTGCACTTACATATACTTAAATACAATTACAGTTACATATTTACAATTACAATGCCACAGTGCACAAAAACTGTTAAAATTTCACACACTAAATAAAAAGGAAGAAGCACTTGTACTGCACTATGCTACACGGAAATACCGATGCGTCAATCCTGTTGAGACAGGAAACGAAGGTTGTTGACCGCGTCGGACTACCGAGCGTGTCGGACTGTTAAGTGACGGACTACCGCGAGTCAACTGTAATCGTATCGTTAAACTTGAAGTTTAATTTAAAGTTGAAGACCTATTCTAGTTGACCATAAGTTGGTTTTTGCAAAAAGATGATTATTTTAATACTTTTTTCACAATCAAATATGTGAAACTTTAAATGCCATTCTTGATGATTTTTCATTAAAAATCTCATAATATCAACTTATGGTCCACTAGAATGGACTTTTAATAATCATAATGTGTTCACTATAACTTATTATAATAATAAACATAAACCGTACAGTTGAAATAGAAAAGCACGTTTTGGCCCGCTGACAGTAAAATTGCATTGCTATTTTTTCTATTTATTAAAAAACTCAGACATAATTAATTTGAAACATTCTGTTTACTTTTTTATAATAATCAACATCAAAACAAAAATCAGCTATTACACATTGCAAATAACATATTTAGTGTTATTTAATAAATATTTAGTAATAAATATTTAGAATAAATATTAAATAAATATTTAGAAACACTACAACTCTTCCCTCGTAAAAAGAAAATTGAATGATTTGGCATTGTGAAAATTAAATTATTAGTTTTTGAATTTTATTAATGTGACGTCTCTAAATCATTTGATCAACTAGTATATAGTACATCACCCTTCCAATTCTTTGTTTTATAGCTCCTCTTCTCCACACCTTTTTCACAGGCCTCTCACCATTACTATGTCTCCTTCCTTGAACTCCCTCCAGGATCTTTCATTTCTGTTTCCATGTTGTGAAATTGCTGGTTTATCTTCTTTTGTTCCATTTGGTATTTTATTCATGCCAGGTATCATTATATCCAAGGAAGTTAAAATTTTCCGTCCAAATATCAGCTCTACTGGACTTTTCCCTGTTACCGTAGAGGGCGTTCGACGTTGAGAAATGAGAAATTTAAGTAATTTTTCATTCAGAGTACCGCCTTTTTCCATTACCATTCTGAGGTTTCTTTTAACCTCTTGGACGTAACGGTCTGCCTGACCGTTACTTTGTGAGGTTGTACGGTGCAATTGTTCTATGTGGAACTCCAATTTGCCTTAGATACGACTGAAACTCTTCTGATGTGAATACAGTGGTATTATCACTTACAATTGTGTTAGGAAAACCAAATATTGAGAACACAACATCCAAAAATTCAATAATTTTCTTTTAGGATATTTGAGACATCGGACAGACTTCAAGCCACTTGGAGTAAGAATCCAAAACCGCTATTATATTTTGATTTGCTGCGGGGCCTAGAAAATCAATGTGTAATCTCCTCCATGGAGCATTTTCTGTTTCTCATGGATGCCAGACCTTGGCAGGATCTTTTTGGTTAGTTTGACATGGATAACAATTCTTCACAAATCGTTCAATTTCAATATCAATTCCTGGCCACCAGACAAAGCTTCTAGCCAACGCTTTCATTCTAACAACTCGAATGTGTGCTAAATGTAAGTCTTCTAAAATTCTTCTTTTCAGCGATGTTGGTACAACAACTCTGTCAACTCTGAGTATACAACCATTTACTTAACTGAGTTCATTAGTATGCCTTTTGTACTCATTGCAAACTGAGGTTTACCCTTCAGTAAACAATCATAAACTTTCTGTAAAACTAAGTCTTTTTGAATTACGCTCTGAATTTCACTCACTTTTACCGGTAGCATGTCATCTAACCTTTTAACTTGGTTTATATACGCCTTGTGTATGTCATCCATGAAGTTTTCATCGTTTCTTCTTAATATTGGCATTCTTGAAAGGGCATCAGCTGCTACATTATTCTGAGATGACGCATGCTGAATTTCATAATCAAACTCCTGTAAAAATATTGCATACCTGAGAAGCCTTTGGGTAGTCATTCGGGGCAATTCCTTTCAGGGATTGAAAATTGATGCAAGTGGTTTATTGTCGGTCCTCAAAATGAATCGTTTTGAAAACAGATACTGGAAAAATGTATTAACACCCCAAAATATTGCTGTTGCTTCCTTGTCTACTTGAGAATAAGATTGTTCTGCTGATGAGAGAGCTCGGGAAGCAAAACATAATGGTTTCTCTGACCCATCCAAAAATGAGTGTGATAGGGTTGCTCCAAGACCTACTGGACTGGCATCAACGGGCAAAATTATGGGCAAACTCAGATCATATGGTATTAATACAGTATCGGACAAAATTTCGTTCTTAGTCTGATTCCAGGCCTTTTCAAATTCTGTAGTCCAAACAAACTTCACTCCGTTCCTTATGAGCTCACTCCGTTCCTTATGAGCTCATACAAGGGGTGAAGCAAGCTTGACAATTTGCTGACAAATCGTCCGTAATAGTTTACCAAACCTAACCAACTTCGTAGTTCATCCTTATTGTTAGGCCTTGGTGCATTAACTATAGCTTCTACCTTATCCTTACACTTATGGACACCCTTCTCCGATATTTCATGGCCTAGATACGAAATCTTAGCCCTAAAGTACTGACACTTGTTACTGTTTATCCGCAAGTTGTTTTCAGACAACCTTTTGAAAACTTCTTTTAGCCGCTGCTTATATTCTTCTAGGGTTTTACGCATTATTCTGATGTCATCATAAAATACTGATACTCCCAAAATTCCCTCAAGCGCTTGAGATATGAATCTTTGCCATTCCGCAGGATCCTTTTTTGTCCCAAACATCAGTCGTTTAATTACACGAATTACGAAAATACAACCTTATGAGTACTGATCGCTTGTATTTTGGCACTCTCGTTGTCCATAACAATATTTAAGTATGCTTGCGAAATGTCAATAGTTGAGAAAAATTTGCAGCCACTCATGCTAGAAAATAGTTCATCTAAGGTGAGGATTGGGTGGTGATCTGGTTTTAAAAACTTGTTAACCGATACCTTATAGTCGGCACACAGCCTAATGTCTCCGTTAGGTTTTACAATTGGTACCACGGGTGTACCCCATGGGTTGTAAGTTAACTTTGTGATAATTCCCTCCCTTTCTAGCCGATCTATTTCATCATTTAACTTCTCTCTAATTGCAAAAGGAACAGGTAGAGGTGGTAAATACATGGGCTTTTAATTGGGTTTCAAATGCAAATGAGCCTCATAATTCGGTACTTTCCCTGCTCCGGAAAGAAAAACATTAGGAAACGACTTTTTCATTTCTCCTATGAAATCATCTTTTTCCTCATCAAGGCATTTGTCTGATAATTGGTTCATAATAGGAAGACTGGTTTTGAGCAGTTTCAACCATTCTCTTCCAAATCTACATTACCACGAATCAAATACAAATTTCCAACAGATATCTGGTCTTTATAGCAAATTTCAACTGTAGCAAATCCTACCGGACATGTAATTTCCCCAGTGTATGTTTGTAAACGTAACCTTGTTTTGTTAAGTACTTTACTTGGAAACAGTTTTTTAAACAAATGTAAAGATATTGTGCTTACAGCTGCATCCGTGTCTAATTCAAAGGAATTGTGTTTGTCATCAATAGTACAGTGTAACATTATTCTACCAGGCCTGTCGACCATTTCGGGTTGAACTGCATCATCGGACAGTCTAGATACTGCATACAGCGTCTCAATATTCTTTCCAATCGAAACCATAGATACTAACAGCATATTTTTAAACTCATCGATTTCTTCGTCGTCTGATTCTCGGAATGCATCGACAGTTTGTCGCATACTCTGCTTCTGTCTGTACAAACACTGCTAATGTGACCTTTTCTGTGACAATTATAACACGTAATGTCTGATGGTAACTCGCAATTCTTAATATGGTGACTCCCTCCACATGTGAAACAAACTAATTTAGTATTTTCTCCTTGTGCTGATTTAACGTTCTTCTCCCCACGTATTTGAAACTGCTCCTCACTGGTTGATGAAAGATTTGATTTCTGGATTATTTTGGTTTCATCCTTAATTTGTTCATAAGTACAAGCCATGTCTAAACATTGTTTAAACGATTTATTTTCATAAGTTTCAATCAATTTTGATAACAACTTGCCATCATTGAGTCCAGAAATAAACTGCTGTCGCAAATGGACATCAGCTGTTGAGGCACTGCATTTTGGACATTTAAAGTTGCATTTAGTGGACAAAGATTTAAGGTAATTTGCAAAACAAACTATGGACTCGCCTAGTTTTTGAACATGTTTTGAAAATTTGTGTTGCTCATAAATTGTGCTACCACAAGGTTCTAGTATAGATTGCAAGGTACTACATAGTTCATCATAAGTTTGATCCAATGGATTAATTGGACTCAAATTGATTCTTAACTCATGAAATATTTTAGGAGTCAGTAAATTTACTAAATACTGTTTTTTCTTTTTGTCAGTTTTAAATCCATTCAATTCGAAAAATTGTTCTGATATTCCAAGTAAGTACTCCAAGTATCATGGTCAGCGTCGAATTTCTCAAAATTCGAACATAGAACAGGTTGTATTACAGGCTGGCTGAAATCCTCTGTATATTCCTCTTGTTTTCTTCTATTTTGCCCTCTACTCGTCGCCATTTTTCTATTTATAAGTATTAAAAAACTCAGACATAAGAAACTGTTTACTTTTTTATAATAATCAACATTAACACAAAAATCAGCTGTTACAGATTGCAAATATCATATTTAGGTAAACACTACACTATTATAGGGCTGTCAACCTCCGAGCGGTGACTTGGCGGTTTGGGAAATGGCCACCTTAAAGAATGTCAATGGTACTGTTTCTGAAAATTGAAATACAAATATTTAAAATTATTTATGTGGTCTTAAGAGTATCCTTACCGTAGCTGGAAATTATAATTAAAATGTTCTATATACCTAGAAGGATGGACTCCAGGTACATGGTAGTAATACAATCTATTACTACATTGACAGTAGATAATATATTGAAGGGCAGGGAGGATGTATTATTCGATAAAATTAAGAGCGATTGACCGAGGTGGTTTAGACTTAAGAAAAGGATGGGGGAATTTAAACTAGCAAGAAGGGTTCGTGAGAAAGATTGAAGGCTGAAGTGTGTATTGTGTTAAGAGAAGAGAATAAGACTATAAGACTGATGGAAGAGAACAGGTGGGAGGATAAAATATGGTGGAGAGGCTTTGTAACAAGCTAAATATGTATACATACATAAATTACAAAGACAGTATTAGTTATTGGAAGTAATTTATTTTATTTTTAAAACTTACTTTAGAAAATGTATCAGTCTCTTGAATACTTGCTCCAGGATTGTTTGTTATGGTTACTTTCTTCTCCCAATCTTGAAAGAATTGCTGCATCACATTACGTAACCGGTTGAGACGGGAAAGGCTCATATCATTGCATACTAATGAGTCTGAAGTGACACCACAAACAATTTATTAATCAGAGTATTAACAAAAATATTTTAGTCTATGGAAATATATAGAAGGAAAGGAGCATAACATTTTCTAATAACATTGTCTCATCAATATTCTTTAATAATATTGTTATTTGAGGGGATGCAGAGCTTGGGCTAATTTATTGACATGTAAACATTTTAAAGTTAGAACTGTTTACTGTTGTACTTAAGTCAAAAGTCAAAACATTTATTTGCACATAACATTGTTTCTGTTACAAAGATAACTACACTTGGTGCATTATCACATTACACTTAACCTAGGACAATAAAAATTAAATACAGATCTTACATTGATCCTTGTCAAGATTAAATTTTAATAAAATTATTGTGTTTTTTAACCCTTTCCACTCCAATTACTGGGAACCCAGTTTCCCTATCAGCTCCATTTACTTTTAAGCAAATATTGCCTACTACATTTGTTCAGTGGGAAAAACATATATCTTATAGTTCTAAAAAGCTGATGTATTTTTTCTTTGTTTCTTCTATGACTAAAGTATAGATTAATATAAAATAAAACATATATTTTTATTTTAAAAATTTTTTAATTATATATATTTATTGGAACAAAATTGGATTTCTAACAAAAAAAACGGATACAAGAAGAATTTTTGAAAAATTTTAAATAGGAAGAATAGTATTTGTTGTTTGTTTTTTGTTGTTTGTATCCTTACAAACAAAAAAAAAAGTCATTTTCAAATATTTTGGACTAAATTATACATAAAAAAAATATATAATTCTAAAACCGAATTTTTTTGAAAAACAACATTTTTCCCAAAAAAATTATTTTCACTGCAACTAGTAAACAATTGCTCCATAAATTTTATTTTATTGCTTAGCAACAGTCAAAAGGTACATAATTTAGACCAAATTTGTAAGTAAAGCCTTTTTCAATAATTCAAAACATGTTATTTAGCTAAAAATATGAACAGACAAAATCTAATAGCCTACTTGCAACGCTCTTTCATTTTCATACCGGTTATACGTAGGCCTACGGTAAAAATACTTATGAAGATACAGGAAATGTAAAAGATGAAAAAAAAATGTTTTAGGCACATAACTAGTTGGATAATAAATCCTCGTCAAATAGTAAGCTGGTAATACCGTCATCACTGAGGTTCGAAATCGAAACTATTCTGTCGCTACTTCCATCATTTGGTAGAATACTACTGCCGTCGTTTTCACCCATTTTATTCCACAGGAATCATCATCGTAAAAATAAAAATATTATGAATAAACAGTAAAACAACAACGATAACCTAGCAACAACAATGCGTTTTATAAGCTCATTACGAACGATAACATATGAAGGAACAAAGTGAGTGCAGATAGCTGTTGCAGTCAGCCAGCTGTTTACAGAGCAGCCACAGACGACAAACATTACATTTTCTGAGGTTTGTTTACCGATACTAAACTCAAACGGTTCCGAAAAAATTCTACAGATAGCAGCACATATCAAACAACAACCCTAGCGGTCAATAATGTAACTACGTCAGTCTAAATACAATCATAGAACGTTTTTATAGAGACGTCGGGCCCGGCCCGACATTGGAGTTAGTGCGGTATAAGTTGCGTGGCGGGGCTGCCCCGCCACTTGAGTGGAAAGGGTTAAAGGATTATTTGCTTCTCTAAATCTACAATTAACTGGTAGAATAAAACAAAATGATAGGATCTGGGATATGGTATAGTATGATCTTTTTTTTTTACCATTGAAAATAACTATCATCGCACTAACATTACAAGAACTTTGTATCATCGCACTAAGATTACAAGAACTTTGTATCATCGCACTAACATTACAAGAACTTTGTATCATCGCACTAACATTACAAGAACTTTGTATCATCGTACTAACATTACAAGAACTTTGTATCATCGCACTAACATTACAAGAACTTTGAATCATTGCACTAACATTACAAGAACTTTGTATCATCGCACTAACATTACAAGAACTTTGTATCATCGCACTAACATTACAAGAACTTTGTATCATCGCACTAACATTACAAGAACTTTGTATCATCGCACTAACATTACAAGAACTTTGTATCATCGCACTAACATTACAAGAACTTTGTATCATCGCACTAACATTACAAGAACTTTGTATCATCGCACTAACATTACAAGAACTTTGTATCATCGCACTAGCATTACAAGAACTTTGTATCATCGCACTAACATTACAAGAACTTTGTATCATCGCACTAACATTACAAGAACTTTGTATCATCGCACTAACATTACAAGAACTTTGTATCATCGCACTAACATTACAAGAACTTTGTATCATCGCACTAACATTACAAGAACTTTGTATCATCGTACTAACATTACAAGAACTTTGTATCATCGCACTAACATTACAAGAACTTTGTATCATCGCACTAACATTACAAGAACTTTGTATCATCCAACATTTCTTTTGTAAGTGTAATAAGCTTTTTGTAATAGAATTTGTTTAATTAGATTATCAAACTGAGTGTTATTGAGTTGTTTAGTTAACTCGTCGGTTTTATTATACATTTTTATTCCTATGTAAAGGGGATTTTTTTAAAATTTTGTTTTGTTATGGACTGGATAGCTGAGCATTTCTTTATGTCTTGTATTGTAGTCATGATTTAATTTAAATTGTTGGAATATTTTGGGGTTTTGTGAACAAATTTAAGAATTTCCAAAATGTACAAGCTTGGTAGTGTTAATAATTATAAATTCCTAATCAAGGGTCTGCAGTTTTCTCTATAATTACTTTTAGATATTCTTATCAAAGTTTTTTGAAGTTTGTCAAAATTTGTAGACGAGCCCCACACAGTGATGCCATACTTGAGAATTGGTTGTATGTATCCATAATAAACAGTTTTACAGGTTACAAGTGAAGTTGAGTCTGATAATATTTTGAAAACAAATCTATAAGTACTCAATATGCTTAATAGATAATTAATATGAATTTCCAATTGAGGTTTTTATCAATGTGTACACAAAGAAATTTGTGGGATTCTACAAAATTTATATTACCTTCATTTAATATTTCGTTTTTAATTGTATAACTTGTTCTAAAATATATGATATTGGTTTTTCTTGGTTAAATAATAGGCCATTTTTGAGAAACCAACTGTATAGTTCTTCTATTGTGTCTTATATTATTATTTAAGTTTAGAGATAGTTTTTCAGCTAGCATAGCGCTTTTATCATCAGCAAATATTGTAAACCTTCCAAAAACTTCGGATGGCAAATCATTTATGTAAATAAGAAAATATATAGGCCCAAGTATAGAACCCTGTGGGACTCCGTATTTAATTTTGCTCCATTTAGATTTAAAGGTTACTGTATTCTCTATAAGTACGGTTCTTTGATATCGTTCTAATAAGTATGATTCCAAGAGAGCATAGTTGTTAGCTATTCCTAGGTTCCTTATTTTCCTAAGTAGTAATCTATGGTCTACACTATCGAATGCCTTGGATAGGTCACAAACAATGCCTGCAGTAGACATGGATCCATCCAAAGCTTTGGAAATTTCATTTATAAAAGAGATTAATGCTTGTTCAGTGTTTTTTTCCTTTTCTGAATCCAAATTGCTCATCACAAAGATTGTTTATATATTGCTTAGCAATGAAATTGGATAATAATTTGTAATATCCTTTGTAGATCCTTGTTTGAAGATGGGTTTTATTTCTGACAGTTTCAATTTACTGGGAAAAATACCAGTCTTAAATGACTGGTTTACAATGAGTGTTATGACTGGACTTATAATTTCAGATGATAACTTCAATAACACATGTGGTATTTCATTCCACGCACAAGATGAAGTATTTTTAAGCTTCTAATAATCTTTTTTAATTCACCAATTGTGATTGGACAAAAGTCTTTAAGTTTTTCTGTTTGTACTGTGACTTTATTACATTGGATTAACATTGGGTATTTTAAGAGAATTTGTTACATTGGAATTATAACTGTTAAAGACTTCTGCTAATTGTTTTGGATTTCTAATTTCTTTGTCTTGCAGCTTCAAAACAACTTTATTGCATCTTTTTTGTTCAAAACCAATTTATTTTTTTACTACTGCACAAGTTGCTTTAGATTTATTTTGAGAATTTTGTATGAATTTATCATTTGCAATCTCTTAGCAGTTTTAACTATATTATTGAAAACATTTTTATATCTCTTTACATAATTTAAGAATGTAGGATTTTTACTACTTTTGCCAGCTTGTGTAATTCTCTTTTTTTAACAGCAGAAACTTTTATACCTTTTGTTATCCATAATGTTTTCTTATTATCTTTTAAATTAATTGATTTATTCGGAAAGAATTTGTTCATGCATAAAACAAATTTTCTTAGAAATTGCTTGTAATTGTTATCTAATGAATCCGTAAAAGCTATATCATCCACTACCAAACTTACTTTATCCAGAAAACATCTTTTATTACTGTCATCATATATTTTTACTTAATATGTCTTTTACTTTTAAGGCTACAATTTGGAAATTTAATTAGACAGGATAGTTCCTCCATAATTCGGCTCATGGAACATTAGAACCTTGGCGGTGCCAGGTAAAGTAGATATTATCAATGAAGAATTTAAAGCCTACAAGATAGATGTGGTAGCACTACAAGAAACCAAATGGCCATTCTGTGGAAAAATAAACACTAAAAGTTACCAAATACTATATAGCGGCTGTGATGATGGAAGACACTATGCAGGCGTAGGGTTTGCTGTAAAAAAATACTTTTTAGACTCAGTCATAGCCTTTGAAGCAATAAATGAGAGGATATGTACAATTAGGTTTAAGGGAAAGTTTAATAACATATCAATGATAAGTTTCTATGCACCTACTGAGGATAGTGAAGATGATGAGAAAGATATATTCTATGCTAAGCTAGAGGAAGCATTTTCAAAGTTACCAAGCTATGATACCAAAATCCTTCTTGGAGATACTAATGCTAAGGTAGGAAGAGAAACCACTTGGGAGAGTATGGCTGGCAAACACAGCCTACATAATATATCAAATGACAATGGAATAAGACTACAAAGCTTCACTTCTTCGATGAATCTGTACATTGTCAGTATTAAATTTCCACGTTAAAGATATACATAAAGTAACATGGACATCACCAAATGGAAATACGAAGAACCAAATAGATCATGTTCTGATTGATATCAGTACAGTAGTAGATGTGAAAAGTAAGAGAGGGACAGAGTGTGGTACATACCATTACTTGATTCTAAAAAGACTTAGACCAAGAATAAAGATTGAAAAAAGAAATGTTAATAAAATAACAGAGAGGCTGTATCTGGATGAAGATAAGAAAATAGAGTTCCAAGTGAAAATCTCAAATAGATTCGAAGCTCTACTAACAGAAGAAGATGAGGAAGAGACACAAGTAGAGACAATGTGGCAAACCTTCAAAAAGAACATAAAAGAAACAGCAAATGAAGTTTTTATAAAGAAAAAGAACCTGAAAACCCCCTGGTTCAATGAGAAGTGCAGAGAATTAGTAATTAAAAGGAAAGAAGCAAAAAATAAATATCTAAAATGCAGAAATGCTGAAACTTAGGAAACATAGAGAAATAAACTTGGAAGTAAATAAAACATTAAGACGAGAAAAAATAAATTTTATAAATAATAAAATAACAAAGGCAGAACAAGATTTAACAGTGAATAACACTAAGGAATTTCACAGAACTGTGAGATTTTTTCAGAAAGGTTACAGTCCTAAAGTAATGTGAGTGAAAAACAAAGATGGAAATATAGTAGTGGATACATCTAAAATACTTCAAAGATGGAAGAACTACTTTGAAGACTTATTAAATGTTGATAATAACATAGAAGATGAACAAAAGGCGAACATGGAGGGTGTAAATCAGGAAATACACCCTCCCAACTATAGAACCAACTATAGAGGAAATTGAGAAAGTGATGAAAACATTAAAAAATGGGAAGGCACCAGGGGAAGATGGAATACCTATTGAAATAATCAAAAGTGGTGGTATTAAAATAGTGAAATTCCTACATACGATGATATTGAAAATTTGGAGAATGGAATTTATGCCAATGGAGTGGCAAGAGAGTGTGATAATACCACTATACAAAAAAGGAGATAAGCAAGAATGTACAAACTATAGAGGAATATCACTACTTAATTGTAAATATAAAATACTGTCAAAACTAATATTAAACAGACTAAGAAGATACGGAGAAGAAATAATCGGAGAACAACAAGCAGGCTTTATGAAAGAAAGATCAACTACTGATTAAATATTTATTATAAAAGAGCTGGCCTCAAAATACTGGGAATACAACAAAAATCTATATATATATATATATATATATATATATATGTATTATTCATTGACTTTAGAAAGGCTTATGATAGCATTGTGAGATCAAAATTGTGGACATATCTTAGATGAAAAAAATCCCAGAAAAGATAATTAGACTAACAAACATGTGATTTGAAGGCTCAAGAGGGAAAGTAAGAATAGAAAGAGAATTTACAGACACTTTTGACGTCAAAACACGGGTAAGATAAGGAGATGCGTTGTCACCATTGTTGTTCAACCTCGCTCTTGATGAAACACTGAAAGTGACAAAATCGGTACAAATAGGCGCAAACATTGAAGGTATAATCAATATTTTAGCATTTGCTTATGATGTGACTAGCTGATAATAAAAATGATCTAAAAACGCTAGCAGGTGTCCTGTTTAAAGAAGCCAACAAAGTAGATCTTCAAGTGAATGAAGAAAAAACTAAATATATGAAGATAGGGTGACAGGCAGAGCCAATCAACTCAACACTGGACGTAACAGATTGCAAATTTTTAGCCACTGAAGAGTTCAAGAATCTGGGAGTTACTTTGACTAGCCAAAATAAAATGGAAGAGGAAATACAAGTCAGAATTAATGCAGCAAATAGATGCTACTGGAGTCTCCTGAAGCTATTCAAAAGTAAACTACTGTCAAGACTCACAAAAATAAGAATGTATATAGCTATTGTACAACCTGTTTTATTGTATGGATCTGAGGTGTGGACCCTAACAATGTATAACAAAAAAAGATTGATTACATTTGAAAACAAAATTTTAAGAAGAATATATGGACCTACCTATGAATCAGGAGTGTGGAGAATAAAAAAGAACAGAGAGCTTAGAGAACTGTACAAGAGACCTGATATTGTGGCGATGGTAAGAAGCAGAAGAATAAGATGGCTTGGTCATGTGAGAGAAGGGAAGAAGAAAAAATTATAAGAAGGGTATGGATGGGGAAACCAGCAGGAAAGCGACCTCTAGGACGACCAAGAATAAGATGAGATGACCAAGTGAAACAGGATGTGAGAAGTGTTGGTGGAGACATCGAAATGGCAGAGGATAGAGGATTGTGGAGGCAACTTGTTGGCGAGGCCAACATTTGATATTTGATTTGAGTGGCCACAGGAGTAAGTATGTTCATTTAGGCATATAATTAGTAAATCTTTATTACCTGCCAGAAATACTTTAAGTTCATAAATTTTTTTCTTAATGCCTTGTATGTTGAATCAAACATTCAGAACCTGAATAAAAAAATTCAGCTTTGTTTTAGTGAGTTTTGAAACTTAGTTTTAACTAATTCTGCAAAATATTTTTGTATTCTGTTTGTTGCTTCTCAAAAAATAACCCTTAAAATTTGAACTATTCCTATATTCATTAATTATTGTAATTAGCTTATCTCTTTTTTCCCTATCTGGCGACTCAAATCCAGGATAAGTAGGGGCATCAGATGAGAAATTGACTTCTTCCATCTTATCTATTCTTGGGTGACAATGATGGCCAATAGGAGTTGCAGTTGTCCTCAATGGTGTACTTTCTGCTGCATACTCATATAGTTCTAGTAGAGCTGTAGGAGTTGTTCCCTCGTCCCGGTGGTGATGGACTAGTACATCTGCCGTTAAGGTGTTTGTAGCTACATTTAAGGTAAGTAGTTCGCTTTGAGGCTCATCCCTAAACTCTTCTATATTTGGTCTTCTGCCATAATGCTCGGATGTATTCTGTATATTTATAGTTTTTGATAGGTAGCAGTAATTTTCAACACTTTCTTCTGTTACTTGATTTTCCATTTGTTTTCTTTCTTCCTCTACAGAAATTTCTTCATCTACTTCTTCTATAGATTGTTTGATTAAGCTTGCAATTTGTCTCTTTCCTCTTTTATTAAAATGCAGTCCATGTCTAGTGTACATGTGTCTTGGTAGTTCATCCAAGGCAATGTACCACACATGGCCAGAATGGTAAGATTCTGGCTCCAAGTGTCTCATTGGCAAACCTGCAATTACTAGGTTTGTGTGTTTTGTCTTTTCCATGATTTGTTTGAATTCATTTATAAGTTTGCCTTCATTACCAATAATTTTATTATTTGTGCCTCCCATTACTATAACTACATCATTTTTATTAAACTTGACCGTAAGGTTATCCAGACCATTAATAACATCAAACAACTCTGCGTTGGGTTTAAATAAATAAATAACTCTGAAAATGCGATTTCATGTTGAAAAAGTGGTAAAATATGAGTTTAAATCTCTTGAGGAGTTTGATTTTATCCGCGGAAAACTCGTTTTTTACCGAAAAATTGAAAGACTAGTATTTTACGAGGGTCGTCTCAAAAGTAAGTTACACTATTTTTTTAAAGCCGTTCTGTTGGCGCCAGAAGTCTGGGAGTCGCGGAGTATTTGCGTCTGGGCGTAGTGGCAGCACTGTAAAATTCCTATGCGCGTGCGTCGATCGATCGGCCAGTCAGACTACAGGCAATATGGAGACACCACTTGTTCCTACCGCCGATTGTGAAATTCGCGCTATTATTCGTTTTTTAACAGCAAAAAATAAAACTGCTACTGAAATTCATCATGAGTTGTGTAGTGTTTATGGTGAAGGTGTGATGTCAAGGCCAATGGTATCTTGTTGGCGTCAATCATTCATTGAAGGACGGACAACACTGCATGATGAACAACGAAGCGGCCGCCCCTCCACTTCTCGCGCGGCAACTGTTGTTGAAGATGTCAGAAAGGTCATTGACACCGATCGGCGCCTGACTCTTGACGAAATCCTTTGTCAACTGCCTTCTAATGTGGAAATAAGCCGTGCATCACTCCACAGGATTATTTCTGATGATCTTCATCTGTCAAGTGTGTGCAAGGTGGGTTCCACGCCTTCTCACAGAACAGCACAAAGAGCAGAGAGTTGATGCTGCTTTGCAATTTCAACAATTTTTCGATGATGAAGGAGACAATTTATTCGATCGAATAGTGACTGGGGATGAGACCTGGATCCATCATTGGACGCCTGAATCGAAAAGACAGAGTATGGTATGGAAAGGAAAGGACGAACCAACACCAAAAAAAGCGAAAGTTGTGGAATCCGCTGGAAAAATCATGGCGACGGTTTTTTGGGACAACAAAGGTGTGTTATTGATCGACTACCTTCCTCGTGGGACTACAATAACAGCAGCACGGTATTGTGAACTTTTGGAACAACTGAGAAGAGCAATCCAGAACAAAAGAAGAGTTGACGAAAAAAGTTTTTTTGTTCCATGACAACGCTCGCCCACATGCTGCTCGTCAGACCCAAGACCTGCTCACAGATTTTCGATGGGATGTTTTTGGACATCCACCTTACTCCCCCGACCTTGCACCAAGTGACTTTCATCTTTTCCCACACCTCAAACAACATCTTGGAGGTCGGCGCTTCGCAAATGATGATGAGCTGAAAGAAGAGGTTGAGAGTTGGCTAAGCAATATGGCGGCAGAATGGTATGATGAGGGACTGAAAAAACTGTTACCACGTTACCAAAAATGTTTAGAAAATCATGGAAATTATGTAGAAAAATAAGGTTAACTTGTACTTTTCAAAATATATCATTTAAAATATTTTCTGATGTTTTTTATACTTTTAATAAAATAGTGTAACTTACTTTTGAGACAACCCTCGTATCTGATAGTGAAAAAACCAACTTTTTTAAAAATCGTTATTTTTCGACAAATTTTTTTTATTTCTCATGTTTTTTATGCTAAAAACAAATATATAACTGGTTTTGTAGTAAAATTATTTTTTCAGCTCGAAAATTCATTTTTTACTGACAACCTAATATAGCCTAATTTTCTATTTTCTCAACAAAAATTCATAATTTGCGTTAAATTCGAGTGTTTGGCCTCCGTGACGGCCTGCCGGCCATCCCTCCGGCGGAATTGAGAATTCCGTTTTTGTGATTAATAGTTGTATATAATGATCGTGTAATGGCCGCTAATCGCGATTCACCGCGATAGTAGTTTTTCCGTTATATCTCGAGAAATATTTTTGTAATAGACCAAAATAGTTTTCAAATTTGTATTCAGCGCAAAAAAACACATCAAAATAAAAAAAAGATGATTAAAATACCATTTAAATTAACGGAAATATGACAAAAATACTAAAAGTTGTGACATTGGTTTTTTCGAATTGTTCGGTAAAAACGATTTCCGCAGAATAAAAAATTCTCACGAAATTGTAGTCAATTATTGACCCATTTCATTTCAGGTAGTTTTCAAATTTTGTTTGGTGGCAAGAAACAGCATAATAGCCTTGTTGGTTTTAATAAATAATAATTCACACAAAACTAAAACACTTAGCCAAAATTTACGATTTTAGAGTTAGTTAGACCTTTAAGTCAATAAACTACAACACAAAACGTTCCACACTTAAAACAACATCCAATGAACTTTATATTATGTTTTTATCCAATAAATTGTTTAAGTAATTCTGCATTTTATTGATCATAACTGAATAAATAAACTGGAAGTTTTAATTAAAAAAACACGCTCTTCGCTGGTGATAAATTACCGTTCACATTATCTCTTCTTGTTGGCTACCTGTTGTTGCCGGAAATGGTAAACGTAAACAAAACAAATGCATCAGCCCATCCTCGCCCAGCCTGTTGTCGATGTATTTTCGTTATTTAAAAAGAACGCAACAGTTTCATTGAAACAATAATTCGGCACCAAAACGTTTCAAAATTTTGCAAATAGCTGCAGAACAGACAGCAACAGTGAGCGTCATCGGATATCAATAGAACAAAACGAAAATTCCTAAAGTTTAGTCGCAACTTTAACCTGCAGCGTAAGTTGCAACAGAATGTCAACAAATCATAGAGGCGACGCTTGACATTAGATTGATTTGTGTGTCTCGGCAAAATGCAGTGGGTGAAGCTATCATATTGTCTGCAACAGCTTCATTCAACTGTTTCGACGTTAAAACTGTTTCCGTTGCAACCGTTTTGTAAAACTATTCCATGTGTATTATTTTGAACATATCAATGTGCCGAGTCGATTCGTGTCTTATCATACGAAGATTGACGAGGTTACCCGAACTTATCGCTTGAGTTAAACTGGAGCCATGAAGTCCGAACCTTACTGATGTCACCGGATTACTCTCGTCTCGCTCGACGAGAATTGCCGATGGTTACCGAAATTCAAGCATATTTCCAGGTTTTTTCAAGGCGCCGTAAAATTCAAGCATAATTCCAGGTTTTCCCGGAATTCCCGGTGAGTAGCCACCCTGAGATTATTTCTGTATCTTAACTTTCCTGGATATAGACCAGAGCGCTTATATTATATAGCTTTGCAAGCTTTCTGGATTTTTAATATTCATATTATGGTACCTTTTTTCAATACTTTGAAAGTAATTGAAACATTCAATCACTAAAAGTGATGGTTCATTCGTTTTTTAATAATTATTTTTGTCACTTATTCAAGACAAATAATTGACAAATAATCGAATAATTTATATTTGAGAATATAAATTGTAACTTCCGAGAGTTAAATTTAACTATACACAATTATTATGTGTTTTCTTAATGTACAGTACAGGCTTTTTCGTTGGGACAAAAAATTATTATTTTTATAAATTTGTCATCGTCTCTATTGCGGTTAGTATTGATCAACTTGTTTTATTAAAGAGTCAAATAAAATATTACTTAAAGACAACTACTTCTGTTATTTTTTGTATTTAAACAAATAAGTATACACAATCTCAAAATTTCAGTACCACTGGCACTTTCTTCAGGTGAGTGAAAGTGAGAGTAAGTGAGAGAGACTTTTCTCTCACCACCACCACAGTACCACTGTACATGTGTATAGGCAGGCGGGTGGGACAATACCACTGTACGTGTGTATGGGCAGGCGGGTGGGACAATAGTACTGTACGTGTGTATAGGTAGGCGGGTGGGTCAGTACCACTGTACGTGTGTATGGGTGGGCGGGTGGGACAATAGCACTGTATGTGTGTATAGGTAGGCTGGTGTATAAGTATAAAGTAAAATACTCTATACTTACCTGAAGAAATTGCCAGTGATACTGAAAATTTTTTTAACTATAACAAAATGATTTTATTAACTATAACAGAAATACATAGCATTCCTTGTACAATGGCAGTAAATTTTACCTGGATAAAGTGTCTGCAAACATACATAAGACTTTCCACCAGGAGCTGCACACATGTCTAGAACTTTATCTCCTGGTCTCAAATCTAGAGTCAACACAGGTAGAATGGAACCAGCATCCATCAAATAGTAACCTGAAAATCCCAACAATGGTGTCTTATAAATAAATTTGACAAGTTAATCTAAAAAAATCCAGTGATAGATAATTTACAACACTTAAAAAACCCCTTTACATATTAACACAATCTTCCATTGGATAAAAAAGAAATGAAAAATTCAAATAATATATGAACCCTGATGTAGTAAACCCAAACAGTTGCAGGTTAGACAAGTTGGAAGTCTGCATCATCCGACACCAGGCTGCTGCTGAAAATGAATGGTGTTATGCTCCATTTACAACATAATCATTGTGATGGTATAAATATCTATATTTATTTGTCTCACATGTTAGCCGAGCATCCTTGATCTTCACCATTATCAATCTTACATCTCCTGAAATTTGACATTTTGTTCAAAACATATTATGTACCTATATTTCTGTATGGTCGAAATAAAAAAGGGATAAAAAAGGGATATGAGTAGAATACAGGCTTATGAAAACAGATTTTTAAGGAGTAGTGTAGTAGAGATAGGGAATGATGTAATTAGAGGGACATTGCCATTATTGGAGAGAATTGAAAGGGATAGATTGAGGTGGTTGGACATGTGAATTTAGAGTACAAGAAGATGGGGTTATGAGCTGGAAATGGAGGAAAGGAGACAGAGTGGAAGACCAAAGGATCAATGGCCAAGGATAGTTTAAAGGAAGGTGTTGAGAGAAGAGGAGAATACTAGGAGTGTGCGAGTAGCAGTTTTAGAATTCGAGTCGAATCGAGTTTTTAGACATAATTTCGAGTTCGAGTTTTTTTTTTTCGAGTCAAGTATTTAACCCTAAATTTTCAAAAATGAAAACACTGAAATGAAGCAAGCAATACATTCTAACTCTGTTTATTTAGTTCACTGAAAAGTTAATAAAGTTAGGAAAATTGTTTTAGAATCTATAAAATGATTGTATCAGTGATAAAATAAATATTCATAAAGATATATGTTAAATAAACTGTAAAATAATACTGGTATGTGTAATATTTGTCATAACTTATAAAAAGAGGTCTAAAATAAATTCTGAGTAAAAATTTAAAATATTGAAACTAAAAAAAAATTGCAGTCTAGTGCTAAAAACCGTATACAATATCCTTACTGCTAACTATACTGCGAAAGTTGATCTATGTATAAACTTTGTAACATTTTTACATTGACGCCTCACGTTCTAGCGTCATTCTGTAACCTTTTTGTTACTAATCAAGTTACATTAATTCAAAATATTTATTTAATTTAATAAAATTTTATTTAAATTAAATTATTGGGTGTCTTTGATTGATCACCAATTTGATTAAAAATCTGTAGTGTGCTACCTTGAGGAGGTTATTGCATCACATTGATTTATTTTTTATTTTTAAAGATAAAAGTAACAAAACTTGATTTAATTTGATTTAAATTTTGAGCATGATAATTCTTAAATATCTTCAGGGTCGTTTGAGTAATTTGGTGAAGCTGTATGAGACAATAAAACAAACTAGTTACTTTTCTACAAAATTATTTTTTATTACATATTTTTCAAAAATTCATTTTCTCAAATTTACTTAATACGTCATAGTAAAATTTTAAGTTTTAAATTTACTTTGTTAAATGAAATTATGTTGAAAAGAACAATCTTAAGCTAAGTATAAACTAGACTTATCTGTAGCATGATGAACTTCGATTAATATCTCGTGTTCGAGTATTTCACGTTTTTATTTACTATTAAAATTTCACGCACTTTAACTTTTTCTTGAAAAGAAGCTTTGGTTTAACTCACTAAACAAATTTTTATACTATGATTTTACTGTTTAATTTGGTTAAGACCACGAGGTCTTATAAGTTCGACCTAATAAAACATCTTGTAGCTTAGGCTGAGCATCTTGGACTGGGGTGAGAGGCGTCTCTCTACCGTTGGACTCGACTTCTCTCCCTCCCTTTCTTCCGACACGAATATCGTCTGAGTTGAAGGCTTTTTTATTATTTCCTTCAACACCACACGGTCTCGGTCCGTCTGCTGCTGACATCTACGGGCATATTTCAAACTACAGTCCCCGTTCTGATTGGTCCCTTTCAAACATTGTCATCTACGTCATCTAGTGCATTGAAGTTACTGGAGACCTGGTGGGCTTGCAGTGGAAATTTCCACTCGACTTGTTGATTCTTGTCCCTGAAGCATTCCCATCTGTTTACAATCGTATTTCTAAGAAACCATCCCACCCATCCGGTTTCAAACAAAGGGTTTTGTTTGAGGAGACATATTTCTGTCTCCCCGTCCATCCAACTTGTGTTTTACTCACGACAATTCTCTAACATAATTTTAACCTTCTTCATTTATTCAAATTAAATATATCCCTTTCCTTATATACAATAATTTTATTATTTATTTATTTTAATTAATTTATCTACTAATTTGGTGGACCTGTTACAGTACCCCCCGATTTTTTGCGATGTGTGGTCAACGTGAGTCAAAAAATCTATCTCTCCATATGTTTCGCCAAATTGTCAGTTGTTCCTCAGATAAGTTCTAGTTTCACAATATTTACTATATCTAGTAAATTAAACCTATCAACTAATCTATAATTCAATATCAAATTACATATTATGTGACAATATATCATCATTTCTTTGTAAATATTTAAGAATCAATATTTATCAAAATAAGTTATTTAAATCATTAATACAATTCAATGACTTAATTTCAACAAATCATAAAGTCATCAATTACACATCCATCATTTACAATTCAAAAATTCAATAAATCACTACATCCTACATAGTTATCAATAAAAAGTCAATAAATCAAACATTCAATGGATCACAATTGTTAATTAACAATTCTGCAATTTATCAATCAAAATTTTGATCAGTCCTGAATTAACAATTGTCAAACAAAAACTATACATTACATTGAAATTCATACCCTTAACTTATATACAAGTATTTGTCAGAATTAACAGTTCACTAAATTATAATTCCCTCTTACATACTAAAGATCATTATTCATTGACAGACAATTCACTTTTGTCAATAAAAAGTTCAACAATCATAGATCAACAATGCATTATTCATCTATTCATATACATTGATAAATCAAAAACAATGATACACAAATCAAAATTCACAAGTCAAAAGTAGTGTTTCATAAACTCCATATCATCAATTAACTATTATACATCATCTAAAATTATACAAGTTTCCAGTTACAATCAATGATTTGTAACATGAAATTATCAATCACAATACATAGGTTATTTATCAAACTCAATCAAATACAGGTCAACAATTATTAGATTACATTTCAAGATTAATTAATCATTAACTCATTTACAATTATCGTATTTCAATGTTATCATCAAAATCATTTGACTACTAGTCACAAACACATGTTATACAAGTTTCTAATAATTCATGAGTGAATCATCATTTATTTATTCAAACATTTCATCTATCATCCTTCACTGACTTATCATTCATTTTGTCAATACCCTACCAAACTTTTCAAATAAATCCTCAACCCTTTAAACCATCTTTAAATTCCGTATCCTGGTTCATTCCTTTAAACCTTCTTTAAATTTCTATACTATTATTAATCCTTTAACCCTTCTTTAATTGCTAAAATCCTGTTTCATCCCTTTATCCGTCTTTAAGTACAAGTATCCGTATTCAACCCTTGATCCGTCTTTAAATACAATTATCCGTATTCAACCCTTAAAACCTTCTTTTGATGCTGTAACCTGTTTCATTCCTTTAAACCTTTTTTTAATGCTGTAACCTATTATCAATCCATTACCCATTTTTAAATTTCTATACCCTATTTCATTCCATTAACCCTTCTTTCATTGCTAAAATCCTGTTTCATCCCTTTATCTGTCTTTAAGTACAAGTATCCGTATTCAACCCTTAATCCATCTCTAAATACAATTATCCATGTTCAATCCTTTACATTCTCAAAACAATCATTACACATTAAACAAGTCTTTACATTATCAAGTCAGTTATCAATCACAAACAATTTTCAAGTGCATTCGTAATTATTAACTAGTTATTAAATTACTTAATACATTCTTAAATTAATACATCACTATATTTAAACACAATAAGTCATCAGATTATACTTATTGTTTATTTGGAATGAAATTCATCAGTCCTGAATCAAAGTTATCAAACAAAACAATACATTGTGTATCAGAAATACCTGGTACACATATTATCAAGTTATATACAAGTATTGATTAACATCAATAGGTTATCAAATCCTATGTTAATACAAGAACAACTTGCATTATACATTATTAATAAACAACAGATACATTACATTAGTCTGTCATTGATGCAAGTTTTTCTGATTATTAATCATTTTGTAATTAATCACAAAAAATATTTCAATCATTTCAAAAGAGTTTCATTTATTATTTGTATATTATATATTATTCAAGAATATAATAAAATTATCAATCAATACAATTGTTATTTTTTCATTATCAATATTTCATTATTTGTATTAGTCATATTTTTTATTTTATTATTCATAAATTACAATTATTTTATTAATTCTAATTATTTTTGAAAATATATAAACATGATATTTTGTTTAAATGTATTTTCCATTATTTGTTTTAAGTGTTATATAGAGTATTACTTTCCTCAGTGGTTGTTATTTATTCTGAATATAACTTGAAGGTGATCACTTGAGCACTTGACACTGAGTTATGTCCCTGTATCCTAGGCTGTTCAAAGTTAATTATCAAGATCAACTTCAGAATGTTATTACTCCACCAGTTGATTATAAGAGAGTATGGAGCATGAAATGAAATTGAAGTTCTATATGCACGAAGAATAGTTAGTTCATCACACCATGTCATAAAGTGCAGCTGGACAGTCTGGAGCGCAGTAGGGTTACAGTACTGCGTCAGTAGGATAGTACTGTAGTTGTCATGCTCCTTGGATGATTGATCCATAAAACCGTGAGTCTCGAGTGTGGACAAGGGGTGCTGGAGCGCAGTGGGTTGTTGTTGTTACGTCAGTGGGGCCTGATGTCACTGCACGTACTTCTGTATGGTTGATTTACAACGCCGTATTTCCCAAATATGGACCATAGTTCTTGAACATTGAAGAAATTGTTGCAACGCCAGTGGGGCCTGATGTCACTGCACGTGCCTCTGGATGGTTGATTTACAACGCCGTGGTGTTCAAGTGTGCGCCAGAGTTCTGGAATATTGAGGGAGTCGATGCTACGTCAGTGGGGTCTGATGTCACTGCACGTGCCTCTGGATGGTCGCTTCACACCATCGTAGTTCCCTAGTGTGAACAAGTATTCTGGACGATTAAGAAGTTAGTGTTGCTGCGTTAGTAGAGTTGATTATGGTTCGACGAGCTCCGAGCATGGTTGATCCATAACACCGTGGGTCAAGAGTGTGGACAAGGGGTGCTGGAGCGCATTTTAGGATGGTTGTTCTACAGCGCCGTGGAAGTAGAGTGTGGACTAGGGGTGTTGGAGGTCCTGGAGCGCAGTAGGTTGGTGATGCTGCGTCAGTAGGCTAGGAATGTAACTGACATGCTCCTTGGATGGTTGATCCATAACACCGTGGCTCCCGAGTGTGGACTAGGGGTGTTAGATGATTAGGGGAGTCGTGGCCAGGGAAGTCGATATGTCTTCCCTGGCCAAAAGGTATTCCCTGGTAACCCGTTGAACCACGTTAGTGCTGTTGGCTGCCATCTGTTTTTGTAGTTAGGTTTGAGGGGTTGGGGTCTGCTGGGTAACCCATTGAACCACATTAGTGCTGTTCTTCCTCTACCCTTTCGTCCATGTTGTGGAAAGAAGTGGAACTACTTATCATCTGATCTTCCCTGTTCACTACTTGTTGATCGGTTTCCATATTTATTCTTCGTTTGTCTATTTTGTTATTTATATGTATATGTGTGTTTTTGTGTATTATATTTCAATCATGTTTATATATTTATTAGTATTATTATTATAGCATATTTATATTTTGTTACATTTATCATATTCAAAGGTTTACATTAATCTTTTATAGTTATTCATAAACAATGTTGCAAAGTAAATTATTGTTTCAATTTGTAGTTTCTTTTATTTCAGTTAATAATTCCTATTATTCAATGTTTACATCAATGACTATTTAGACGTTTACTAATACAAGTTACAATCAGATTTACTGACTCTCAACTTCCTTCTTCAATATTGTAT
This sequence comes from Stictocephala bisonia, assembly GCA_035578905.1. Lineage (NCBI taxonomy): Eukaryota > Metazoa > Arthropoda > Insecta > Hemiptera > Membracidae > Stictocephala > Stictocephala bisonia. The sequence continues at coordinate 359,722 of JAQJVL010000048.1, forward strand.
CTTAAAGTTACTAATCTATTGGTGTCTGCAACATGACTTTTGTAAATGGGGAATTGCCATGCTGCAGATCACTTTAAGCTTTTGTCTTTAGACTCTGTTGTCAAGGCTGACCAACACCTGAAACTGATATACTGTGCCATTGTGTGTGAGCGGTAAATGAGAGAGATGAGAAAATTAAATATTTATATCTAAATTGATTCGAAGGACCAGGGAATTTTTATATTAAAAAACGCCCAAAAAGTTAATGTCTATAGAGAGAGTTCGTGGATAATTTGTTGTTGCAAAATGGGACAAAATGTCGAGTAATATGTTGATAATTATAAAAATAAATAAAGTTACACAAATGAAATGATGAAAAAACAGTACCTTGTCCAATATTCCAATTAGATGAGGGAAGGTCCGGATACAACCGTTGGTGAGGTGGTAGCGAGGTCCATCAATGTCCTGGAGGGAAACGCCAACGAACGACAGTTCTCACTTCATTTTATCTTGAGTCTTCTTACACGAATCGCGGTAGAACGCTTCTCGCAAAGTTCATCTGCCACGGAAGCACGCACAAAGAAGATCTTGAAGCACAAACTATGGCGGGAGTTCACACAAGAAATTAATATACAAAATATCACACACAAAAATATTAAAAGACGTTTAAGAGTGGTTAACAGAGATTTAGAGAAACAATATAGAAAGAGCACGAGGCATAGGGCCTCCAAAGTGTATATGAGAGAAGTGCGTTGTGAGAGGGACGTTACAAGACCGAGTTTCTAGACAGAGTGAGGTGGCGTAAGTAAACCCCGCGTGGTGTAAAACGTTTTTAGAACAGTGCATTCCAACCAATCAGATTTCAAGACGACTGACTACGTCATATCGCCTGATTTATGTCGCTTTTAGAAAGCGTTATCCCCCTCTCTCTCTCTCTGTTGAGATATTTCAAATTAAAAAATAATACAACTTAAAATGCGCTCTTGGCTTAAAAACTATTTCTTAATGCTAAAGTGTTAACACATTAAATGCTATTACAAAACCTTAAAATATAAGTTATAAGTACTGAACATTCCGGCCCCCTTGAAGCATTGTAGGCTTCAACAACAAAGTCACACAATAGAAAATCACACCACACAGTTTTTAGAGATTGGGGCACGGAACTAGAAAAGAGATTTTAGTCAGTGGGCAGAGGAAACACCTTTACCACTGGTCTAGTAAGGTGTCCATTTGGAGTGCGTAAGTCCACCACGCGCACAACACCATCAGTCCCTGGGTGTACGGCGGTAACACGAGCCAGAGGCCACGAGAGGGGCGGAGAGTTCTGGTGCACTAGCACGAGATCACCAACTTTGATATTCTCACGTGGTTGGGTCCACTTATAACGTTGCTGGAGCGTATGCAAGTATTCCAGCTGCCATCGTTTCCAGATGCGTTGGTGTAGAGCTTGAACCAACTGCCAATGTCGTAGGCGGTTGTCAGGTGCGTCGAGGTCGGGTTCTGGGACCGACGCTAGGGGGGCACCAATCAAGAAGTGTCCCGGAGTGAGGGCAGAGAAGTCAGCAGGATCGCTGGAGAGTGGAGTGAGTGGCCGCGAGTTTAGCATGGCCTCTATCTGAGTGACGAGTGTCATAAATTCTGGCAGTGTCAGGATGTTGTCTCCCATGACACGACGTAAGTGGTGTTTGGTGCTTTTCACAGCGTTCTCCCATAATCCACCTTGGTGGGGAGCAGCAGGAGGGTTGAACTTGAAGTCGATACCTCGAGGAGTTGAGACATGCACTATGTGCTGCGCGTCAGTGATGAATGAGTGCCATTTTTCGGCAAGTTCGGATGGCAAGGGTTCATCCCAAGACAGACCTGTAGTCCAGAGAAGTTGCATAAAGCATTTTGCTTGCATTATGCAAGGAGAGAGAAATCCACAGGGATCATATATCTTGGCTATTAAGCTCAAGACAGAGCGTTTGGTAGGGCGCTCGTCAGGCGGTATGTTAAGAGTGTATGTGAAACAATCAGTGGTAGGCGACCAATGTAAACCAAGGATAGAGAACTGCGGAGATAGAGATTCTTGCAGAAACACTGGAGACTCGCGATGTCCTTCCGGCAGAGCTTGGAGTAGGCGAGTAGAGTTAGAGACCCACTTCCGGAGTTCGAAACCTCCTTGACGCAGTAGACGGATGAGCTGCTCCTGCAGTTCTAAGGCCGCTTCCTCTGTGTCCGCACCGGAGATGATGTCGTCCACGTAGGTCTGAGTCCTCAGCACGCATGCAGCGGAGGGGAAGTTCTCACCGTCGTCGTCTGCAAGCTGGTGCAGAGTCTTGATCGCCAAGTAGGGAGAGGTATTCATGCCGTAAGTAACAGTGTTCAACTGATAAGTTGAGAGAGGATCCTTGGGATGGTCACGCCATAAGATAAGTTGAAATTTCCGGTCATCTGGATGTACTCGGATTTGCCGATACATCTGACGGATGTCACAGCAAAAAACAATATTGTGACGCCTGAAGTGAAGTAGTATGTCACAAATATTTGTTTGGAGTTTGCGTCCGGTCAATAAGACATCGTTGAGAGAAACACCAGTACTGGTCTTGCAACTCGCATCAAAGACAGTACGGAGTTTTGTGGTGGAACTATTTTCCTTTAGCACCCCATGGTGGGGGAGGAAATAGTGTGGCTTAGTTAAATCAGGATTTTGAACTTTGGCCATGTGGTCGAGAGATTGATATTCACTGATAAAATCATGATAGAGTTGAGAAAAGTGAGGTTGAGCGTTTAATTTCCGCTCGAGAGAATGAAATCGACGCTCAGCAATAGGCTGAGACGATCCTAGGGCAGAATGATTTTCCTTAAACGGAAGTCGAACGGTGTAGCGTCCGGTTTCATCTCGAGAGTGAGAAGTGGCGAAGTGAGCATCACATTGTTCTTCTTCTTTGGTCTTCTTCGAATATACAGGAATTTCCTCTTGAAGCCAGAACCGCTGAAGTGATGAGTGTAGATCTGCGTCGCTTGCTGAGTGTAGAGAGACATTGAGGCTCGTAGAGGTGAGAGTGGATGCGAAAGGTGTGCTGGGAGCAGTACCCAATACGACAAACCCGAAATGCGTGCCAATTACATGTGGCATATGCTGCCCCAGTGAGAATTGCTCATTAGTGAGTATTTTTGGAAATATACTTCCACCTAAGATAACGTCAATTCGTCCAGGTAAATGGAATGTGGGATCAGCGAGAATGTATCTCTGAGTCTTATTGTAGACTTCTGGGGCTAGAGGTACTCTGGGTAAATCCATGGTCAATTTATCTAATATTAACATTGGCTGGTCAGGAGCAATGATGAGACCAGATAGAGTGCTGATTGTGAGATGAGTTTGACCTTTTGGTTTTGCCGTGCTTTGGCTGAGGCCAGAGATGTGAGTTTGAGACTTAGTACGGCGCACTCCCAAGAGTTGAGCGACACGTTCGGAAATTAAATCCGTCATACTCCCTGAATCAAGTAAAGCCCTGAATACATGGGATCTACCTTCAGGAGTTTTTAGTTGTACCAGTAAGGTGCCCAACAGCACGGTGTAACAATCTGGCATAGAGGGGGGTGAATCTTGAGAAACGAGAGTCACCTGAGAATCGTTATGGTTCTCACTAGAGCGATGACGTGTACTGGAGACGTCATGAGCTGTGTTACTACGGACGGGCTGATTAGCAGCATTGCCCGAGGCAGCTTGAAAGTGTAACAATGAATGGTGTTTTTTGTTACACGTGGCCTTAGATTGGCATTCCTTGAGTTCATGAGCGCCTAAGCATGAGATGCAGCGCTTATGTCTCTTGACGAGCTGATGTCGTTCTTGAGGAGTTTTGTCACGGAAAACCGTACTTGAATAGACTTTATGTCCACTCTGATTACAAATGAAACATGGAGGAGGCATAGTCTTGGTTAGAGCGGAGTTAGAGTGAGTTGTGACCATTGAAACATCACTAGAGCGAAAGTTCACCCTTTTTGGCGCAGTCACCTTGTTGCGGGCGTGAGGAGGAACATAGGTAGAAGCCTTTACCTGCGGAACGTTATGAATATTGGCATCTTCAGTTTGGCTGCATTCAGTGTTCAAAAATGTTATTATTTCTTTGACTTCCGGTAACGAGTGAGCAGACGCGTCATTCGAAGAGGTTGACCGGGAAGCTTCCAGCTTTTTTCGTAAGTCGGAATCCATACGTCGGAGGATGAGGGCAGAGAGGAGCGGATTGTTTTCACCTACGTCACAATGTAAAGCTTTCAATGCCTGAGAGTGTTCTGTATATTGATTGACAAATAGTCTGAGACCCTTGATTGAGGACGAACTAATTTGAGGCAGGTCCAGTAACTGGTTCAAATGGAGAGTTTGTAACCTCCGGGAATTATGGTAGCGATCCCGTAAGAGGTCGTATGCTATTAAGTAATTAGCAGAGGTTAGATTGAGTCCTTTAATTAGGTTTAAGGGTTCGCCGCTCAAAACGCTCAATAAGTACTGAAACTTCATTACTGCACTAAGACTGGCATTACGGTGAATGGTTGTATCAAATAAATTGATAAAGGAAGTCCAAGTCAGAAGATCGCCCGAGAATTTTTGTAATTCTAATTTTGGCAGACGGACCTGAGAGACACTAGAGACCTGAGGAGTCGTACTGACGTCACTCAAAGCCGAGGGTGTTTTGGGTTCTTCGACTGGAAGTAGCGTTTCGATTATACCAAGAATATGAGCGTAGACCTCGTTAATAGAGTCCTGATCTTCCGCTAAGACTTCGTCTTCAATGGCCTCATCATCTGTTAGATTTAAGGCTCGTTGCAGGTTAGCCTCAAAATCAGCTTTCTTTTTCTTTACTTCATTAGAGACGGTTGATAAGCTCTTCAGTTGAGCAGGTGTAAGAAGCTCCTTTTGCGTAGCGAATTCTTCAACTTGAGTTTTTATTTTAGCGAAGCGCGTTTTAGTTAACGCTGTGAGACGAGTATAGAGAGCCGCCTTGAAATCAGAAACTTTAGGAGCCATTTTGAATTTTTCAGATACAGTAAGTAGTAAAACAAAATTAAATGTAGATATGAAATACAAGACACTATTGTGAGCAGAGCACTAAGTCGCTAAATACATTTTTCCATGTTTTATTTATATCTATTTTGACTTACTTACTACAGTATTAAAATATCGGCAGAGACATCACAAATTATTTTGCAATAAGAACAATAAACAAACAAATAAATAAGAGATTCAAAGTGTGAGGTAAGCTTAATCTGCAATGTTATAACAATTGCAGTCTTGATTGGTTCCACTGAGAACTTTGCTTTGATAGCTAGATTTGTTAGTAGCAATGTGTATGAACACCAGAGAGCAAGGAAAAAGTATAAATTTTATTTTCAATGAGAGATCAGAGAACTACTTATTTTTAGTTAATTAGCTTCCAATAAGCTTATGGTAATAACACATTAGAGAGAGACATGATAAATAGCTAATTCTTGCTTATTTCAGAGAGAGTGTACAAAACTATAAGTGTACATAACTAGTTTTGTATAGTTAGTTAATTAATTATTAGTTCAGCACAAATACAATAAATATGAATTAGGTAATTTAGGTAATTAGTTAAACAAAATTTGTTTACCCTAGCAGAGAAATGTGTGTTTAATAAAGCTTAACTGCTTTACCAAAAGAGACTTAAACTAGACTAATTGACTATACACAATAAAAGACAATAGTTGACCTCACAAAAACAGAATGAAAAGCAATATATTGTACAATAAAAGCCGTATAAAACACCTTTTGTATTTAATTAGCCTTCAAATGCTAATTAGAAAAATAGAATAAAAGATAATGATTTAATTTAAGATTAAATATATATATATAAGCTTATTTACATAAATGAATTAACTAGCCATTGCTATAATCCTTATAATGAGAAGCATTAACTAATGCCTGTGACTACCACATGATATGTGAGTAGCGTACTGTCAATAAAGTAAACAAACAGGAGTTGACAACTGTCAGCGCATGCGCTATAGAGCGGATGTGCTGCAGACAGCCTGAGAGAGAGTGAGGGGTTGGAAAAATCAATACTGCGTACCTCGAATCGGCACGCTTCGGAGAAGTTCGTGATTCTCCGTAAGCAGTACGCCTGGTATTGGACTAGGGGCGTGGCCTTCACAAACTGCAAAGAAAGACAACAATTGCAAATGGCGAAAACTGAAGTGAATCGTGCTTTCTATTATCCACAAATTAGAGTTTCTGTATTTCCAAAGAACTGTATCCTAGAAATCCGGTTCGAAATGACCAAAACTATGAGCGGTAAATGAGAGAGATGAGAAAATTAAATATTTATATCTAAATTGATTCGAAGGACCAGGGAATTTTTATATTAAAAAACGCCCAAAAAGTTAATGTCTATAGAGAGAGTTCGTGGATAATTTGTTGTTGCAAAATGGGACAAAATGTCGAGTAATATGTTGATAATTATAAAAATAAATAAAGTTACACAAATGAAATGATGAAAAAACAGTACCTTGTCCAATATTCCAATTAGATGAGGGAAGGTCCGGATACAACCGTTGGTGAGGTGGTAGCGAGGTCCATCAATGTCCTGGAGGGAAACGCCAACGAACGACAGTTCTCACTTCATTTTATCTTGAGTCTTCTTACACGAATCGCGGTAGAACGCTTCTCGCAAAGTTCATCTGCCACGGAAGCACGCACAAAGAAGATCTTGAAGCACAAACTATGGCGGGAGTTCACACAAGAAATTAATATACAAAATATCACACACAAAAATATTAAAAGACGTTTAAGAGTGGTTAACAGAGATTTAGAGAAACAATATAGAAAGAGCACGAGGCATAGGGCCTCCAAAGTGTATATGAGAGAAGTGCGTTGTGAGAGGGACGTTACAAGACCGAGTTTCTAGACAGAGTGAGGTGGCGTAAGTAAACCCCGCGTGGTGTAAAACGTTTTTAGAACAGTGCATTCCAACCAATCAGATTTCAAGACGACTGACTACGTCATATCGCCTGATTTATGTCGCTTTTAGAAAGCGTTATCCCCCTCTCTCTCTCTCTGTTGAGATATTTCAAATTAAAAAATAATACAACTTAAAATGCGCTCTTGGCTTAAAAACTATTTCTTAATGCTAAAGTGTTAACACATTAAATGCTATTACAAAACCTTAAAATATAAGTTATAAGTACTGAACATTGTGGTTAACAGAGTACTTGGCGTTAAAGAATTTTGAATTTTGAGGTGGCAAGGTTTAATCAGGATCGAATCGTACTGCTATTAACCACTGGCTGCTTTCCTTCCTCAATATTCTTAAAATGATTACAAATCATTTAAGTTTGTCAAAATATATATGTTGAGTCATCTTAATATTATTATAAACAAGTTATAACAATTATCATTAATAATGCACTTCTTTTGCATCATTATATTGTATTATTCATTTAGTGCTCATTTGTTCACTGTTAGCATAGATAGATATACAGTAGTCCCTCTATAATCCGGCCCTGCGCCAGTCCGGCCCCCCCAGTAATCCGGCCGGGTCTATCGGCCAGTTCTGGTTCCAGAAAACCAAAGGGGGAGATAGCTTTCATATCAGGAATGTTTCAGGAGTGAAAAGTGCTGATAAACAGAACAATGAAACGACAAATTCTGATCAAAAGATAAAAGAAATAACTCTTTCAGGCCGTAAGATAAATAACTTCGTCAGAAAATATCTGCCCACAGTCGGCCTTTTCCTTATCAGTACTATCAGCACTTGAAAGAACAGATAACATTAGAATTCCAAATGCAGTAAAGAGGAAGATCGTTCTGAGCCCACATTTGTTTATCCTGACCCTTTCTTATCACTTCCTGCCCGATAAAAACACCTGGTGGCAACATTCCATTCTGTTTACAATTCATATCTCATGAAAATGATTATGCTTCTAGTTTTATAGTGTATAATAGTTGAAAGGTTTTTATAGTGAGGTAAATATATTATAGAGTTTCTTTGTTTAGAGATATTATTAATAATGCAAAACTTTGCATTAAAAAATGATAGGAAATGTAATTGAAAAATACATTTTTATGATAATATTCTGTCAGCACAAGACAACTCTTAATAATGTTACTTTTTTTATTTTTATCAATAGTTACATTTTATTTTAACTATTTTTTTCTTTTTTGCAAAGTTTTAAAGGATTAATATTTTCAATTGTTGTAAGCTTTTTAACTTGTTTTTGATTCATATACAACAGTGTTATGTAACACGTTTCAACTGGTGTACCATACTTTTCTTTCTTTGAAACTATTGTACATCTTTATTGTAAAAATTGACTTTTTTAGTTACAATGTACATTCTATTATGTAATTTAATCATGTTTTACAATTGAACTCCAGTAATCCGGCTTTTTCACTAATCCAACACATACCTGGTCTGAATTGTGTCGGATTAATGAGGGACTACTGTAGTTTATTATGACAAAACATTTTTTCGCCATTTTCATACATCTCATTCTAATATATATGTCACTTTTTATCATAGTTACATTTAAAGTATAGACATTGACAAGTTACAATAATACATTGTTACAAAAGGTTTCTTTCAATTATTTTGGTTTCATATACATATCATTTTTATATCATTGTTACATTTCATATGTGGACATAATCAAATTTTTAAAAACAAAAGTTTACACAAAAGAATTTTTATACATGTTGTGTTTTTACATTTCTCACATTGTCATTAACATCATATTATTTCAGCCATCTATTATTTATTATTTTGATGTTCCTAAGTATCTTTTATTTAAATGGTGATTTATTTTTTAAATTGTTTTAAAGTTGAATATTTATATTAGTAGTGATTTAATTATTCTTTTTGTATATATTTTTTAAGTTGTGTTACATTATATGTTCCTATTATATCTCCTGTTTCTATTTCATTGACTACATAAGCATTCTCCATTTTAATTGCTGTCACTTTATAGGGTCCCTTGTATAACAGAAAAAATTTTTTAATCTTTTTCTCTAGTAGGTCTGAGTGACAATGTGTTTTTACTAAGACAAGATCATTTAGTTTATATGTTATTGGTTTTATTTTATTATCATGTCTTTGTTTTCTTTTGAGTGCTTTATTTTTTATTTTATTTCTTACTAGAACTGTTTTATGTGCATGATCAAATCTGTTGTTTCCTGGAAACTGGATTATTTTATTTATTATATTATCATACTTTTTTCCAAACATTATTTCAAAAGGAATTTCCTCTGTTATATCATGAACAGAATGATTTAAACAGTGCTCAATAAAGTCAATCAGATTTGCCCAAGCTGTGTGTTTTTCATTACAATAAATACGCAATATTTTTCCTATCTCCCTATTTACACGTTCAGTTGGATTAGACTGTGGATGATATACAGAGCTGTGAATAGTTTTAATGTTTTTGTTGTGTAAAGTGTTGTACCAGAGTGTACTTGTAAATTGTGTACCGTGGTCACTGAGGATTGATTCTACATCGCCTACTAATGGTATATATTCATTAATGATTTTATTTAATAGTGTCCTTGTATTGGCCTTCTTTATTGGATACAGTTTAACAAACTTTGAAAATACATCTACTATTACAAAAATATATTTTACCCCCCCTCTACTAGTGGGTAATTCTCCTACTAAATCTACTGAAATTAGTTCTTTGACTCTATTTGGTATTATTGGTTTTAAGCTACCTATTTGTTTTTTATTAGATGGCTTTGCCTTCTGACATATGTCACAGCTTTGTAATTGCTTTTTTATTGTTTTCTCCATTTTTGGAAAAATGCAATATTCCTTTAGTATAGTAAAAATTTTATGGCCTCCTAAATGTCCATATTTAAGATGAGTTTTTTCTATTAAATCTTTTAACAGCTTGTTTGGGATACATACTCTATATTCACCCCCCGCTAATGAGCATTTCTGAAAAAGTATGTTATTGTGGGTTAAGTAATTATTTTTTATTTTTATTTCCTGGTTGTCTTCAAGTTTGTCAAGTATTTTACCATAAAATGTATCTTCTTGTTGGTGTTTATCTAGATCTTTAAATATATTTTTAAATATTCTGTCTGGCACATCTACATTTAATTTATTTGTTAAAACCTTTATATTATATTTTTCTTTATTTTCTTGATATTCATTATTGTCTGTTCTGGAAAGTATGTCTGCTGGTATATTGTCTTTTCCTTTAACGTACTGTATTGTTAAATTATATTCTTGTAATACAAGACTCCATCTTAACAAACGACCATGAGTTAACTTACAACTTTTCAGAAATGATAAAGCTTTATGATCTGATCTAATTATTATTTCAAAATGGCCTATCAAGTAACTCCTAAATTTTTTGCATGCAAATACTATTGCTAATAATTCCTTTTCTGTTACACTGTAAGATTTTTCTATCTCAAGCAAAGACCTACTTCCAAAATAAATTACCTCCTCTTCATTGTTGTCATTTACCTGGTAAAGAATGGCTGATACACAAATGTCAGATGCATCTGTGTTTATGTAAAAAGGTTTATTCCAGTTTGGATGATGTAAAAGTACCGATTTTAGGAATGCATTTTTTATTTCATTGAAAGTCTCATTTTCTTTAAAACCCCACTTCCATGCTTTTTTAGAACTAAGGATATGACTAAATTTACTAGTTAGGTTTGCATAACCCTTTTGAAATTGTCTATAGTAGTTACATAACCCCAAAAAACTTTGCAATTCTTTCAATCCCCTTGGAGTTCTAAAGTTTCTTATTTTTTCCATTTTTTCTTCATCCATTTTTATTCCCTCTTCACTTAAAATAAATCCTAAAAACTTAACTTCCTTTTTTAAGAATTCTGATTTTTTAAGTTTAATTGTGACACCTCCTTCTCTTAACTTTGTTAGTACTCTATCTATGTGTTCTATATGTTGTTCAAAAGAGTCATTACTTGTTATTAATAAGTCATCTACATATTGGGTCAAAAATTCAGAAAATTCATTAACTAAAACTTTTTGTAATGCCTTAGTAAAGAGTGCAGTACTTACTTTAAGTCCAAATGGAACTCTTTTAAACTGATAATTCTTTCCTCCAAAAGTGAAAGCAACATATTTTCTTGATTCTTGGTCAAGCTTCACTTGCCAGAATCCTTGTGATAAATCTAAGACTGTAAAGTATTTTGCTCCTATGAATTTTTGAAATATTTCCTCTGTTAATTCAGTGCTTTGTCTATCTGCTATTAAGTATTGATTTAGTTTTCGGCTATCTAAGCAAGCTCTTATTGTTAGGTCCTTTTTGATGACACATACCAAAGGATTTGAATATGGACTGCTTGATGGCTCTATTACATCTAATTTTAACATTCTTTCTAATTCTACTTCAACCGCTTTTCTTTTATTAAAGGGTACCGGATATGGTTTCCCTATAAATGGTACTTCACATTTTACATTTAGTTTTGCCACATGGTTTTTTATGCAACCAGGATTATCTGAAAATACCTGTTTATTTTTTATTAAAACCTTTCTTAACATTTCAACCTGTTCTTTATTTTGAAATTTAGTTTCACTACTTATTTCTTGTATTTTTGTATTTATTTGTTTTTCAAAAGTAGTTTTCATTATTTATTATATCTGACGTTATCATTTGTTTTACTTCATCTTGATTATTTATGTTTATTTTATTTATTATTATGTCCCTATTTGTTGTTATGTTATTGTGTAACTGTTCATCTAGTATTAAGTTATATATTTTATCAGGTTGGTCATTATTTATTATATTTATTAATTCATTGGTTATGTTATTTAATTCTTTTTCACTTTCATAACATGTAATATGTCCTACTTGTATTATTCTTAGTCCGTTTACCATATTTAATTTGTTTCTTGGAACAAATGGTACTATTAATCTTTTGTCATCTATTTTAAGTTCTAAACACTTCTTCTCAAAATCTATTTTAGCTAACTTTTCAATAAAACAGTCACACCCTAAAATAATTCCTGCTTGAATCTCTTTCACTACTAGACATGTTATTGGAATTATTTGACTATTTATTTCTAAGTCTATTTGTACCTGATAATTTATTTTCTTTGACCTAACTCCAGTGACTCCTATTATTTGTAAATTGCTAACTGGTAATTGAGGTATTTGATAGTCTACATTGTTTTTTATGTCTTCATAAATGTCCTGACTAATAATTGTACCCTCTGATCCTGAATCTACTATGCATCTGTATTCTTTATGACCTATCTTTACATTTATTTCTGGGAGGAAATGAGTTAACCCTTTAATAGGCATTTCATGAAAATTATTTTCATTTGTTAGTTCATTATTTAGATCCTCATGTAAAAATATTTCATTAGTATTTACTTTGATTTTATTTTCTTGAGCTGATTTTATCTGTTCCATAAAGTCATTTATTATTTTCTGAATAATATTAAATCCCTTTTTATTTAAATGAACAAGGTCAGGTTTTTTTACGGCCCCTTGAGAAAATCTCCTTTTCAAATAAGTCCATGTTACATCTATTTTTAAATTCTCTGTCCATGAATGTATTGGATATGTTTATTACCCTAATGTTTTTATCATTATTCAAAGAGGTTATAAAATCATTAAACACATTTAGTTTGTGAAAATGAAAAGCATCACTTTTAGCAAGTATTGGTATTGGTGGTAAAGTTAATAGAATTAATTCTTTTTTCCAACTAACTAACTCTTCTATCATGCTTTTATATTCATTGATAATATATTTGGTTGGAATTCCTTGTAAGAAGTCATTAGTCTCTATCATAATGATGAGTTTGTCATTTAGGTTATCCTTATTTAATTTAAACTCATTTTTTAATTCAGGAATATTTTGGCCACTTACACACAGTCCTACTCTTCTTTTATTTGCTATAAACACTGGAGTTTTGTTTAATATGTTTTGAGCGAACCTACTTAGTTGACTATCACCTGCTAGCTCATAATTTAAATATATTGGTTTCTCCACTATTTGTTCTATGCTACACTGGTATTGTTTACTTTCCCTAGGCCTATGTGTGTTTGTGACTTGCTGTAGTTGTCATTCATTTCTGACATCTTCTCTGTTATTATGATAATTACTGCTTTGTCCTCTATTTGACCCTCTATAATTCCCTCTAAAATTACCTCTGTAACCCCCTCGTCTGTCATTATTATTGTCTCTATGTCTCAAAACCTCTTTGTTTTCTCTAACCTCACTATGGTTATTATTAACTACTACTTGTTTATTATTGTTTTCATATGATCTCCTAGGTTGTCTATTATTGAATTCAAACTGATTTTTCCCCACATTGTTTAGTTGCTTCAAATAGGTCTCTAGGTCATCTCCGTTTTGTATGTTACTAGCTGTCGCTACTGATGCACTAATCCCTATTGGTAGGTGTCGTGATATGAAATTAAGAAAAGTGGTCATGTTCAGCTTGTGGTCTAGAAAGCATGATATGTTGTAATATTCCATAATGTAATTTACCATGTCATCTCTGTTAGTATCATAAGTTCCACCCCCCATTAATTTATTTTCAAATTCCTTCTGCTTATCAATGCCCCAATATTTATTTCTGAATTCGCTTTCGAATTCAAGAAAGTTGTTCCATTTGTCAAGTCGATTCCTAATCCATATACTAGCCTCTCCTTTCAAGTGTTTCATGAGAAATAAAATTTGACAATCCCATTGATCCTCTGACAGATCTACAAATTTTCTAGCAAATTTAATAAATGTCATTGGGTGACATTTGTTTGAGTCTGGATAGAAATCTACTAAATACAATTCCGCACTAGTGCTAGAGATTGTTTTATTATTTGTAGTGTTTTGTGTAGTCTTATTTTTATTATCATCAATAATGATTTTATTTAGTGATATGTCTACATCACCTATGTGTGTATTATTACTACTGTCTCTTACTACAGATCTGTCTCTATTTATTTGAGTTCTCTTAGTTTGGTCACAAATCATTTTTATTTCTTTATCTACATGATCTTTTAATTCATTTATTTTACCCTCTAGATTAGTGTTATTTAGGGTGATAGCTTTCTCTATTTTATTGTCTATGATAGTATTTAGATAACCTATCTGTTCTTCTATTTTGTCATTTACTTTGATTATTTGATTGTCTACTTCAACAATCACATTAGTTAGTTTAACGTTTAGCTCAATATATTTGTCTAACAACGTTTTATTTATCTCACTCAGTTTATTTTCAACTTCATTTATTTTTCTGGTCTGTTCTTTATTTTTATTCTTTACTTCTTCCCTTATATTATTTTCTTTTGCTTTAATTTCCTCATTAAAGTCTACTTTTATTTGTTCTACCTGTCTGTCTAGCTTATCTTCAAGTTGATTTATCCTATCATTAACATCTTTCCTAAACTTATCAAATTTCACATTACTTTCCCTATTCATCTCTACCATATCAGTATTAATCTTGTCAAATTTAGTATTCATACTTTCATTTATACTATTTAGTTTAGTTTCTAAGTTATCATATTTATTATTATTTTCTTCATTTATTTTAGTCATGTTAGCTTTTATTTCTTTAAGTTGATTTTCTACATTATTATTCATTTTTAGTAATGTCTCCATTATGTTGGATAGTGTATTTTCCCTATCTACTCCTGGCCTAGCTTCATCAGTTTTGTTTTTGTTTAGATTAATTTCCCTGATGACACTCAGAGAGGTATCTGAATCCTCAGAACCCAACTCTGAGTTCTGGACTATGTCCACATCAGCCATTATTATAAATTATAATTTAATAAATTCAAAAAAATTTACTCTAAACAATTTTTTCTTTTACTCAAATGAATTCTGAATTTAAATTAAAAAGAAATATTTTCTTATTTTTTTTTTTTTTTATTTAATTTAGTACATTTGCTTTTTTTAAATATATTGAAATATATCTATTTCATTTCTTGCATCATACAGCCCCACGTTGGGCGCCATTTTGTAACATTTTTACATTGACGCCTCACGTTCTAGCGTCATTCTGTAACCTTTTTGTTACTAATCAAGTTACATTAATTCAAAATATTTATTTAATTTAATAAAATTTTATTTAAATTAAATTATTGGGTGTCTTTGATTGATCACCAATTTGATTAAAAATCTGTAGTGTGCTACCTTAAGGAGGTTATTGCATCACATTGATTTATTTTTTATTTTTAAAGATAAAAGTAACAAAACTTGATTTAATTTGATTTAAATTTTGAGCATGATAATTCTTAAATATCTTCAGGGTCGTTTGAGTAATTTGGTGAAGCTGTATGAGACAATAAAACAAACCAGTTACTTTTCTACAAAATTATTTTTTATTACATATTTTTCAAAAATTCATTTTCTCAAATTTACTTAATACATCATAATAAAATTTTAAGTTTTAAATTTACTTTGTTAAGTGAAATTATGTTGAAAAGAACAATCTTAAGCTAAGTATAAACTAGACTTATCTGTAGCATGATGAACTTCGATTGATATCTCGCGTCCGAGTATTTCACGTTTTTATTTACTACTAAAATTTCACGCACTTTAACTTTTTCTTGAAAAGAAGCTTTGGTTTAACTCACTAAACAAATTTTTATACTATGATTTTACTGTTTAATTTGGTTAAGACCACGAGGTCTTATAAGTTCGACCTAATAAAACATCTTGTAGCTTAGGCTGAGCATCTTGGACTGGGGTGAGAGGCGTCTCTCTACCGTTGGACTCGACTTCTCTCCCTCCCTTTCTTCCGACACGAATATCGTCTGGGTTGAAGGCTTTTTTATTATTTCCTTCAACACCACACGGTCTCGGTCCGTCTGCTGCTGACATCTACGGGCATATTTCAAACTACAGTCCCCGTTCTGATTGGTCCCTTTCAAACATTGTCATCTACGTCATCTAGTGCATTGAAGTTACTGGAGACCTGGTGGGCTTGCAGTGGAAATTTCCACTCGACTTGTTGATTCTTGTCCCTGAAGCATTCCCATCTGTTTACAATCGTATTTCTAAGAAACCATCCCACCCATCCGGTTTCGAACAAAGGGTTTTGTTTGAGGAGACATATTTCTGTCTCCCCGTCCATCCAACTTGTGTTTTACTCACGACAATTCTCTAACATAATTTTAACCTTCTTCATTTATTCAAATTAAATATATCCCTTTCCTTATATACAATAATTTTATTATTTATTTATTTTAATTAATTTATCTACTAATTTGGTGGACCTGTTACAACTTTAGTTAAATCAAACTGACAAACTTAAATTAATTTTCTTAGTATACAAATAATACAGCAATAGACTTGGAAAGAGATTGGTCTTGTCACTAAAATGCATGTTATTTTATTTTTATTATATTTCCCACACTACTTTGCATATTTAAGTTTACAAGTTTCAAAAGTTCACAAAACTATTAATGTATTGGAGAGATAAGACATCAGCAAACTTACATTAGAAGACAGTTCACTAACCAGAGTAGTTACTACTACTCTGGTGTTAGTGAACTTGTCTTCTAAGGTAAGTTTGCTGATGTCCTATCTCTTCAATATACTGGTGAAAACCTAGCACTAGGCCAGGAATTAACCTAACCTAAAACTATTAATGTGTAATGCTTTTGTTCAATTAAAAGTTAAACCTAATAGGCCTAATCTATATAACATTAGTTACACAATAATATGTTCTTTTCAGCTAACCTCAATTTCACTACTGACTACAATGTTTTGTTTTCACTAATAGAAACAAAATAATTAATTGTCAAGGTTAACCCTGGATCGTGAGACCAGGCGCTTCAAGCGCTATTTTCAGAGCAGTGCGCCTCTTTTGTTAAATTAAATAAAACAAATGTTTATCATCAAGCAAGCGCAACAAACTTGGTACCTATCGACGCAGAATGTTCTGTTCTATACATTTCATATTTTTAATAATTTTTTTATATAATTTTATAATCGTAGGAATAAAATTAAAATGTGCAACTTGAAACTCCCGCTCAATTCCCGCCTGGCGGGGGGTCAGGAGTGGGAAAAATGGCCTATGTTTGTCGCATCACTCTACAATAAAAAATAGTCTGAATCAGGCATACCCACTGTCAGTCTGCACAGAATGAAATACTCTAGCCAACAAAACAAATTGCAGTGTTGTAGGTCCTAGTTGCAATAATATGTATTTTATAAAATATATATATATATATATGTATTAATTCTGTTTGCTCAAAATTGCGCTTTTTATTATATTTATCGACAACAGTATAACGTAGTATGTTATTAACCTACGTCAAAACTTTATTTTTTTCACAAATATAACTATTTTTATATTTCTATTCAGAAATATCTGTTCTATTAAGTATTGCTTTTGGAAAAATTTTTAATATTTTTTACTATGATTACAATATGCACAATTTTTCAAGTGCCTTTTACACAATTTGCGCATGCTGACTTATGGTGTTATAAGTTTTATACTTTTTGAAATATTTTTATATATTTAAATTTTCTTGTAACTAATAAAGTACATGTGGCAAAAAATTATACATATCCCTTATTTTTGTATTGTTTGTAATTTTTCACAGACATTTTTTGTATTTTCCCCAATAAAGTAAAAATATAAAAATTTGTGTATGGATAGAATATGACTATTTTTCCTAAACAAATTTTCCTTGTCCAAAATTCCATTGTGATTTTTTTTCTTTTTTTTGAATTTTTACATGAACTATTTGATTACCTACAATGATCATACTGTAACCTTGTACATTTTTCATTTTTGTGTTTTATGTAAACAAAAAATTCCCCCAAAAAAAGGGTAGTTGTTTATTTAAAATGTAACAACATATTATTATGGTGCACTAAATAATAAACAATTTGGATATCTTGGAATTATTTACAAACATTTTTTAGTAATCCTAAGAGGATTCAAAGTTATAATTTACATACAATATTTTCATATTGTTTTTAATTTTTTTCTTGACAATAATTATTTACTAAATGTGTAAGCAAGTTTTGATAGTAGTATGTAAATGTACAGTTCTTGAAGAAAAACAATATGATAAAATTTACATTTGGAGCATATTGAGTATTTTTTATGATTTTTACATAAAAGCTAAATATGAAGCACCGAAAAAAGGACCTAGCAGTTGGAAGTTTGTAATGGGTCACGTACTCACTATCAAGGGTTAATCTTGTTTTTGTTTTCATCGTACCATTTGATACAGATACTATAAATAGTAGCTGTAAAAACAAATGCTAAGGTAATGACTAAATATTGTTATGTGTTATTTAGGTTATTGTTACTTAGAATGCACAATACAGTAGACTCTCGGTTATCCGAAGTAATTGGGACCGAGACCACATCGGATACGTAAAATCTCAGATAATGCTAATGGTGAAAATAATGTAAAAATCATGAAAAAGTACAAAGCTAGTTTATTACAACAACAAAAAATGCAAAACAGTATAAATGTAGTAACAGTTCTGTAAATAATTAGGAAGATCAGTTAAGTCTTTTAAAAGTTGTATTACTGCAGGATAACAAGAAGTTGGGAATAAGTATTCCATTTTAAAACTACACAAAAGTCAGTAAAAAACAACAATAATAAAATTTAATAGTAAAAATCTAGTGTAATGTCCTTAAGCAGCATTGTGGATAAGCAATTTCCTCTAACGTTACCATGGTTGACAACGAAAGCAGAGTATTTCTTCATTCATGTTAACCAATCTCCCAGTATCATTGTCTCATCTCATCCTACCTTTCGTATTTCATCTATCTACGGTCCACGGTAGTATTCGCGAATTGGTTTTAAGTGCAGGGTATCGTTCAGTTTGATTACCAAATGAAATTATCGTATTTATCCTGTCGTTTAACGCAATCTGCATTACTCTCTAAATAGTGCAGGGAACCATTCAACATGTTATCAGAACAAAGTTATTGTATCAATAACACATTTGTTGTACTCACTGGTGACGAAAACACTGACTGATTCATCATTTCAATTTCGTTAAAAGATAAACAGCTTTTAACCATTTACCGCTCATATCAAAACACTTGAATAAAATATTGAACAATAACAGTAACAACAATAAATTATGACAATATTTCCAACAATGTATTATAGAAAAAGGAAGGCCATACACTAAAACAACCACATTTAGTGCGAGAGCAGAGTCGAGTCGACTAAGCCGATGGTGTCAGGTAGTTATGTGTCACCTAGCACCAACAGCCAATCAATAGAAACACTGATTACTTGTCAAACAATTATATGATGTGTCGTACTATAGTTTTCCTTTTATTAATAGCTTTATGTTTATTTTTCATCATTTGATGACCAGCTCGGTTAACCCGGAGGCTCAGTTAATCGGGGCTTGGATAACCGAGATTCTACCGAGAAAGTATATAGTCTTTCTTGTATACTTTTTTTAATAAAAACTTCACTCGCCAGTTGACATAGTTCTACAGGCCTGTGCGTCAACTTTATTCAATGAGTGAGTGAAGCACCGACCGTTGGCTCAGTGGGGATTCGAACCTTGGAATTGCCCTCCGCAATTCGAAGTCTTGTCCACTGAGCCACCACACCGGCAAATATTTAAAATATCAATCATAGAACTGATTTACTGACTTGTATTTAGAAAGTTTGTGTTTTATAGAATCATATAAAAGAATACTACACATTGCCTGATTTTTCTAATATACCTTAAAAGTAATTTTCAAGTGGTTAGTTTTAATTATCAATATTATCATTTGGGGGGGGGGGGGAGTTTGAATACTTACTTGATAAACCATTTAATCCAGGTTTTGCAGGCTGAAATGTTGAAATATTTCCAGGATCAAAAGTATATATTTGTAGATGTGTTGGGAAGTTCAAATTTTCTTCAGGCTCAACTATAACTGGAAAGTCACTTGAGTCATCGTACAATGAATAGTGCTCAGCTTCGGAGACAAAATCTTCCTTCCCTTTTAATTTAGACACTGGTACAAAATCATTTAATCTGTTAGAAGATAAGCCTTCTTCTGGATCTATCTGACGATTCCAGTCAATTGCAGCATCTAAAAGACCTTCTTCCAAAGATGATTTTGCTTTCTTTATCAATTCTTCTTTACTTAACTCTTTTTCAATTTCCCCACTAAAAAATATTTTAAACAATTACTTAAACTATAGTTGAAAATAACTTACCAGATTTAATTCAATCAAAACTATATGTTCTAATTTATATTATATTTCCTAACAGACATATGCATATGGGATTAGGAAATATACATTTTAATAGTGTGTACTTTAACACACAAAACATTTTAAAGATAACCTAATTTAAAAAGTTCAATAAATAATTAACTATTTTAATTTGAATAAGAAATAAACTTTGAAATATTAATTTATCTATAGATATTAACACGGGAGTAGTCGCGCCCGCGGCAGATTGCCGCACAATAATATATTTTGCTCGTAACTGCGGGAATTTTTTTTTTCCGAGGTTGGCAGCCCGTCTAATCCTCGCGGCGACTGTCTCCTACGTGACCTTGGGTGGTTCTGGCCGCTAGTGTTTGCCTGGAGCTTGCCGTGAAGTGATTTCTAAGCGTTTGTCAGTTTTGTGAGCAATTTGCTCACGCGCGACTAGTCTCGTTTGTCGAATATCAAACTGTTGTCTGCGCTTATATATTGTATATTTTGTATATTTTGTGTCATTTATTTGTATATACGTGTTTTTTTAATTATTTAGTATATTTAATTATTCAGTAACGAATTACGAAAAGGAGAAGGAACGAATTAAGAATATCCAATTTGCAAAGAGCATACATCATCAAGGTGTACTAGATGTGCTGAGGACGGAGGAATGGACACTGACTAACTTTGATTTATAGTCTTTGTACACATACAAAAGTAACACTGTAACAATTTTCATTCCACCTAATGTCCACTAATAAATAAAATAGAGTAAGTATAACTCTTTCATTGTCTTGCATATTATTTACCTCTTTACAAATAATAAAATGTAATAATAAATGTACTATAGTATAATAACATGGAAGAAGTATGATTATAAAAAGATAAATATTAAATATTTAAAAGCTAAAACAAACTGTTTGCAGTTAAAGAAGCCATAAAATGCGCGTGAGCAAATTGCTCACGCGCGACTACTGGCGTTCTGCATGTGGCGCGACTACTCCCGTGTTAACACTAGAGCTGGCAATGCATCCTCTGTTCTGGCGGGTTCTTTTTGGCTTATTTGCAGGCGTTCTTTACAACTTATCCCATTTCAACACTAATGGTTCAATTGTAACCATTTATATTTCATTTTATTCACAAATACTCGGACATCTTTTTTATGTCACAAATAGAAATAATTTTTTTAGGTCACATGTAACAGACATGTTTATCATTTTGAAATTCATTTTAAAAACATTTCGTTGTCCAACTGTTAATTGGCACATTTTATGGTAGAAGTGTAAATGTATTGTTTGTTCACATTTTTATTCTGATTACAAAAATATATAATTAATATGACAATCACTTATCATTTTCTTTTGAATATGACCTGAAATATATGACTCAGTAAAGAATATGAAAAGAAACTTAGTGTTTGAAAATAGAATATTACGCGCTATCTTTGGGCCAGTCAACAACCAAGGAACTTAGAGAATAAGGACCAATAAAGAAATTAGAGATCTCAACCAAGAACCTGAAAATTTTACCCAAGTTAAAAGCAAAAGGCTCAGATGGATTGGCCACATCAAAAGCTAAAACTATGGTGGGGAAACCAAATAATGAAAGACATGAGAAGGCTGAATGTAACACCAAAAATGATGTAAGACTGAGAAGGATGGCAAAGAGTTGTTGGCGAGGCCACATAGGTAAGTATATGACCTGAAATTAAAAAGTGTGCAGTTTTACTTTTCTGTTAAAATGCACAAGTCTGCTAAGATTTACAATCTATAATAATAAATCAACATAACAAGACAAAATAAATATTTATGTAAGAATGGTAACTAAAAGAAAATAAAATAATAAATCTGGTCGCCGCCCATAGATAACGAATTTTTATTTGTCTAACAAAAAGAATATATAAATTATAAATTAGTAATAAGTGATACTCTTTCAGAATATAACCATTAAAAGTCATGTTATGAAGTTTGTTGACAAACTTTTAAAAAAAATGTCACATCTGTTTTGGCAACGAATATTCGTCGTTGAGTAATCAGACGGCTGCTGGTGACGAAAATTTGTTTAATACAAGCTCTAGAGTTAAAATAATTAAATATATAAATTTTCTTGCCGAGTTACATGCTGGTTTGGGTTTAAAATTGAATTGATTTTTAAAAGATAACAGGGCTGCAAGCCATTAATTATTATCAGTAAAAGTGTCTCTCCCTTCTTACAGGGCTATGGGCTATTAGTTTTCAGCAGTAAAGTGTATCTTCCTTCTTACAGGGCTATTGGCCATTAATTATCATCAGCGACGTGTATCTCCCTTCTTGCGGGGCAATGGGCTATTAGTTATCATCAGTAAAGTGTCTCTACCTTCTTACATGAATATGGGCCATTAGTTATCATCAGTTAAGTGTCTCTCCCTTCTTGCAGGACAATGGGCTATTAGTTATCATCAGTAAAGTGACTCTCCTTTCTTACAGGGATATGGGCCATTATTTATCATCAGTTAAGTGTATCTCCCTTCTTACATGAATATGGGCCATTAGTTATCATCAGTTAAGTGTCTCTCCCTTCTTACATGAATATGGGCCATTAGTTATCATCAGTAAAGTGTCTCTCCTTTCTTACAGGGATATGGGCCATTAGTTATCATCAGTTAAGTGTATCTCCCTTCTTACATGAATATGGGCCATTAGTTATCATCAGTTAAGTGTCTCTCCCTTCTTACATGAATATGGGCCATTAGTTATCATCAGTTAAGTGTCTCTACCTTCTTACATGAATATGGCCCATTAGTTATCATCAGTTAAGTATCTCTCCCTTCTTGCAGGACAATGGGCTATTAGTTATCATCAGTAAAGTGTCTCTCCTTTCTTACAGGGATATGGGCCATTAGTTATCATCAGTTAAGTGTCTCTCCCTTCTTACATGAATACGGGCCATTAGTTATCATCAGTTAAGTGTCTCTCCCTTCTTACATGAATATGGGCCATTAGTTGTCATCAGTTAAGTGTCTCTACCTTCTTACATGAATATGGGCCATTAGTTATCATCAGTTAAGTGTCTCTCCCTTCTTGCAGGACAATGGGCTATTAGTTATCATCAGTAAAGTGTCTCTCCTTTCTTACAGGGATATGGGCCATTAGTTATCATCAGTTAAGTGTCTCTCCTTTCTTACAGGGATATGGGCCATTAGTTATCATCAGTTAAGTGTCTCTCCCTTCTTGCAGGACAATGGGCCATTAGTTATCATCAGTAAAGTGTCTCTCCTTTCTTACAGGGATATGGGCCATTATTTATCATCAGTGACGTGTATCTTCCTTCTTACAGAGATATGAGCCATTGTCATCAGTTAAGTGTCTCTCCCTTCTTACAGAGATATGGGCCATTAGTTCTTATCAGTGAAGTGTATCTCTCTTCTTAAACAGTAGTCTGATTTCTGCTGGATTGTACCTTTCTCAAAGAAAGTGACTTGGAAATAGGGGGACAGGCCAAAAAATGCTATACTATTAAATAGCTTAAAAATGTTTTAAGCAAAATAAAAAGCTCCCTTTTTTACCACTCTTCTCCATTTTTGTAGACAAACTTAAAACCCTAGATCTGTTATTTTCAAATAATTATACATCAATAGGACATGTGCACATGTGCTGGACATATACATTGAAAATATTTTCATTTTAAATTGACATAAATTCAAGTTTCAGCAAAAATATTTTCATTTAAAATTCACACAAATTTAAGTTACAGCATGAAATCAGGCATGCTTTGAAACAACATATAAGGGGTCAATAAGGGTGTTTTTTCTTTGAAGTAATTCATTTTCTTCAAATTGAAGAAAAAAAAATTGATTCCAATTTTATTTAACTAAGGCTTATTTTATAAAAATATATTAGACTTTGCTGTTAATAAATTGAAATTTAAAAGATGATGTACACATTAATATCAAATCATTTCACCTCAAAAACTAGGGTAGTTAAATTTTACTTTACTTAATTAAAACATCACAGTTCATATCAAATTCTACCTTTGCTTATTAGAGAACTTTTCTTCCTGAAAAGGATCTGCCCCTTCAGGATATAGCCTTTCCAATTCTTGATCACGTTTTTCAACAGTAATTTTTGCTAGTTTCTTATGGATATCATATGGTTGCTTTTCTTTCTTTATCTTCTTTGAGGATTGATTCTTTTTCATTAGAAGATTTTGTTGCACATCAAACATTTCTCTTATATTTATTGCACCTTCATTCTGAAATCCAAAAACCATTTTATTAATTTCCTAGCTTTTATTTTGAAGTATAACTAAATTCACAGTGAGTGTCTGACTATTTAAGAAATGGTGCCTACTTTTTGAGAGAAGCACAGAAGAGTCTATGTGCCAAGAAAGTCTGTAAGTTAGGCATATACAAGTAAGCGCAATACCAAGGTATTCATAACTAAACATAGAACAGGGCCATTTGAGTTAGATAACTCTGTAGAGCTATTGTCAACAAGCTCACATCACATATTGCAAATGCACGGCAGAACATAACCTGTGACAATTTTTTCATATTCCTGCCCTAAGCCAAGGACATTTTTGACAAAAATGTCAAAAATATGGAGGGTATAATAAGAAAAAATAAAAGCTAGGTTGCTAACGACAGAATTAAAAGAAGAAAATTACCAATTATTAGTACAATGTTTAAATTTACACAAAATTAAACGATTGAATTTTTTTTTTTAAATTGAACGATTTCTAAAAAAAACCACAGAAAACAAACTTGTTCCTCTTCTTTCAACCCTACACAAGATAGTTGAGATTAATGAAGATAGTGGAGAATGCATGTATCGCTCACAAGGCAAACAACTAGTCATAGGAAGAAAACAATTTATTTTCATGGCAATCTTTTTTTGATGAATTTAGGACAACAACTTATTGTTGACTTATCTAGAAAACATTCAAGCCCATAGTATAGTATTGGAATAAAAATGAAGTCAAGAATGATTCAAGTATTCCAATTTTTCCAGTATAAGAAGAGGCTGGACAACCTGCTGCTTCAGGAAGAAATCCATACTGCAGGATCTGTCCTCGAAGAAAAAACAGAAAGACAACTATAACACATATCGCCTGTGCTTGATGTTTTTCTGAAAATGAATCTATGGAATAAATATGCTAAACTACATTATTATCAATGTTTAGAAACGTTTTTTGAGTAATTGCAATTGAAGGTATTATCTAAAGCTATCTTGGCATCATGTGAATATACAGGTTTCACAAATGTTCTACTAAATCTGAAAAATAATCTAAAATTAAACAGTATTTGTAAACAAAACTTTAACATTCAATTTTTATATTTTAAATTAACAGTTTTTAAAGTGAATAACAAAATCTTATAGTAATTCCTGTATGTGAATAAATAGGGCAAAATCTCACGCACACAATATTTAATATTGTTAAAAAACTTAAATTTTATTTCAGAATTTGCAATCATTGGACATTTATTTTTGCCAAGTTAACGAATATATTTATGTAGAAATATTTTAGTTCTTTTATTACAAAAAGTAGTAAGTAAACTAACATTTGGAATTGTTTGTGGACCAGTTTCTCAAAAAATATCCTTGGAATAATGTTGAATATTCGGCGTGAGTAATTTGCCTTTGCATGACTGAGTACAAAATTATGTGTTACTAATTGTGTCCAATCAAAGTTACTGCTTTTACAACAACAATTATTTCAGACATAACATTAATTTCAGTAAAAGTTGCTGACTATTATAAAAAAAATCGCACATATATGGAGAAAAAAAGGGAACATTCATAATAAGTTTTTCCCAGTCCTATCAACTGTAAAGCATCCAAAGGCATAATGAACTATCAAGAAGATGGCATCAGTAGGCTTACAGCAATTTTCTATAATTGGTGAAATAAACATTAACAAACTGCTATTTTCATAAAGATGATAATCCTAATATAGAGCTAACATTAACAGGCCTAATAATTTACTTACTTGTAATTGATCACAAACATGTTCGCTGTTAGTGAAATTGTTTATCACAGCACAGTATTTATGAGGACACAGCAAAGCAAGACGAATTGATGGCCAGGATTTACCATACAATGACCCATATACATTGTCAAAATAATCCAAAGCAACATCTTTAGATGTCTTGGCTTTTCTCTTTGTTCCCTGAAAAAATTAAATTTTTAAGTAATGCGCTCAAAGTAATTTAAACAAAAAGAAGTCATGTGAGTTCCTAGATTTAACATATGAACGCTAGCTTTTAGACTAAAAATACTTGTAACATTGACTAGAGAAACTAATAAATTGGCCAAGCAAATGTTCTTACACAATATTGGCCAAAACCACTGTACGTGTATGGGTGGGCGGGTGGGTCGATACCACTGTACGTGTATGGGTGGGCGGGTGGGTCAGTGGCACTGTACGTGGTTACCTTTGACATGTGATGCTATCTCACAGTTATAACTAACAGGACTTATTTTATCGAAAAGAATACTCGGCATCACGGGATTTATAAAAGTGGGCTCTCTTCTTGTTTCTATAGTCAATGCTTGTACTGTATATATCATGAGAAAGTAGAGAGACATCCCATTGAATTTAAGCCTGCAATAAATAAGACTATGTAAATAATCTAATGTACCTATTAAATTGGTATTTGTGCTTTAACTTATTCTCTGCAGTCTAGCCGCTGACTGTTAGTGAAGGGAATGAAGGCAATCCAGACCTGCACTCAGCACCTGCTTAACACCAGACTCCATTTTATAGGCCTATTGTTAATCTGAGTCAAGCTGTCTATTGAAAAACCTTTTTTATTAATGAGACATGGCAAACAAAGTTTTGGATGATTTAAGTTGGATTTAACAATTTAATGGACAGTGGTCTAGAACTTGAGTTGGAAATGGTGCAGGTTCGAGTCCAGGCCATGACTGGAAGTTGTGATCCTTTAGGGTGGGTTTCAGAGTCAAGGTTTAACACTAGTCTCGGTCTAAAAACTGGTTTTTGGACCAGGTCTAAGAAAATCAATTTCGGAGCTCGGGTTTAGTGCTAACCAAGGGCTAACTTTAGACCAAGTCTTAAGTGGGGAGGTATAAACCCGGACTTGGACAATCAACCTAGACTTCCAATAGACAATCAACCTAGACTTCCAATAGACAATATTTAATCCAACGGCTTTCGGAGACCAACATTTAACCCTGGATTAAGAAAAATGAGATAGTCCTGGTCTAAAATTGCACCTTTTCTGGACCTGGCTAAGGGCAGGTCCAAGTCGTGGTTTATCTATTTTGTTCTGCTTTTACTAAACTCATTAGTCTTCTCTATTTTCCAAGAGATTTTTTCTGTCACTAATGGGAAGTTGTACTGTGTGTGAGTCGCTGTCACAGTATGTGATTAATGGATTACCTATTTAATTTGATTATGTTCCTGCTGCAGTTCTACCAAGAATAAGAGAAATGCAAGCTATAAATTCATTTCACGATTTACCAGAAGAGGGATTAAAAATAGGTATAGAATACCAAAAGAAAGTGTACAAAATTTATTCGTTTGTTATGAAATAGAATCAACGAAAATGACATCAGAGGTCCTCATGGGATTCCGACTTGGAAACAGGTACTAATCCCTTTGAGATTATTTGCATTTGGAACGTTCCATAAAGAAACAGGTAATCTATGTAATGTATGAGAATAAATGGTATTCCAAATTTTTCATCGACTGGATTTGGCAATATGTCTGGAAATGAAGGATCAATACATTAAATTTCCAACAGGGGATTATGCAACAGATACCAAAAATATATTCTTTGAAAACGATGGATTAGCTGTGCTGAGGAGCGCATCGATAAATAGTACATATTATATCGATGGTTGAGCATCGTCGACGGAACTCTTATACCGACTGCATGTCTTGCTACTCCTCATAAAGAGAATATTGATGTAGGAAGGAGTTTTTTTTGCAATTAATGTAATGGTTGCCTGAGATAACAAACACGACAGCAAGCTTGAAAAGAAGTACGCACAACTCCAGACTGTTAAAAAACTCCTTTCCAAGAACTTAGATATTATTGTGGGCCAAAATCGAACTGATTTGGTTGGCAAGGGTGTGATTTTGGATGTGACTGCTAGTAATCTTAATGGGGTATGGGTTTGTATACACCCGAATTTCATTTTGTTATATTTACTTCTGAATCATATTCCTTTGTAATTTGTACCCAAATGTCATTCTTTATGGCATCATTTCTTATCGTGCTATTTTTTCTCAACATAGGGTACTTAAATACAAGTTTCCTAACTATCTTCAACTCTTCTTTAGAAAAATTAATTACAGTACTTATAAATGTCACACAACACAAATATAAGCACAAAATGCTCAAATACAGGCTACTACAATACAAGTACAAAATGCACAAGTATATCGAAATACAAGTACAAAGTGCACAAATATAGCACAATAGAAGCACAAAAATTTACAATACAAGCAAAAAAAATCATTCTTTTGTGAATCCCTATGGTCTGAGGAAGCTGAATGTGAGTTGCCGAAATCGCTCACCATAATATTTTTTGCATTTTGAACTTATGTTGTAAATATTTGCGCATTTTGTGTTTTGTTTGTATTGTGCTATATATTTGTGCAATTTGTACTTGTACTGTAGTATAATCGTATTTGAGCATTTTGTTCTTGTATTATAGTATATTGTGCATTTTGTGCTTATATTGTAATATATTTGTTTTGTGTGACATTCACTTGTACTGTATACGTACCAACACGTATTGTACTAATTGAAAAATTAATTCTCCGCTTCATGTGTTCATTTATTTCCTCTTTGGCTTAGATTATAAATCCTTCCATTTTAATTTGTAAAAAAATAAAATGCAAACACAAAACAAAAAATATATCACCTAATGTAGGCTACTCATAACTAGTTACTAAATAGAAAAATATTATGTAAATATCTAACACACAGCCAGAGTACACACACTGCTCAGAACCAACTCTTAAGACTAAACCAAGTTTTATGACAGAAAGAACGGGTGTGCTGAAAAGAACAATGGCAGAGATTCGCTACCTTTGACAGTTGCGGCTGTCTGGAAAGGCTCCCGCTCCACAAAACAAAATTCCCTGCAATTTTTTGTTAGTCCTCGTCTAAGTTGAAGTCTAAAGTTAAGATCGGTCTAAGATAAACCCAGACATAAGACGTAAAATCAAGATCTCCAAAACCCGATTTATAGTCCAGGACTATTTTAGACCAGGACTAACATTAGACCAGATCTACATAGACCCTGACTCTGAAACCGGCCCTTAATGTACTAATTCTTCCCCTTCCTCAAATTGATTGCCCATTGTCTAAGGGGAATGGGTAGATTACGATAAAAAATCAAACTCTCGCTTAGGCAAAAAAGGTAGGATAGACCGAACTATAACTGATCCGAAGACAGCAATACACCAAGGTCAGAGGTATTAGAATCTCTTTACGCTAACAAGCCTTTAGCTGATATTCTAATTCCAGTTTGATTTTTCCTGCAAAAAGATATGACAAAGGACTTTTTTCTCCCCGTTATCCCTACAACATACCTTCAATCTATAGATATCTTCCTGAAGAAGTACGCTGTCCTCCATACTCCCATCCTAGAGAAACAGCTTCACGATTATTTAGACTGATCTGATCCAAGATGAAACCCATGATTTAACAAAGATTTTTCATTTATCAAAACTTAAATAAAGCTTAAGAAATCAACATCTAACTCACGAGACATGGTTGATTACAATCAACAACAATAAGTAGTATGAAGTACTAGTTCACCAACAAGATTTACCAAATGACAAAGTCTATAATGCAATGGAGAAGTGGACCAATCTAAGGCACAGAAATGGAATAGACTTGTATTCCTTCACTATGTTAATTGGCTAATAACTTGATTGGTTGAAATTTTCATATTCAGAGTTTCAACTAGGCTATAAAATATTAAAATTACTTCTACAGAGTGACAACTATGTAAACAATCTAACATACCCAAATTTTGTGAGTCCTTGTTTGTTGAAATGCAGTATACATAACTTGGAAAGAGGTTTTTGCAGATTGAAACAGTGCCATGTTATAAGCACTTTTTTTTTCTGGAAAAAAAAACATTAATGGATGATTATTTATTTAACACGTCCTTTAACAATTTAAGGTACATGAATACTAAAACAATAATATTTTGGATTAGAACTAGTTTAAGTTCAAATATTTAGTTTTGTAACAATATTTATCTAGAGGCTTACACTTACAATTTTTAGGCTTATATGATTCTCTGATTCATTGTGAGTGCAGGGATACAAAACACAAATATATTACTAGGGTTATTTAGGTTACGGTACTACTGTAGGCACATAAATTATCCCGAGTTTGAAGGATATTTTCTAAGAAACTAAGAGGCCTATGAAAACTCCAATCATACCATTGTTTTCCTTGTTTAATGATGTTTTATGACGTATGAATTTAAAAATTTTATTTTAAGTTATAGTAATTTTTATCTTAGTCATAGCAAAAAAAGTACCGGAATTTAAGTAAGTTTTCACTGTACATCAAATTTACACTGTTATTACCTACTCAAAAACCCGTTCAAGTAGCACATTTATATTTTAATAAATAGTTGACTGGAATGTTTCCTATAACTTTTATACATTTTAGAATTTTATCTTGTCAAGAAAAAATATTCTTATGAATTATCTAAAACATTGTTTTATTGGTTTCTAGATAATTAGAATTAGATATATTAGTTGTAAAATTAATAATTTGGTCTAGTTGTAATTCTTATTACATGTATAGTTACGATAAATTATTTTCATATATGTAAGTAAATGCAGTGATTTTAATAAATTTAAAATAGCTTTAAATTGACAAATTTAAATTGATTCAAATCAATTTATTCAAATCAATTAAATTCAATCACTGCATTTACTTACACATATGAAAATAATTTATCGTAACTATACTGTACATGGAATAAGGATTACAACAGGACCAATTAATTAATTGTAAGCCTTCTAGAAACCAATAAAACAATTTATTAGGTAATTAATACATTTTTCTTGGCATGATAAAATTCTAAAATTTACAAAACTTATAGGAAACATTCCTATCAACCAATTATTAAAATATAAATGTGCTACTTGAACAGGTTTTTGAGTAGGTAATAGCGGTGTAAATGTGATGTACAGTAAAAATTAGTTAAAATTCCGGTACTTTTATTGTGCCAAATAAGATAAAAATTATTGTAACTTATCATACATTTTTAAAATTCATATGTTAAGGAAAGCAATGGTAACTTGTTTCATACGAAAAAATCAAAAACTAGTTTTTATGTGATAGTGGAAAAATCACCTTTTTTAAATTTAGTATTTTCTAACAATTTAAAAAAAATTTAATTGTTTTTAATGTTTTTAATGCTGAACAGGATTATGAAATTAGATTTCAATCAAATTAATTTGATAGC
This sequence comes from Stictocephala bisonia, assembly GCA_035578905.1. Lineage (NCBI taxonomy): Eukaryota > Metazoa > Arthropoda > Insecta > Hemiptera > Membracidae > Stictocephala > Stictocephala bisonia. The sequence goes on from JAQJVL010000048.1 coordinate 391,263, forward strand.
TCGAAAAATACACTTTTTACCTACTAAACCAAACATAATCTAACTTATTTAACTAATCTTCTATTTTACAATACAAAAATCTGTAATTTGCGTTAAATTTGAATGCCTAGCCTCCATGCCAGCCAAGTTGTCAAAAATACATGGGTATTTGTTCTTTGTGGCCAGTCATAGCTCCTATTAACGTTAAGCATATGGCCACCATAGGTAATTTGCCACAAACTAGTTTTTCTGCATTATTTTGAAAGATAACTGTAGTGGACCAAAATAATTTTCAAATTTGTGGTTAGCATGAAAAACTAGATTGTAAATTTTTAAAATGAATATTTTTTTTGTATGAAACGTTATTTCCGGGAATAAAAAAAATGTTTTCTCAGAAAAAAAATCTGATTCTACCCAATGGTGGCAAAAGTAGTTTGGCAAAGGGTTAAAACAATGAATAAAAAATATTTTTTTCTGAGTAAACAAAACTCAAAAATAAACTTATTTTTACATGTAGACAATATTTTTTAATATTTTTTTACTTCAATACAAAATAAAAGGCCATAAAATATACGACAGATTTCATGTAAAAATTGGTTTTTCCTTAAAAAAATAAGCATTTTATGCTAAAATAAGAAAAGCCCTACTAAAAGACATTTTTACATAGGCTACTTTTGGGAAATCTCCTGCAGTGAATTCACTATTCAACTAATAATAGGATTTTTCATGTTAAATTGGCAATAAACTAAAAAAATATGGTAACTATGCACTTTCTTGCCACCTCTGAAAATATAATTTCATGTTGAAAAAGTGGTGAAATATGAGTTTATATCTCTTGAAAGTTTTGATTTTATCCGCAGAAAACTCGTTTTTTACGGAAAAATCGAAAAACTAGTTTTTTATTTGATAGTGAAAAAACCAACTTTTTTAAAAACCATTATTTTTCGAGAACTTTTTTATTCATTTCTCGTGTTGTTTTATGCTGAACACAAATATATACAGTAACTGTTTTTGCAGTAAAATTATATTTTTCAGCTGGAAAAATGAATTTTTTACTGACATAACCTAACTTATCCTAATTGTCTATTTTCTCAACAAACATTCGTAATTTGTGTTATATTCGAGTGTTTGGCCTCCGTGACGGCCTGCTGGCTATCAGTTCGGCGGGAATATAGGTGGATTCGGTTTTTGTGATTAATAGTTGTTGTATATAATGATGGTGCAATGGCCGCTAATCGCAATTCACCGCGATAGTAGTTTTCCTTTATATCTCGATAAATATTTGTAATAGACCAAAAGTTTTCAAATTTGTATTAAGTGCAAAAAAAAAACACATCAAAATAAAAAAAGATGATTAAAAAACCATTTCAATTAACGGAAATATGACAAAACCAAGTTGTGACATTGGTTTTTTCGATTTTTTCTGTAAAATACGTTATTTACGCGGAACAAAAAGCATATCTCGTGAAAATACAGCCAATTACAGACCCATTTCAAGCAAAATGTTTCAAATTTGTTTGGTAGCAAGAAACTGCATAAATACCAAAAATACAAATCATATAATAAATAAATATTTAGCAAAAAATATAATCAAATATAGGCTATTACATGATAAGAATAAAATTGTTAGTTTACCAGTACTCAATGTTGAGTAGTATTTGCAATAAATGATTTATTTTTCCTATCAATAATGCCTATAACTTAACTACATTTGGTTGGTTTGGAATATGACTGGCCAAGTAATATGGCCAGTTTTATATATGTAATACATTATAAACTTATAATATATTTGAGTCTAGTATTAGAATATTAAATAAAAAGAAAAAATCGCCTATCGTGGTATGTATGAAAAATAGTTCAATTTACTTTTAAAACAAAAAGTAAATTCATTTATAATTAAAATTACAACATATATTTGATAATAATTTTTGCAGTTATAACCTATCATATAAAAGAGTGTAAAACAGAAATAAAAACTCATATGTAAAATATATTTTACAGAAAATATATCAAAATTTTATTCTGATAGATCAATATCACTACTACACAACTAGGCATACTACTTACAAAGTAACAGTTTCGTATAAGGCAGGAATACTTACTATGGGGCACTCGGACCGCATGCGGTCCTTAGAATTGTTTAAAACTGTGCAATAGCAACCACTTTGGTATTTTTGTAAGCCACAAAAATGCTAAGGATGCTTCGTCTTTATTTGAATAAACTGAATACTTAATTAATCATTTTATAAAGTGTATAGTTATTATTAAACATATTTGGTTCACTTGATATATAGTAAGTTTTATTTACTGATAGTGTATGTAGGCTATATAAAAACTTTATATGTACTTGCGGCCCTCAGATTATTTTGAGAAGAGTAACAAGGCTCCTGAAATCCTAGTAAGGAACCCTGGTCTAAAGCCTGCAATAAGCAGTTTTATTTATTTACGGAAAACTCCATTTTACAAAAATATACAATAAAATAATGGTAGACAAAGTGAATAGATATTATCGTAATCATTATGTCCAAGACTTGCACTATGATCAGAAATAGTAATTGAAAAGATATTAAATACAATTAAGATTCATAATTGATAACAAAAAAAAGGGCAACAACAAACATAACATAAACTATTAGTAAAACTCAAGAATAACAACTTTTGACTAACAAAAAAATAAGCAATATACAGAATTCATTTTAAATAATTACTATAATAGAATAATATGTTGCTCTATTCATTCTCCATTTATGCTATAAGGACACCAACTCCCGAAGACTTATGACTAGTGATGGGAGAACGGTCTTTGCGAAATATATTATAATTTGATACTCCCAACTCTTCATCAGAAATGTCTTCATTGAGGTTGGTTTAGGAAAAATTAAATATAGTTTTCATTACCTGTAAAATTATCTTCATTTATATTTCTAGATGCAACAAACAAGATACATACATAAAACCTCCACAGTTCACTTACAGTACACTAAGTTTGGGGCTATACAGACATTTACAGGTACGTAATAATAGCTTCAGCAACAGTATTTACAAACTTTCTTTCTTACTAGGAAAAAAACAAAATAGCAGATGTTTATAAGTCTATAACACAACATTTATTACAATAATGTTTTCACCAAAAACAAACAAACCCGCACAAGAGCACAAATAAACAATGCCTCACTAGCAGAACACAGGAAATTCCAAGAATAGCTTGGTGGCAGACGACAACTTAGTTGCTATTTCAGCCAGACTAGTAGCATGAGAAAAAATTTAAAACAGCTTCAGATAAATAAGATTACATCAAACTAAACTATTAGCTCCAATGATGATTTGAAATATTAATTACATACCAATAATGTACTTTGTAGACTCTGGCAATTTATGCATATTCTCGGTCCTTTACTTAAAGTTATACGCTACGGCACTCTAAGGCAAGCAATCATATTTTCAGAAGTAGCTAGAAAGTTCGGTAATTATGCACTTTTTTGCCACATTTGAAAATACGATTTCATGTTAATAAAGTGGTGAAAAATGAGTTTATATGTCTTGAGGAGTTTGATTTCATCCGCGGAAAACTCGTTTTTTACCGAAAAATCGAAAAACTAGATTTTTATCTAATAATGAAAAATCCAACTTTTTTAAAATCGTTATTTTTTGACAAATATTTTTTTCATTTAGCGTGTTTTTTTATGCTGAACACAAATATATAACTGGTTTTGTAGTAAAATTATTTTTTCAGCTCTAAAAATGCATTTTTGTTGACATAACCTAACTTATCCTAATTGTCTATTTTATCAACAAAAATTCGTAATTTGCGTTAAATTCGGGCGTTTGGCCTCCGTGACGGCCTGCCGGCCGTCACTCCGGCGGGAATATATGAGAATTCGGTTTTTGTGATTAATAGTTGTTGTATTTAATGATCGCGTAATGGCCGCTAATCGCGATCCGCCGCGACAGTAGTTTTTCCGTTATTTCTCGAGAAATATTTGTAATAGACCAAAATAGTTTTCAAATTTGTATTCAGCGCAAAAAAACACATCAAAATAAAAAAAGATGATTAAAATACCATTTAAATTAACGGAAATATGAAAAAAATACTAAGTTTTTTATTTTCAATGTATTTATTTTTTACTAAAAAAAAAAAAAGACATTGGTTTTTTCGAATTTTTCGGTAAAATACCTTATTTCCGCGGAATAAAAAGCATATCTCGTGAAAATACAGCCAATTCTAGACCCATTTCAAGCAAAATGTTCCAAATTTGTTTGGTGGCAAGAAAGTGCATAATTACCGAAAGTTCACCACAGTTATGAATATACTGGCCACGGGCCTACTTTCTTGCCAACAATTTCCTAAGCCTTACAAAATTAGTTCCATTATAATAGTTTGGGGAAAAAACTGGAAAATATATAATAGATGTGCTAACTGGAGAGTAACTAAAATGATTAACAGAAGCTAAAGTGAACAATAACTACAAGTTTACTTTCAGGAAGCTTACCAAAATCACAAGGCCTAGTTCAAAGTAGTTTGAATTTAGGTTATCGTGAAAAAATGAAACCACTTTAATTATTCAGTACCTTATCTCACTATTAAATTGATTTTCAATCACCACATATTATTTCCAGCCTCCATAATTCAATTCATCTTCTTTACATTTCTATATAATTTACGGCAAATACTTTTGTTGTCTCCATAATAAGTATTTTATTATCCTTTTAGCCCAACCATAGCTTACAAATAACAATTATCGGCATTACGGCAAGGGCAAGGCTACTGGCTTGTGGCTAGTGGCTAGTAGTGATGGCCGTTATTTAACGTAACAGGATAAGTAACTCTGTTACCAAGCTGGAACCTGTTACCGCTATAACCTGTTATCTGAAATACCCAGTTAATTTTGGAACTTATAAAACAAGAGTTTTAATATCAAACAATTTTGTCGTACAATTAATTTTGATGCAGCACCAAATCATATTACTAACAAATATGCAGATTGCATGTTGGTAATAAGCATCGTTCTGTTCTGACTCTCATGGAACAAATGATATCAAACGCTGGTCAATCCAGTTACAAAGTATCCAAGATGGAACACTGTTCTCTCGTGGAATCGTCAGCAGAATGAAACCTCGCCTGGCGTGGAGTTACCAGTGGCAGAGGGCGAACACTCATCCAGTTCCAGTTTCCGCGTAGAAATGTAACTGCATCACTGCTTGCTCGCTGTGGCCGTTCCAATTCTGTCGTGGAACGGTGGAACCACAGATGAAAGTAGGAGTTCCTTTATCTGTGGTGGAACTGACTGGGAACATTGTAACTGACAAACGCTCAAGGCTCACCAGCAAACGAGCTGAGCAACTAATATTTTTAAATGTTAATTTTAACTTATAATACATTTTGACATTTTTTCTTTTATCCTAATAATGTAATGTAATAATACATTGCCATGTTTTATTAAAGTTTGTTTTAAAGATAAACTAAGCCTTATTTTCAACTTTAATTATTGTGATTAGTAATTAATTATTGGTAATACTTAAACATCTTAGACCCCACAGCAGACCAGGAACTGTAACTGAAACTAAAGTGTATTCGTCCTTTGGTAACTCACGCCAGGCGAGGATTTAGCGAACGGCTAGCGCCCGTTCTGGTTCCACAAGGAACCAGCGTTCCACGCTAGACACATGGTAACTGGATGAGCTGGCTGTAACAGTCTGACTCTGGGGTAACGTCATGAACACTCGTTCCATGAGAGAACAGCATTACGTACTAGACACATCGTAACTGGATGGGCCCGAGCTGTTGGCGGTATTGCGGTAACACTCTGGGGTACTACTATTCTTATTTTTAATAATAACGGCAAAAGGTTCCAAAATTAATAGGTTATTGTAACCTATTACCAAGATGTAACTGTAACAGTGTAACGTGTTCCACAAAGGTAACTGGAATTTCCATCCCTAGTGGCTAGTAGGCTACGGCTACGGTTTTACCATGTAGCCAACACCAAATATCTTAGTTGTACCATAGACCTTCTATTTACCTTTACCTTTAACTTTACCTCCTCTTCTTCGCCACAATCTTGATCCGATTGGGGAATTGTCAAGTTTCTTCTCATTTAGAGGTTTAATTTGGTTTTGTGTGTGATGGTGTGAGTGTTTGTGTAGGTGTAGAGTGTTAAGTGTGAGTGTATTATGTGAAAATGTCTATGTCTCTGTGGTTTGTAAAGGTGTGTTCATCATAAAATTCTTGAATACTGTAGTAAGGTCTGTCCACAAGGTACTGTTTAAGGGTTTTTTCAAAAAGTGTTACTGTTTTAATAGATTTTATGTTTTGTGGAAGTAGATTATAAAGTTTTGACCCCATATAAATTGGATGCTGTTTGAGATTTAAGTTGTTGTTATTTCTCAAATTGTGGTTATGAAAAGTTTCTCTTGTTTTTACTGGGACCTTTTTTGTTAGGAGTATGGTTTCATATATGTATAAGGAAATTAAAGTAATGTAACAATTGTTAATTGTCTCATTATAATGATTTTAGAGAATTGTGTCTAGAAAATGTTAAATATTGTAAGAACTGAGAGATTTAGGTGTTTGGTTCTTTTACCAAAAGTTTTCAATATAAATTCTCCAAGTTTTGAGAAAAATTCAGAATCTTCCCCTTTCAAATAAAAAAGTAGTTTTTTCCCATTTAAATTAGCTAAATAACCAGTATATTCACGTTGTTAATTTCCTGTCAATTTCATGCGACATGTTTTCTGAAGTCAACATGTTTGGTGAGCCTTACTTGTTTGGTTGTCCTGGTTTAGAGGGTTCTTATTGGTTGATTTAGCTTCTAGAGTAAGGAGGGGGTAAGTCCGTTGGTGGAAGGTTTGCGGGCGTTCGGGCAGTTTTAAGTAATCTTTTGGCGAGTGACCACGTTTTTTCTTCACGGCGATTTTAACCGTTCGGAGTCTTGTTTTCCGGATCGGCAATTTTCCTTGTCGCTAGTGAGTGTGTGCACTTAATGTAGCCTTAACTTAAAGCTACTATTTATTTTTGATATGTTGAACAACTTAAATGAGAGATGAAAATAAAACTTCTTCAATGATAAAAATGGTGTTTATTTTCGTTTTTATTATTATTTAGATAAGAAATCCAATTTTATTTTAATAAAAAAAAATAAACACCATTTTTATCATTGAAGAAGTTTTATTTTCATCTCTCATTTAAGTTGTTCAACATATCAAAAATAAATAGTAGCTTTAAGTTAAGGCTACATTAAGTGCACACACTCACTAGCGACAAGGAAAATTGCCGATCCGGAAAACAAGACTCCGAACGGTTAAAATCGCCGTGAAGAAAAAACGTGGTCACTCGCCAAAAGATTACTTAAAACTGCCCGAACGCCCGCAAACCTTCCACCAACGGACTTACCCCCTCCTTACTCTAGAAGCTAAATCAACCAATAAGAACCCTCTAAACCAGGACAACCGAACAAGTAAGGCTCACCAAACATGTTGACTTCAGAAAACATGTCGCATGAAATTGACAGGAAATTAACAACGTGAATATACTGGTTATTTAGCTAATTTAAATGGGAAAAAACTACTTTTTTATTTGAAAGGGGAAGATTCTGAATTTTTCTCAAAACTTGGAGAATTTATATTGAAAACTTTTGGTAAAAGAACCAAACACCTAAATCTCTCAGTTCTTACAATATTTAACATTTTCTAGACACAATTCTCTAAAATCATTATAATGAGACAATTAACAATTGTTACAGTAAGGATTTTATTCTTTTTGAAAAATGGTTTGCAGTGTTCTCTATTGTTTAAATTGTTAATAATTCTTATTGCCTTCTTTTGGCATATTAGGATATTCTCCATGTCTTTCTGGTTTCCCATTCCCCATGCCACTATACCGAATCTTATTAAAGAATCAAACAGTGCATGGTATGCCATCAGTGTCACCCTCTCATCTGTTAGAGATCTTATCCTTTTTAGGGCATAAATAGTTGTGGACAGTTTTTTGTGGAGTTTTTCAAGGTGATTTTTCCAGCTAAGATTTTTATCTAAGGTAATTCCCAAGAACTTTGTTGAGTCAACAGAGTCTATACTAAGGTCGGGTTTCTCTAGGCCTGCCCTGCCTCTATTGTTTGTTGTAAAAGTCATATACTGGGTTTTTGATTTATTTAATTTTAAGCTTAGCATATTGCATATATTTGTTATGTTTTCCAGTGATTTCTCAATCATTTCTCCCTCATTTTCTGGTTTGGTGCCAAATAGCACAGTTGTGTCGTCAGCAAACATTATGCCTTCTTCATCCTCCAATAATAAGTCAGGAAAAGAGTCTATGTAGATAAGAAATAGTAAGGGGCCCAGTACTGATCCCTGAGGTACTCCTTGTCTTATAGTTCTGGTAGAGGATCTGATTTTTATTTCATAATTTCCACTGTAACTAGTCAACTCTACGATTTGCTTTCTATCTGTTAGGTAATTTTTTATCCACTGTAGTGATTTTCCAGTAATGTTTAAGTGTTCTACTTTCTTTATTAGGGTCTTCCAATTTAGGCTATCAAAAGCTTTTTGTAAGTCAATAAATATTCCAGTGGCTTGGTTATTTTCTTCCCAAATATTTGTTATTGATTCGCAGAGGTTTGCTAGTGCTGTGTTTATACATTTCCCGGATCTAAATCCATGTTGGCTATCTGATAGTCCATATGATTGTTCTATATATTGGATTAGTTGATTAAAGATAATTTTTTCAAGATATTTAGACAGAGTTGGTAGAACTGATATAGGCCTATAATTTTCTAATTTTTTCTTATCTCCCTTTTTATACTTAGGGTAGACCAAGGCTATTTTCATCATGCGTGGTATTTTTGATTGCTGAATGGAGGAGTTTATTATGTGCAATAGGGGATCTATTATTTCATCTTTACAATATTTTATAATTTTGTTTGGTATCTCGTCTATTCCTGATGATGTTTTTGGTTGGAAAACTGTGAACAATTTTGATAGTTCATCCTTTGTTACTAGTTTAAACTCTTTTAGTGATTTTTTGCCACTGGCTGATTTAGTTTGTTTGCTTTGTGGTTTGTGAAGGCCAATTTTTTTGTCTGGTTCTGTAGTAGTGCAGAAATATTTGTTAAAGCAGTTGCTTACATGGTAGGGATTTTTTATGGTTCTTTGTTCTGTGTCTATTGTTATAGGCTCTGTTGATGTATTACATTTCTTGCGTTCATTGTTTATAATGTTCCAAATTTGTCTTGTTCTGTTTGGTGCTTCCTTTATCCTTTTATTAGTGTCTTTGGACTTTTGCCTATTTACTTCAAGGTCATATAGGGTCTTTTCCCTTCTGTATTTATCCCTATCTCGATGAGTACCTGTATTTTTGTAGTGTGTATGGGCTATATGCAAAGATTTTCTGAGCTTAATTAATTCTTCAGTCCAGTAAAATTTGTTAGGCTTGCCAGTTATTGAGAATTTATTTAGTTATGCCAGTTATTTAGAAGGTATATATGATTGTACTTGTTCTCACGTAAATATGCTACCAGTAAAACAGTTTCTGCTGTTCCAGATAGTACAAATATTTTATTGGTATAGTAGCATAGACCTATTATACCATAGGATTTCTAAAACTTTCAGTGCTCCTAGCGTCGAAACGGTTAAGTATATCAAAATAATACCTGAAATAAAAAATTATTACGAGAATCACTATCAGAACATCAGAACAGAATCAGAACAGAACACCTTCATCTGAAGGTCGTTGACGAAGAGTAGGAAAAGAACTGGCCCAAGGACCGAACCCTGAGGTACTCCTCTAGCCACTTTAACCAAAGGAGACTGTGCCATTCTCAGACATCCATAGGAATCAGTGTACGGAACTTGTAAAGATTGCTGTCTTCCTCGCAAATAAGTAGACACCCATGTATGTGGAATTCCCCTAACACCAAGCTTTTTCAGTTTCTCAAGTAAGATATCATGGTCGACAGTGTCGAAGGCCTTTGTGAGGTCAAAGAAAATTCCCATTAATAAATCTCCCACAATAAGGGACTGAACAGCAGATGAAACCATAAACTGAACTGCATCCATGGTGCTTTTACCCCTGGTAAATCCAAACTGACAAGGCGTGAAGATTTTATTTCTGTCCATAAAATCAAGAAGTCTAACTAAAAACAACTTCTCAAAAACTTTAGACAGTGTTGGAAGTAATGAAATGGGCCTGAAATTATTCCACTCATTAGTTGCCCCTTTTTTGTGTATTGGACTGATGATAGCGTTAAGATTTTCAGGAAATTGCCCAGATGAAAAGACAGGTTTATTAAGTAAGAAAGCAGCCCAGATATCAAATCAAAAACCTTTTTAAGGGGCTGAGAAGAGATTTCATACGGTCCAGATGAAGCCTTTGACTTCAAGTACATTATAAACCGTGCCACTTCTTCCGCCGATCTAGAACTGCATTTATACTATGTACTCGGACCAATGGAGGCGAATCCAGAGTTAAAGATGCTTGAGACTTCAAAAGGATCATGAATTAAGACTCCGTTTTCATTAGCAAGGGATATATTATAAACTTGCTTAAGGCGGGGACCTTTATGCTCGTTTATAATGTTCCAGATGTTTTTTTGTTTATTTGAAGACTGCGAAATTTTATTTAAAATAAAATCAGATTTAGATTTCTTTTTTGTAAATACGCTTAACGTCCTTGTATTTTAATCGAAGAGGGTGATTGTTATTCAGGTGCTTAGTTTCAGAGTAAAGAGATTGAACGTTTTCCTTCATGGAAAGAATGCTTTCGCTATGATGAGGTTTTGATAAACATTTAGGTGCACATATTTTACGCATGTGTAGCGGAAAGCGCAAATCGAAGTAATAACGTAACAAATCATGAAATTTTTCAAATTTAGAATTAAAATCAACTTCTTTGAAGACTTTATCCCATGATTCTTTTCTAAGATGGTACCTGAAAGTCATAATATTGGAAGCAGAAATACTACGGCTAAGTCTGTGAGTGGGAGCAGCATCAAGCTTATCAGCACACATATCAATAATCGCTTCCTGGGCATGATGGTCTGATAATGCAGCAATTAAAACCCTACTCAATAATACTGTCATCAATATTGGTGAATATATTATCGATGGCCGTCTTAGATTGCTTAACCTCCCGGGTGTAGGTACTGATTGTGGGTCTCAAACCAAAAGTTGCCATTGTGTGAATAAGATTTCTGCTTGAGATTCAAGACTTGCAGACTTATTTTCTAAACTATTGATATTAAAATCGCCAATCACAATCACATTAGAAGTTTTTCTACTAATTGAATCGAGACACATTGTAATATGATTTAAGAATGGTTGGCAGTCATATACGTGTACTCTGTACACAGCCACAACAAGGAAGGTCTCTCCAAAATTTAGGTCGAATATCGCAGCAGCCAACTGGCAGATGTTTTCGTCACAAAAACGAGCAACATTTACCATCTTAAACTGAAGATTATTTTCAGCATATATGCAGACCCCGCCTTTTTGTCTGAGTTCACAATTAAAGATGTAACGTTACTATAATCTGGTATGCAACAACTGTCAAATTGATTTGAAGAAAGGTTATATTCAGTCAAGCACAAGATGTCTGGGTCTTCACACTGGATAATAAACAGAACAGAATAGCATGCATAGATATCTGAGTGATATATTAATATAAAGTTATTTTAATTTACATTTAATGTTATTTTTATACATACCTTAAACGTACTTGTTTTACTTATAGTAATTTATGTGCAATATATGTGCAAGATGGCGGCAGATGAGCAGAAGGATATTTGCCCAGTGTGTGAAATCGTGGTTAAGGACGATGAAGATGGAATTATATGTGACGGATTTTGTGAGAAATGGCACCATGCTAGTTGTGTCTCCATTAGCAGTGATAATTATAATAAAATATCTGAGGTGGCTTCATTTATGAAGTGGTTTTGCAGCGTCTGTGCCGGCAAGATTGAAACCATGCGAAGTCAAGTAATAGGGGCTGAAGATTATACCAATCTACACGGTATGGTAGGAAATATCATAAAATTGGTTAAAGGTGTGATCGATGACAATAATGTAATTAATAGTAAAATTGACACGATCAGTAAAGATCATATTAGGTTAAGTGACGAAGTAAAAACCATGTCACAATCGATCTCAAACGACAATTTCCCTATGACAATCGATAGGTCGAAGAGTGCAGCCAATGCCGATACCGACGCCATAGAGGAATTAAATGAGCTAATTGAAACCAGACAGTAAAAGTGCATCCGACAGCGAAAATTCGTCCATGATAGACTGTAACGAATTCCCACATCTCTCTTCTACCCAGTCAGAACGACGAAAGGGATGGAATAAAGTAGTCTATAGGAAGAATAAACGCAGGACAAACCAAGTTGCAAGTCAAGAAGGTATTTCAAAATCTGAGAATGTACACAATACCAGTTTAGAAAAGAATCAACAAGGCCGTGGAACAAGACAGCTAACTACAGACGACAAAAATTCGACTGAAATGAGGCACTCGATAGATCGATCTCGATCTGGTCATTCTAGTCAAACTGTCAAACGTACCAAATCTAACCTCTCTTCAAGACAAATTGTAGTTGGAACAAATGAAAGGTCAGATAATTTAGCCGGAGATAAAAAGGCCTGGTTTTACCTGGGGAGGGTAAAAAAGGGTACGGATGTGGAGACAGTTAAAAGGTACGTTACAGATCAGTTTCCAGGTATCAATGTCTTTGTGAGTAAGCTAGACAGCAAGGGTGTTAATGACAGTTTCAAGATAGGAGTCGACTACGATAGGAAAGATGACCTATCATGAGTGGATCTGTCTGGCCCAAAAACGTCCAAATTAAGCGTTTTTTATTCCGAAGGACCAGCTCAGCAGCGATAGGCTAGTGCAAGAACAAAGTGGGCCTACTCCTCCAAATCAAATGTATATATGCCCTGACAACGATTTGGAAGGTAAGACTACTCAACATTTCAAAATAGCCTATGTTAATACACAATGTTTGAGGACTAAATTCAACCTTATCTCACTCTATGTAAATAATGTAAATATAGATGTTTTGTGTTTGAGTGAACATTGGCTGGTGTCAGATGAAGTCAAGTTTTACAATAATATTGAGCACCTTAACTTAGCTAATGCCTATTGTCGAGCCAACCACAAAAACGGCGGTGTGTCAATTCATGTAAACTCAGCTCTTGATGTCAAGCCAGTCAATCTTGACCAGTTTTGCTCGGAATTAGACATTGAATTGACCGGTGCTATATTGACCGACAAGTCACTACTAGTTTTATCTATATACCGCTCACCAAATGGTAACCTAGAGCTTTTCTTTGATGCCCTGGACAATTGCCTAGTTTGGCTTGCTAGGTTTAATATGCCAATAGTCTTAGGTGGCGATGTTAACCTACCTTTAAACACAAATGATGACTCAGCTAATATGTTCAATTTTATTCTTAGAGGTCACGGACTCTTTATAGCAACCCGTAGTCCTACTCGTGGTGAGAACTGCCTGGACACCATAGCTACTTCCCTGAATTTGTGGGCCTACAGCGTCGATATCGGGGATCCCGTGATAGCCGATCATTGTCCTGTGTTGATGAATGTGTTCTCGGAGGTGGTGAGTGTTGACAATTCTCCTGCATGGTGTGCCAATTATAATAGATCTATTAGGATTATTAATGATGACAAATTTCCTAGTTTTAAGGAAGCTCTATCTCAGACAGATTGGAGTCCCATTCTGCACTCAGCATCTTCACATCCTGAACAGGCCTTCTTGGATTTTTTCAACATGTTTAATGAGTTGTTTAACAGTTTCTTTCCAGCTAAAGCCTCATCCAGTTTTAAGGAGTCTAAAAAGCCAAAATCTAAAGCGAGTAGTAAAGCCTGGTATACTGATGACCTCGCCAAACTAAGACAGCTTGTAATTGCTCTGCATGATAGATATAAGAGTGCCAATATTCAATCAGAAAAAGACAGATTTTATTCAATGTACTTAAGAGCTAAAAGGGCCTATAGAAAGAAGGTAGATGAGTCAAAGAAACGAGCAAATATGGAGGAAATCCTGAATGCCAAAAACCCGTGCAAGGCAGCCTGGAGTCTGGTTAACCGTACCACAAAAGCTAAACCTACTCTAAAGTGTAATGCCAGTCCAGATGATTTTAACTCATATCTTCTTGGTGAAGTTGACAGGATAGTTGGTTCCATTCCCTCGGACAATTCTGGCATATCGCAGTTTCAAGTACCAGTACCTGGTAAGAAAGTTGGGGAATTCCTCCATTGGTCTCAAGTGAGCCCTGAAAACTTAATAAAAATTATTGGCAAATTCAAGAACTCTCAGAGTCAGGATATCTTTGGCATGAACGTTGTTCTTTTGAAGTATGTTATAAATGTAATAGCCATTCCCTTAGCTGCTGTCCTGAATGCTTGTTTGGGTGCTGGCATCTTTCCAGATATCTTAAAAGTTACTAGAACCGTACCAATTTTCAAGAAGGGGGATCCTGAAAAGGTGGAGAGTTACAGACCGATTTCGATAGTGTCAATTTTTTCCAAGGTCTTTGAGACAGTGATGAAGATGCAGCTGGTGGAATATTTCGAAGCTAGTAGCCTGTTTTCGGAATCTCAGCATGGTTTCAGGAAAACCCGTTCGACAGTAACTGCAGTTTTGGAGTTGATCGACCACATCTTGGAATCTTTTGAGGCAGGAGATTCGGTTGCCCTGACTCTAGCCGACCTAAGTAAAGCCTTCGATTGCGTTTCACATGACCAACTTATATCGAAGCTACAGAAGTATGGTGTGGCCGGAGCTGCTTTGCAGATTTTTAGATCTTATTTGACTGACCGCAAACAAGTCCTTTGTGTCAGGGGCGCTCAGTCTAGGCCAGGACCAGTAAAGTACGGAGTACCTCAGGGTTCGGTTATTGGCCCGGTTCTTTTCCTCATCACAGTCAATGATTTGGACCAGCTGGGAAGCCTGCTTCTGTTTGCGGATGATACTACAATCTACGCCGGCGGCAGGACTCCAGAGGAAGCAAAATTTAGGTCTAATCAAACTTTTTCCAGAGCAAAGAAGTGGTTTGAGGAAAATAGCCTATGTTTGAACGAGGACAAAACCCAAGTTATGGTCTGTAGCCTGTCCAGACCCCTGACTAATATACAACATGATATCAAACTCTTGGGATTTACCTTGGACCCAAAACTTACATGGAGAGGGCATACAAATAACATTTGTATCAAGCTAGCCCGCGTTCTTCATTTGCTGCGTAGACTCAAACCTATGTTGACTAAGCAATACTTATTAACAGTTTACTACGGAATGTTTCACAGCCACATCAGCTATGGTCTGGAGATTTGGGGTCATGCCACTGGGTGCAAAGATATCTTCATCCTTCAGAAGAAAGCGGTTAGACTGATTTTGTCAGCCAAGGGTAGAGATCACTGCAGGCCCATTTTCATCGAACTGGGAGTGCTGAGTATTTACAGCCAGTACATTCTCTCCAGCCTGACCAATTTAAAGGCAAATCTGTCGGACTTCTCTGTAAGGAGTGATCTCCACACTTATAACACCCGGAGAAATGGCGACCTAGACATTCCCTTCTGCCGACTCAGCAAGAGGAAAGACAGCTTCCCCCATCTCGCGCTGCGTATGTACAATAGGCTACCAGCAAATATCAGGAACATAGGAAACGTCCAGGAGTTCAGGGACCGCCTAAAAACTTGGCTGCTGCAGAGGCCATTTTACTCACTGGGTGAATTCCTCCAAGCTACTTACTGAGTCTGCCGCCCATATCTGTGAATAAAATGTATATAAATGTATAAATGTTTTATAAATGTTTTATAAAAAGTTTTTTTCTCTCTTTGACGCTATCTATCCAGCAGAGCTGGTCAAGGATTCAGCAGGAGGTAATCAAGGTAATCAAGGGTAATTTATACTAACAATATTTTTATGATTACGTTGGCTTTGAAGCAGAAAGTCGATTTTGTCGTCTGCTGCTGTTTGTATATGAGTTTGAGTTTAGTGTCTTTTGCTTTGCCCTGTCTGATCATCGTTAGATGCTTTAGATAAGTAACTAGTTACTGAACGTAAGGTAGAAAAGCTAGGAAATTGTGTTTCATAATCACTATGGCGTTTATATCAAATAATATTTGTACGTATTTTATTTAACTTATTTTATTAATAGTGTCCACTTCTTTTATTAGGGGGTTGGTTTTCAATAGCTGCGTGATACACAATCATTATGGATTATCTTTCATTTCTGTAAGGAAAATGTTCTGCATGATATCCAGGTTCGATAATGATTCATATATGTATATATATTTAAGTGTTGCAGGCTTAAAATTGTATACTGTATTCAATATTGGTCAATTTGTTAAAACCATGGTATTTTTTAGTAAATTCAAGGTAGGCTTGTTTAGAAAAGTAGTACTTACATGGGTCTTTTTGTTTTTGAGTAACTTTCATAGTACTGCATTTGTAAATAATTTAATATTGATGGTTTAAACTATCAATTGGTTTTAAAACAACTGTTATACTACCTTTAATATTTAGAGTAGTCCTAGCATGTGCTGCTGGAAAATAAGATTTTCCAACTTTAACATGGATTTTCCAAGATTAACAACATGGATTTTCCAACTTTATCAGGAGCCGTGCAGCTGCTTGACATTGCAATGTATACTGCACTGAAACATAGATCCATATTATGTTAGAGAACACCTGCTGGCCATCTTCCCAACTAAAAGCTATGTAGGCCTAGGCCCTACATTTGTATTGATGGTTACTCGTTTATGGTGGTAAATATTTTTTTGTAAAGTTATGTTCATTCTGTAGCAAACACGATCGTTGTAGAATTAGCTCCTCCTTTTGTATGTCTTCTTGACAAATAATGGTTACATAGAAAATGTTCAGGATCTTGTTTAGCAGAAACACCAGAGTTAACTCTCTAACTGCTGATCGGTCACATTGTGATCAATAGAGACAGTTCACCAACTGCCAACGGTCACAATATGACTGATGCCAATTTTTGGTGTATACATTGTGCGTCAGAACTGTGTTTGTTATATATAATTTTAAAGCTTTGATTCCAATGTTTAATTTGCTATTGGAATACTATGAGGCACTCTATTGCTATCGAGAAGAGCTGTAGAATTTGCACTATATTTTTAAGGGGTTGGAGGAAAACAAAATTCTTTATTTGATAGCTAAATAATCAAGGATCAAATAAAGCAGATTCCTTGTTACTAGGCGTTAAAGGATTTTATTTATAAGAGCATTAAAAATAGAATTTTTATAATGTTCTTATAAATAATTATTATTTTAAGTACTCACCAATTTTTTTATCTTTCTAATGTTTTGATCTATTAAAGAAAATTGTTGCTATACATCTTTTTATATCATTAAAAGCACAATTTAATTTTCTACTAAGGGACAACCCTGCATGCTTCGTGTGCCAACCCCGCACTCATTGCGCTCTTAACACCTTGGCCTGTAACTTTTAATTACAAATAGTAGGTTAACTGCACACATAAAATTACAATATTAAATTGACAGTATCTTACCATTGATTTTATACACAAATAGACTACCCATCCAATATTAAATTTTAAGTCTCAAAATATCAAGTGTTTTTGTGGTCTATTGTAGATTGCTATTGTAGTCACATGTAAATGTAATTTAGTTTAAATCGGCTTTGGTTGTGGGCCTCATTAACAAACAAAATTACCAGAACAAATATTCCTATTAGATGGAATATCTGTTTAGGTGTATATAATCAAAGATTTTACTCACATTTCTTGTGTTGCAACCAATTTATTCGTACGAACACCTATTGATATTACTTGCCCTATTTCAAACGTGTTCAATTAATTTGTTTTTGTTTTAACAGCTATAGATTAATTAAATAAATAAAATTACTGCTTTAGATTATCATTGAAACCTTCAAGTCTAATGGAGCGGAGGCCTACAATTGAATGTGAATAAAACCATGTTTACAACCTTCCCTGTTTTTATATTATCAAAGGTCTAACCTCTTCAATATTACAAACACCATTATTTATATTCCAACAGTTGTTATTACAGAAATCATTATTTACATTTGATTTGAAAAGTAAAGAGATTTTATTTTTCAATTTATTTAAGTCCCTCCATGTTATTCTTATGGTCGAACAAATTACTTTGAGGGCTTTTCACATACTTCAGGGTGAAAATATTGAAGAATTATGACCTTATTGCATAATTACGAATACGTAAATTTATTAATACTTCAACCGTTTAAATTGGTCAATTAATAAGGGAGGAGTTCCATTGACAAAAAACGGTATCACGTATTATATATAAGGATATACTTATGAAATTTTATATTTATATCTTCATAAATCAAAAACTTTTACTTAAAAAAAATCACTATACTTCAAGATTTTTGGTCTATTTTGTAGACTTGATCAATCAGTTCTATATTTATTTTTTTATTTTAAAATAGTCAACGAACAATATAAATGAAAAGTAAACCAGAATAAATATAGAAATAAAATATACAAATGAGCTACCTAGCATTAGGCAGGAACTTGTCAGCTATTGGTGCAAACTAGTGCATGCGTCAGGGATTGTGGCAATAGTAATGCCTTCATAATAATTTTTAAAGGTTTTTATGACGTAAAATATACTTTAAATGTAAGACGAGCTTGTAAAATATTTGTAAGACTCATATAATATTTTTGGAAAAAATATACATTTACTGATTATTAACAAAGATATTTGTAAATGGCGTAACAGGACATACTTCTGGCACCTTTTTTAACACCATATAAGACGTTTGCATTTCTAACACATTTTTTAATGTCTAGCTTAACAGGATGTTAGCACTGAAAGGGTTACATTTGAGATCATTTATAGGTCTGGTAAGGAAAACAAAGCATTCGGTGATCTTTGGTGTTCAGAAATTTTCTTAGGAATTCATGTAATCTTTGAAAATTGAGTTCATTGCATGAATAACTTTGTCTTTCATTGTGAACAAGGTTAAGTTCTAAGTTATATCATTGGTTTCAAAACATGAACTTTCCTTTTAGCCTTGAAAAAATATCAAAGTGACTTTACATATTGGTTTTGCTCTGAAGTAAAGTCAAGATATTCCAAAACAGAAGATTTTCTTGTAAAGGCTACACAACCATTTGTAAGAATTAATGTAGATATTAAAGGCCTGGTTCATTCTTTTAATGTAAATTATTATCTCTTGTTGGTGACTATTCTGTTTGTTAATCCTATTATGAGGAAATCCGGAGTACCCATTTGTAAGATTAAGAGGGGGTGAGAGACTACATATGTGAGGCGGAAAGGAAAAAGAGACCTCTTCGCGGCAAAGTAAAAATGTGAGTACGGGCAGTTTTATCGATTGAGGTCAAAAATATCGATTTTCGGTTGTTTACATTCAAGTATACTCCATTTCGTCCTTTACCGATTGAAATCGATTACAAAACTGTTGTAATCGAATAAAACATTCAAATTAATGATTAAAGTAGTCGATGTCTAGCTTGAGAAAAGGTACCTCTTCGCGCTTATGGAGAAATAACATTGCCGCGAACAGGTCCCTTTTCAAAACACATCAGATAGCTATGCAACACTCTGATAACTGCACTCGTACGAATTGTAGAGGCGACGAGGTAAACTACTATGAGTTTATTGTAAATCTAGAATGTCTTCTGTTAATAAAAATCCCTTTCTCGATCCCAATTACCTTTTCTTTACAGGTTTAAAATCCAAATAGTTTTAGTAGTTGTACTGACACACCTAAAACTGCATGTTAGGCTTTGATTATTGTATTATAAACTATTGATATTATTATTAAGTAATACAGTCTATTTTTGATAAGTTTTTACCCTAATTTACCTAAAGTTACGCTAATTTTGTACGCTTTTACCTCAGTTTTTTACTACAGTAACTGTTATTAAATTTTCATATTTCTTATTTAAGACCTTTCTATACCATTTCTTATAAGACAATTCTTATAACATTTATTTGCAATTAATAACGATTTTTTATTACTTTATGTCAATTTTTAAAGGACATTTACGCACATTTTTTACCCTTTTACCTCAGTTTTTTACTAACTGTTATTAAATTTTCATATTTCTTATTTAAGACCTTTCTTTACCATTTCTTATAAGACATTTCTTATAACATTTATTTGTAATTAATAAAGATTTTGTATTACTTTGAATAATTGAATTGTGTTTTTCTCGAAATGCCCACTTCTACTTCATAAAAATTCAAAAGTTCGTAAATTAAAAAAAATAGTCGTTGAACATTTTTTTAAAGCTTATTTCAAAAATTTTAATAACTAAAAAGCGGAAAATGCCGCCAGGAGGTTGCTTTCGGGTGTTTTGCGATTCGTTATGGATAAATAACATAGGGCTGCGAAGAGGTCCCTTTTCTGAAATATCACTTTTCACGACATGCTTGGATAAAAACATTATTTTCTTGAAAACTACTGTGAGTTAAGACAAAAGTAGATATTGCCATTAAAGACGACATTTAGAGCTTTATTTTGATACCAAAATTGTTGCTTAAATATGAAAAATATATGTTTTATGCTTATTTTAAATTTTCAAATAGATTTTTCTTAAAATGGCTCTTTTCTCTCACGTAATTTCAAAGTCCTCTAACTTTAACAAAAAAAATCGTAGACTCATGGGATTTGCGCCAAATTGTTAGGAATTAAATGAGGATTTCAAAAATATCAATAACTCAAAATCGAAAAATGCCGCGAAGAGGTCCCTTTTCCTTTCCGCCTCACATATCATCTTGACATCCTATGCAATTAGGAAGGCACTGGAATGATTATCTCTCCATCCACTAACTATGTAATTTTTATTCTGTATCAAGTATGTTCTGTAATTGTAGAACATAACTGCAGTGGCAGATTACTACAAATATGTTCAACTAATAAAAGCACTTACTAAAACACACTTATTTTCCAATTCTTAAAAACATAACTTTACTAACACTAATTGTTTGTTATAGCATCAGAATAGTTTGACTGTACTTCAAACACTAAATATGATTTACACTAAACAGTAAAATCAAAATTAAAATAAATAAAGTGATACATTAATATTTAAAATAAAACTAATTAAAAATAAACAACTAAAATCAATACAAAATTATTTGTGATGAACACGTGCTCAAACAAAGGTCTAGTAGGAAGTTACAAAGACAATGAAATCATAACTATTTCTGAAGTAGTTTTCTTTACATTCCACTTATCGTATACTAGGTAGCTATGTAATAGTGCAGTAGGCTCTCTGCTTTGAAATAGTGTCTTGATGATCATTGTATGTTGTACAATCGCTGGATAGTTATGAAATGTGTGAGGGTGGTGACAAACGTTTATGCGGTGACAATTCATTGCATCCCAATATGGATGTAACGGTTGGTAGTAACAAATTATCATGTGCCAGCTATTAGGATTAAGGAAAAGAGCTGCTAAAAAATTATATCGATAACTGTGTATGAATCAGTTTTGGTATGATTAATTATTATATTCATTGGATTTAATAATTTACTAGTTTGTTCATAAGCAGTAATTTCTTTCCCTAATGGTCAAGCAAAACTCAATGAGCTTCTCGAACGTGTGCACTTTAAACTCATTTTAAACATGTTATCACGCTATGTTTTTCAAGTACATGCATTCTCTTTATGATTAGACGTAAGATTGAAACATTTTTATGTTTAGATTGAAAAAATGTTTAAGGTCTGTGGTTCATCCTCATTCCTTCTTGATGGAATGAAAATTAGAGTAATATTACGTGGTTCGGATTCTATGTGAAGCTGTAAAGGCCCTTAGATGCCTTGGCTATTGGGGTTATTAATAAATGTTTCTTTCTAAGTAACATTTGACCTTAGAAAGTAACAATGACTACACTTTGTTCATCTATACTCATTATGCTTTGTGTCCCCTCATTTTTGCCCATATCTTTGTGTTAAGTCTCTTAGTAATAAATCAAATGTACAATAACTTAAAAATCTATCAAAATCAATAATAGAAGAATCAAACAGCCCATATTCAAACCCTTTAGTATGCGTCATAAAAAAAGACCTAACTATAAGAGCTTGTTTAGATAGCAGACAACCTAATCAATATCTTATTGCGGACAGACAGAGTACCGAATTAACTGAAGAAATATTTCAAAAATGTATAGCTGCAAAATATTTTACAGCTTTATACATAGATACATTAGACACACAATAGTAGACGTACAGTGGTATTGACCCACCCTCCCACCCATACATGTACAGGCTTGAGATGCTTAGCTAAGCTATACATCATAAAAGAGGACATTCTAATGATGTTTTGCATACATAAATATCTGCTAATATAAAGCAGTTTTTCATAGTGAATAAAACATTTTGCCATATTTTGAAATCATGCATTGGCGCACTTAAATCACTGCCAAAAGCGCAAAATCCTTATTTTAAAAAATTAGTCAAAGATACACACTATTGTTACTATGGAATTTGCAAATATACCATTCGTAAGGACAAATTCGCTTGTTGAAGTTTTTATCTCTGATATGCTTTAGAAGGTGTGAATTCTTATTTGAAGATCTACTAAAATGAGTCTTTATGCCCAATAAGCAAGAAAAATCGTAAAATTACAAAATCTGCCCTAATTCAGTTAGATGTTGGCCTATTTAGTCGAATACCTTGTCATTATGAGCTAGAAATTACATAATTTGTGTAATTTCTACATATTTAAGCATATTTCAAATATTTTAAATAAATTTAAAAATAGCACGTAGGAAATTATACATTTTGAGGATATGAAGTCATACAGAAAATAATGTATATAAACCTCATAAACTTATATATTCAAAAAAGCGTCAAATTTGCAACAATTTGAATAACTTAGAGTTTTGGTGTTCACTGAATTTTAAATTGTTTTTTTACTTTTTAACATGCTCATATCAATTTTTGCGCATTTAAAACGTATGTGATTTGTTTACGTAAAACCCTATATATTTTATAGTTATTTGGATCAATGTGAAAATGTTAAAATGCCACCTCACATTAATGTTTAAATCATTTTATTTTTTTAGTTCAAGTTTAAAACATTAATAAAAGTGAAATTGATCTTTTACCCATGGGACTTTTATTATTGTAAGATGGTTAAAATATCTTCATATTTATACTTAATGAAACAAATTACAAAACATTGTTAGTTTTGGGTCTAGGAGCTAAAAAATAATTTCTCCAAAATGTCCATCTGTAGCCTTTTCCCATCTTACGTTTTACGTCTTTATAACGTTACAAAACTATTATTCTGTAAAATAGGTTACTTGAAAGTCAGTGAGTTTACTATAAACTAACCAATTTACTTTACAAATTAATAGTATTAATATAATGTACGTGCACGGGAGGGCGGGTTGGTCAAGACCATTGTACGTGTATGGGTGGGCGGGTTGGTCAATACCACTGAACGTGTATGGGAGGGCGGGTGGGCCAATACCACTGAACGTGTATGGGCATGTGTAGTGTTACACTTACTCTGTGGTCGGAGGTCTCCCTCTGACTTACACGTACAGTGGTAATAATACACGTACGCTGCTGGTTTTATGCAGCGTGATCAGAGAGTCCACATTCTTAGTTCTAATGTATCAAATGGGAGCATTTTGCACAAACATGTAATGTGTATCCCTGGAGGAATGCAAGTTCTCTAGATACCTGCAACAGTTTGAGAATGTGCTTTCAAAAAGTCACACGGTTGATCTAAATACATTGAATCAAAGTTGTGCATTTTTGCAGCGTGTTAGGCGTCCCGCAACAGAGCTGTGGAGGTAACTACTCTTCTTTGAATCGAGGGGAGGTGGGTTTATATTTGCTCAACACTGATGTTGGGGGTTGATATTTTCTTAATTTATACAATGTGACATTAGTTCTTTTGTATTCGTGTAACATATGCGGGATGTACCAATGTTGATTTTCTGGAATGCGCAAGGATACAACCAGCCTAAGACAGATGATTTTGAAACATTTGTTTGCATAAACATAAGTTGTTAATGTTAGAATATATAATATTAAGGTTTATGTATTACATTTTCATTGCAACGGCATACCATTAAATACTTATTTTATGCTCAATAAATTCATGCATAACTCTATGGTTTGGATAGTAGTAATTTACTATGTTTTATGAAGTAGTAAAACCCTGCAAAATCTTTGAATAAAGGAACTTTAGATTTGCCCATGGAAGGTTAAAAGATAAAACTGGTATAGTCAACCATGAAGACATAACCCCATTATTTCTTTGCTCAAGTTATTACCTCAAATCTGTTGTTACCTACAATTCTAAAAGTATTAGCACTGGCATATTGAACTGCTATGTAATATTGAAATCATTATATTCTTATTATAATAAAAATATTACAAATAGGTAACCTAAATAAGAAAATTATTTCCTATGCTTCAATTTAGTACATTATTTAGATTCTTAAGGTAAGCACACAGATCATCAACAGATGGATCAGATTTTTATTAGTTACTGTGCACACTAGTCAGCATCGGAGTATCAGGGTTTCCAGTTCAGTTTATTGCATATGTTGATCAGTGAATGTGTGACTGCTTTTAGTTGTGGTAATTAGAAAAATTGATTGTTATGGATATTAGTAGTGATGAAGACGTAATTATCAGTTGTTTGTTTGCGGAAGAAGATGAAGAAAAGGAACAGCAACAGAGGAACAGAAAACGTAAAATATGGATACATAGAATTAATCAGAAAAGGATGGAATACGTAGAGTATAATAATCTGTTTCTTGTTTTAATTGAAGACGAATCCAAGTTTTTTAAAAACTACTTCCGCATGTCTAAAGTTAAGTTTTATGAACTTTTGAATGTCCTCAGACCGCACATATTTGAGGTCATGCCAATCTATAGGAATGGAGCCGTCGGCTTCAATGCCCCTCTCGAGATTTCTGAAGACATTTCCGATCTTCGGTGCAGTCAGGTATGTGCACTGCAATTGAAAATACTGCTTCAAATCTAATGGTCTGATGGGAGCCGTCCGTCCGGTGATGATCTGTGTGCGCTTACCTTTAAACTCTGATCTAATTATTATAAGCTTTTTATATTTTGTTTTGTTAATAGTTTATTTTCATTACTTTCAAATGTGCAGCTTGTGTTTTTTAATATAATATTAATTGCTAACTGCAGTGATTTGTTTCAGAATTGAATAAAAAATAAGTAGACTCTTGAGAAAAAGAAATGTCTGTAATAACAAAAGCAAAAAATCTTAATCTATCAGGATTGATAGCAAGAATAAGAAAGTGAAAAAAATATATATTTTGAAAAGAAATGATTGTTATATTAAATAAATGGAAGTGGGGAATCAGGGACAGGTTCCTGGACTCGTATATACTGAAAGGCAAAGCTTAGACACAGTAAGGGCTCTTCACCAAACTGTTGTATCATTGAGGGTTGCGTTAGAGCAGTCTAGAGCAGAGTTACATTCATTACGGCAACAAGTTAAAGGAAAAGTGGATCCTATTATCTACGAAAAAACAATAGAGAAACTATCATTAGAGAATCATGTATTGCGACAACGAGTTCTTTCAACTGAAAATGTCAATTCTCTAGGGATTGAGATCACAGTACCTTCAACTTCACCAATGACTGATGAAAATAAAAAGAGTATGGACCACACTACAGATGGAGCAGATGAAAGTAAATATGTAAATGATAGCAATACAAATGAACAGAATGGTTTTGTCAATCAGACTTCTGTGGAGAATGGGGAAGAGATAGAAAAATCAGTACAGGATGATGGAGATCAATCAGTATCAAGTGCTACAAGTCAACAAGGAGCAGGAACACCTCAAATTAGTAAAGGAGAATCTGAAGATTCTGAAGAACTTGATGATATAGAACTTATATTTACTACAGATGACAAAGAACTGAGTGGTTTACATGAAGATTTAGTTTCCATAGCAGAAAGTGAAACATGGCATACTAACAGAGAAGGAAAAGACACAAAAAATGAAAACTTTGTAGCAAATTCAACATTGAAACATACTTGGACTCAGTCGGTTTTTGTTGAAACAGATATTTCTAAATGTGGTGTAATTGATGAAGATGACAGTCCTCAAGTTTGTAGACGAAATACATTACCGAACCCAGTTCCTTATAGACCAATAATACATAGAGAAGCTATGACAGGTAGTAAAAGCCAACTATTAGATCAAACTCAAACCAGTCCTCGACCATTAATTGTGAAATTTTCACAAAATATAAGAACTCCTCGCATTGCTCGTCCTATTCTCTCTGAGAAAAATTCAAATAAACAAGAGTCTGAGGCACAAACTGATATAACTGCTTTGCCTGCTCATTGGAGGTCAGAAAGCTTTTTAGCTCATCATAAAGTTGCCCATAACTTTACCACTTTACCTTCAAAGTTTGCAATACCCTTAAGTCATTGTACTCCAAGAAAACAGTCACTAAGGTTATCAGAAAAAACACAAGAAGCTAGACGTGTTCTGCTTTCAGACATAAATTTCACTAGTATGGTTCCAGAACTATCTAGAAGTGCTGATCATTTATGCAATGAAGTTGTTAACACTTCAAATCTTTGTAAAAACTATCCAAGAGCATTTTCATACATGAAAAATGCAGACAGCGTCATGTCTCCTGGTTATCTGGGTCGTATGCCATGGTCTCCATGTGATTGCAATAGTCAGCATCCTAGCTGGGAATATTATCAAGGCTCCTTAATATCAATCCCATCCCCATCCATGGTGGATATGTCAGATAATACACGAAGACGACACTCTATGAAACCTTCACATTCATCTTTAGACAATTCTTGGAATAGTTCATGCTGTGTAAGACCAAACTGGTCAGTCCCTACTTCTCCCACATATTGTCGTCGTTCTCGTAGTGTTCCTTTCTCTGCTTCATACACAACTCGACCTGATCCCAGTTGTCACAGCATTTGCTGTCCAAACAGAAGACAAGATTCTAAAGTCTCAATAACATCATCAACAAGAACTTTCAGACCTGCAACATCTTCAAAAAGCAGAAACCGAGTAACATTTCAAGGTTAGTATCTATCTCTATTTGATGTTGCTGAAAAATTAAAATTGAATCTAAAGTTGACAGTAAAGGAAATCAATGTTCAAAAACTTGGAAAGAAAAAACAGTAAAACATGGTTTTTACTTTTCTCAAAAGTTTAAAAAGAACATTATAATAACGTATACTAATACCAGTATTGTAAAATATGTTATATTGTATCTGATGATTTTTAAAATTGAAACATGCATATCAATAAATTAAAAAGAACAATCTCAATTAATTGATGGAAATGCAGTCTGAATGATTAAGTTGAGCAATACTGGTAACTCAAATCTGAATTTAGATGAACAATACTACAGGCCTGTGTTAAGTTCAGACAAGTTATGTGCTGGCACATGATTCACAGCAGAAAATTACTGGAGGGAATGTGTTAACATGGATAATTTTGTCTTAAGAAAGATTTTTGGATAAACATTTTCTGTTTTTATGTAAAGTTCTTACTTAGAAATACTAACTTTCTCATATTGTTGTACTTTTTTTGTAATAAATATCACTGGCCAGTTCACAGGCATATGCATTAACTTTATTTAACAAGTGAAGTACCAACCGTAAGCTCAGTTGGGACGCTTTTGGCGCTTCAGTTCAAATCTTTAACCACTGAGCTGTCACATTGACAACAGTAAACTGACATCATTTTTCTGATTACTATTCAGATAACATGGTTTATGAAATTTGGCAACCATACTTAATTTGAAAGTTAAATGACAACACTTTACTATAAATTTCAATTGTTACTGCCAAATTGTATAGGTGAATATACAAATGGCAATAGTCAACTAATTGAAGAAATTCATACATATTCACAAGCTTATTTAAATTTTCAAATACTTGATTTTTTATAAATTTTTATGTGACATTTTCTCAAGCATTTTCTCAAGCATGTTCTCAATATCAAAATAAAATGTGGGATAACTTTGAACTGTAATACAAAACTTTTTTAATGTGCAGACTCGATAGTAAGAAGACCTGGCCAGTCTTTGCCTGATCTTCGCCTTCCTTCAGAAGCAGACAGTGGAGAAGATTCAACTGATTCATTAATTGAAGAATCAGAGGAGTTTTTACGTAAATCCATTGACTCTATGGTCACAGGAACAGATTATACTCATGCAAGCAGAAGGAGATCTAGGCGATATTCAGAATCTCACACGTTCAAAGGTGATTGACTGCTTTTAACATCCTACTCACATTTATGTTTTTTGTTTTACTAAGCCATTTTTATATTGTTATAATTATTTAAAAAGATAAAAGTAACACAATCTATATACTTATAATAATGAGATTTAACTCAAAAAAAACATTGATGGTATGGTAAATTAGATGAGAAGAATCAATTGAAATTATCTTGTGCCGACTGTATAAGCCAATTTAATGCGAAATGTATTAACTTAATGCAATCAGATGATTATCTTACAGAACAAGACACAATGTGGAGGTGTGATCTGTGTAGGTGGGCCCGAAGAAAGAGTATTACATTATTTAATTATTTTCCCCAAAATATGGATAAATAGTACTGAAATTAAGTGTTTACATATTACCAAATTATAATCCTATAGCCAGTACAAATGATAGATGTTCTGCAGATGGAGTTGCTATACATCTTAAAACTAATTTATTAGATAAATATGAATTGTTAACCTATAAAACCGCTGATATATTACAAGTAAAATTTATACTGTACAGAGAAGTAACAGATATTTTTGCTGCATATAGATTGCAAACATTTTCAGTGAGTAGTTTTAATGATGAATCACAATAAATGTTTACAAACTGATTGACCAATATATGCCAAAATTGCATTTTTGTTAGTGATCAAATATAGACTTATAACATGCAAACATTTCAGTTTTGTTGGTGATAAAATATAGATTTATTACAAAATGATATTGATAATAATAAAATTGACAATTATAAAACACTTATGATAAGCTGTGGTATTAAGCCTCTTATTAATCAACCTACAAGAGTTTACAGAAACCTGTATCGATAATGTATTTGTTCGTTTGTCTTGTAAGAACAAGATAAACTGTCTTTGGAAATAGTCCACACTCAAATGACTGATCACTATCCAACACTAGTGTGTTTGGACCGGGTAGAGACTGAGTCTGAGTGAGGAGACTCTTGCCAGGTATTTGAAAAACTAGATAAACTGCTAGGCACGGTGGATTGGTCTTTTGTGAGAGAACACAGGAAAATGATTTCTTCAGCATTTGATTTTCTTATTGCTGTTCTTTTACTTTAGTAATAAAGCCTCGTTGTAATATTGAATTTTAGTAATGCAGTGTGGTTTAACTTAAATTCATCACACAAAATAAAATGGTTTGTAATAGTTTGCTCCAAAAACTTAGTTTTTTATTCTAAAACTATAATAAAAGTTCAATGATTATAAAAATAATTTACTAGTCCAACAATTCAAAATTGACCTCTGTATTCAGGATGCAGATAATGTTAATATTTCATTCTCTATATCATAGTATTTTTCATCTTATAGATTTTGAACCACCTAAGTCATCTCAACCATTCATAGCAAAGGTGCCACGTGATTTGAAGCTCAACTACTGGGTGAAAGTTATAACACCTGAAGGAAAGGTTGTTATAGGAAGAGTGAAATATGTAGGCTGGCTACCTGGGAAAGGAGAGGAAAGCTTTGTCGGTGTTCACCTTGGCAGATCGGATGGAAATAGTGATGGATCTTATGGAGGTCGGCGGTTTTTTGATTGGTACGTACTCATTGTTTGTTCAGTCTTTGATCTGATTGTTATATTTAAAGCCTAGCTAAAATAGCCATTTTTAAAACCATATTTTTAACTAACTAAGAAGTATATCTGAAGTGTGAAGTATAACTAGAATTAAGAAATTAAAAATTTATTTTAAAAAAATGTGAAGAACTGGGTTAAAGTGAGTAAATTCAGGTTAGACTTGAAATTTATAGAATAAAAAATGTGCAATGAAAAAAAATAATCTCTTCAAAAAATGATCACAACTAAAAACATTACTGGTGAGTAATTTGCAAGTTAAGGCAAATTTTACTTAAAGAAATCTGATGGGCTGCACATTTGCAGTATTTATCACTATAACTTGAAAACATGACTCATTAAGTGTTCATTTTGAAGAAATATATAATATTTATAATTTTGTATTTTATCAATAATAAAATAAATTGCATGAACTTAGTCAAATACACTCTTACTTGAATCATTAAGAGTTATTTGTATTTTTCAAAGGAATTTTGAAACTTCCATAATCCTGCAGATCCAATTTTGCATGAAGAAAAGGCAGTAGTTTTTGCTTAAAAATTGTATTACTTGCTGTATGGGACATACTTTATATGGTCATTTAGTCATTGAGGTAAATTTTTTTTCTACTTTGTATTTTAGCGTTATTTGTACTATGGGTCGAAGCAGACCGTGAAAAGTAGTCAGTGCCTCTTTGATTATTCGGTCTGTCTGTGTCCAAACTTGTTTTATTCTGTTACTATGCTTTTTATTTTCATCAGGCAGTTGTTCCAGTTCTTTTTCTTGTTACCATCAGATCAACTTTTCAGAAAAATCCATAGTTTGGATGTATTCCTGTTTGAAATGTCAGTTTGTGTTTAATCTGCTGCTTTGATATCTTCTTTTACTGCAGCAATCCATTTAGTTGTTCTTTTTTAGCCCTTAATTCACATGCAAACTAAATGGCTACTAATTTGACAGTATTTGATCAATATTTGAGTTAAGTTAATTCATAAAACAGTTATTTATTAAGCAGTTTGTACAAATAAGGTATCATTGAAAGGGGAAAATTGTTCAAAAACCTTTTTGTGTCTTACATAATTTTTATGAAACCAGTGTTTTTTTAGATGTTTGTTAAAATGAAAATAAAGTGGAAATAATAAACATAATTTATACTTTTTTTTTATTAAATACTATCCTATAGCATGAATCCGTTTACCAAGTTTTGCAACAATCGTAAAGATAATAAAAAAGTTAACAATAATTGTTTTATGAAAAAAACAAAATGGCATCTAGCTGCAAAACAATGGGGAAATTGAAAAAATATTCCTCAGTTTTAGCTTAGAATCACACATAGAATCTAAAAAAAATGCATAGCCAGCATTTAACACCCTGTATATATATGAAAAAAAAAATTTTTTTCGTTGCTATCCAGCAGGCGCCCGCTTGAATAGTTGAGGCCTTCATGCGGAAGTATAGATCATAGTTCAGGGCTCAACTCGTGGCTCACTGATTCTATACTAAACTCACTGGCTCACTGATTCTCACTGATTATATATATAGAATCAGTGAGCCACGAGTTGAGCCCTGAACTATGATCTATACTTCCGCATGAAGGCGTCAACTGTTCAAGCGGGCGCCTGCTGGATAGCAACAAAAATTTTTTTTTTCATAACTTTACAAATATTTTGTGAAAGAAATGTCTTATTCTTAGATATTTTCATTTATTTATTAATGTATGTAATCCAATAACAATTTTTTATTGACATTTAATTTTCCTATGTGTATACATATATGTAGGGCCTATATAATGTAATGCTCAACTGGTATCACTAACTTACTGTACCAAGTTACTAATGTCACAAAATTTTAAAATTTGGACTGTATGTAGATCTAATCATGTGGACCCTATAAAAATTAAAGCAATTGCATATTTTTAATATTTTGGGTTAGGTTTGGGGAGATTGAAAATATAAAATTTTCTTTTACACAGTCATTTAGACATTAAAAATAATTGTTAGGTAAACATATTAAACAACGATATTTACAGAAAGAAAAATGGATGAAAAAGTACCAAAATGACGTATGGGTTGTGGAATGGTAAATTTACAATAGTGTTTATATAAAAGCATTGTTTTAATTAATTAAAATTCATGACATAACATTTTCGACATGCTAGAACTTTTAAATTTTTTAGTCGGGTAGGTTTGACTAGCATAACAAAGTTTCCTAACTAACCAAATTAATTAATAAAACAATCAGGAAATTTCCACTAGACATAGTGTTTTAACAGTAGGGCTTAAAAGGGCAAACTGCAACTTAGTCAGAGTGTCCACATTCTGGAAAGTCAGGGAAAGTCTGAGATAGTCAGGAAAAACAAATTTGGTCAGGAAGAGTAAGGGAAATTGACAACAATTCTGGAAAGTCAGGGAAATCTGCCCCAGTGATGGATTTGAGGAGATTTTTTTTATGCTCTAGGTGGTATAAAATATGTAGTATAAAAATATAATTGTATAAAACACACAATTAATTAAAGTGGTGTTCAATGTCCATATGTTCTTATAATATTCTCCAGTGTTGAAATAAGTATGTAAATGTAATTTTTCTTCATTTGTAAGATTAATTTTGTGAGAGTCATATATATATATTTACTTATTTAATGGTTGAAACTAGAAGAACTAGATAATGTAAATATTGACAACTGTGGAAGACTATATGAACAGTTATACTTTGTTTTTGAAATTTGTTAATGATGGAGTATCATATGAGGAAGACAAAGGTTGTTGGACATTTGCCATCATTATATGAAAAATACCAATCACGACATTTCGATTTGGTAAAACCCAAATCTTTTTCAAGTGCTAAAAACTAAATTACATCTACACAAACATAAAACTACGTTCTTAAACTAATAAACTTATCTACATTAATAATTATCTACATTTTAACCTAGATCCTAGAATGGGGTACAACAAAATGAACTTCTAGTAAATATAAAAAAATGTTAACAGGGTGCTTTTTTCGTTGATATTGTGATCTTGGCAGCGCCTAATTGGTTATATTAATTTCACCCTTATTGTATATATCACCTAATATAGTAATATAACCCTAATTGGTTATATTACTATTAATACCATATAAAACTACAAGGTATATATAGTAATAACTATGCCCAAGGTAAAACATTTAATTACTTAAGTGACAATCAATCTAGTTGAAATAATTATATTTTGCTAACTATAATTATATGACATTCTAAATTTGTTATATGCTGTATTCTGGTTTCCTTTTTGTAATTGTTCATAGTGAAAATATTAGAAATGTAGCTTCGTAGAAATGTGTTTGCATTTTCAATAAAAATGTTAGTAAACAAAGGAGGAAAAAAGAAAGGGAGAGAGAACTAGGCCATACTATAGGTATGAATGAGGCTGGGTTTTCTTGTTTTTTTCTTTTATAATGTTTCTTTACACTTTTTAATAGCAATATTAATATCTCCAGAATAATCATTTTAATGTAATGCTTAAAATACAACACATTTACTCTATAATGCATTTTTGAAAAATTGCGAGTCAGGAAAAATTATCCGAAATGGTCAGGGAAAGTCTGGGAAAATTGTGAAAAAATTTGTGTGGAAACCCTGTTAGTGCGTGAAATTATTCCATATTTACAGTTATTATTTTTTCAAATTAACAACAAATAGTTATACAAAGTTTTCAATAAATCGATATTATTTTCTTTAACCCATTATGGTGTACTTATTTTGAACAGTAGCAGTTATTATCTTATTTGCTATAAATTGTTATTAATAATTTAATAGCGGTAGCCTATTAATGGTACCATAAATTATTTATTACATACATATAATGGAAATATTAACATGTATGATCATAAAATATAGTCATAAAAATAAAAGAATAATTGATGTAAGTAAAAAAATCACAGAAATTTAACACTATTACAATGAAACAATTGTACAATCAGAATAAAAGTATTGTCCATCTAAAATTTAATATCTAAAAAATGGAATTTAACTCCGCACATTAAAATGCAGTTTACAGTTCTTTAGCCTGCTGTTAAAAACTTTGTTGTAGTAAAAATTTAGCGAGTTTTACTAATTACTTTAGTTAGTAGCAACACTTTTTAATGCTGGTTCAACTTAAATGACCAACAAATCACAAATTTCCTTGCACCTAAAAAATGTCATATCACAATTTTTAGTTAAATAAAATGAAGTTTTCACATAAATGCTTATATAAACTATTGGTTGCAACCACAATGATTTTCAATTCCCGGAACTAAAAACAACCCTTATTAATTGGAAATGTGAGGATGTTGGAGTTTATTTTAGATCGAGATGGTTAGATCTACCTTCAGTCCAAATTTCAAAACTTTACGACACTCCGTACTCATGTTAAACAAACATTTATTGCAATGAGTGAGAGAGTAAGTGATCTCAGTCCAGATTTATATAATAGTGATAAACATTTTATTGATAATGTGGTTTATACTATTTATAATATTATTTTAAGCACCCGCCATGCTATATTGAGTGATATG
Organism: Stictocephala bisonia; assembly: GCA_035578905.1. NCBI lineage: Eukaryota > Metazoa > Arthropoda > Insecta > Hemiptera > Membracidae > Stictocephala > Stictocephala bisonia. The sequence goes on from JAQJVL010000048.1 coordinate 425,606, forward strand.
TAGCAGTAAACGTGTAAAAAAGAGGCAATTTATGAGTGAATCTGCATGGAGTGCCTACATAATATTATGATACTTCAACAGTACAGTCTTGTACAGCTGTAACCGTTTGAGGGCTCAACTCGTGGCTCGCTGATACTATATATCAACAAGGCTTAATTTATGACATATAGTGAAATAAAACTGGTATGTCAGATCACCAGAGGTGTATGCACTGTGTTATTTGTCTTCAAGTCAGACAGTTTTGTTCATTATGCTGTAAATGTGTAAAGGGGGACAGAAACACAGTAAGAATGTATTAGTTTGCCCTACTGTTTTCTTTATCGAACACTGATTAAACCATATAGTTGAAAGTCATAGCTCTTTATTGTCTTATAAGCATTACAACAATTATAATTGGTCGGTAGCGTAGTTGGTTCAATCGCAGCTTCATGTGCTAAAGGTTCTCAGTTCGATTCCAATCAGAGTCATAATACATTTTGAGAAGGATCAACTGATAACCACTGACTGTTCATTTGTCATTGGGCTATTAATTAATGACACTTTCTAAGGAATAGTCGGCCTTAGTTTGTAACAATGACTACATTCGCTCATCTACACTCATCACACTCATTCGAAATCCATATTCGCCCATATCTTGACGATCTGCGTCTTATGAATAAATAAATAAAAAAAAAAAAAAATAGTTAAGTTGCTTATTTTTCGCAATTTGTTAGAGTAAATTTAGCCTAGAATCCTCTAGCTTAGACACAATTTAAATTTCTTTTCTTTTATTTTTATAGTGATGCAGACTGTGCTGTCTTCGTACCATTCAAAAAAGTTGTGATTGCGTGGAGCAATTAGGACCAAAAGACTTGAGTAAGTCACCATTATTATTATTTTAAGTATATGATTTTTTACATTTTTAAGACATTTTATTTTTATTAATACTAGGCCTATTGAAACATTATATAAATAAGTCAAAAATAAAGCATTAAATATTCATAATTAATATACTAGATTTTATTATTGTTGATATCTACAGATCTCAAAACTTGGATAGACTATGTACTATAAACCCATAAGATACCTTTTCACAGTTGAACATAGATTCAATTTTGTTTTATTAATAGTGTTTTGAGTATATTTACTTTTTAGTATTATTAAAACATTAAACAGTTGTATTTTATGTTTTACTTTAAACTACTTTTAATTTAAAATTAGAAATACTTTAAACTACAAATTAATTATGTTCCGTTGAAAATTGTGCTATGTAATCAAATAAAATATGTTCATTAAATAATAATGCAAACTTAAGTCCCTAACACACAAAACAAAAAAACTTGATATGTAAATCTTGCATCAAAAGCTACCAACAGTTGGTATATGTGGGGAGGGGGTTAATCAACAAAGGTTTGGTGTTATGTCGCAATGCTCTGAAGTTTCATTGAGAGTGTCTATGTTCTATTATGTTCATAATTATGTTCATGTCTATAAGAGTGGTGTTTTCTTGTTGTAATTATATTCCTAAGACTACAGTTTAAATCCAGCTCATTAACATATATTCAAATCAAAGTTTGTTGAATCTAAACTATTACTCTAAAATTCTATAAAAACCAAAACTAAAAGCAGCCAAAATGTAAAGAAACGTTTTAAGTTGGCACGGAGGGTAATATTATTATCCATCTACCTATAAGCTGAATGTGGTAAAGATTTTAGGTGATGGGCTCTGCTCTGTCCTGTTAATACTGTTATGGTGTCTGCTGAAGGGGGTTTACATGTATTACCGTACTGACCCTTTGCCTCCATTAATATGGATAGGAACTTTTTTGCAACAGAATTTGTGAACTGGATATCTTCTGTTACCCCTTAGATGTGGCTCAATGCATGTACATGATTTGTGTGATTGTCAGCACTGGTGGTGCAGTGTCATAACAAAGATTGCAGGTGATAAATTCTGTTCTTAGGCCTCTAAACTTTAACATTGACGTCCACTTAACAGTTACCATCAGTGGACACTGCTAGATAAGTCTGGGATGTATCTGTTGGATGGTGGGCAGTGTTTGGATGTTGTCTAGGGGAGAGTACTGAGTACCAAGCTCCTAGTAATAAAATTGCTCTATCTGAGCATAAGTAGATCTCAGTCATTAATCAGAGTTTACACAGGTCATCCAAATTAATGGAATCAATCATTCATATTTGCCTAATATATGCTTAAGCTGTAAAATCTGAAATGATCCTTCAAATATAGACACGATGTCTGCTTATTGGTTGCCACCACCATGGACGCTACTGGAGAAGTTTGGGTGCTTGTGTTTGGCTGTTCTAGGGAAAGAACTGGGAATCAGATTTGTCAGTTTGTCGAAAATCAGGCCAACAAAACTTGATTCAAATTCCAAGAAAAGCTTTAAATCTCTTGGTTACTCTGGCTAGTTGGACAGTTAATAAATCAAATAGCCTTTCCTAAGAATCAAACCCCTTGGTTACTCTGGCTAGTTGGACAGTTAATAAATCAAATAGCCTTTCCTAAGAATCAAACCACTTGGTTACTCTGGCTAGTTGGACAGTTAATAAATCAAATAGCCTTTCCTAAGAATCAAACCCCTTGGTTACTCTGGCTAGTTGGACAGTTAATAAATCAAATAGCCTTTCCTAAGAATCAAACCCCTTGGTTACTCTGGCTAGTTGGACAGTTAATAAATCAAATAGCCTTTCTTAAGAATCAAACCCCTTGGTTACTCTGGCTAGTTGGACAGTTAATAAATCAAATAGCCTTTCCTAAGAATCAAACCCCTTGGTTACTCTAGCTAGTTGGACAGTTAATAAATCAAATAGCCTTTCCTAAGAATCAAACCCCTTGATTACTCTGGCTAGTTGGACAGTTAATAAATCAAATAGCCTTTCCTAAGAATCAAACCCCTTGGTTACTCTGGCTAGTTGGACAGTTAATAAATCAAATAGCCTTTCCTAAGAATCAAACAATTTTATTAGTAACAAACAAACTAAACTTGTGACACTATACTCATACTTTTTCCCAACCCATACTTACTCATATCTTTACTATCGGCATCTTAACGGTAATTAAATAAACATGTGTATTCTTGCACATGGTTGAATTTAATTTTGTAAAAACTTATTTAATTTCAATAAAACATTTTAATTTTGATTATAATTATGCCTTATTAGTAAATTGAGATTATTGGCTCCAGCGTACCTCCATATTAAAGCTATTTGGCCAAAAATAATTTTACAATTTTTTCGATTGCAGTATCTTTCACTGCCAATGCCAATGTACGTGTATGGGTGGGCGAGTGGGTTAATGCCACTATACATGGATGGATGGGCAGGTGGGTCAATGCCACTGTACGTGTATGGGTGAGCGGGTGTGGTCAATGCTACTGTACGTATATGAGTGGGCGGGTAAGTCAATGCCACTGTACATGTAGGGGTGGGCGGGCTGGTCAATGCCACTGTACGTGCTATGTATAATATAGTACCATCTAACGTGTATGGGTGGGCGGGTGGGTCAGTACCACCTAACGTGTATGAGTGTGTGGGTGGGTCAGTACCGCCAAACGTGTATGGGGGGTGGGTGAGTCATTTGTAATAGTGGATAGCTCAGTGGCGTAGATTTCGGACTGTGGTTGGATGAGTTATTGAACGCCTCCCAAGTAGTTCTTTCATTAAAATTATGTTTATAATTATAAATAAATCACCTCAAAGATGCGAATTTGGGCTTTCTTCGTACATGCCCAATTAAGAAACTATTCTCGCGATTATTCCCAAATTTCAAAAGCAGACCCTCACACAGGAAGAGTCTTGCTCATCATTTATTTTAAACTACGAAATTTTACTATTTTTTTTTTAGATTAATATGAATATGTTTACAAATTAATGCATTGTAACTCTTTCTCCACTGTGCCACACCACAAATTGTTGTCATGGATACAAGAGTAGATTATAGGCTGCAAGCTGTCTACATAGTAGCAAGTAGCCTCATCAGTAGTAATGACCATTGTTTGGATTTATTAACAGTAACAAGATAAGTTTAGAACGATACAATTAAACCATTATTTTGTATCCAAATAACAATTAATAGTAACAGTAACAAACACAATAAATTATAATAAAGCAATATATATTAACAAGAATACAATCTTGCACAGTAACAAAGTTATTTTTTACAACAAAACGTTGTTGCGGAAGTTTAGCACTGACGAGACCTTGAAGGCGGAAGTTGGTCATGTCTGTGATGTACGGCAGAAGAGTGGTAGAACATTTCTTCTACAGTTTTCTACAGTTTTCAAAATGATTCAGCAGAAATATTATCAGTGTTTTTAGTTTTGTGTAATAGGGATGGTTTATTTATATTGTTTTCTTAGCCCTTATCAACCCTATTTTAATAAGTTTAAAAAAATAAGTAATTTGCTTATTTTTTTTTTTTTTTTTTTTGCTTATAAATGAGTAGTTATTACAAGAAACCAGGTAAAAAAATTTTAGGAAAGTTCTGATTAAATAATTAAAGTTGATAAATCAATTTGAAACCTTTGCAACTTCTTAAGGAAGGTCTAAACTCCATACATAACCCAGTTGTAAAGTCTGAAATGGTTCAATCACATAGTAAACAACAGGTAAACAAAAACAGTATAATAGTTTAGGGAATTAATATAAAAAAAATTGATCTCAATATCATTGTGCCATTGTGATCTCGATACACAAGACTTGATTTACTACATATTTTAATGAAAATTAGTACCTAGGGGGTTTTTAAGTCATTTTGTGATTTTTAACATAGAAAATATTGTAAAACAAAATGGCAGATGGGAAATTACTCTTTTCTGCCACTATCACGATTATTATGAATAAAGGTACAAAAAATATGTATACATCCATGTTTTCGTATTTTTAAATCATATTTACATACTTATAAAAGCTGCTAATTACTAATGGAATGCTAGCAAATCTGGACAAATCAAGATAGTACATGAAAAAATGTAAAAAATTATAATAATAGAAATATATATTCAAAATAATTAACTAGGGGTTTCATAGGTCGCTTATTACGATTTCAACAACAAAATAATTATGGATAACAAATCCTAGTTTTACACTGTTTTCAAAACTTGTATGCAAAAAGTAGTAAATAAATATGTAAAATCTAACCTATTTGCATATATGCATATGCATATTTATGGACTATTAATAGTTGCAAATAAATTGTGCATGTTGTGGAAACTTTAAAAAAAATCAATCGTGGTTGGAAATTCAAGAACATTGTGATTGAATTTCTTATTAAAAACAGTTGATAAAGAGTGTTTTGGGTCTTTGATCATAATTTTTAGCTACTTAACAATATAAAACAAAGCCGTAAATGGAAAATGTTGGATTTCCATCATGTTTCACTACTCCTACAAAAAAAGTATTACAAAAAACATCTAAACATCAAAACATCTTTAATATGATAGCTATCAATTGTCAAAATTGAAAATATGACATCAGATTTTGTTCTACTGACTTTAAAATAACAAATTTTATATGGAAAATATGAAATTAGATTTTAGGTTAGGTTAAAGGGCACTAGGCCAGGAATTAGTATATTAGAGGGATAGGACATCAGCAAACTTACCTTAAAAGACAAATTCACTAACATCAGAGTAGTAGTCACAAACACAAAGTAGACATATCTCACAAATTTTCAACACCACAGGCATTTTCTTCAGGTGAGTAGAGGAAGAGAAAGAGAGACACTGAAATGACTTCCACTATTGCTGGGTAGGTGGCTGTGGTGGGGGGTGTACATCCATAGAGCAACACTCAGGTGTAGATGCAGTATTTCAGTTAGTATATATAAATATATATGAAGTTTGCTGATGGGGAAGGGGTTGAAGGGAAGTGGTCTATCTTATGTTTAGATTAGGTGGGTCACGGGATTTTGTTATCCATTGGTGTGCTAATTCCATCCTTTGGAGTTGGGAACTATTGGCATGGGAAGGAAGGGATCTGATTACCTTAGTGGTGTAACACTGATCAAAATTTTGATTATGGAGAAGAGTATGGGCAGAGACAGGTTTTTCAGGATTTTGGACTTTGCAATCATGTCTATGGACATTCATGCGTTTTCGAAGGGTTTCACTGGTAAGGCCAATATATTGGGCAGGACAGTGCTGGCACTGGAGTTGATAAATTAGATTGGTGGAATCACAGGAGTGGTTTCCAGGTATCTTGTAGGTTAAGGAGGTAGTGGAGCGGGTAAAAGATGTGGCTGGGAGATGAATAGGGCAGGTTTTGCAAGATTTCTTGTTACAAGGATTAGAACCGGGTGGTTGCTGGTCTTTAGGACAGTTCAGGATGTTGGGATCAGGTAACTTAGGATGGACTAGGATTTGGCGGAGGTTTTTGTTTTGTCTGAAAGTCACAGTAGGAGGTTTTTCAAGGAGATCTTTGGTGTGGGGGGAAGCTTTTAAGATGTTGAAGCCATCTTTCAGGATTTGGTTGAGTTTTTGTAGGCCATGGTGGTAATTAGTGATAAGGGGTAAGCGTTGGGAACTGCTTCTGGTTTGAGGTTGGTTTTGGGACTGGGCTAAACGGATTTGGTTTTTAACAAGGTTGGTAGGGTAACCTCTCTTTTGGAAAGCACTGACAAGTTGGTTGTTGTATTGATTTAGGTTTCTGGGAGAGGAAATGATACGTTTGGCACGGGTGGCTAGACTATAGGATAGGGAGCGTTTAGTGTTGTTGGGGTGACAGCTGGTATAGTGAAGATATTGTTGTTTATTGGTAGGTTTGATGTGAATATCAGTTTGAAGGACACCGTCCTCCAATCCAATTTCAACATCAAGGAAGACTATGCATTCAGAAGAGGATTGCCAGGTGAAATTCAGGGATGAAACGTTTTGTAGGCTTTGAAGAAAGGTTTCAAGATTGGTTTCGGAGTCAGTCCAGATCATGAAAATATCATCGATGAAACGGAACCAGCAGAGGGGTTGGACGGGTTGTTTTTGAAGGAAAGTCTTCTCCAATTTCCCCATGAACAGGTTGGCATAGGAAGGGGCCATGCGGGTACCCATAGCGGTACCCTTGATCTGGAGGTAGTTAATGCCAGAACTTTGGAAGTGGTTTTTTTCAAGGATGAATTGAGTTTTTAAAAATGAATGAAATTAGATTTTAAAAATTTTTAGTTTCAAAGGATTTACTAATCTTGTAATGTAAACAAATCGCTTTTCATCAATAACATTTTTTCTGAGTAACCCTTTTTAGATCACACATATTTTAATGTGTAAGGTCTGATTAGAAAGGTAAATTTATACTCAATATATTAAGTTAGTACCACTTTTCAATTAAATTAAAGCTTTTTGATATATTTGAGGTCAAATCATACCATTTTAGAGAAAAAACCAAATCAATAAATTATAATATTCAAATCTTTGTATAAGCGCATCAAATTATAAAATAAAGGCAATTTTTGGTCAATCCATCACAAGTTTGGTCACTTGTAATAAACCTTTTAATAATCAACTAATTTTCCTTTATCAATCAAAATAGGAAATTTGTTTTTGAAAAAAACAGAAATTTTACCAATTTCCAAAGAGCGGCTATGCTTTTAATAATTTTTATTTCAGCACAGAGCAAGGTTTAGCAATAATTAGTAAATGTGTTAAAATATTTTTATATATTATTTTTAAATATTTTGTCCCCCTAATTAAGGCCCCTCCTACCACCACCCTAACTAACATACGGATGGGCAAAGTGGTATATTTCAAGCGACAGCATAGCCCTTGATATATTAAAACCAATTTTAAGTGAATATATTAACTTTCTATTTATCGTTTCTTTTTACCTGGTTTACTGTATTAAGAAAGTCAATGATGCTATAGTTTCCAATGCTCTCAACATCTACATACAACAAAATTCCAAAATAACAAAGTTTAGTTTGAATTCTTTTAACATTACCGTATTTAGAACTAAGAAAATCTAACAATGTTTGTTTATTACTTAATTGTTTGGTCGTTTTCAGTAAAGTTCAATCATGTTTGTTTGACATTGTTATTAAATTTGATAATATTTGACCATCATAGTGTTTGTTCTATATGTCCTTTTAATAATTAGTTAATGATTTATATATCTTTTGTTATTAGTTTGTTTTATTTAATTTAGAAACTTTGATTTATTTTAGTACAATATAGTACATTAAAGAAGGTTTTAATTTAAAGGCACATACTAGTATAATTTATATAATCAAATCAACTGTAGTTTTGTAGCTTTTGATAATCTAGTTTAATTTTACAGTTTTATAATATTCGATTTTTACTGTAGTTTGATTTTATATGTTGTTAATTCATCTAATCCAGCATAACTAACATTAATTTTGGCTCAATTTAAATTTAAACTAAATGACTTCTTAAAGACTTGTTATTTTTACATATATACTCTAGTCTTGATGTCCACTTAACATCGTAATATCTCCATGTGCCAAATATAATAATGGCTTGATGTTTGTACTGAGTAAACCACATTACCTATTTACTGCCTATTTCAAAGTCAGTGTAATTAATGAAATGTGTATAATGTCAACTTTTTAATTTTAGTTCAATTATTTTAGAAGTTTGATAAGTGTTGACAGTAGTGATTTTTGCACTAGACAACATTACCAATAATTTGTTATAAACTTATGTTGTTATTAGTTCAGAATATTCTCAACATTTTATACTTTTGTAGGTTATGAATAAACAGGTTATGATATTAGTTACTGAAATAAATAAAAATAAATGTTCACATAACAGATTTTCTAAAACCTAAAATTAAATTTTATGTAACTTAGTCTACTCAACTCACCTTCATTAAGGGATTTTACCAAGTTAAATGGTATTGTGTTTTATTTTCGATTGTTATTTTTTATATTTTATGAAAGGGTAGAAGACAAAAACCATTCTGTATTATCTTCAAAATTCAATATTTTTTGTTATGTTTTACTTTCTAATTGTTAGTGTAAAAATATATAAGGAAATATATATTTCCAACCAACAAGCCAGGAGGTTTCTTTACATTATTTTAAATATATTTTGTTACACTAGCTAAAGTATATAGTGTTTGTTTTTTGCTATGAATTACAAAACAAAGTCATACTAAGTATATAATTTACAAAAATGCACAAGTTTTCTGTTGATTGGACTCTAAAATCAACCCCATAGCTTTTAACTGTGTCTTTGTTTTTGTCTCCAGTTTATCACTGGTACACTGATTTCTTTCACTTTTTGTAAAAATCCTACGCCTAAAACCCCTAAGAAGTAAGTAGCATGTAAATTAAAATAATACATGCCTCAAGTTGATAATTTGAATAATTCAACCAAAGAAAAAGTAAGTTAATGTAATAATTTTAAGGACAGCGTGATCATAAGAATAATATAAACATGTCAGTTTGAATGTTTTGTAAAAAATAAAAAAAATAAGAAAAACAGTAAAATATCATAGAGATATATCTTACTAAGATTATGCATAAAAAAAGATTAATCTTATTCAGTCAAGTTAACTTTCATAATTTTATATTATTCTGTTGGTTTTTATTATTTGTGTGTTAAAGTTAATTTTTGTTGCAAATTAAAAATGTCATGATTATGTAATAGAAAGAACAAATCATAAAAACGTTTTCCTTCTTAATTATTATAGAATTCATTTAGTTGGTTATAAATGCTTGTTACTATTAAATTTATAAAATAAACAGCTGGTGACAAATTGTTGAAACAGGTTATCAGAAAGTGTTGTTGCATTATTATATTGCTATATTTTTAAGTTATCCCTGGATTGATTAAAGAAAATTAAGTTGTTTGTAAATGGTTTAAGAAGATCTGCCTTGTTTATGTGAAGTTAAATTTAAGTATTTTTATTATAAGTTCCTAATTAACTTGCTGTACACTTTTTATCAGGCTAACAATGTAATGCCAGGTAGAAGTAGCATGTCAAGCTTAAGTACTATTATCTATATGTACATATAATATTATATATCACTGAATATAACATTTCCAATGAAAAGTCTTGTGTTTGAAACTTTACAGTTATAATTATAAATTTGAAAAAAAAAAAAATGGTTTTTTCTTTTTGCGAAACAAAACAAATTAAATAAACTTATTTTATGGTTGATCATATTTTTGAATCAAAATAGTGTATGTAAACTTATTTGGATCCATACGAGATTAACATAGTAAAATCATGCATACATTTGAAAATTATAACATACTAAATCATTTATCTATTTATTAATTTTACATTGTATTAATCATGATCCGTCTTGAAGTCTTTGAAAACTGGATTGGAATGACTTTGGCATATGTTTAACAAGGGCTTATAGATAGTTATTTATAAGTTAAAGATTTGACTTTTTCTATGATGTTGTTTTAATATATTGAATATTTATTTTTGTTGTATCTTAGAACCTTTATTTGTGTTGATATTATTATTTTCTAATTATTTTTGATTTAATTTTGCAGTATTAGGAAGATAATTAAATTATGTAAATCAATTAGTTTTAGGCGGTATATTTATGAATTTTGCTAAGGATTACATATTATTAAATAATTTTGGTGATTAAAAAGTTTTTTTAATTTGATTTTTGAAAATGAATAATAATAATTTAGAAACTTTTTTGTTATTGTACTATTGGTGTATTACATCTAAACACATGGGTATGAAGGATTTTGATTGTCTTCTCTGCCCATCCAAATATGTATGACTACAATGGTTTCCCGTAACCTCACTTTTATATTCGGTTTTATTGGTTCAACAAAAAATCAAGTTTAAAAAAGAGGAAAAAATGTTTTGATTGTTCAAGAGTAAATTGGAACTTTTTAGTTTGTGCAGTTTCGTCTAAGTAATTTATATAAAAATAAAATTTATGATAAACAGTATTTGTGAATATTCCAAACCAGATTTTATCAGACAAAAATATCTGCTGTAAAGCTTCAGTTTCAAAGATATCTTTTAACTTATACTAGGATTTCCAGGTTTCAGTACTGTTAATTGTATAATATTGTACATTATATGCAATTACCAATGTTACACAGACATATTTTACTTCAGTATTATCAATAAGTTTATTTCAGATCAAACTGAAAAAAATGATAAGCATAAGATTTTGAATGCAGAAGGCAAATAATCGTATTTTCCTGACATTTCAATTGTTCTATTTGGCATGTGAATTATTTTAATCTTGTTGATGAATATTATGCATTTATACTACCATTTTACTCCTTCTTGACCGATGAGAAAACCTGCCTCCGTCACTAGACTGTGGTGTTTGTCACAAAAAAATGTCTTTGTATGCTTTTGAAAATAAATTCATTACATGGTTTATTTTGTTAGAGCATTAAAAGTTTTAATTTGTGTTTAAAATGATATAATTTGTTAGTATAGAAATGTGTAACAATGAAAATAGTATTGTAACATTTACCATTATTCATTTTCAAAGAATATAAGTTTAATGGTGATTTGATTATGTTTGAACTAGTTCATATAAAGGAAATGTATAAGTAACAATTTTTCAAGATCTCTCGATTTGAAAAATAACCACTGAAATCTTGGGAGGATGCAATAAAATTGCTTAAATTACCAACAGTTGGATTTTGGCATTGATTGGGTATATTGATTGTGTGCTAGAAGATTAGTATATGCATTGTAAGTCAAGAATTGTACTACGATAAAATACCGTAAAATTAATAATAAAGTTAGAAACTTACTATACTTGATGAATACTTTGCTAATAGCCGTAACATATAGGTCATGCAATACTATGTATATAAAGTGTACTAAGTGGAATAATTTATGTTTATCCACAAGTGGATACTTAAGTTGCTATTTTCAAATTGAGCAACACAATCAAAATCAATGTTCCCATTTATAAGTGTTCTACTACCAAAACTTGCTTAGCTAATAAGGAATTTTAATAGGCAGTTAACATTACCAGCAACTCTGATCTCTCTGTTACTACAGAATAATGTTAGACTGATTATCATTTATACTCCTTATCATGTTTCTATTACTTAGTAAATGTAATATTTGTAAATGTGGCTGCTGCTAAATAAAGACCAATTTTCCCATTGTACAAATTGATATAACCCTTTCCTCTCGCTCTGTGAAATGAAATGGCAGTATTTTATCAATGTCATTTATAAGCATATAAAAAGAAAAAAATAACTGAAACCTTAATAAGATCCTGTGTCAAAACCACCTTAAAAATTATAGAGGATTTTGTTGTTTTTTAAATAAGTTTTATGGTACCTTAATTCCTATTAAAAAATAAACAATACAAAATTTGAAAAAATGCTCTTAAAATTTAAATTTAGTTTTGGGCTCAATGGCTAGCAACATATTTATTAGGAATCTTGTTTTCTGCTTATTACAATATTATATATTTAGAATCATTCTTTGCGGATAAAAATTACAATATATTAATAAAAGGCTAAATATGCTAAATGATAATATTATAAAAAATTAAGTAGATAAAATTACTGTAAGTTACTTTAGGTTATATAGACTTGTTGGGCATCAATGAAAGGTATCATAATATAATATTACAGATTACATTTTAAAAAAAATCATAGCTCGCTATGAAAAAGCTAGGGTAATTCAAAAAATAAATTATATCAATTATTATAGTTCCACAGTGAGATAATTAATTAATTTACATGTTGCAAACTTGAGGCAATAAATATTATATAGCAACCGCAATGTAGCAAATAGTTGACCTATATTAATGTGAATGTCACATCACGTGAACAACGATAAAATACAGCAAACATGATCTGTTAAGTGCTGCAATCTATTGGAATAGCATTAAATACAAATATTTTGGTCTAATCTGTGTTGGGAAATTTTCCTTAATGTCATTATTATCTGAGCTTTATTCATGCACAGATACAGTCTGTTTGTGTGAACTACCAGTAGAACTAGGAATGTATTAGAGGAAACACCTTTTTATCTCACCAAATATTGCTTTAATTTAACTATACTATGCTGTAACTCCAGGTACTTTTAAATTTACATAGTTAGTTATGCAAATATATAGGATTAAGGAATATGTTCCTTGGCTACCAATTTATTCTTTTGTGAAAAATTTATCGGTATAAAATTACATTTTTTAAATGTAGGAAGAAAATAAGGTGTATTATCTAAAATGTACAGAATCAAAACTATGTGAAAAGTAGTGCAACAATTTGGATATATCTGAAGGAATGAATCCTAAAATTCATTTAATGATTTCAGATCCAAATGTCATAAAATGAAGAACTGTTACAAAAATTATAATTAATTATTAAAGGTCAAAATTGTATTAGGTGTGAGCTCATGTAAGAAAAAGTAAATAATTGAAATTATTCATACAGAATAAAAATATCTTTATAAATAAAATGTACAGTTAGATTTGTTCATATTAATTGACAATGTTAAATCGAGAGGACTGAATTTTTAACCGCATAATTTATACTGTTCGGTTAAAATCAGTAAAATATTTGTTTATCATCAAGCAAGCACGAGACACTTGGTAGCAATCGACACAGAATGTTCTATTCATTTAAGATTTTTAATAATTGTATGCAATTTTATAAATGTAAGAAATTAAATTACAACGTGCAACAAGATACTCCTGCTCAATTTCACACTTGGTGGAGGAAAAAATGGCCGAAGTTTGATGAATGACTACAATAACCAGAAGACAGAATCAGGCGTACCTACTGTCAGACTGCAGAGAATTAAATACTCTAGCCAACAAAACAAATTGCAATGTTTTAGCTGCTTTGGGTTATTTACCAAAAATGTTTTGTATACCCTTGTTTGCGTGTTTTACGACTACAATAGGACATAGTATGTTATTATATTATGTAAAAACTTTATTTTTGGCTAAAATATAACAATTTATTTAAAGTTCTACTCAGAAATATGCGTTCTATCAAGTTTCAGTCTTGAAAAAAATCCTAACAATTATTTTGTATTATGATTACAATGTGTACAAGTTTTCAAGTGTGGTTTTCACAATTTGTGCACATAATAAACTTTATAAACTTTATTTATTCCTCAAAAAATATATAAAAACATTTTACATAAATTATAAAGGAATTACTAGCCACTGTTTCCAGTAATCGTGGCTAGCTCAACTTAAACATTCTTGTTAACAAAACAAAGACAGTCAAAATTTTTCAAAAGATTATCAAGCGGTCTGCCGCAGTGTGCACAGTCCAAGGTTGACGTTTCCTGTCTACTACTTGATAGGCTAGAATGTGTACAGTATTTGGGCTTACGTATTATTAATTAGCTATTTAGTATTAATTTTCTAAACTTCTTACTTAGGCTAATACTGTAAATAAATTATCAATTTCATCTAAATTAAATAACCATTTCTTCACTTTAATAGAATACTTTTTAAAATTATTACAGTTTTTTATTTCTGATGGCAAATAGTTTATAAATTTTGGTCCCACAAAAGAAAAGCTTTTTTTGAAGATTGATTTATTAACCTTAGGTCTTACTATCAGTCCCATTGCATCTCCTCTTGTTCTTGGGTAAATTCTATCATTTCTGATGTTTCCGCTTTTTTTAAAGAACATCTTTAAAACTTTAAATACAAATAAATATTTAAGTGGTAGTATTTTTAAATCCTTATAAATTGGTGCTGCTGATTCAAATCTATTTTTTCTGGCAATAAGTCTAATAAAATGATTTTGTGTTACTTTTAATGGTTGAATGGTTACGTTGTCAGTACTTCCCCAGTTCTCTATTCCATAATTTAACTTAGAGTGAATCAGTGCAAAATAAATAGTTTTTAATAATTTATCATCAATAAAATTTCTTAGGTAATAGAAGTTTCTGACACTTTTTCTTAAACCAGATTGTAGTTTGATTATGTGCGATTTCCAACTTAATTTTATTGACTTTGACATTGACTTATAGTGTTATACGTTTTATACTTGGTGGAATATTTTCATATATATTACATTTTCTTGTAGCTAATAGATTGTACTAAAAAGGTACATGTAACACAAAATTATAAAAAATTATGCATACCCCTTATTTTTGGATTAGTAGGTAATTTTTCACTAACATTTTTTGTTTCCGTGGTAACATTTTTATTTTCCCCAATAAACAAAAAATATAAAGTATATTTTAGGGTACAATATAACTATTTTTCCTGAACAACGTTTTCTTGTCTATTCAATGCTAATTTTTTTGAATTTTTACGTGTACTATTTATTTACCTACAATGATAATACTGAAACTTTGCACATATTTTCATTTTTGCGTTTTATGAAAATAAAAAACTCCAAAAGAAACCCTAGATTATCTAAAATGTAACAACATATTCTTATAGTGCACTAAATTCTAAACAATTTGGATATCTTGGAATCATTTAGAAAAATGTTTTAGTAATCCTAAGGAGGATTCAAAGATATAATTTCCGTACAGTATTTTCTAATTTTTTCTTAATAATAATAATAATTTAATACATTGGTATGTAAGTTTTGATGGTAATATGTAAATGTACAGTTCTTGAGAGAAAAACAATATGCTAAAGTCTAAATTTGAAGCATATTTTCTATGATTTTTACAAAAAAGGCACTTGGCCGTTGGGAGTGCCAAAGTAGCAAAACTCTTTTGGCTATCTAGGGTTAAAACATTTTTTTACACTCCATCCAACATCCATTTGATAGTAAACTTTATTTTAAAATTAACAATACAAACAAAATAGAGGGATTAAAATAAGTGTATATTGAATTTTATTATTAAAAACTTTAATTGCCAAAAAAAAGGTTATGTAGTAGATTAATGGTGACTAAGAACAGGGAAATCTGCATACCAGCCGAAGGCACCGTGGTGGCCTGTATGTGCACCATAGTCAACATGCTCACCATGACCATGCGCTTGTCGCTCGACACGGCCATCCTGCTCTTGGGCTTGGTCCTTGTCCCACGCCTGTCGCGCTACACGTGTCCCTCGCACACTCATAGCCTCGTACTCTTCTATAGGCACTAACACATACCTGGGCGCTGCTGACACGCTGACCAGAATCACACACACTAACAAAATTGACAGTACCTGTAACAAATATCTTGGAAATAAATGCATCAGCCAACTTCTATTTGAGAATTAAAAAATACTTAAGACACATAGAATATATAAATATAAAATAACACAATATATGCTCTACTCTTGATTGACACTAAACAATTGTTTAGAATATAATTTCATAAATTAGAATATGAATGTACAATAAGAAATTACGATCGTTTCACAAGTCTCGTCTTGTCCATTGCTAAAGCTTGCATACCGAGAGGATACAGAAAGGAATATAAACGAGGATGGAGTAAGGAATCAGATGAGCTTTACAAAGAGTTTGCAACCGTTAACTCCAACACAGCTAATCAGCTGCTGCATTCTCTAGACATTGCCAAGAGAGAAAAATGGGTTAAAACTGTTGAAGATATCAGCTTTACTCACAGCAGTAGAAAAGCGTGGTCACTTTAAAGGAAACTCTCTACTAGTAAATCTCCAAATCAAAGAGAAGTGCTCCACTTGAAGGCTTATAACATAGCTAAATGAAGTCAGCCCACCACCCTTCTGACAAACATCTGCTTTACAAGCTAAATGAAATTAAAAAGAGCCAACTGGCAACCCTGGAAGTCTCCAGAAATTTCATGGAGGAAGAGATAGATAGGGTGATTTCCGCTATACCAGCAGGGAAAGCAGCTGGTCTTGACAGTATCTTTCCAGAATCTCTTATGCATGCTGGTAGCAAATTGAAACAATGGCTTCAAACTGTCTACAATAAGATACTAGCTACAGGCAATTTGCCAAAACCACTTAAGCGTTCAAAAGTAGTAGCTGTTTGAAGCCTGGCAAAGACCCTGAAACAGTGGAAAGTTATCGCCCTATATCTCTTCTTAGTGTTTGTAAGTTGCTGGAAAGACAGAATATCACACATTCTTGATTCTAATGTTCCAGTCGAGCAGGTTGGTTTTCGCCCTGGCCGAAGTTGTAGCCACCAGATCCTGGCTCTGACATTATTTTTCGAGAATGGGTTTGAAAACAAGTTCAAAACATCTGCATCGTTTGTTAATCTCACAGTGGCTTATGACGCAGTATGGAGCAAAGGTTTGTTATTAAAGTTATACAGCCTCCTTCCCTGTCTCTTTCTTTTGCGACTTCTGGAGTCTATGCTTAGTGCCAGGCTAATAAAAGTGTATCACGGTCGTGAGGACTGCCACATGGAAACGTACTTGCTCCGATTTTATTTACCGTACTGCTGACATCCCAATCACACAGTCCAGAAACTTTATATATGCATGCGGTATTGCTTTAGCTTATCAACACAAGGACTTCACAGCTACGATCTTTTAGAAACACTCACAAACGATCTTTTAGAACCCTTGAAGAACATTTTAGAACCTGGAAGCTGAATACTAACCCATCAAAACCCGAAGTAGCCTGCTTCCACCAAAGTAATCGACTAGCTAATCGAAAAATAAACCTCTTTAATAACCATTACATGATCTATAAAACTCAATAAATGAGTATGAACTTAAGCAGTTTAATTTTAAGTATTTACGTACGATGATAACATTCAGTTATAATTTTAAGTAACCATAAAAACTTTGTATCAGACAGCAGTTGATATTTCTGTTTCGTAACCATTTACAAAAGCTATGTTGCTAATACGTCTATCAATAAACGTATTTTACGATGGTGGTTACAACCAGTGTGATATATGGCCTTTGCTCTGACAAAACGAACTTAACATCATCCAGTGTAGGCTACAGGAGGTATTTTTAGAGTAGGTATACAGTACAGTGTTGTCAGTTGAATTTATTAACTGGCATTAACTTTTTAATTAATTATTAATAATAAAATGGCGGGAATTCGGTGGAAGTAGAACCCCGCAGTTGAGCTATCTCAAAACAGCTGCGAACGGAGCCTCTGATGCGATGATCGCGGTGAACTGCTTGTATGGTTTGTTAAGGCGCCGTTTTGACTGAAGCGTCTGCGCCTGGAGCCACTAGCGTCGATTGCTGGCGACTGGTCCGAGAGCAGACGTAGTAGCAGACGCTGAGCGATTATTGTGGAGTGTGCAATGTGCATGTGGTTTGAGCTGTTTGTGAAGTATTGCTGGATTGTTGGAATACAGTTTGTAGATGACTTCTTCATGTCTTTTTTTTTAACTTAACACAATATCAAAATTACGTTTTTTTTTAATGGAAGAACTGTGAGTACTTACCCTCGTCGGAATAATTAATACTCTACATTCCTACCGCTCAAAGAAATAGAACAGGAATGAAGCTAAAGGCTTGTGTGAATACAGTAGTTTTAAGTATCTAACGGATAATTTGGAACTGGAACAATCTATTTTGTTTCCTAGAAGAGGCCAAGGGCAGCAGGACCCCATAATAAAGGTTACTCATCAGTACAATATTATCAATGTAAGGCGTAACTATAAAGGAGCGCGAACACTAGACCGGCACGGCACGTACATGCACTGCAAAAATCGAAAAAGTGCAGGTGAGGATTGTTTCCATAGTTTTATATAGAGCCCCGCACACTAGACCGGCAACTGCACGGACCTGCAAGTTTGAAAATGATGTCGAGGGAGAATCCCAACCAGCAAGTTTCGTGACGGTACGTGCCGTGCAAGTGTAGTGTACGATGGCCCACCGGCACCAATCTGCACGTCAAAATCTACCCGCTCGGGGCTAGTCGTTGGCTTTCGGCGACACTCGGCTCGGTGGCTTCTTAATTGAATTACTGTATTGCAAAAACCACATTGTGGTCTGTCGGTATGCATTGAAATGGATGAAAACCAGTTCATTTTATTAGTGCAAACATCCTGAGTTGTGGGATTAAACGAAAATGTCAACTATCATGATCGGCAGAGGAAGGACTTTTATGGGGGAAGAATTTTTATATTTCCTTCATAAAATAAGCAAAATGCAGATCTTGTTTGTTTTATCAGAGTTTAAAAATGAAATTTATTTTAGTAGAAAACATTGACAATATTGAAATTGTTACCGACTTGCTAAATTTGCTAGCGAGTTTAAAAAAATGAACGATAAACAACAAAATCATTAAATAAGTATTTTTTATTTGTTGTAAGGTTTAAATGATTATTATTAAATTTTAACTTAGAATGTCAATTTCCTTTATCTGTCTCCAAAAATCCAAACTATTTGGCGTTAAGCTACTAATCATATAAGTTAAATACACTGTTCAGTTTTATGTGATGATATTAATTGATTTAGGAACGAATGAAAGTCTAGTGACTGTAGCTCCGTTATATTACAGAATAAAAGAGTAGTTAAGTAGCATACAGTATGATTTTTGTTGTAAATAATTGTGTCTTATGCTCATAATCATAATTATCTGGATCCTCTGAATATTTAGTAATTAATGCATATTAAAGTCCTAGAAAGTGACACTTGATATGTGAGCATGTTCAGTTTTAAACTTGCGTAAAACAATCAAATAAATGAATTTATTTCCAAAAAATACAAATGCTTTACATGGTAACAGCTGGAAATTAAATGGCCACTTTTACCAGTAATGTGGCCATATTTAATTAAAGAACATAATTATTTTGTAAACATAAAATACTTAATAAGTCTTAACAAATCTCACATAAAAACATATAAAATCGCTAACTAACTGTTGACGCCTGCAACATCTGCAGATAAATAATCATAAAATTAATACTAAGGAGTGACAATTAAATGAAAATACTGCTACTTAATGAGCTATTTAAAAATGCGCTACTTAAAACAATATGTTTGGAAAAATAAATATGCAATTAAAATAAATGTTTGAAATGAAAAGGGCAATATTTTATATATATATTTATATAAGCTATATGTGCTTCCGTATGTTAGAGAAAACATGCTCTAAAGACCAATTTTGTTAATTGTGCATTGTCTTCTGTTAACCTCATAAAAACGAAAATTTGCTGTTGTTTGAGGGTTTTTGTTACCAATGGATTCTTCATGATTGGTAAATTTGTAAGGAGATTTCCAATGCTTCAAGCGTTTCTTTTTTTTTTAACACCATTTCGAAGGTATTAAACTGTTGTCTTCGAGTGTGTATACAACCTTAGCCTACATTTCAAACTATTTTGTAACTAACCATATCAATATGATATAATAACATCGTGCTTATTTGATGGTTGTTTTCCTTTGATATGAGAGAGTTAAAAAGATAGTTTTATTATTGGTTCTACCCGATTTTCACGATTTTTAAAGTAATTAATATTAATCAAACGATATGAATTCGTAGACATTTTTAACCGGAAATACCAATGTCGACAAAAAATATAAAAAAATAAGAACACAACCTTTCACAGCTTTCAAATATTTATAGTACGTTAATCTTCTTTAATTTTCTCCCCTAAATACAAATATCCATTTCTTCCTACTTTTTTTAGTTTTAGTATATTTTTCGTATGAGAAATGGTTTTCATATTCGTGTAAACAACATATTATTAAAATAATAAGCATAGTTTTAAGGTTTTATTATTTTTTTTTTCGTGGAAAAATTGGTTCCGCCGGTGAGTGCATTTATGTGTACGATGCCTTGTAGTTTTGCCCATCCTCAGTGGTATGGTCGGGACTTCGAGTGTTGTGGTACCTATTTGTCATATTGACTGTTATATCGTTACATTTATGTGTACGATGCCTTGCAGTTTTGCCCATCCTCAGTGGTATGGCCGGGACTTCGAGTGTTGTGGTACCTATTTGTCATATTGACTGTTATATCGTTACATTTATGTGTACGATGCCTTGCAGTTTTGCCCATCCTCAGTGGTACGGCCGGGACTTCGAGTGTTGTGGTACCTATTTGTCATATTGACTGTTATATCGTTAAATTTATGTGTACGATGCCTTGCAGTTTTGCCCATCCTCAGTGGTATGGCCGGGACTTCGAGTGTTGTGGTACCTATTTGTCATATTGACTGTTATATCTTTAAATTTATGTGTACGATGCCTTGCAGTTGTGCCCATCCTCAGTGGTATGGCCGGGACTTGGAGTGTTGTGGTACCTATTTGTCATATTGACTTTTATATCGTTACATTTCAAAAGGAGGAATTGAAGAATAAAAAATACCAATTACTTTAGACAGGCTTCCTATGAAGAACTGCCTCAGTCTCAGCCATACCACATCGCAGCATGGACGGAACATATGGTCGTCGTGTAAGTAGTGCCTTGCCGCAGTTGTCGCCGGTGACACACAGGCCGAACTTCCAAGAATGTAAAGCATATTATTAAAATCAAACGTACGTTATATAAATGAAGGTTACTCACAATATCACTAGAATATTAACAATGAAAAGTTAATTAAAATCAAACGTACTATAAATGAAGGCTACTCACAATATCACTAGAATATTACAATGAAAAGTGAATTAAAATAATACGTACTATAAATAAACTCACGTATAAAACATAATTTGTGTTCCGGTTGTTCTATTTTTTGACGAAAGAAGTGTAAAATGTTTAATCTACAATATTTAGTTTTTGAAATTGAAAATACGTTCTTTTACATTACGTGATTGTCCGATAACATTGGTGAACTATGTATGAACAATCTTACTTGTCCAGCATTGCATGAGACAGTTATTTAGTAATCATGAACCTTGTTATAAAAACCTGATGTGTACAACTTAATTTAACACAATTTTAACGGTTGAGATAACAAATAGTTTGCCTCTGTTTGTAGCTGTGCAATAAGGTTTTAATTATAAAATTTTGTCACTTTGAAGGTTTTGGGAAGCCCACAGAACACGTTTTTCGGCCATAAGAATAACACATGGGGAGATTTAAATTAATCGGAAAGTAACAGCTGTTCAAATGTAAATAATGATCACCAAAAAGTTTTAACAGCTGTTGGAATGTAAACAACGGTGTTTGTAATATTTTATTGAGGAGGTTATATTTGTGTATAAAATCAATGGTTATATCTTTCATAATGTCAAACCACAACCAGGGAAGGTTGTAAGCATGGTTTCATTCATGAACTACTGGACTTGGAGGTTTCAGTGGTAATATAATGCAGTTATTTTATTTATTTAATTAATCTTCAGCTGTTAAACAAAAACAAATGGAATGAAAACGTTTGAAACAGGCTAAGTAATATAATTGGGTGTTTATACTAATAAATATGTAACAATGCAAGGTATGTGAGTGAGATACTGTAAATAAATTAGTATTGTAATTTTACGTTATACAGTTAACCTACTGTTATTTGTAGTCAAAAGTCACAGGCCGAAAGCCGAGGTGTAACGAGCGCAGCGAGTGACGGAGTTGGCACGCGAAGCGTGCAGGAGTGTCCCCTAGTAAATATTAAATCATGTTGGGAACAAAGCTATTTACTTAAACAATGTTGAATTTTATAGTGTTTTCATGAAATAACATTTTTAAATTTTAAATCGATTGTTGGTTAAGTAAAAATTTAACCAATGGTAGTAAAGATTAGTTTTATAAAGAACGTTGCTGATTTAAAAGCTTCTTGTTTGAAATAGGGTTTCTCTAATTGGCAATTTGTTTCTACGTGGAATTGTTGCACTTTAATGAGAATGAAATCAACAGTTAATATAAGGCTACTTTCATGTACTATTATATAAGAGTTTTCTACTTAAATTAGTCAAGCCGTCCGAACTTAAAACTTAACAAATCTACTTAATAACTTTCTCTCTATTAGTATGTTGAGTGTTTCTCCAAAATTTTAGAATAGCTTGTCAAAGACAGCAAAACTAGGCTATTTTCCAATATACATGTTTGAACGGAGTTGGATGCAAGTTTATAATAAAGTCATGCACAAAACTGAATATCCAATAGTAGCTTTGGAAACCGGACGTAATTAATGACATTGTCATATTGTTGTCTACCCTCTCAAATTTCATAATATCATTAATTTATTTTTGAAGTACGGCGTGTCTCATGATAGTCACACATAACTATTATATTTTATTTTAACAATACATATGACGTTAATATGACATTTGTCATAACTTTTTCTACCCCCACATATTTCATACTACCATTAATTTTTTTTCGAAACACGATGTGTTTCCTGGTATAGTCACACATTGTATTATATTTTATTTTAACAATATGTTTTTACATCATAATATCATTCCTCATACATTTTTCTACCCTCACAAATTTCTTACTACCATTAATTTATTTTCCAACATACGAAGTGTTTCCTGGAATAGTCACACATAACTATTATATTTTATTTGAACAATACACATATAGTTTTACCATCACATTTGTATTACTTAGAATAAGAAGTTGATGTTTGCAAGTTTATAAATAGTATTTATTTAATTATATTATTTTTAAATATCAACATAATAACAAATACAAGTAGGAGTGGCAAATCTTTGTTTCTGAACATCATAGCATTGATTTTGAATACACACAGATAGATTTCTCATCCAATGTTAAATGTTGTATTCCCAATCAATTATCAGCTACAACTGTCGGTGCAGAAATTATTATACCCATAGAGAAGGAGGAAACAGAGGTCGTATTCAATAGTATCGAGTGGTTAGTCCTCCATTTTGCCAAGCATATCTTGTCAGTCCTTCCCCATTCCCCCCGTATACTCAAGGATAAATATAACAATATGCAAGGTAGGTATCAACACTAAAATTTATAAAAGGTTTGAGGTCACATACAATGCATTACATTATCATATCTCATTCCAAGGGCGACGGAACAAAGTGTCGAGAGAAGACACGCAAAAGGCATATTGTAGTTGTTTTTAACTACTTAAATATCTGTGAATCGTTTCTTAAACTAATGGACCATATTACCAACGATAAGAAACAAAAAGTATTGGTAAAAACTCCAATTACACTTAATGTATGATACTTATGGAAATGGCGTTAAAAATTAGTATGGTCATTTGAGATATTATAATATTAATTTATTTTATGAATTTGTACCGTCATAATTGGGTTGCCCTACTGAGTGTAATGATATTTATATTTTACGTCATAAATTTGCTTGCAATTGTATTATTAAAATAATACTATCAAATAAAATCTGAACCAAAATATGAAACTATTTTAAGAATTTTAATGCCCGTGTTTTAAAATATCTGTTGCTCGTGATTTCTGGAAAAAGAGTAACTCTAAGCGCTTGGATGGAAAACAAAACATACTATGAAATGAAATGTTTTTTTATTGTCGTCCCCCCCCAATACAATAATAACATTTGGACTTAACAATAAGGTAACAAAATATAACTCATTTATAAAAGGCATTCAGAATGATACCTTAAAATTAAAATAATGTATTGTAAATTAGAACATGGATACAATGTTTGTCCTCAAGGGAAGAGTTTACATGGGCAAACGCCTGTGCGTAGGCTCGAGTTTGTAAGAAATATTATTCCATTGGCAGGTGAAAGAGAAATGCTCTAAACATATCCGTTATTAATGTAGGTTAATTGTATATTTGTGTTGTATTGTACTTTAAATATAAAGAATACCAATCAAAATACTTACGGAAAAGTTAAACATGCTGTCGGGCTCCACACACAATACAAAACCAGCAAACAACGGTTATGGTTTTATACGCGGGTGCTTTCTCCCTCCTTTTTACGAGCGGCTTCGCGCAAAACCTCGGCGAAAGTCTACCATTACCACGCGTTTTCTTTACATGCGGTAACGAGAAAAACTCACCGCAATAGTTAGCTGTCGCAGTTGTTCATTCATTTATGGATGCGTCCAACCTCACGGTCACGCTAAGGTTACGTAGAACAAAAACCACTTCCATAATCATTGTAAACAGGCTAATTTTCTACTAGCGATCTTTGAAACACGAGTGTATAGTTATGTCCTATATCAATCACCTTCATTCTATCGGTTGCCTGACAAAGAACTATATGCCTATTTATTGCTTTCCATACCGTGATAATTTCTTTGTTTGGCCCATTAATTAAATACTCTTGTCCTTTTACCTATAACACTGACACAAGACGGTGACTAGGAAGTGTAAATATCGACATACGTATTTAATTATCCAGATAATAATTAACTATTAACTAAATAATCAATAATTAACTTATTTACATAGAGTAATTTCAAAAATCAACGCTAATTTATATATATATATATATATATATATATATATATATATATATATATATATATAATTTACATATATATATGGAAAATGAGAAAATAGTACTATTATTATTGCATCTCAAGATACAATAGTGTTCAAGACGGTGACAAAAAACACAATGGAATCTAATCACAATAAGCTCAAATGAAACAAATTGACTTATGAAGGATTAAAATACAACACATGGAGTTATATAGTAACACATTTCACAGGTTTGTTTTTAAAATTTGTTAATGATGGAGTATCAGATGAGGAAGACAAAGGTTGTTGGCCATTTGCCATCATTACGTGAAAAATACTAACCACGACGTTTCGATTTGGTAAAATCCAAATCTTTTTCAAGTGCTAAAAACTAAATTACAACTACACAAACATGTTATAAAACTACGTTCTTAAACTAATAAACTTATCTATATTAATAATCATCTGCATTTAAACTTTTATATTTGAAATTTAGTAGAAGTTCATTTTGTTGTACCCCATTCTAGGATCTAGGTTAAAATCTAGATAATTATTAATGTAGATAAGTTTATTAGTTTAAGAACGTAGTTTTATAACATGTTTGTGTAGATGTAATTTAGTTTTTAGCACTTTAAAAAGATTTGGACTGACAGGACGGACAAATTACAAGTACTGTATTCATTTAAAGTCTAACTGTTAAAAAATTAAAAATATTGTATAATTTCTGGGATAAGCCATAAGTATATCTTTTTATTATTAAATACTAACTATTACAATAATTAAATATTTCCGAAAACTAACCTTCAAATTTCCACATTACTAGCAAACATTCTTGCATTCTTCTTGTCATCTATAGATTGTCCAATGTCTTTCCACGTTTTCAGTCGACGAAGGCAATACAAAGTTCTTTCACCGTTGCTGAAGATACTGGCAAGACAAGTAGCAACTTGACAACCAGTAAACAATTTCAGAGAGAACAATTTTTTATATAGATTCGCCTTTTTCAGTTGCTACTAAGTCACGTACGTTTTTAATTTTATGATATTTATATAAATGGGGGTTTAAATTAGGTTATATGTATGATAAATTAACCAGCCACATCAAAATTTAAGTGTTTTCATTGATTGTGATATAAAAATAAACATTTGATCAAAATTATTAGTATTCAAATAAACCTTTGCTCAAAATTATTAGTATTCAATGTTTCTTCTATGACCTCCCCGACCCCTTCCTACAGTTCTAGGGGGGGGGAGGGGGTCAGCTGACCCCCCGATTCCGCCGCCACTGACTATAACAATAATTGGCTATTGAGCTACAGTGAGTTCCGGTGGTGATCAAAATATCAGATTGATCTCAGCAATACCAGTAACAAAATGTTCCTTCAGAAGCATTTCAATCGCAACGCTAATGTGATACAATACACCGCGTACTGAATTTCTCTTAGTTAATTTAACATTTTAAATTGATATTTTTATTATTTTCTATGCAACAGAATCGAGAGTTATTTACGGATCGCTGCACGGGCTTCCATTGTTGTTGTTACCGTTATCACGGTCTGCACGGAAATAGTTTTTATAGTTTTTTCTGCACCAATCCAAGCACACAGAACGTTCTCATAATGATAGGCTATTAGTGGTATTTTAAAGAAATATCAACACTCAGATTTGTAATATACAGGTAGTCCATCTTCGACTGTCGCATATTTTATAGGATTGTTTGTCAGATCAATACAAGCAAATAATGCCATATAACATGTGTCCTATCTCGATTAGTTTCCTGTCTGTGTTTTTTACAAAAATGTCAATAACTCAAAAACCGTTTGATATACCATACTGAATTTTCGTATAAAGGTTGATCTTACAAAGATAAATTTTATGTAAAAAGGCTAAATGTCTAAGATTATTGGTTTCAAAATGGCTGCTGTTTAAACATTTCAAAGTCAAATATAAAAAACTAAACTTTTTATCCATAAACGTTAAGACACATGATTTATAACTACGTTATGCCAAATTCACCGATATATATATATTTATATATAAATATTTCAATTTTTACGAAATAAAGGCATTTTAATTCAAATGAAATTAAACACTGTGTTAATTAAAACCATATTCGCATACTACTAAATTATTAAGACATACAAACCTGCTGTAGAGTTATTTCAGTACAATTCTAGTAGCTATTGACGGGCGGATGGAGCTATTGAAAGAGGCCCATGCACTTTCAAGAATATGTACGGTAATTGGGAAATGTTTTTTATTTATTTTTAGCGCTAATTTATAAAATAGTAGATATTGCTTTCAATATAAATATATCGTGTATACACTATATACAAGGTGTTTATAAATTCTCTGATAAAAATGGGTTCTTTTATTCCAGACGTAAAAACAATCGATAATGTTTCCCAACAGGGTGGACTATCTTGCTTCTTTAACCCTCTGTTTGTAAGTTAATGATTTTTACATACACATTTATACCTCAAGAACCGTGAATTACACAGATCTAAAGTTTTGTACATGATAGTGGGTACCTATTTGTACAACTTTTTGTTATTTTTTATTACACTGTTAAAAAATTACTAATGTTAAAAAGGTTACTCTAAAAAGTAATAATAATGAAAAAGCTAATTATCTGGGAAATTGTTAAGAACAAATTCCCTTGGTTATTTAATTTTTACAAACAATAATATATCATTTTTTAATTTGGTTGATAAGTAAAAGAAATAATGTGGAAAACCCAATGTTATGCAAACATGAGCTTGGGGAAATCCCACAACTATTGATAAGCTTTCACTAGTGACTGGTTTAGTCAAGTCATAGTTCAGTTATTTTTCATAGCAGCAGACAATTTCTTAGTTTATTGCAGAAACCCACCATTTGTTTATTCATGGTGACACACGCATTGAAGGAATACACTGATATATATTTCACATTTATGGAGACGCTAGAGGAAATATGTTTAGAAGCAGTAAGGCTCTGTCAGGACATGTTTCCAAACAGGCGATGACCAAATTGACATTTACTCACTCTTTCACACTGCCTTTACTCACCATCTCTCTCACACTACCTTTACTCACTATCTCTCTCACACTGCCTTTACTCACCATCTCTCTCACACTGCCTTTACTCACCATCTCTCTCACAATGCCTTTACTCACTATCTCTCTCACACTGCCTTTACTCACCATCTCTCTCACACAGCCTTTACTCACCATCTCTCTCACACTGCCTTTACTCACCATCTCTCTCACACTGCCTTTACTCACCATCTCTCTCACACTGCCTTTACTCACTATCTCTGCCTTTACTCACTATCTCTCACACTGCCTTTTCTCACCATCTCTCTCACACAGCCTTTACTCACCATCTCTCTCATACTGCCTTTACTCAGCATCTCTCTCACACTGCCTTTACTCACCATCTCTCTCACAATGCCTTTACTCACTACCTCTCTCACTGCCTTTTCTCACCATCTCTCTCACACTGCCTTTACTCACAATCTCTCTCACACATCCTTTACTCACCATCTCTCTCACACTACCTTTACTCATTATCTCTCTCACACTGCCTTTACTCGCCATCTCTCTCACACTGCCTTTACTCACCATCTCTCTCACAATGCCTTTTCTCACCATCTCTCTAACACTGCCTTTACTCAGCATCTCTCTCACACAGCCTTTACTCACCATCTCTCTCACACTGCCTTTACTCAGAGTAGACCATTTTCCTGATGACTTATTTAATCTAAAGAAAACAGGCTGAATTTTTGCCATTAGGTTTGTTCTTCTTATAAAGATTTCGTTCATTGACTACACACGACTACAGTCGTTTATTTGCAGATAAAAGGATAGGTGCAGCATTAACAGTGGAAGTGGCTTATTACCTCCAAGGGAAACAATTCAGAACTCAAAATAGATTTAGGATTGTTAGTTTTAAAACATCTCCTATGGTGATGAAATTGGTTTGTCATGCACAATGTGTGTCCGTTTTATTTTAATGCTGCTGCAATGCTCCTGTAGATAATGTACCCACACACTCTTGTTTCTTTAGTTGATTATCTCTGTACTGATATCATTGAACCTGATTGAAGCTTCCGGTAACAACGGCATAAAGGTGTTATATACAATATTCATATCACCAAACATTTATTTCATGCTGTGATGTGTCCCCTCAGTGGTATCTCTGAGACTGAGATGGCATTACAATATCTCGGATATATAGTCAGTCAGACCAGTTCTACTGGCGAGAGATAACACCAACCACGTAGCCCGGCCTGAGCCAATTATCAATGGGGACACCCCTCCAATTATTGGTGTCCATCTTGTTTTAAGATTGTTTCCCATGCCTTTGGGATTCTTAAGCTGTCACCTTTTCTAAAATTCTTAAATATTTCTATTGCTTCTCGTATAATTAGCCAGAACCATGGTTTTATGGAATAAAATCCTATGTGCCGTATTTGTGCAATGCTTTATGACCACTGATTTCTCGCATGCCTAATATGTTCTTTGAGTTTCATGGTGGGCCACATGGTTGATGTTGTCTCGCCCCTGTATAGCTAGTTTTTATTGCCACTTCAGTCTCTGATACCACTGAGGATGCCACATTACAGCATGGGTAAGACGTTTGGTGATGTAAATACTGTGTGTAACACCTAGATAGGGTTGTTACCAAAAGCTTTAGTTTTTAGTAATGATACCAGCCGTTTGAGAAATATGATTAATTTGTGTTTACTTTGACCTTCCAACGGTTGTAGAATACTACTGAAATAACCTACCACAAACATCTATATCTGACCTTGACAGTTTTTGTCATCAACAGGATTTATTGAAAATGATATAAAATGTTATTGATAAATATTACGTAAACTCAAAAGTTAGTATTCCTTAGTATAAGTATACTCTTTTGTGACTACAAATGAAAACAAGTTCAAGCAAATTGTAAGTATACTACTATTAAAGTATACAATAAACATAACATTTTCAACTAGTATGTTTGAAATGTTGTAGAAGTGAAAACTAAAAAAAATATTGACTTTAGAAGATATCATTGATTTTTATAATAGTAGATAGATATTGCATATTTTCAAGAGTTTTTAACATCATGCAACGTAAGAGAAACTAACCATTGCATTACAGATATTAACACATTTGCTGTGGCGGTGCATTGTTGCGTAACATGCGGTGCGGTGCTGCCTTGCATGGCTCGGCACTACTGGTTCATTCATCAGCAGCCGTAATAAACAAATTGATTCTCCCCTTATATCTTCGAACTCTGACTTATATGTTATGTATTCTGACTCACTGGTAGTTGTATTTTGGTTGATAACAAATTTTGGTCTAACAAACAGCTAGTGTAAATGGTCCAGCCATGTTAAAAACACTAATAATAATACAAATACACACTAAACACTCATTTACACAAAGTACACTACAAATTCAAAACAAAAAAATACATGCCAAAACTGCGACACATCAAAGTTATTTACAATGTTTCGACCACGCTACTAATGAAATACAGTCACCTGTGCAATGCTAGACTCGCGCTTAAACAGAACAGTTCAGATTGCCTAATGACTACGCAAGGCACCATCAGCTTGTGTGCAACAACCACCATGACGATGTAAGGTGTCACCTGAAGCGAATGTGTTAATAGTAAAATTGCAGTATGTGATGGAATTGTAAGGAAGTAGTGGTTGTTTGTTGCAAATGATAAATAGGTCAAGAGATTAAAAAAGAGTAAAAAAAGGGAAGATTACATACAAAAATACTGTTTTACAATAAAGTTTTACATTTTCAAGAGCTGGTTTAGCATGGTATTATAACTGATCATTTTGGCTAGCTTGGTGCTATGATATTTCTCACCCTTTACAGTGATGAAGAGAAATTCTTATCCATTAGTAACTTGCACCCAATGTTTTAATGAAAAAAAGTTATGGCGTGGGGTTTTGTAAACTTTAGTCAAGCTGATCAGTGAAATAACTTGCCGGTACAATGGTTGAAACTATTTAGAAAAATAGTTCAAAGTATGACTGCACACCCATAGTGACAACTAGAACAGCACTAGAACAAAGCAGTGCTTGCTTTTTGGGCATGTCTTTTATTTGTGTACACATGTATATGTGTGTAGTATTATTAAATAATGTTCAAAAAGGTTAATAAAACAACAATATTTCACTATTTATAAACATTTATTTTGAAAATATCAAAAGTCAAATCTGAGGTTATGGCCACAACAGGTTGTCTTAAAATGTGTCACGTGTGTGTATGATCTTTAAATTTCACACTACTAGTTTTTTAGTTTTAACTACATTTATTTGAAGATAAGAAAAATACACTTTGGAACATTATGATAAAATAGGACATATTAAAAAGGCACACATCAATCACATTATCAATTAACTGAAAATATAACAACTTATAAAATAATAATATTTAAAATCTCACTAAAAGTTTGATTACAAAAATAATCATCATATGGCACCAACATCTTGTTTGTACTTTATTGATCTAAAGTATTACAAGAGGAGTGTTTTAGTGAGGAAAATGTCACAACATTTTGTTATTGAAGTATTTAATCATACTTAAATGTTTAGTATAAAAGTATTTTCACCACAATAGATAGGTAGGTCTTTCCTACTAAGAACTATACAGAGCATACTAACG
This sequence comes from Stictocephala bisonia, assembly GCA_035578905.1. Lineage (NCBI taxonomy): Eukaryota > Metazoa > Arthropoda > Insecta > Hemiptera > Membracidae > Stictocephala > Stictocephala bisonia. Next base: position 457,358 of record JAQJVL010000048.1, read on the forward strand.
TAAAAGAAGAAACATATTGTAAAATCTAACAAATTTAAATCAGAATGTTTATAAATTTATAAAATAAAAAAAACTCATGTTTAAAGTTGAACATGTAGCAACTATAATGGGGAAAAATATTTTTAATTTGATAACAAGAATATTGTTTAGTGTTGTTGAATTTAGAGGGTTTTAGTACACTATACAATATATTTCTTATTTGTTCCAGAAAGGAAACAGTTATCTTGACCTTTTGTACATCAGTCTATGAAACTACTATTACTTTGTTGGTATTTATTTAACTGATAAACACATGATTTCCGCCTTTGGGTCCCCTGATTATTTGAAATGTTTTAGCTACTTTTATGTTAAAGGCTGTACTAAATATATGCATCAATTATATTTAAGAAAATCAACCGGTTAGAAGTAAACAGCTTCTTGATGAGTTAGAACTCAGGATTTCAACTGTTTATAGAGGAGTTTACAGTAAACACAAACAAAATATTTGCTGGCAATATTTAAATGACTTCACATATGTTACCATTCATGGGAAAACTTTAGGTCTTTAAGAGTTGTGAAACATGATTCCATTACAGATGCTGAATGAATCACTACGAGTATGTCGGTGAGTCAATACCACTGGACGTGTAAGGTGGGTGGGTTAGTCAATATCACTGTATGTGTATGTGTGGGTGGATGGTTACCTCCTATGCTTAATACCTTAAGTTTCTATGAATTATTTTCCTCTGAAAGACCTTTCTCACTGAGGATTAGATGTACAATCATCTACTATATAAATAAATTAGGAGTTTGTCTGTAAACATTTAGAATTGACTATATTTGATCTATCATCATGTTTTATACATTAAAGAATTTGAAAAAACCTTATTTCAATTTCTGTTTATTGGTAACACTTCCTTTGTTCGCTTTCATTTTCAATGAAATATTTTGTCTTTATGTTATAAATGCTTAATTTTGTATTTATCCTATAAATGCATGCATCTTAGGGGTTTAACTTAAGAACTGCCACTGTACGTCTATGGGTGGCCGGTGGGTCACTAACACTACACGTCTATGGGTGGGCGGATGGGTCACTACCACTGCACGTATATGGGTGGGAAGGTGGGTCACCACCACTGCACATCTATGGGTGGGCGGGTGGGTCACTACCACTGCACGTCTATTGGTGGGTGTGTGGGTCACTACTATCGCACGTCTATGGGTGGGCCGGTGAGTCACTAACAGTGCACGTCTATGGGTGGGCGGTGGGTCACTAACACTACACGTCTATGGGTGGGCGGATGGGTCACTACCACTGCACGTCTATTGGTGGGTGTGTGGGTCACTACTATCGCACGTCTATGGGTGGGCCGGTGAGTCACTAACAGTGCACGTCTATGGGTGGGCGGTGGGTCACTAACACTACACGTCTATGGGTGGGCGGATGGGTCACTACCACTGCACGTCTATGGGTGGGAAGGTGGGTCAATACCACGTACAGTGGTATTGACCCACTCGCCCACCCACACACGTACAGTGGTATTGACCCACCTGCCCACCCATACACGTACAGTGGTATTAGGTCAATACCATTGTACGTGGCTATGGGCGGGCGGGTGGGTCAATACCACTGTACGTGTCTATGGGCGGTGGCGTGTGGGTTATTAGTATAAGCTTCGTACATCAAACATGTTTTGAATACAATCCATTCAATACAAACAGCTGAGTAGAATTGAAACATTGAGTAATAAGAGGATTGTTTTATTTTAATTTGTATTACCAGCTGTTTACTGTGATTTGCTATGAAATGATTGCTAGGTACTAACAAACCTAAGGTAACCAACAAATTACTAGGTGTTTGGCTACCAATTATTTTTACATAAATGACACATGTACAAATGTTTAGTAGAAATGTTATCTTCTAGCTGAAAGAGTAGAAGGACACTATCACTGTGTGTATGGGTGGGCGGGTGGGTCAATACCACTGTATGTGTGTGGACGGGCGGGTGGGTCAATACCACTGTACGTGTGTGGGCAGGCGGGTGGGTCAATACCACTGTACGTGTGTGAGCGGGCGGCGGGTCAATACCACTTTACTTGTGTGGGCGGGCGGGTGGGTCAATACCACTGTACGTGTGTGGACGGATATGTGGGTCAATACCACTGTACGTGTATAGGTGGGCGGGTGGGTATGGTTAAAGCTTCGGACTGCGGAGGGCAAGTTACAAAGTTTGAATCCCCACTGATCCACTTGTCGGTACTTCACTCGTTGATTAACGTTTACACACAGGCTTGCAAGCCCATGTGAACTGCCAAGTTAAATAATTGCCACTGTACATAAATAAATAATAAATACATACATAAATAAATACATAATAAATACCACTGTACGTGTATGGGTGGGCGGGTGGGTCAGAACCACTGTACGTGTATGGGTGGGCGGGTGGGTCAGAACCACTGCACATCTATGGGTGGGCGGATGGGTCACTACCACTGCACATCTATGGTGGGCGGGTGGGTCACTACCACTGCACGTCTATGGTGGGCGGGTGGGTCACTACCACTGCACGTCTATTGGTGGGCGTGTGGGTCACTACTATCGTACGTCTATGGGTGGGCCGGTGAGTCACTAACAGTGCACGTCTATGGGTGGACGGGTGGGTCACTACCACTGCACGGTTATGGGTGGGCGGATGGGTCACTACCACTGCACGTCTATGGTGGGTGGGTGGGTCACTACCACTGCACCTCTATTGGTGGGCGTGTGGGTCACTAATACCGCACGTCTATGGGTGGGCCAGTGGGTCACTACCACTGCACGTCTATGGGTGGGCGGGTGGGTCACCACTGCATGTATATGGGTAGGCGAGTGGGTCACTACCACTGCACGTCTATGGGTGGGCCGGTGAGTCACTACAACCCAATATATCCAAAGTATCCGTGATATTCTTAAGGACTATGTTTTATTTTAATGATATTTTATTTTGATTTTTGATATCTGCAATAACAGAAAATTTGCTACTGAATATTTTTTAGCACACTAAAATCTTTATTTTCCATAGCATCTATTTGGATAGTGAAAACTATAATTATTTAAAAACATGATCAGACAAACAAAATATACATTAAAAAGTTTTACAGCTCATAAATATAAATATATACATATATAAGTTTTTAGCGAGTTTGTATGATTATACTAGAAAAACCATGCCGACAAAGCACAAAAATGCATTAATTTACACAACATAAATATTACTATTATTACAATACTAAGTAATGTGACCAAATATATGGCAAGATCTCACAACAAAACAGTTACCAAAACTAAAACACATTATGCTATACCAGTGGCATGTTTGAGCTAACAATTTTACTAACACATTATTTGCATAATATACATATCCAATTTTAAAACCAAAGTGCAATCATGATAAAAATTCAAACGTAAAAAGTTAATAAATGTAATTTTTAGTGTGATCAACGAACAATCCTTCCCCTAAAAACAATTATGTACAGTAAAATATTTCTTTAAATGGCAATATTCATATAGTTTACAATATTCACAAATTGGAGTAAGTACTATTCTGAAGTGATCAGATGGTTGAATCAGCATCAGAGCTTGGTTCAGGACTAGTCGTACTTCCCAGCAAGGGAGTGCTTCCTCCAGACTGACTAAGTTGTACAGAACCATTTTGTGAACCATCATCTTTTACAGCAAATCCTAGTCTTATCAGCTCTTCACTTATATTTATATCCTATAAAAAAGTATATATTGAATTATACAATTTAAATATTACAGTTAGAAAGATCTGGAAATATTAGTCACCATTAGAATAGTTTATATTCCAGCCTTAACATTTGAATCACTAACTAAAATGTACATAAGAACAAGAAGAAAATTATTATCGAAAAGAGGAAAAAATAAAGACAGAGAAAGGGAAAGTTCAAAGTAAACCATCTTCATGTTGCAAGAATAAAAACTATATGTTTAGTTTTATTGAGTCCTTTAATAATACATTACGAAAACCAGTCAGAAATTGATCTTGAGCCTACATACCAAAATTATTATCTGGCATTTCTCAGTGGAATATCCTACTAAGCATTAGTAACTATAATATTCAGTTTATAATATACAGACTGATCAGTATCTGTGCAAGATATACATTTAATTTTATACTTGCATGTTTCCAATAAAAATTACAAAGCAAAAATCAATTGATTTGTTTATTTAGGATGTAAAAACAAATATAGAATCTAAATAGGCACTTTTGAATCTAATTTTAAACAAAACAAATAATAAATGTACTTTAACTGTAATTTTAAATGAATATAATCATTTTCCTCTCACCTAAAAAATATACAAAATCTAATCAATATAGATACTGGAAAATCATCAATTTTACTACTGGAAAAATAAAGAAACTGCAGTAAATTTATTTATATTACTTTTCTATATTTCCAATAGTTAAATCTTCTCAAGAATGACTAATAAACAGTACTTTAAATTCTTATAATTAATTACTCTTCTTTTATATTCTCTTCACAACAAATCAACTACTGATGGCGCAGAAATTATGTGTACCCGAGTTTGAAAGTTGTTGGCTCAGAAACTAGGAAGCCTATGGAAAATTGAACCGCACGATTGTTTTCCTGGTTTAATTGTGAGTTATGAAATTTCAAATTTTAAAGTTTTATTGGAAGTTTTTAATAATTTTTATCATAGTTGGAACAAAAAAGTACCCAAATTTCAACTAGATTTCATTGTGCATAAATTTTACACTTTTAACTTATCTTATTATCTAAAACAAGCAACGTACGGATGAAAATTTTTTTTGGCTCCGTGGATTTTTAATTTTTAATTATTTTAGGGAGTTTTCGACCACGAGAAATCGATTGGCACCAGTCTCAACCCTGGGAAAACTCTGATTTCTGCCCCAGTAAATGCAGTGATTTTAAATTGATTTAAAACTAATTTAAATGCATTTAAAATCACTGAATTTACCTATGCTTATTAAAGTAATGTTTTGTAACTATATATTTCATAAGGATTATAGCATAAGCAATTAATTAATTTTAAGACTTCTAGAAGCCAAGAATTGTTGTAGGAAATTGATAAAAACTTTATTTCTTGAAAAGTTAAAATTCTGAAATTAATGATAGAAAACATTTCTGTAAACCATATATTAAAATATAACATCGATACATTAACTTGTTTTTCAGTGGTAAAAATGTTTACCATTTAATTATTCTACACAGTGATAAGTAAATAATACCACTGTACATGTAAGGATAGGTGGGAGGGTCAATACCACTGTACGTGTAGGGGCGATGTACAGTGAACACTAGTTATAATTCCGGCACCACTATTGTTCCTACTTGGATAAAAATTAATAAAACTTATAATCAATTTAAAAGTGCGTACGTTACACAAAGTGCAATTAAACGAGAAAAAGAATGGTGTGATTGGATTTTTCATAGGCCTCTTAGTAGTATCTATGTTAACAACCTTCAAACTTGGGTACACATAATTTCTGCACTAACAGTATAAAAAATTCAAGTTTTATAAAATAAATCACATTTTTGTAATATACAAAAAAAGTAGAAAGATTAATTTTCAAAATATTTAAACGATGTTTACAATTAATTATTGAATGGTGAGCATGGTAAGTGATTTTTTAATTTCTTGGTATGAGCTCTTTACTTCTGATGTAGAATGTTTGTTTGGTCACTATTGAATAGAGAAATATATTAAAACACATATTGTAATTTAGAAATCATAATTTGAATAAAGGTTACTGACTGATATAAACTATCTAATATACAATAAAAAGTTTGATCAACATAGACAGTACTGTCATGCCATTATTACTCACTTCTGGTCCACTGGTGTCGTACAGACTAACACGAGGCACAGGACTGCCACCTCTACGTCCCCGAGGCTGAGCATCACAGGACACCACTTTAGCCATCATGGGCTTCCACTGGGCAACATGGCACAAGTCCTCAAACAAATCTGTGGCTTTCTCACTCCAACGCTCTCCTTCACTGGAAAAAAATTAAAATAAGCTACAAATCCTCAAACAAGTCTGACTATCATTCCATCACTCTCCCTTGCTAAAAGGTTATGTAAAAACCAGATGTATATACATGTATAAATAATTTTTAATTTTTTTTATTTTTGTAGTTTGAACTAACCTACAGTGCACAAAAAAAATCTTAGAACATTTTCAAGATATACATTTTAAAGATATTCTTGTTGCTAACATGCTTACAAATTTGTATGGTCTTACCTTTAAAAATGTCTGAGTTGTAGAATTTTTATTTTGAACATGTTGTTTGGAATTTTCGCCCCCAATTTCAACGCTAATGGGCGATCGTTTCGGTTTTCGTCTACCGTTACTCATATTTACACTTCGATATAAACACTAAACAAACTATAAAGAAGCAAAATACTAATTATGAAATAAATAAAACCACTCTAAAAACAACTAAAAGTAATACGCAAACACAGCTAACATCAAACGGACACATATGCTAAAGGTAGCAGTAAACTACTGATTCAGAACAAACAACTCAAGTTGTAAGTCCAGACGTTCAATTCAAAGATGCGTAAAATTAAAGTTATTATTCCAAAGACGATAAGGAAATTATATTTAACAATGATGCCAAAAATTCAATTTTTATATCAGCTGTTACAAGTAATTTTTAAAGACTTAAAAGGATGCACCAATGAAAATACTAATTTCTTTAATATTACAAAAAATTACCTGATTTTTTTTGTAATATTATGTTACTGTGAATAAAAAGAAGCTACTACCTTATCTTGCTCTTACATATCTTGACTTACATAAAAATTTATACATCTCAAGTTCTAACAGACAGAAATTCATAAAAATAGTGTCATTCTAAATAGATTATAGTCCTCTAAATATTTAGATAGATTTAAGATTGTTTATTCAAGGACTAGATTTTTTCCATGGTAACACTAAAAAAATTCAAAGAGTTTTGTTCCAATTAAAGCAAAAATTATTTATTTACTTTAAAAAGATAATACGAACACAATTCTACATAATAATTAGTATAGTCTAGTCAAGAATGTGAGGTAAAAAAGTACTATAAGTAGTTTTTGAGATATATCAATTTTTGTTTAGAAAAACACTGAAAAATTAAACTTTCGGCAATCTCCCACTAAATCAAGAGCAGACCCTGCTTATTGCACTAGCCTATAATGGAGCGGTGAAGTGCATCATTTAAATATATATTTATTTTAGGTATATAAAATATTGAAATCCATGACATTTTCAGTTTTTCTGAATCTGGACAAAACCTGGAATAAAATAACAAAACAATTAAAAATATAAATTCTTTTGCGATTTTCTGTGGCACATCCCCTTAATTAGTTCCAAACCCTGTTTTATTAAGATAGTGTAATTAATTTGACTTTAGTTTTTAGCATATGTTAGATAATTCTAGACCAGAGTTCCTTATTCAGTATATGGTTATATCTTCCTTGGCCAGTTCTCTAATTTACTTGCATAGTTCCTATTTTGTTTTCATTACCATTTATTACAAAATTAATTGTAGACCATCTATTGCTATGATCTCAAATAGTCATACAATTTTGCTCTATCGCAGTGTTAATAAAAAGGCATGAAACATTACTTAAGGTAGATTTATGTTCTAAACACCGTATAAAATAAATCAGACCTCAATAATATTACTATAAGATTTCATTGATGGGTTGCCTTTGTATGGTGTTGGTAAAGTTTATTAAAGAAAGCTTGGGTTAACCAGGTCATAAGAATAAATACAAAAATATAAAGAAGAGCGGTTTGACGTAATATTTCGTAGTGGATTATTAATTAAAAATACAGAGACATCCTTGGTGTTGAATGAGACAAGCGGTCTAAGGCATTGCACTGTTATAGGTACAACGCTAAGGATCGTCAGTTTAAATCTAGATGCTGATGGTAATTTCTTTTGTGCACCTTAATAGAGGCACTGGTCTGTGGATAATGGTATAGGGCTTATCTTAAATAAACAATGTTAGGCTTGGAGGTTGGAAGTTTGACGAGATCAGTATTTCTATTATAGCTGCTCGTGACAACACATGCATGAAAATAGGTAAAAAAATAACCATTTTGATGAATAAAAACAATTCCGGTTCTGAAGGGTTAGGTGATAAATGAAAGAATATGTAGTATTATTATTTAAATTGTTACTTAAATCGATTGACAGATTCGTATCCTTAGTATATGTTATGAATTAATGAATATATTTGATTGACTGAATCCAACACAAAAGTATGCAGTATTTTATTTAGCAAATTCAATGGACTTGGGGCCTATAGGGTAAAAAGTATTTTTGAAAGATTAAGGTTACTGAGAATCTGTCAAATCCAAAGTGTGAATTGGAGAAACATGTTTTGGACCTAAGAACACCAAACAATGTGTTATCCCCATTATACAAGAACCCATAAGTGTAAGTGTTAGCAGAAGAAATGTGAGTATTGACAAAGGGCACTTCCCTCAAGTTGCAAGATGCATGTTACAGGGCCATTAAAGAAGGAAATACCCTCACTTATACTGCTCACACCTTTCTTAGTAGAGGCTTATTATTGTTACTGTAGCATAGACATCTAACACATTAAATTAAGTAACTTATTGCTTTAAAACATCATATTTTTGGAAAATTATACAGTTTGAATATGAATTAAATGTTGTAATATAGTCAATTTCTAACTGATGCATTAAGAGCAGTAACCAAAAGCAAGAGGATCAAACATATATTTGGTGAACTATAAAATCAGACTTTAGAACTACAGTAATAAATAAAAACATGCCATTAAAGCAGGCTACAATTTGCTGTTTTTTTCAGTTTCTTTTATCTGTTTTTAATCAGTTAAAAATATAGAGGCCAACTAGCTGCGACTGTGATTTATTTAGATTTAATTAAATTAACTTTATGATATTGCCAGATATGCTGAACCAACAAGAGTTAATCAAACTATCATGCCTATTTCTTAGTAAAGTCAGCTATTGGAAATCTTTAAAAGTTAAAACCTTCAAATTCTTTTGAATTAAATTGAGGAATGGGTAACAGCTTTATTCAACAAATTATTTGATGTGGATGACAAAACAGACTTAGTGGTAGAATAAATATAGTTAAAAATAAGTTACAACAAATATTCTTTTTGAAAACAGAAGGTTCTGTGGGCTAGAATATAAGTAAATAACATAACAATGGAGTATTGACTTGTAAAGATTGGGTACAAAACAGATGGGCAGATGACATGCAACTGTTAAGAATATCAATTCTATAGAGCAATTTTAGAGAGGGTAATTTTGATTGAAGTAAAATAATGAGCGATTTAGATTTCTCTGCTATTAAAACAATTTATATTGACTATTTAATTTCAAATGTCTTATATTCAAATGAAATAAGTTTACATTGCTGTAAAAAAGTTGTTCGAACTGAATAACATAAAGCAGGATTTAATTTAAATATGAGCTAATATATTTATTTTTTTCAAACGTCACTTGTTAGGGAGTTTCAAGTTCCTGACAAACTTAAAATTAGATTACTTGAATAAAAATATGAAAAGACCAATAAAACATGCATTTTGATTAATAGAAAGGAAAGTTTTAATTATACCTGATATGAGAATATATTGAAAAAAAACCTTATACCACTTATTATTATACTTAAGAAATAATGTGTCACAAAAAAGATTTGTCATAACTGTTAATTTGGTTTGTAAAACCACTTGACTTAAATTTTGTTGTGAATGGAATTCTACTCAGGTTTTAATGAGTACAAAACTATTATTTAACACGTTCACTGCTGATGGTGCGGATCCGCACCCTGCTGCCTGTTCTGAGCATGCGCTTGGTGCGGATCCGCACCATATTGGATGACTCATGTTATTTGTTTAGTGTGCGCCGAGCACTGTCCACAGACAGAGGATTCATTGTGAGCTTGCTTAAAACATTCAGTTAAACAAATTTTTACTGTTCGTTCGTAGCTAGCGATTTAATTTTTTTCGTACAGTTATGATACGAAGTTGGTGCGGATCCGCACCAAGCGCATGCTCAGAACAGGCAGCAGGGTGCGGATCCGCACATCAGCAGCGAACGTGTTAATAAATGACACATAATATATAAGTATTTCGGAAAGACACTAAATAAGCAAAGTGTACTTAATTTTATTAATTAGACTTTGCCTGTCACTATAAATAAACTTGAGGTAGTTAGTATAAATTAGTTGTAATAATTAATCAAGATCCAAAAGAAATGTTCAAAGTGCTTTCCACTGTGATCACAAGAAACAATTTTAAGTTATCTCTGCTTGAACCATTTAGCAAATTTTTTTATTCTTTATATCACATAACAATTCTGTTTCTAAAACCCTTATTTAAAATTATGTTTTAATATTGTTTATTTCATATGGCCTAACATGAAAAAATAACTGATATAAGATCTGATTAGTTATATCAGTTATCTTTGGTGAACTGTGAAGAATTCCAGTTTTAGCATTTCCATTACAATGTTATGACAAAACTTTTATCTTACAAATGTTGTTTTAATATTGTTTGTTTCATATGGCCTAACATGAAAAAATAACTGATATAAGATCTGATTAGTTATATCAGTTATCTTTGATAAACTGTGAAGAATTCCAGTTTTAGCATTTTCGTTACAATGTCATGATAAAACTTTTATCTTACAAATGTTGTTTTAATATTGTTTGTTTCATATGGCCTAACATGAAAAAATAACTGATATAAGATCTGATTAGTTATATCAGTTATCTTTGATAAACTGTGAAGAATTCCAGTTTTAGCATTTTCGTTACAATGTCATGATAAAACTTTTATCTTACAAATGTTGTTTTAATATTGTTTGTTTCATATGGCCTAACATGAAAAAATAACTGATATAAGATCTGATTTGTTATATCAGTTATATTTGGTAAACTGTGAAGAATTCCAGTTTTAGCATTTTCGTTACAATGTCATGATAAAACTTTTATCTTACAAATGTTGTTTTAATATTGTTTGTTTCATATGGCCTAACATGAAAAAATAACTGATATAAGATCTGATTAGTTATATCAGTTATCTTTGATAAACTGTGAAGAATTCCAGTTTTAGCATTTTCGTTACAATGTCATGACAACACTTTTATCTTAAAAATGTGGTTTTTATGCACTATCACCAAAAAACTACTTTCGTGCAAAATGTATATGGTGACCATATTGATAGTTAATAGTAAAAACAATGCCTAACCACAAATTTGCATGTACTTTCGCTGGAAAGATGTCCAGCAAAACATCTCGGAGGCCAGACACTCAATTTTGTGACTGGGAGAAGTCACACAATAAAAAAATTGTTTCTTGGCCCAACATCACAAAATAAATTATATATATGTGTTCAGTATAAATAACATTTAATAAATATTATTAATAGAGAACAAATGACTTCAATTTATCCAATTCTCCCAACACACATATAAAGATATAAACTATTTTTCACAAAAAAAATATAGTTAACAATATTAAAAGATTGTTACATTTTGTAAAAAGTAAAAAACTATAGTCTATTGCAATTCTTTACACCCCGAATACAAGAAGTTGTCAAGTTAGATAAAAAACTGCAATATTTCATAAGCTTTCAAACAATAAGCTACACAAATAAATTTTCTTTAAACTTATGCGAACTCTAGTGGTTTGAATGTTGAAAAACACAGAGTGCTTAAAATCATTAAAAAATCTAAATTAAAACAACAACTTACAAGTTTGCCTGAAGAAATGTTACTACCTGTTATAAATGTTACTAAATGTGTAATTGTTAATTTTAATGATATTTAAATTTACATTTTATTTATTTGTTACATCAAACATACATAGGATATTGGTTTATTAAAATAAAGTGCATTAGAGTTGGACAAAACAATAACACTTTTAATTTATTTTATGTTCAAATTGCCTTCTGTTTTCCCTTATACAAGTTCTTTTTCCAATAGCGTGCATGGTGACTTTGAATGACAGTTTATTTCTCACTTTGTTCGCAGCATCAATAATGCGGTTGCGCAAATAATTTTCACCCCAAACAAATGCAGCTCCACCAACACATCGCCAACAACTCCAGCCCACACATTTATACTGAACCAATGCTGGAAAGGTTTTATTACAGCTTTAGGATTCTCTGTTTCTCTGATATGCATGTTGTTGTAAGAGTTGAAAACTCCCTCTGGAGTGAATCGTGCCTCACCTGTCCACAGTATCTTTTTCAAAAAATGGTACTTCTCAATGTCTCTGTTCAAGATCTAGCGACAGAATACCTTTCTATTTTCATAATCATTCAGTTCAAGAGACTAGACTTGAGTGAAATGATATGGATGAAACATATCATCTTTCAAAACTTTTGATACCTTCCAATGAGTAAGACCAGTATCAGCCGCTAATCGCCTTTCTGGATTATCTTCTACCATTCTTAAAATATCTTCCTCTGCAAAAACATCAATATTTGGACCTACCTCTTTTTTGAGACTCTGAACAGATCCTGTTTCTAATAAGTGCTGATGGAATCGGGAAAATACTTGTGAACTAGCAACAATACGGGCAGGATAGTGAATTTCATATTCCTTCTGGGACGATTGTGCACTAATATCACAAAATCCATAGATGTAATGCATATCGACGTACTCCTGATTTGAAAAAGACATCGTTATAACTTGGTTAACCGCCTAGGACTGACTGACCAAAGTGTTCTATCTGAACCTGTATTAATCAATCTAAACAAGAAATGGGGCTGAACATACATGACTAAACCTAAAGAGATAAGATCAACTTATCTTATCATAATTGTGGAAGGTTAGCTAGATTGAAAATATCTAATACTGTACTGGGAAACAATGTTTGTGCCAAAAGACTTTTACAGATGCCAATAAATACAGTAGTAGTCTTAAATGTATTTATTGGCTAAAAATTATAAAAATTACAATTACATACAAATTAAGAGTATTGCTTGGGGCATAAATGATATGGATGATATGGAAATGAGCATAGAGCATTTTAGTTTTTATAAATAAAATTTAAAGATCAGTAAAATTAACAATTACACATTTAGTAACATTTAGAAGAGTTAGAAACATTTCTTCACGTAAACTTGTATGTTCTTCACGAACATTCAAACCCTAAAGCTCGCACAAGTTTCAAGAAAATTTATAAGTGTAGCATATTGTTTCAAAGCTTATGAAATGGCACAGTCTTTTTTATCTAACTTGACACCTTCTTGTATTCAGGGTGTAAAAAATTGCAATAGTCCATAGTTTTTATTCCTTTAACAAAATGTAACAATTTTTTTACTTTGGCATAATTTACAACATCGATTTCTTCTTTAAACCTACAAACCATTGACTTATTACTATTGGAAATTTAACGCAGCATATGTTAATGGTATAATTTGTTGAGATATGTCTAGAAATGGGTGAGAAATCGCAGTCTTAGGTCTCAACTCAAAGCACATGATTTAAAGAAAAGTTAAAAAAATTCTTTTCGAAGCCAATTTTGAGAGTTGGAACATTTTATATACATAATTAAACTCATGTACATTGAACTTTTACCCAAATTTTTTTAACACTGATTACCAGCCATCCTGTATAACTTTAACATACATAACATTCTTAGATATAAGCGATCCATCAATATTAAACTAATCCATTGATTTAAGTTTGTAGGTTTTATAAAGAAGCCTTTTTAATCACTTGAATCACATACAAATTAAATAAAAAGTGTATACCATGGTATTACTATCAGAATATTACATGCATGGAGATTAATTACATGTATATTTATTGAATTATTCAATATGATGAATGCTGTTTGAAAATATTTAAACTGAAATAAATAAAATAAATATGATTGAAATAATTTAATATTTTTCATTTAACATTTTTAGTAGAACATCAAATGTTGGTAACAAATTATTCTAATAATATGAGAAAACAAATAAATATACAATCATGTTAGTGGCTAAACATTTCATTTGAATATAACAGTTTTTATCATGTCTATTGAAGAAAAACATTGGCTATCAATCGTTATTACAAAAATGTTACAATGATTAAGATATTGTGCTTGTTGAGTGTATTGTTGACAGGTGTAAGATGAGAGATAAAGGGTTGGGCCAGGTTGCATGAGGCATGGTGAGCGTGCCAAGCAGTGCGAACCTGTAATTAAAACTTTGACCCTACAATCAATACAGACACTCCAGCTGACAGTGCCAACATGTGCACAACTGCGTGACTACTCACAAGTGACTTATCACCTATCATGTATCCTCAATTCTATTGAATATGAGGATAACTGCGAAAGCATTTAATTTATTTATTAATTATCCAATCACTCTAAGTTTTGTTTTGACACTTAATCTGACAGCAGTACAATACATAGGTGTTTTCAAAGTCTTTAAGACAACAGAATCTAAAAAAAAAATTAACAAGCCAGAGCTTGAGCTTTTTCAACACACGAGTGGTTGCACGACGGCAAATTGCTCACGCTTTCTCTAGCAGTACGTCTAAATTGCAATTTCATGGGTTTAAGCAACGAAATTGACTTTTTCAACTCTTATAAGAAAGAATTTTTATGGTAACTTTTTAGTTTTAGTATTGGTCAGTTAAAATAATTCAGTATTTTATCACAACTAATCAAACGTCAGTAATTTGTCACCATGCATAAAATAATTATTTTTTCTAATGGTATCAAATTTACTTACGGTTGTGAAATATTTATTTAAATTGTTAATTAGGCTTTAATATAACATCTGACAAAATAAATTGAGTTGACACAATTATCAATATGAAAAGTCTTTGTAGTGTTTTACCAGCATGAAAATTGTTAGTCAAAGTCCATTTTTTCATTGTTCACTACACATCTGTTATGACTTGGTGTGATATGTCCTTTATAAATAGTTATTTGACAAGGACTGCACTTTACAGTGGTATTCATGTTTTAAATTATTCCAGAGTAAAAATATTGTCCCTGTTCAGCTACAGGAACAGTTTGCTGATTACATTGTCAAGATTAAAAACTTTACTTAACCTCAATTTTATTGGTTGATAGCTTATTTATTCGGTCCTTGGTGAAATTTTAATTAAAAATTGTGAAATTATTACATCTGTTTTATTTAAATTTCATTAGTCTTGAAATCTTGTAGGCATTGCTTGCACTTTTTTTAAATTCATCGAGCAAAGTTCTTTTAAATTCTTGGTTTGTGAAAGCAAAGATTGAACAGTTTATCTCCCAGTAGACCCAGCTGGGTCTGACCTAAGCTGCACAAGAACACCCCACGTATTTTCCCTTATTAACTATTAAGTCAACTTTTTCGCAAGTAAATCATTTTCTAGTGGCAGGGGGTAAAAATGTCACAGTTTATATTTTTACCCATGCCTTGTATTTTTGTTGTCTATCTGAGCTTTTGCTCAGTTGTCTAAAATATAGGATCCAGGATTTTGTTTTAAAAAGAACATTTCCAGACTAGAAGTGTAAAAAGTTTTTGAGTCAGTTAGAGCCCATACTTTCATGCCAAATTTCCCCGGGTTATTAGGCATGTAAACTCCGAAAGAACACTTGCTTAGAAAGTTAAAAAGCATTTCACTTATGGTTACACACTCACTATAACTGTTGTTTTCTTAACAAAATCACAGGAAAACTCTCCATACAACAAAATTTATCTTCAGATTTCCTGAGTTCATGGTCACGAATAGCCCTCTCTCAAAAAATGTCATGTTTCGTTACAAAAAATGAAATCGGCTGCCATGTTAAGTCTTAATATTTCTACACCTAGGCCAAGGTTCAAGTGATTTGAATGCAAGACAGACTAAATATAGAAGATAAATTGGGGCTTTTATTTAGGCTTAATCTGTATCTATCGAGCTCATATTTATTTCTGACTTGGGCTATCTGTTGATTTGTGTATAAAAGTATATTGCATATATTACTGCTGGTGGGAAAAAAGGTTCCATCATTCTATTTCACTCTGCGCCTCTTACATGTTTAGTAGGGCCTGGACATTTAGTACGAAAGTGTCTTTGTTGGGATCTATCTGACTATAAAGTGAGGTTAGGTTCATTTGTATATGACAATTCAACTAGTTTTAAATAAAATAAATAATAAGTTGGTTCATATAAACAATCATCTGATAATTTAATAATACAAATAAATGTATATCTATTTAAAGTACCTATTTATAGAATAACTCATAGGTACCATAATTAATTATTATTGTAATAATATTATTTATTTCAGTCACTAATCAAACATTTTAAATTTAATTCAACTACATTTACTATAATATAACTCAAAACTAATTTATAATCAATTTCATAAAATAAAATAGTAAAAGTGATTTAACATCAAAAATTAATTAATAGACATTAGAAGAACCACTGGGTGAGATTAGCTATCACACATTTATAAAATATTTGTCATTCTCTATCCACTTTCCATAGTCATTAACAAGAATGCCTTGTTTATCTAAATATATAAAATATACTAGCACGAACAACCATGCCCTACTATAAGTAGTCTCGTTTTAACAATATCTAGCTGAAGTTTATGTATTAATATGTTTATGTGCCATTATAGACTGAAATGAAATATAAGTAGGATTAGTAACAGAATTTACATATCTTGGTTTTCTTGTAAAATTTCTATGTTTAAATTTAAATATATGTTACCATGTTCCTAGTTTTCATGAAAGCTATCCAAAGAATCACTTCTTGGATCTTAATTATGAAAAATTTTTACTGAGTTTTCCACATCACTTTTATCACAGAAATAATCATCGAGTTCACTTGAACTTGAAAGTAATTCCAGCACAATAACTAATGAATATTGAAAATACTATCTTGTTCTTCTTAATTCATATTTACAAATCCCAAATAATACACAAAACTAAAAAATAAAACATTTAGTAAACAAGTGAGTGCTTGTGCATGAGCAATTTGCTCATAGTCCAGGTTTATAAAACAATCACCTGAGCCATACATTGGCTAGTGGCTACTCAAGAGATGTGGTGATAGAAGGGTTGTCAATATCACCATAAAAAAAAAAAAAAAAAAAAAAAAAATGGAAATTATTTGTAAGACAGTATTTGTATATATAGCGCATGGGTATTTTGTTAGCTACCATTTATTTAATTTTAAAAAGAAATAAAAGCTGTTTTTAACTTGGGAAAAACTCCAAAAGTTACTAGATATTAATAGAAATAAAAATGTCAGTGATCTCCTGTCACAGAGCTAAATCCAATCCTTCAAGCCATTTAAGACCTGCCTCACTGATTCCATTTATGCTAGCTAATCCCTTCGCAAAACAGCACTCTGGGCACAAGGGGCACTCTGAAACTATGTGATTCAATGTTTGGAAAGACTCTCCACAAAAAAAGATATGTATATTGAATGATCAGTTTACTTACCGTGGTTTGACATTAGCCAATGTACACTCAATGGCTTGAAAACGAAGCTTGAGAAAATCAGTTCTAAGTTGCAGTACCTTATTTCTCTTTATGTAATCCGAGTCTCCATAATCCACATAGTAAACATCTACTTGACTATCATTTTCATTTACATTGTCCACATCAATTGCTTTAACTTCTGCACGATACCATTTACTGTCTTGGTTATATGGAGCTGCTACTATTTGTCCAATTTCTAGCTAGAAAAAAATAAAATTAAATTTAGTTTTGGAAATTTTATTCATTTATTAAATCTATAGAAATTTGATGAATTGTAACTATACATTTATAAAACTTTATTTTCAAACCTTCATCTAAAATTTATTTGACAAGTAGTGGTGACTTGTAGAACATTACATATTGAGGCCCAATTTAATTATAAAAAGTTTGAAATGATTTATAAAATAGCTTGATACTTTAATAAAATGTTAAGTACGAATTTTCATTCAGTCATAATATTAAACAACATAAATTTGAAGCTGTGTGTAGTTTTACATAAAGAAAAATTATTAGCTTCCACTCAAATTCTGATCTGATCAAGAGACGTGATAGAGTCTCGCGCCAAGTAGATAAAAAAATTAGGCACAAAAATAATCAAAAACAGCTGTTCATTTAAGTACATTAAAAAGGCAATGCCATGTATCATTTACAGGAAAACCAGCGATTATGACGTCATCCAAACCTTATTTCTTTATAATCTTGAAATGTATAAAATATTTTGATAATTCAAGATCATTTTCATTCCTCAATAAGCTTATAAGGAATCGAATGACAGGTCGATGAACTAAATCGGTTCATTTGTTAATGAGATATCATGATCTATTATTTCACAATATGAGGTTTTATTTCACTAGTCTCCGTTTTCTCCACTGGATTCTTCTACTTCAGTTTTTGTTCAACATTCAGGTGAGATCGGCTTGTCGGAAATCGCAGCCATAATTATATAGCTGGCAAACGTTTAATAATAACAACAACAACAAGTTCTATGCACCAACATAACCCACTATGATCACATTGGTAAGTATTTTCCATTAATATAATTTTTTTCTCAAAACTAGATAGTTTTGTGTTTTTCATTTGTTACTGGTATTGTTGATCCATGGATATGTTCCAACGGCATAACCTAAGAAATTGTATGTGAATTTTTTGTACAGTAAATTGAAATCTAAATCTACGGAAATTAGATTTCATTAGAACACTCGTGCGAAACTGTGAAAGACGCCACTGTTTACGTTTGACAGTTTTAGATCCACTATTCTGCAGTGTGGTGAGAATAAAAAGAAACCAGTATATGCATGACAATCCCCATAAGTGAATGAGCTTCAAGATTGCATCCAGTTGAAACCTCGGAACAAAATATTCCACCTGGAATTTGGATCAAGTGGAAAGTGTAAGCAGTTCCACACGTCTGGAACTCATAATCCAAATCAATCAGTATTTCCCTGGTGAAGATACAAAGTAAAAAACAGTGGTCATACAACATGCCAACAGCCTCATGTACTTAGACAGTGTGCTTGCATGTTTTTCATTTCATTGTTTATATGCACACCTTTTCCCATGTGCAAAAGCCGATCTCATCACGGTGTTCATTCCTGAGCCTACATAGTATTGCGTGCATCTTCTTTGACGTAGCTTTTGTTGTGAACGGAAAAACTTAATCGAGGTATTAATATGACCGAATAAATATTAATATTTCAGCTACTTTGGTGTTAAGAGTCCTTAAAGATAACATTTGATCGATTTTAGTAAATTAATAATAACTGAATTGTAAATAAATAAACATGTTTAATTTGTATGTTTGATATTTTATCCTATTGATGCAATAATTATCAGATTACAATTAATCATACTTTTTCTATATATTTGTTCTTTATACAATTACGTGTAAAATCTATGAGAAATTTACAATATTGAGATAACCGTGTTTAAATTCTCCTAAAGCAGACTTATAGGGTTTTCTAGACCATACAACTTTGATGTTTAGAAGAATTGAAGCAGGTTGAGCTTTTATATTGACGTAATGGTTTAAAGGGAACCACGGGCGAAGGGTAAGAAGTGCAGAGAATAACCCCGTAGCGAAGCAAGGACTGTCGGCTAGTTGTACATAAAGACATCAAGCGCATAGGGAAATAACATCCGGAGGGGAATAAAAGGCAATATATGGTAGTGTCTGAAGGGACAAAAATATTTTTCTCTTGAGAGCAACAAAAGAGCAAAATTATTCAACTCTTTTGCATTCCAAGTGACAAAAATGCAAAGGTGATTGTATTAAAAAGAAATTGAAGGAAAAAGGTAATTGTATACACGTACAACAAGAAGTTGAGGAAATAGCATTTAAAGTCAAACGGCAGTAAAAATTATTGTAGTTCAAGCACAAAATATGCTAGGATGATATTTTATTCGAAATAATTGAAGAAAAAAGGTAATCATATTGGAGGTGGAGTGTACCCGGGTCTTTTGACCGGTACATTTTGTTTCTCTACGCTTTCGTTTGCGAGGCTGCCTGATATTCGTACTTGCGCTCTCTGCTTTTACTTTAGTGGCTGTTGGCTCGAACTCTGGTTTGTCCGTGATTTCAGCTCTCTGTTCCATGGTTCCGTGATTTCAGCTGGTTGGCCTGCTCTTTGTCGTCTTCTTGACTTAACTTTCCAGCACCTTCTTATGTTAGACCACGCTCAGCTAAGATTTAACTTAACATAAGCTGTTTTAATTTCAAACACCTAATCACCCTTTTGGTGAAAAGCTTTTTGTTTGGTAATAATATTTTATTTTGCAATATTTAGTTTTTGTTCTGTGTTGTTCACAGTGATTCTTGTGTTCTTTTATATAGGTTTGAATTACATTTTCTAGGTTTGTTCGTAAATCAATTGCAAGACCATGTGCTCATTTTGTATTTTGTCATTCATTTCATTAATTAAATCTAGTATTACAGTAGAGTCTCGATTATCCGCCATAAACGGGCCGGCGGAAGGGCGGATAAGCGTAAATTGCGGATAACGGGGAACGTTGAATAAAACCTAAATTACGTACACAGTAAACAGTTTACAGTATATTTGAATAAATGAATAAATGAATGAATGAATAAATGAATTTATTTCCAACTAATAATGACAATTATCTATTTACATAGTACTTATTTGGAAATTAACTGGCCACTATATCGAGTTATGTGACCAGTTTGATTAAAGAAAAAAATATATATTTAAAAAACATTTAAACATATGAGTTTAGCAATGCATATAATTGCATAATAGAAGACACACAATCGCCACCTGCAGTGTTTACATTCCTGAAAATATAATTCAATTAAAGTATAAAAGTAATCTAAAATTATTGACACAAATAATTCAAAAACGTGAACAAGAGAGTTGTACATGTGTTTCATGACAATGGCTTCTAGTCAAGAACAACAAAAAAATCATTTTATGTTATATCAATATTAAATAAAATCACTGAAAATATAATTCAATTAAAGTATAAATATAATCTAAAACTATAGTCACAGACAATTAAAAAACGTGAACAAGAGAGTTGTACTGTTTTTCATGACAATGGCTTCCAGTCAAGAACAAAACAAACCATTTTATATTATTGTATATCAATATTAAAATTCCTGAAAATATAATTCAATTAAAGTATAAAAGTAATCTAAAACTATTGAACAAATAATTCAAAAACGTGAACAAGAGAGTTGTACATGTGTTTCATGACAATGGCTTCTAGTCAAGAACAACAAAAAAAATCATTTTATGTTATATCAATATTAAATAAAATCACTGAAAATATAATTCAATTAAAGTATAAATATAATCTAAAACTATAGTCACAGACAATTTAAAAACGTGAACAAGAGAGTTGTACTGTGTTTCATGACAATGGCTTCCAGTCAAGAACAAAACAAACAAATCATTATATGTTATATCAATATTGAAATAGCTTACGTCTTGTTGCAGTGAAAGCCAAGTAGTTGATTTTTTACAAAAAGTTTTCAAATTAACTGCATTTTTAATATCAAGTGGAAGAAAATTAAAAAATTTTGGACCTAAGTAGGCAAGAGAACGTTTAAAAATTGCTTTGTTTACTTTTGGCAGTCTGTAATTTTTGTTCTGTATCAATCTTGTTGTGTAGTATAAATTAGTGTTCCTTATGTTTCCACTTCTAATAAAAAACAATCTTAATTTTTATTTACTTACATGATTAAATGTAATACATAATTCATTACTCACTTTAAAACGGAAAAAATTATTTTAAACGCATAAATTGAAACTGGTTGAGTTTATGGTGAGTGGAAAAAGCTGGTGATTTTGGTCTGCCTTCCTGAGGTTTCCCGCTTTTTCGCCGCTAAGTCTCGCCATCTCTGGAGCATCATAATGTCAACAGCCCTGGCTTCTTCTTGCTGCTCGACGTATTTAATGGCCGCTTCAAAGATTTTCACCCCTTCTTTATGTGCAATTTTTTGGGGCTCAACAGTCTCTGGTTCTTCGACATCTTGATCGTCACCGCTATTGACAAGGGTGACGATTTCTGCATCAGTTATTTCGTAACCTTCATCTGCTGTAAGCCACTCTCCTACTTCAACCGAAGTTGCGTCTTCACACCCAGGAATTCGTTGCAATGTGGGTAAAATATCTTCATGAATTTCATCATGCATGGTTCCGGCAACTTCATCCTCGCCCAACAGCTTTTTCCATGATCTGGCAATAGTATCTGCTCCGACATTGTCCCAGGCACTTGCAATCCAATAAGCCACATCTTTTAGATTTATACGTTTCAGCTTTGGAATCATGTCCTGGCCATCTTCTATTTCTTGTATCAGGGTGGAGAGAAGCCGTTTTCTATAGTTCCTCTTCAGTGTTTCCAAAACACCTTGATCCATAGATTGGCAAATTGCAGTTACGTTGGGGGGTAGGAACATGGCCTTTATATCCTGGTCTTTTAGATCATCTACATCGGGATGACTTGGTGCATTATCTATAAGTAGAACTGCTTTTCTGGGTAGGTTATTCTCTTTCAAAAACTTTTCTGTAGATGGTACAAACTCTTTTAAAAACCATTCTTTAAAAATATCCCCACTCATCCAAGCACTTTTTTGGTTAAAATATTTTACTGGCAGTGCGTGTTTCGCGATTCCCTTGAAAGCCCTTGGATTTTTCGCCTTTCCAATCATTGTCAATTCCATTTTATGGTTTGCTGTAGCATTACTACAGGCCAAAATTGTTACTCTCTCTTTGCTGCGTTTGTAACCCGGAGCTGCTGCTTCGGTCCGAGCACATTTTATAATTAAGGCCCGTTTCGTCACAGTTAAATATTTGGTCTCCTGTTAACTGCTCAGCTTCAATAAGTGTTTGAAATTCTTTCTTGAACCTTTCCATTTCTTCAAAGTTGGATGACAATTTTTCACCACAAATATTTAACTGCCGGATTCCATATCGTTTTTTCCAGCGGTCTAACCAACCAATGCTTGCTGTGAATTCTGTCGCCTTCATTAAATTCCTTTTGGAAATGCAACGCCTTTTCTTTTAATATAGGTCCTGAAATAGGCACTCCTTTGTCCCTAAATTGGGTAAACCAAATGAATAAGGCCTCACTAGTTTTTTCATAGTCACTTTTCTTCATCGTTTTTCTGTCTTTTAAGTCAATTTCAGTCACTCGTGAGGCACACCATTGTTCTAATTCTGATCTCTTTTTTTTCCAATCCCCAACAGTGCGACGACCAACGCCATAGTCATCGGCTACCTTCTGCAACGTCTCTCCTTTGTCCAGCCTTTTTAAAGCGTTGAGCTTGTCTTGCATTGATAACACAATCTTTTTTCTTTTGTTCCTCTCCATAATCCACTTCACCAAACAGCACTACAAACACTTATCACAAAAAATAACTTTAAATATATAAATAACTTTACTGAACACACGAGTAGCGGTACCTTTCAACGCGGGAGCGATCTAGCAACTGACAAAAATATGTAGAGAGATATACGGTCACGGCGCGGGAAGTGGTAAGTGAGGGCGGGGAAGGCGTCTAATCGGTTTGGGCGGAGCGGTACAGTCGGTGACATATCAGTAATAAAGCACGTACACTCGCTGATGACCACAAAATGTCCTCTGACTATTTTTGTTAAATTATATTAATTAAATAAAATGCCAAAGGTGCGGTGGATAACACGGAATGGCGGATAACCAAGTGACGAATAATCGAGACTCTACTGTATGTTCTATTAAAGCTTTAAATGGTTTTTCTAAGTCTGTCAACTGCCTACACCATGTTTTATTGACTATTTTTTTCAGCCAATGTATAATCAGTGCCAATAGCCTAGATACCTTCTCAGTCTTTGTCATTTTCGATACACGTAATTCTGTTAAATAATTTGTTAAATACTTATTTTGTTTAAACCTGATTTTATTGTTAGAACATCTTGCAGCCTAAAGTTGATTAAAAAAAATATATTCTGTATGCTTTACTCATTGTCTGAATCACTGTTGGTTCTTGTCTACTTTTGTCTATTCCTGAATTGTTTGGCAGATACATGCTCTATTCTGGGCCTATAGAAATTTAATAAGCAAACTTGCTTAGTTCATTTCCATATCTGTTTTTATGTTGTAATTTTATGTTGTTCTTTTATTATTTTTTTGTGGCTGTGCTTACTAATGTGCTGTGTTTGGTTTGACAGTTCGGGGTGCTTGTGTCGGACGTTGCTACCGGCCTACCATCTGCCACTTGGACTGTGCTGGGCTGGCCTTGGGACCATGTAATAAGAGTCATGTTTGCTTCTCAGAGGCCCACCTTACAACTTTTGGGAGCCTTCCTTCTGTCCTCAGGTCAGTCCATTCTTGTTGTCCCCGGCGGCTGAGCTGGGGGATGAAAATTTTTTCTACTTGATAAAAAAAAAAAAAAAAAAAAAAAACTTATTAGGCCAAGGGCAATAGACTCTTACTTTGCAAAAGAACACAGCTCAAATTAAAAAAAAAAACTTGTTGCTACATTTATTTTAGACCATATTTACTTTTGAACATGTTATTTTTGAATTTTATTTTTGTTAATTATTAATTAGTTTATTTTATTGTTATTTCTTAAAATTTGTTATTATCTGTTATTTATAAATATTTATTTATTGTTAAGCTCAGTTGTTTGTGAATTATCTATTTAGGCCTAGCTGTTAAGTTTAGTTTATCTATTTTTGTTATTTGTATTATTTTGTGAATTTCTGATAAACCCGTGTCATCCTATATTCTATTTTTATTCCTTAATTTGAATTTCACCAAAAGGGGATTACTTTAACATTTTAAAATGTTTCCAATTTGGAACTGTCTAGGAACACAGGCCTACTTCCTAGCCTCGGTGGAATCATGGGATGTAGGATACATTGTCGAATGATTTGTTCAGTTCAACCTTCTAAATTATAAAGTAAATTCTTTCATATTGTTGTATTTTAATTGTTTTATTTACTGTTAATAGAAATTACTTTTTTTTCAATTCTTTGGCTTTTCTGCAGATAGGCACTGTTCTTGTTTATGTTATTTGTTGTCTTTGGCATTTCTGTGTATAATATGTTTATTATTGCATTTTTACTGTAATTTTGCTATTGTGGCCTTCTGCCTGGTTTTTTTTTTTACTTTTTGCAATAAATCGTTCTTTTCTGTCCAGCTGTCGAGTTGTGTTTTAACCCTCCTCGTGCCGCCTGTGACCCTATTGCTTTCTGGACTTGAGCCATCCACCATTACAGCTCGATCTCCTATATTTGGTGGGGGATGGGTCTCAGGAGGAGGCAGAAAAGAATTAAAAATCAACTCAGTTTGTCCTGGATTGTGACACACAAAACTTTGAACAAGTAATACAAGGACGCAGAACACATTAAAAGTTATATATAAATAAACCAAAAAAGATGTGAAATCAAACAACAAAATACTTAAAAAAAGTAAAAAAAGGACGCCAAGCACATTAAAAAAGTTTTTGTTAAATGAACCAAAAAAGATGTTAAATCAAAATGGGACGGCCAAAGTACCTTCGGTACTCCAATGAAACAAATAAACCACACAATTTTTACTTTTTCGATATAATTTACACAGTAAGAATAACCAAGCAACTTCCAGTCAGCAAACATATAATTTATAAGATCTTTCTCTCAATAAGAAAGTACCAGTGGCACAGAACATTTGATTCTATTGTATTTTTACAACTACTGTGGTGGAACTCTTCTAAGGTTAGTTTGCTGATGTCCTGTCTTTACTAATACGGTAATTAATGAAATACTGTGAATAATCTGCCACAACTAAAATACACCTTCTACTGAAAAAATTAAATGAAAATATTCTAGCAACCAAGTATGATTTTAACATGTTGATGAAGTGCTTTTCTAAGAAAACACACTTTCTTTTTAAAGTTATAATTTATTTGACCTTTATAATTAGCATGTTTCATTTTATTGGCATTGTTGTAGGTGATGACAATATATATATATATATATATATATATATATATATATATATATATATATATATATATGTATATATATTTGGTTTGGTGATGACACCAACATAGTTGATAGACAAATAAAATAAAACGTATTGTTTGTATCACTTTTTATGACTGTGAATGTTGATTAAAAAAACACTTAAACAGTTTACATTATTTACAGCTTTCATGATTTTTATTTTAAAATTCACTAAATAATCAAGGTAAAGTGGGAACTAACACTTTTCACCCATCCATCTGGTTTCAGACCTCTTTTTATTTGATGCATATATTTTGGATACAAAAATTTTTAGGCTCCATTTATAAAAATAAATGTACTGGAATAATATACTAATTCCTATACATCAAGACACACAGAACTTTGAAATGATACATTGCAAGCACAAAGCAGATAATGTAAACAAACAACATAACATACAAAACTGTTCTAATAAATTCGTTATTGATCGTATTTACAGTCTGCCAACATAAAAGAAATCACAACTATTTCTGAATATGACAAACAAGGATGTACGCCTGCGATCTAGTGGATAAACTAAAATCTAACAGAGCAGCAACGACTAGAAAGAGTATCACGAGCCCCACTCATCAGTCTCACAAACTGTCCACAAGTAACGCTCATAATATACCGCAATGATTAGAAATATGTTCAATCATTTCAGAATGAAAACCACATTAGCCAAGCTTTTGTGTCATATTTGTTTGTTTTTTTCAGCTGTTTGAAATTAATCAATGCTAACGTTACTCTAATAGAATAGAGAAAATGTCAACAGGCAGTCTCTACCCCTTGTGAGTGGATTTTAAGAAATGTTTTCTTAGGGGTCTCCATGGTACATAATCTAACTTTTCTCTAAATTTCATCAATATCAGTTCGGTGATTCTCGAGATTTCGTTACTTATTAGATAGATCAGAAACTTCTCTAGGTTTTAGTACTTCTTGCATTGTTATAATACAGTATGTATAATATTTTTAGTGACTTTAAAAACAATGGTTACTGCCGAGATCAAAATCTGCTATTTGCACTATGAGTATTTTATGTTGTATAACTATTTTGTTGTATATTTCTTATAACTCATTATTATGTAACATTATCCAAAACTAGAATAAATGTATAGTATTGTGGCTGTCTTGGAATTTGTTAATATATTTTTTTAATTTATATTTTTTTTAATTTATAAGGAGAGGACGATCTCCTCCTTAACCTTACTGTGCCCATTCCTCATAGACTATTGATAGGTGCGAGTAACTTATTCATATAGAGTAAGGGGGCGAACCAGTACAGTAGAAGGTGAATATTACTGATAAATCTTTCAGTCTACGCCGGATTCGAACCAGCGCTATCTCTAACCCATGCTCAAAGTTCTGACGCCTTAGACTACTCAGCCACCGGCTCGCCCTTTATTTCTTAGGCATAGTCCCACCCCCTTTTCATATTTATAGATCAAAATAAAAATTAATTAAAACATTTAATAACAAGATTTAAAACTTTCTCTTTATAGGGTACCTTGATTTATTATGAAAATAATGATACCTTACATGACTAGGTTTAGAATAGTTTATAATTTTTAAAGTTTTTTATAGCAAACATATACAAATTGACCATACAGAGCCTGGCATTTTAGAAAAATAAAGTAGGTCGTTTGAGGATTATTTTTGCAAGGCAACGCTCTGAAGTCACCTATTTTTCATTATGATGAAAATACAGATATTTAAGTATTATTTCAAACCTGTCTTGTTTCATTTGATTATATAATTTTTTAATATCTCATTATTTGACCGGTACAAACGTATTCTTGATACTTAACACATGCTCATTACATTAACTTTAACACACCCCACAAAATTCTTATTTAATATCTAACACAAACTAGCTATTTTGCGATCATTGGTTGTCTTATGATGTTGTCAAACTGATTGGAAAAAAGGTTTGTCTCTGTTACAATGAGATCTAATAATTTGTCATTTAAAAACTGTTCATAAAGCTTCACTAAGTTTCTACAGTCAAAATCAAATAGCAAACTAGATAGATAGGCCAGAAAATGGAAACTTCTAATCTAATTAGTGAATTGCAGTTAGTGTTAATAATTACAGTCTTTCTAAATTCTCAACACTGGAAGTTCATGTTGTAAACATTGTTGAGAAGGTGCAAAAACATGAGGCATGCCAAAGTTATCAGCAAAGTTGGTTTCCATTATTGCTATTTATATTAAAAAGAATATTGTTTACACTGGGAAGAATATTATTAGTACCATCATTATCAGGGCCTGGTATAATCTTCTTCAATCTCTGTCGAGGAAGTATAGTCACTGTCACTTAGTGGAAAAACAAACAACACAATTTATTAAATTTATAGGTTTGTAGCCTTATCATAACAACAAAATTTGGCAATTTCTTGAAAATCATGAACAAGCTCAATAATAATAAACTAATATAACTGTGCTGATAGCTGCACAGTTCATTGACCATAATACCACCTGAACAGTTCACATACATTCTCCAGAGTGTAGCATTGCTGCAATTGGCTTTTATGATGGTGATTTATAAGATGTTTGCATAATGTGTAAAAATGTTATTCTATGTTTATTATGCACATATCTTGTAAGCTGTTGATGCGATTTGATTTATATTTGTAACAGGTTTAGAAATATTAACATATGATTATTTAGTATCTAAATTTCACGTTTTGAAAAAAACTGAAAATGGCTGATGAAAAAAGCTTAAAGCTAAATATAAAATTCTGTTCCATTTCATATCAAAATATAATGTTATGGAAACAAACTGGGAGGGATGTTTGAAATTAGAGCACCAGCAGGTTGATTCTGCCTTTTAAGCACATTCGAGTAATATAAATATAACATAATATAACAGCAATTCACCAAATATTCATCAATCAAAAGAATATCCAAAATAGATTTTTATGAAATTGATAATTAACATTCACCTCTTTTATCACATGTAATGCTTGATTATCTTCAACAGAGTAATATTCTGTCATTTCATCGACTAGATGATCAAGTTCTACAGCACGGGAACTATAAACCTGGAACAGTTTAATATTGAATAACTTACATTAGTAATACATTTAATGGTTTGGTAGGGGAGGTATATAGTATGGATGTGTAGGGACAAGGCGTTGTAAGATCGTAAACATCTATAATTGAGACAAATTAATTAAAATAATCACATATGTTGATAAATGTGTAAGACACCACTGTTGAGTGGTAGATGTTTTTGTTACTGTCCTTGGTTACTCTATGGCTTTGAATGAAATGGGGATTCAAGCCCTCTGCAAGAAAAGTGGAAAGATAGAGGAACCATCCGTAACTACTCCGCTGAAAGGAGGAAATGACATTGTCTTCAGGACCAGAGAATATATCTTTACAAGAAACCTGGTACAGTATATTAGCACCTGTAAAATAATAAGTGGAGAGAGAACAATAATTAATATGTCCAAGTGAAAACATTTTGGTCAACTAACAAGAAGTTACTGAAAGAGAACTTCTACACTTTGAGATACACTAACCAGTATGTTGGCATAACAAAATGTAGAAGTTGTAATTACCTGCAAGCTGAACAGCAGCAGCATCAAGCAAAGCTGAAGTTGTAAATGGTTTGCAAATTGTAATAACTGGTATACAGTACAAGTAAACGTCACATAACACAAATTTATTACAATATAAGCACAAATATATTACAATACAAGTACAAAATGCACAAATATTATGGCATCATAATATTCGTGCATTTTGTACTTGTATTGTAATATATTTGTGCATTTTGTGCTTATATTGTGATAAATTTGTATTGTGTGACGTTTACTTGTACTTTATACGAACCAACACGTATTATGCTAGTTAAAAAACTATAACTTCTATATCAAGGAAAAATACAGGAAAAATAGTTTTTGTTTTATCCATAATCATGAAATTCTTTAGCATAAATTTTTGGATGGTAATTATATTTTCTAAGAAATTTATATACTTAAGGATTGTTTTGGCTAGTGCCTAAATTATGTACTAAACAGCGTCCATAAGGACCATAAACTGTTGATCAACTTTGGGTATATGGTCATAAATGGCTAAATGAAATTATTGTAAACCACTTTCAGCATATGACCGGCTACACTAGCCTTTTGATCAAAGACCAAACACAGTAGCAGATGTAAAAATTGCAAGCCTACTGAGACTTGCTTGCATTAGTATAGCAATAGTATAGTTATTCAAAATGCACCTCCTATTACACTTGAATACTGATCTGACTACTGTATTACAGTCTTTACTAAGATGGATGCAGGAATAGTAGCTTACCGTGTGTACTACCAACAAATAGAGAGAAAGCCATTAAGATGCATTCTCACATCAGGAATTCAAGATTGCATGGGTTAGATGGCTATACGAAGGCTTATCTATAATACTAAAACATTTATGTCATTGTCTCTTTTAATTTAAGAGTTTTTTTTTTCAAAACCAATTTCTGCACAGTATTTTTGGGAGACATTTTTTGCATCCATACCTACATATTGGAATTGAGAAATGTCATCTTGGTGAGGATATCCTCATACTTTCAGCTAGCAAAGTAATCCTTAGATTTTATAACAGAGATACGATCTTCTTAGAATTGGTTTAAGACTTTATTCACTAGTATCTATTAAAAAAAATTGATCAAACCGAGTGTCATAAAAGAATCAAAGGAAATTAACAAATTCATTTACTGACCAATTATAGAACTCTTGTGACCTTTTAAGTCAAAACTGGTATAAGGAATATAGCTCCTCTCTGGTTAGACAAACAATCATTTAATCAATAAAATTAATGATAAAGATACACATATGGTAAATGTTTTTACACAGAAACAAGGATTAAACAGACCAAGCTATCACATAAAAGTTTCAATTATTAAGAACTTAATTATTTATTACACCCTGAACTGATTAAAACATGGAGGTGTAGTGAAGGCTGTAATTTGCCCGAGTTCCTCTTGGCTTTCTATTGCCAGTAACCTGAGTTGTTGCCTCAAGTACTGAAATTTTTTTAACCATGTACTTATTTAAGCAGATCTTTCAGATTAAAAAAGTTAAAAAGATTCTAGATTAGACATTATTTAAAGTACAAGAGTTGCGTTTACGGAAATAATACAAAGCCCGTAATCGTCAATTTTCTTCTGGGAGGAACAATAGGAGAAGCCCTTCATCTCTATTTATTTCACTTTCTGTATAGCAAATACCCTTTAATCCACATTTACAGGGAAGTAAGTGTTTTGTTACTTACTGTCCACTATGACATATCAGGCCAGCAATATCTACCCTGTGTGGTTGGGCAAGCTCTCTACATATCTTTTCTGTAGTAAAAGTAATTATATAATTATAACTCTACAGATTTTTAACAGATGTTTTCTATTACTAACTATATAAAAGAAAACAGGGATAGTTTCTGCTGTCTAAGCAATGTGAGCATGTTGCTCTTCACAAAAGCCCAGTGCCAATTAAACTATTTAAGACTTTACCACCACCAACAGCTTTCAGGGAGTCCAACTTTAATAGAGTTCTTTGTGACATGATTTTGGTATATTCTTAACATTTAGATGTTCCAGATATGTGTGAATGATAATCATTGTTTAGTTGGAGATTTAACCTACCTGTACCCAGAAACAAGCAGGTGATTCCACGGCGGAAACAAACACCTTGAGGATTCCATCACTCCCTGTAGCCATTAGGGTCTCTGATACTTCACTTTTATGTTCCTTCTCAGACTGAAAAAAATCAATTGATGATTGCTTGGTAAATATAGGCTGAACTTGTATATGTAAATTCATTATTTATCTCAAAATTATTTTATTGCAACGGACAGTTATTACTAATTGTATTATAATCGTCAAATCAAATCATCTTGGTTAAAACAAGCTCCATATGATACTAAAAACTAGTTTCTAACTGCTATTATCTATTACGCAACAGCAAATTATATTGCTACCATTAAAATTTAAACTACACTTTTGAAGTAAATTTCACTTATTAATTATTATGTCTTATAAACAGTTTACCTTATTGCTCCATAAAGTCAATAACAACAAGCCCTCTCTACAAGGAATCTTTTAAGTAAATTTTGAAATCTGTTATTAAATATTTCTTGTTTTATATGATCAGGTAAACTGTTGTATAATTTTGGGCCTACGTTCAGCGGAAGGTTGGCCGTAAGCTGAAGTCCATGAGGAGTCTGTCTGTGGTAGTGCCTCTGTCTCATGTTATATGAATGTATGTCTGTGCCAATTTGTATTGTAGAATTAAACCTTTTAATACAAATAATTTCAAGAATACAAATTTGATTATAAGGTTAAAATATTTAAGGACTTAAAAAGAGGCAGACAGGATGTCATTCTGCTTACTCTTGCCATTACTTGTATTGCCTTTTATGGAGGCAAAAGACTCTCAAAAAGTTAGTCTGGGATGTAGAACCTTATAGGACAATTCCATACCTAAGCCTTGATTCTTTAGGATGTATATATTAATTTCATTAGAAAGTTATTCTGATATTTTGCAAATCTACTTAACAAGAACAATTGGGATGACACTTTGGAACAGACAAACTCTATGAGAGGTGACCATGAAAAGTGTTTATCAAAAATCAGACCCAGATATTTATGAGTGTATGTAACAATCCAGTAAGGTTAGTTGGTTGTGTTATCAGTAGTACTACTCTTGCCACAGTTGACCATGTTATCAGTATAAGCAAATGACTGCGACTGATATGAACAGTTTTTGGTTTGTTCTCTTTGCCATCATTACTGGAAAAGGATGGCTTTTAATTTCCAATAAATACACTGTAAATACCATGTAAACTTTGAATGGAAATAAATACTTATTATTATTATTGTTTTCATTCAAAGGAAGTTGAACAAAATCCATAAAAAAATGGTTCAACTTCAGTTTATCTATTATTTGAAAAAGGCAGGCACTTTGTTTTTGTCAAATTTACATGCAAATTGTTGCTATTTAAATATTGATACAGGTAAGATAACTGTGTATATGAATATATTTCTAGACTGCTCAAAGTTTTATTTTTAAATACAAGTGATATATCGTCAGCATTCATAGTGACCTGTAAATGTATATGTTTTAAACTATTCATATTAAAAAGTATCAGCCTTAAACTTGGCCTTTAGG
Source organism: Stictocephala bisonia (assembly GCA_035578905.1). Classification (NCBI taxonomy): domain Eukaryota; kingdom Metazoa; phylum Arthropoda; class Insecta; order Hemiptera; family Membracidae; genus Stictocephala; species Stictocephala bisonia. The sequence goes on from JAQJVL010000048.1 coordinate 490,479, forward strand.
AATTCTAAAATATACATAAGAGAGATAGGACACGAGCAAAGTTACCTCAGAAGACAACTCCACTAACACCACAGTAGTAGTGAACAAATACAAATTAATCACAAATTGAACAAATACAAATTAATCACAAATTTTCTGTATCAATGGCACTTTCTTCAAGTGAGGAGGGAGGGAGGAAGGGAGGGAGGGAGTGGTTTTTATTAAGTTTTTGAAGGAGCAGAGTAACAATAATACCTTTTGTTACAGGTACCATATATTGCTAGTACAAAGAAAGATAATTTAAAACATAAATTATTGATCATATAAATGTTAGCTAGTTAATATTATATGTATGAAACAAAAATATAAAAATAACTTTTATATACACATAAGACCTAGGGTAAGTTTAAAATAATATACAGAATGTAAGACAAAGGGATTCACAAAATGCAGTAGGTCTAAAGCACAATAAATTAATATTATTTTGATATATAATTTCAGGGATTAATAAATTTGTTTAACACTAAGCATGCTTATGTAATTAAGTCAAAAGAGGGACAAATATAGGAAAAGCAAGTATTAAAGAAATTTGATGGTTCTGCATTAAATTCATTAAATTTAAATGCCAATAGTTGTACTTTACTGTTGCTGTGTGAGAGTAACTGGCAAAAATTATACAAATTTAATTTGTTACAGTTTAAATAATATATTTCATAGGCAAAAAGAATGAACAAAATAATGGAAAACAACTTAATTATTGTTATTCACTATCATTGTTGAAAAATGCTGATAGCCGTTATATAACTGTTTGTTAACTGACGGTGAGTTGGCAGAAATAAAAATTAATGTAAAGTTACCTAACCATAGATAAATAAAATTAACTAAATCACAGAATGTTTTTAAAGAAGCATCCATCATTTTGATATAAGTTTAGAAATCCATAATTATTTAGACAAATATTAAAATTAATAAAACAGAATCAACATATATGCAATAAAATGTAATCTACTGAGTACATTGAGAGTTTTTATATTATTTTAATTAAAAATATTTTCCAATAAAAAAGGTTTGAAATAAGATGTTCGAATTAAGTCATTTTTAATAATTAACGTTTAATTATACTTTTTTAACATGTAAATCTTGAGTAATGTATTTTAGAACACAGTGCTGAAAGACTAACTGACTTGAAATCGATTAACATGAATCATTAAAAACGTAACAAGATTGAATTTTTAAAAGAAAACAAGATCAAAACAAGATGTTTTGATTCAAAAATGTTTTGTAAAAAATATGGACTGTAGAAGCCAGGTACCCCATCAGATAGGAATTGATAATAATCACGATAAGGAATGGATTGGTGTTATCAACAATATTCATTCGGACTGTTATCAGCAATATTAAAAAACACAGTAAAAGACCTAATTTCTGTCACTATTCCAATTAACTATGCAGCAATTTGTATTATTTCTTATCAAATACGGATCTTAAAATAATTACCGACTAACTGAAATATTTGGACTGTCTGTATGAGAATGTTCTACTGATTCGTGGTACTAAATTACGATACCCATATGCATTGCTTAATGGACTTATATCATGATGAATGATTCGCTATTTTTCAATCCTCATATCGAAATTTTTATAGCCTCGGCCAGTAGAATAATGGGTTTCATCTTTAGGCAAAGTGAAGATTTCAAAAATATTAAAACCATTATTGTGCTTTATAACGCTTTCGTCAGGTCAAGGCTGGAGAGTGCGGCTGTCATTTGGAATCCAATTCATACAACGTATCATGTAGTGGTAGAGTTCAAAAACGCGAGGAGAACACTAATGGGCCTATTATTCCTGTATAAACTGGTGCATGGCGAGGTGGACGATGCTGCTAGCTTGGCGGGCCTATCTTTCCGTGTACCCACATTTCATAGTTGTAATAAACTCCTTTTCTCTGTCCCCTACTGCCTACTGTTTCATTGTATATAGGCCTATAACTTTTCTCCCAATTGTTATTGTAATTTTTACTTTATAACATAATTATTATCTCATTTTATTAACTATTTTATTAACATATTTTATTAACTAACTTTAAAACATAAAGTTAGTTAATAAAATATGATTAATAACAAATTCTGCCGTCAATTTTTCTTCCTCAACAGTCCTTAACTAAAGTTTTGACATTCATAAAAAGCATTTAAAACCTAGGTCAAATGAAAAATAATCGTTTTTTTTCCAAATAAATTTAGGAAAAATTATAATTTCTGTTCAATTACAGTATACGCAATACAAGTTGAATTACATCTGAGAGGCATACAGCTCAAGACCTACTTTCAGTGTTAAAATCTATCAAAGCCTACTTGAGTTTGGTATCATTTTTCATAACTTTTTTAGTAGATTTCAAATATACATTTAAAAATGTGTAATTACTATCCTATTAAAAAAGTGTACCATCATATGAAAACTGCCAGTAGGTGTCTCATCACCTAGACAGCTGCAGCCCCGACAGACGCGGCGAGGGATTATAAGGGTGGTCTTAGGTAGTAGTCCAGGCCATCGGCCAACTTGAAGTTTACAGGGTGTATCTGATCATACGAATGTTGATATATTTTTTGATTCTTTAAAACTTTTAAAATTAATTGTATTATTAGTTTAATGTGTTCTAAATAATTAGTTATTGTTCCAAGTTATTGTTACAGATTATATATTGTTAATTGTTTAAATATATTTATTATTATGTTTCAATGTTAATTTATATGCATAATAATTATCAAAGTTTTAGTTAACGTCATTTATTATTTTTATTCATCATCGTCATAAAGCATGTACTGTTCCTTATTATATTATATTATTGTTTAGTATTTTTGATGGTTTTCTATTTAAAATGAAGTGAAGGGAACGTAGTGAAGAAGTTATGATACCCACATGAATGCATCTTTATTAATGGATGAACTGCTTCAGTGTAACTGGTTTCATACTGTATTGAAGCATGTAAATATAAATAAATAAATCATGTTAATATCAGAACGAGTTATCTCGCGGTCGAACTCTATTCGTTATCACGATATAATCAGGTTTGTGTCTGAACACACTCATCCCTGTCAACTTGGAAAGTAAACAAACTCGAGTAATAATCATTTAACAACTATTTTAATGTGAAATATTTTATTTGGAACATCAAATTAGTAGTTGTAAAAGACGTACCAATAAATGTTTTAGATTACAGGCCGTTTTTTCTTAATAATTTGTCATTTTGGAGCATCAGAATTAAATTGATTTTTCGATGCATTGCACACTCCTATCAAACTCCTCTACCACCTATATTAACCTTTCGCTTCCCAGTGACAAACCTACGGAAACTGTTGATCCTTCCAATCATTCTCTGTATAACCTCTCAAAACCATACGCTCTCTGAACCCGAACTAAGCATTTTGCCCAAAGGCCTTACTTTCACTCCTACTTTTCACCTCGACCAGTTCTCCTTAGTTTCTGATGTTATTTCCTTTGGCCACAACTTGAAGTTGAAGAAGTTTTTTGAGAACAATGCCTTCAACCCTAATCCTACAAACTTGCCTGAAACTTGCTTAGCATGTTGAAGTTTCCTTCCAATTTTGACCCACCACCATTACCTCCTGACCACCCTATTGAACTTTACCTTATTTTGAGTCCCTCTCCCTCCCTCCCCCGTCTCTCTCCCCCCCCCTCTCTCTCTCTCTCTCTCTCTCTCTCTCTCTCTCTCTCCCCTGTCTCTCTCTACTAACCTGAGAAAAATACCAATGACAATAAAAATTTGTGTTATATGATTTCTATTTATTTGTTCACTGCAAGGTGTTAGTGAACTTGTCTTCTTAGGTAAGTTTGCTGATGCTCTCTCTCCCAATATGCTAACAAAAATTACTAGCATATTAGGAGAGACCCACCCGCCCCCTCATACACATACAGTGGTATTGACCCACTCGCCCGCCCATACAAGTAAAGCAATATTGACCCACCCACCCGCCCATACACGTACAGTGGTATTGACCCACCTGCCCGCCCATACACGTACATGGGCGGGTGGGTGGGTATCATTACTACTGCTCGTGTATGGGTGGGTATCATTACCACTGCTCGTGTATGGGCGGGCAGGTGGGTCAATACCACTGTATGTGTATGGAATATTTATCACTTCTAGATTTTTATCACTAGAAGTGATAAATAACGTTGCTAATGGTAAAAAAGTATATTGGAACATTCTATCAACTTAGAAATCATCTTCTCGATGAGATTTTACAAAACCTTAGGGAGGGAATATGATTTATTCAAAAGCTGTCTTATGCCTGAAAAAGGACTTGAATACATAATTAATAGCACTGTATACGGAACAACCAGAACAAGTAATAAGTCTTAGAATGTTTCATAGAAATTAATTTATTTCTATTTAACTTCAGTCTTAGAAGGTTTAGTAGTTATATTCTAAATATAACAAGACCCAGAAAATTGTGAAACTTGAATAATACTGCTAGATAGCAAATACTGGCAGTTCTGAGACTTGCAATACATGGTGGACAGTTTTCAAAGATTGGCTGGGTATACAATTTATTTATCGACAGATGACTTACTATACTAGATTATTATTTCTGAGCACTCTAGCAGATGTTTTGTTATTATAAAACTTGCTTTACCATGTGAAATGCTTTAATATATTAAAAATTCTTAAACTTTCACACAGTAAGAATGATAGTTGAAAAATTTTAAGGCATGAAGTCCCACCAAGTATAACAATAAAAAATAAAATGTTATTTATTTTGTATTAAACTTAAAAATAAGTAATTATTACTTTTGTATGTAATTAAAGCTGTTAGGGAACACTTTTTTATACTATTAGAACTATTGATATTGAACCCATTAGCCTAGTATCAGTGAAACATCCTGTGACGGCCGATCTGGACTCAATATTGATATTGAACCCATTAGCCTAGTATCAGTGAAACATCCTGTGACGGCCGATATGGACTCAATATTGATATTGAACCCATTAGCCTAGTATCAGTGAAACATCCTGTGACGGCCGATCTGGACTCAATATTGATATGGAACCCACTAGCCTAGTATCAGTGAAACATCCTGTGACGGCCGATCTGGACTCAATACTGATATTGAACCCATTAGCCTAGTATCAGTGAAACATCCTGTGACGGCCGATCTGGACTCAATATTGATATTGAACCCATTAGCCTAGTATCAGTGAAACATCCTGTGACGGCCAATCTGGACTCAATATTGATATTGAACCCATTAGCCTAGTATCAGTGAAACATTCTGTGACGGCCAATCTGGACTCAATATTGATATTGAACCCATTAGCCTAGTATCAGTGAAACATCCTGTGACGGCCGATCTGGACTCTATATTGATATTGAACCCATTAGCCTAGTATCAGTGAAACATCCTGTGACGGCCGATCTGGACTCAATATTGATATTGAACCCATTAGCCTAGTATCAGTGAAACATCCTGTGACGGCCGATCTGGACTCAATATTGATATTGAACCCATTAGCCTAGTATCAGTGAAACATCCTGTGACGGCCGATCTGGACTCAAAATTGCTATCATGAAACTGTTCTGTGATGCTTTTAAATAATTAAAAAAAAAACTATTGCATAAAATGGTTAAAAATATCAATAAAAACAATCAGTGATGACTGAAATACTGTAAAAAATATAGATGAGTCACCACTTGTAGCGTTTATAACCTAAAAATACATCGCAAATCGACAATGTCGTGTGCCAAACTACAATTTTTGTGTGCTAATTTTTTATGTTTATGACAATAACATCAAATTTATTGATACTCTATGTGCTTCAATATTGCCTCTTGTTCCTTCTCAGTTTTGTAAGAATCAGCTGGTTTGTTTAACAGTCAAATAATTGGGATGTTATGATGCGGTTCGCTAATGCTGGTTTGCTATCACATATCCTTCAACTTGTTTGAGTTTGTTGATTTAGCTTTCATATTTTAACTGTAAAAATTTTGTGTGTGATGATTTAATTTATAAAACATAATATTTTCTTGTAGAGAATTCAAATTTCAACAAAAATACAGCAACTAAGTTATGATTTTTAATTGTTTACTAAACAGGTAAACAATTTAAAATAAAAAAAACTTGATATTTTTTATGCTATTATGCTATAATCATTTTTTAGGTCCATGTAAACTACAAATTTTTAAAGCCTGTCTTATTATAAAAATATAACATTCTTTATTATAGTTTGAAAATTGTATTTTTTCATGAATTTATTACTGGTACCAAATGCTTACATTTACCTTGATTTTAATAGGATGAGTAACTGCTTGTGTAGTGTAAATTAACTGACAGGTTAATGGGTTAAGAAGCCAGTAACTGTACTTCTTAATAAAACAACCACAAAACATAAAAAGATAATTATGCACTTTCTACGTGCCTCTGAAAATGGGATTTCTTATTGAAAAAGTGGTGAAGTATAAGTTTATAATTCTTGAAGAAGTTGATTTTAGCAGCGGAAACTTGTTTTTTACTGAAAAATTAGTTCTTTATGTGATAGTAAAAAAACCAACTTTTTAAAAAATTAGAATTTTTCAAATTTTTTCATTTTACTTGTTTTTCAATGTTGAACAAGAGGCTTGAAAAATACTCTTTTTACTAACCTAACCAAACATAACCTAACTTATCCTAATCTATATTTATAAAAGAGGATGTTTGTATATATATATATATATATATATATATATATATATATATATATATATATATATATATATATATATATATGTTTGAAGTTTATGCGCTGCCAAACCATCCAACCGATCGCCATGAAACTTTAAGATGTTGTCCTGTATACTCCCGAGATTGTTTCTGTGAAGTTTGATGCAGATCCGTCCACAGGGTCCCGCCCCACGGGCTCCTAAAGATCCCATGTTATTCAAATGGAGAATCTTAATTGTTTACAAAAAACATATGACTGTGTGGTTTAATGTAGTTTCACATGCCATAAGCAGATTGAAGTTCTCACAACAACAGTACTGTATATGTTTTGATTTATTGTAGTTCTACATTTCACCTTGAGAGTGTAGCACACACTACTTTTACTTGATCAGGTGATCTGTATTCGCTTGCTCGAGAGTAGGCTCACCAAAAAACCTTTACATTTATACACCAAATAAGAAGACCAAAAATATTGTTTACCCTCTTGCACTCATTAATAAATAATGGTTTTTTCTAGAATTCTTTTTATTGCTTTATTTCGGTATGTCAATGAAAAATGAAAGGCGAGACAATGTCCGCCGGGTTCAGCTAGTTCTCTATATACTCAACAAAAATTCATAATTTGCATTAAATTCGGGTGCCTGGCCTCCATAACGGCCTGCCAGCCATCACTCCAGCAGGAATATGTGCGAATTTGTTTTTGGTGGCTAGTTATAGCTCCAATACATAAGTGAATTGCTGCAAACGTAGTTTTTCTGCGATATGTAAAGAAATAATTGTTGTAGACCAAAATAGTTTTCAAATTCGTGTTCAGCATAAAAAACTATAACAAAATAAAAAAATTACAAAAAAATCATGGAAAATGATGGAAATTTTAAGTGAAAAATAACATTTTCAAAATTCTAGAATTTTCATTTATTTTTTAAATATAAAACGTCATTTTCACGAGTTAAAAAGCATTTTCTCATAAAATATAGACCTGATTCTTCTCACTGGTAATAAAAAAGTAAAGATTGGCGAGGTGTCTAGAAAGCGTATAAATACCAAAAAGAAATGGTGATGTTTAACTAAGAAATATTTACTCCTATAGTGACTTCTAGATTAAAGTAGTCTGATATATCTAAGCTATATTTTTTAGTAAATGTAGGATGGCATGGCCCACCTATACAAGTACAATGATATTGGCCCACCCAACCACATACACAGTGGTACTGACCTACTTGTCCAATCATTCACATACATTTGGACCAAACCCCATTATTTTATATTCTTTAAGGTTAATTTTACTACCTTAAAACTGAATGATATCTTTTTAAGAAGTCAATGATGTAACGTACAGCAATAATGGAAGGTGAGCTGGGTTTAGGTTTATTTCTAGGAGAGCGATTGGCTTGGCATATTTCCATTTTCTTCCTAACTTCAATATCTTCCTCAATTTTTTCTTGTATCAGTGACAGAGCAACAGCAATTTGTTCTGTAGTTCCTTTAATGACAACTCTTGTTTCTCCTGAACCTCCTGAAATTAATATGCAAGTATTCATATGACCAGATATTATTACACTATTGTGACAAAATATAATAATCATACATGGTTTTATCTACAGATTTCAGCTTTAGCTTTCAATCCCAGCTTCATGTGCTAAAGGTTCTCAGTTCGATCACAATCAGAGTCAATACATTTAGAGAAAGATCAGCTGATAATCACCAGCTGTTCATTTATCGTTGGGCTATTAATTAATGACACTTTCTAAGGAATAGTCGGCCTTAGTTTGTAACAATGACTACATTCACTCATATAAACTCATTTGAAATCCATATTCGCCCATATCCTGATGATCAGTGTCTTGTGAATAAATTAAAATAGAAATATTAAAGAACTCCACTAAAGAATGAGCATACAATAATTATGACAAGGATAATTCAAGGTTCTCAAATAAGAGTATACTATCTCTTGAAATCTATAAAAGAAGACTAAAATACAACAGCTTAAATAGCTTGTATGGGCGTGCGGCCAGTGACAGCTGGACATAGGCGAGGAATCAAGAGAAGCTTTTAATGAAAATATTGGCCTACCCAAACAGCTGTTTTGAAGAATGTTTATTATTACCAGCTGATGTTTATAATTGTAATATTTTTTTATATAATAATGGTAGAAATACAGATCTGAAAGTGATGCATAACCTTTCAATTTGTGTGTATTAAATTTAAAAATGATTAATAAGAAAAATGTCATTTATACAGAATAATCTGTTTTAATTTAAATATAACATTTACTGCTAAGGAAACCTGGCACGTACTCGTATTTACATTGAAAATCATCTTAAAAATTATTGTAATGAAGAACGTGACACCTGTTATGTGTAGAAATTTGTCATCTGGGAACTTTACCCTGTGAAAAGACTTGTTATTTTTTTTTATAACAGTGAAGTTTTTCTATTTTAAAGTGAGATTCCTAGTTAGATTTTATTTTAATTTTATTCAGTTTATATATTTTGTTTGGGGTTAATTTCTTTCTTTTGAAGAATGGGGTTCTCGGGTATTTCTTCACTTTGTAGTTCCCATGAGGAGCCGCCCAGGTTAGCCTGCTGGCTTTCGGCATAATTATTACTTTAATTCTTTTGTTTAATTTGTTTTTAACTTTTCCAAATTGGCTAAAACTTCCAAATTTCTTTTGTTGCCCCAGGCCCCATAAGTTCAGCTGCCGATTTAACTTTTCTCCTTTTGTTATCTGTAGTTATGTAATAATTTATTTGAAGTTATTGTTTTCTTTTTATAGTTTATTCATTCATGTATTTTTGTTATTATTTATTCTTGTATGTGTTCATTGTTATTATTAATTTATTTTGTTGTATTTTTCATATATTTATATATATTTTCAATACAACATGTCTTAAGGCCTAACATATTTTTTGTATAAGTTTAGTTTGCAACATATTTTCTATTACTGATATTTGATAATCTTGTTACCTTTTTTATTTATTTTTATTACCTCGAGGATATTTATTAATAAAGACATATAGATATTTCTGTAATCTTTTATAAAGATTGTAACTTTTCACAAACGGTCAACAGCCCGTTTTGTCTTTAAATGTTTTAATTCTTTTTCTTTTTGTTACTTAATATTTTTTTAATAGTTATGAATTTAATGTTTTTTTTTTTAATTTTCATGTAATGAACAATATTTTTGCCATTCAACTGTGTTTTTTGATCTGTGTCGTCCTCCTGAGTCTGGTGCCTTCGCACCCTCCCTTGATGGGTCCAGCAATGTTTTGATAGTATGAGGGTGGGTTGCAAATTGTACCTATTTAGATTTAAATGGAATATCAACTCTTTTCTGTTGTTATAGAAATGGCAGGATGTTAGTAACTCAATATCATGAAAATTGTTTTTTACAGATAAAATTGAATATATACAAACTTAAAGTCACAATACCTAATTTCAAGAAATGGCTTTTACATAACATATAAATGAACTTCTCTAGTATGCAGAACCTACTAGAACAAGTATGTTCCATGCTCAGTGTCAGTGGAAGGGTGAGGCGCACACAAAAGCGACCACCTGTTCCCAACACAGTCTGACATTACTCAATCACTGTCTAATTTCTCACAATACCTTCATGTAATATTATTAATAATTATTTTTACTGCATCTGTTTTATGTTTATGCATAAATGTGTAAATATATATATATTAGGATGTAATAAAATTAAAAAAACTGAGTACCCTTATATTTTTTATTAAAACTCATTACACAACATGTTTAGACTATTTTGTCATTGCAACATGTTGTGTAATGAGTTTTAATAAAACATATAAGGGTACTCAGTTTTTTAATTTTATTACATCCTAAAATACGTAAGTAGCCCTAATTTTTAACTCTATATATATATATATATATATATATATATATATATATATATATATATATATATTACAATTTGTTTCATGTTCTAGTTATGAAAATATTTAAAGTGTAAAAATTTGAATTTTAAGTTAAAATATCAATTTTTGTATTTGCTTTATTCCATTTAATTCCTTGGATTTTTAAAGAACAATTTAAAGAATGTTTTTATAACTAGGCTTTAATTGAAAACTAGGCAATTTAAATTCTGTATTCAATGGCTTTCAAGGGGTTCCTCACTAGGATTTCGTGAAGAGCCTTATCACTTCTCTCAAAATAATCTAAGGGCCTCATGTACATATACATACAGTTTTTTTGTATGTTTTATAGCTTGCATTTCGTCTGTCTCTCTGCTATTAATTTAGTTTTCAGTGCATTACAGCAAAGACGAACCATTATGAGCATTTTTTGTTGGCTTATACAATTTTGATTAAAATACCTAAGCGTTTCTTTAATCAATCGCAGTTCTAAAAAATTTCATGAACCACAAAAACTGTGCTAAGGGCTGCATACGGCCCAAGGGCCGCGTAGTGAATATTCCTGGCCTAGAATAAAAACCTTGTAACTATTAAAAATCATAATCTACAGTAAACATATAAAACTGTTTTTCTTGCTACTATATCAAAATACAAATTATATAATTTCATACTTAAATTTCTTATTTTTTATTAGAAATATGTGAGAGAAATTAATATAAAGTAAATAATTAATTTAACAATAATCGACTTACGAGGTTTTCCAATATTTCATCAATTTGAGTTACGTAGTTATCAAGAATCAAATTTATTTTTATCATTCCTAAATTGTGATTTACAAGATTTTCTTATAGTTTTTTAATGAGATGATATCAACTCTAAATGAGAAGATTAAATATGTAAACCTCGTATATTTGACTTGCAAGTTGTTCTCACTTGTGACTAACATAATGCATAGGCCTAAATATACAAAGTTTACTTCACTGATTCAAGAAAAAAGTTAATTACTTATACAAAACTGGTAAATAATTCAAATTGACTTATTTAAAGAGGCAAGGCAACTGCCTCATAACTGCTGAGAATAGTAATAAAGCAGAAAAACATAAATTTATCTTTACAAATGCGATTAGTAAACTCATAGAATTATCACAATACACGAGGTCTTCATACTAAACGAGGTTGGCAACAAGTGTACGAGGTTTAATTTTTGTTGTAGAAGGAGAGTATTTTGAAGGAAAATAGGTTTCTAAGTTTATATCTTTGTCCAATAAATATGTTTCAACCTATTCCAGGAACTTTTTGACTGTACCTCGTAGAAGTAAGATTATACAGATAGGATATTGTAGTCATAAACTTGGGCAGAAAATTGTTATCTAGAAATATCTAAATTTGACTTTACCTTTGGTGGTAGTAGATGACATGCTATCAACATTGATCTTTGCATTTGAGGCTCTTGAAATCGCTCTGATATTTTCACCACCTCTTCCGATAATTCGACCTGTAGCTCTCTACAAATAATTAGATTTCCAACCATAAGCAATATAAAAATTATATATAGTATTTTAATTAATTATGAGCAAGCACGAAACAAAATTGATTCATGCATTTAGAGCACTACGTAGTGATTTTTCTAAATATAATAAAAACAATCAGATTATAATTAAGTCCAAGAAAAAAAAGTGAAGCTGCCTTCAATCATTATATCTAGTTTATAACATGATAAAAATAATATGTAATGAATATCCACTAAAATATTAGTGTAAATAGTTTAAATGTTGTGTTTGATACTATCTATAAAAAGGATTATTTTATGAGTATAATTTATATAATAAGAACAGACTTAAACAAGTTTACAGCTTTAAATTAATGTTAAGTTATTAAAGTTTTATTATGCTTTATTAGATAACAAAACTATTTAAATTAAAACATAAACTTCAAAGCAAATTCACAACAAAAATTAACCAACTTAGAAAGTAAAAAGTATAATATAAATTACTGATAATTAGTTGAAGTAATTAAAGAATGTTCATGAACATAATACCGGGGTGTTTAATTTTGAAACAAAGGAAAATCTTAGTACAAAGAGGAATACATTTAAGTGCAGACAATTTTGATGTGAAGAAGCTGGTCTTACAAGAGGAAGGAGGAAACCCCTAATGTATCAGACTATCGCCAGCTGTTACTAATAAGACATGTCAGCTTCCCTAGTTAATGCCACGCCATCCTGCATTTTAATAGTTAACTTTTTGTATGTGCTGATAAAGAATAGTTAGTTATACTTCTATGCCATGTATAAACAAAGTAACTAAATGCTTTTGGAATGGCACATAATGAAACATCCTCAGACTGGGACAGGTGCAATGTGCTTCCGTGCTGCTGAGTATCCAACCAGTCCCTTCTTTCCATGGAAATGTAAGTGTACATCAATATTAATCTATTAAACCCACTTATCAGAAAACTGATCAACAGTCTCTGAGTAAAGATATGTGTTTCAGTTCACCTGAGGTACCCAAGTTTCACGAACTTCAATGATAGGTTGAGTAGTGATTATCTCATGCAGCATGATCTCTGCCAATTGAGCTGCTTCAGCTGTCCCACGGATGTAGCATGTTCTATACTCTTCATTGTCATCTGCTATAAGCATATCAAGAGTACATTAATAATTAATCGTTATTTATGTAATATTTTAAAGGGGAAAAATGATTTTTAAAATAGTTTCATCTTTTCACAACGAAAAACTGTATATTTCATTTGTTGCAACACAAGTTTTTGAAAGTAAATAATATTTTCAAGTACAATCTAAATTAATAAATTGGGAGAAGAGTAGTGAATTGATAAATATTTAGATGTATTGGTAAGTTGGAACTCTGGTGAGAAAAAAAGCAACGATGTCCAGCTTTTAAAAAATGGAAATGTCCTTCGAGTTAAAAAAAACACCTACAATAAAAAAAAAATCACTACTATCAAATTCAATATTTAGACATTATAAAACCAGAAGCATTTTATGCAGGTGGAACATTAGCTTTGAAAAACACAGGATTACTAGTAAACTTGAAAAAGAATAATTAAAAAAAAAAAATATTAGTACCAACATTTAATTGACCTATTAGGAAAACGAAATATAATTGGCTCAGACAAGTTCAACTCGATTCAAACAAAATCTCAAAACTAGAAATCACAAAAAATGTAATTAAAAACACTGCACATTTAAGAAAGTTGATAAAAAGATGAAAATAAAGGATTCTAAGGAAAAATTGCAGCAAGAAGAGAATCAGTAGAAAGGAAAAGAGAGGAAAAAGGCAACACAGGAGAGAATGAAGTTATAATCATTATTCAATTCTAAGATGCTGATCGTCAAGATATGGGCGAATATGAGGGGTGAATGAGTATGATGTGTGTAGATTATTACTATCTGTAGTCATTATTACTATCTGAGTTCGACTTAGCTCAGAAAGGACTATTTATTAATAGCCCGATAGCCAGGGCAACTACGGGACCTATAGCTTTACATGGAATTTGAACCACGTACTGTTGGTCTGATTTTCAGCTAATTGACAAATCTGACACTCAGTTCTCCTCTTTGCACAGCATCTGAACCTTGACTACCATTCAACATGGACACTCCAGACTTCTCTAGTAGTGTCCACGTTGATGGCAAACACTGAGCGGACGCTGTGTCGGTATTAAGAGGACTGGTCATGAACCTATCGCCTACAATCTCCTTAACACTTTGTCCTCAAGTGGCTGGGTTACAGCACTGCACCAACAGTGCCGATTTATATACTGGAGGAAAACACAAAGAAGCATCTACACTCCTAGAGGAAATTAATTAATTCAACGTACACCAAAGTTACATGATCAGAAAAAATAAATAAATTGGAAGAAAATGAAATGAAAAACGACTATATTGTTACTTCATGAGGCGAAGAGAGAGTTTGATGTATACTACAAAATCTAGGCCAACGTCTGATTTAAAAGAGGGTTAACTGTAAGCAGCTTTAGTTACCTTTTGACAAATTATTTCCTTTTTCTTAATTTATCTAATTAATTGTGTATTAAATTTCAATTTAATATTTGAAAATTGATAAATTTATAATATATATAATAATATAAAAATATATAAATATATCAAATATATCATCTTTAATATATCAAATCTTTTTCTTTTAATATATAAAAATTCAAAGCCGGTTATAAAAACATGCTGACTGACCTTTTCTATAGCCTACGCACAGGCCTAATGCCCATGTAGGCTGGTTTACATTGGTTTCATAGTATAAATATTATTTATTAATATTTTTTATTACTATTGTAGTATGTATACTTCTCTTTTTGCCACGAAAAATTGGAAGCAATAAACGTATTTCATTTCACTTAATTGTATTGTTAACAAGTTGACTGTCACAAGTATTGTATTAGTAATCACTTGAACTTATCAATACAGCTATGAGTATCAATTTGGCAAGCTCAACTAATTGGTAAAAAAGGCAATTGAAAATTCAGTTTCAAATTTAAAACTATAAAAAAGATGTAAGGCTTATGATGTTGATAAATACTTAATTATTTATCTCATAATTATTTTATCACAGGAAATTTAATATGGAAAAATACAAATATTTTGGCAAATGTTATGTTTTTAATATTAATTAGTATTCAAAAATCATACGTAGGAACTGAATATGCACAGAGGAACAAGCAGAACAAAAAACATACTGCTGAAACTTGATAATAGGTGCATCAACATCTTTTGGCGTCATGAGACTTTGGTAGACCATTTAGTCCAACTCATATAATATAATAGGTTTGAAACTTGTTTTGTTGAATACTCAGAGGAGTCCATCTCAAGACCAAAAGAGTTAACTTTTTTCCCATCCTATTATACAGGCCCCTACTCCCTGTTGCACTATGATTTATTTGCATCCACAACATGCATTGTAACAAAACTAATCATATAACTTTAGTTCTGTTATGTTACAGCTATTAACATAAATATTGTTTTTATCTTTTAGTAAATGAACTTATGGGTCTTATATGATCTATAGAAAAAATATCAGAATCTCTATTTTTATTTATCTATATTTATAAAAGAGGATGTTTGTATATATATATATATATATATATATATATATATATATATTTGAAGTTTATGCGCTGCCAAACCATCCAACCGATCGCCATGAAACTTTAGGATGTTGTCCTGTATACTCCCGAGATGGTTTCTGTGAAGTTTGATGCAGATCCGTCCACAGGGTCCCGCCCCACGGGCTCCTAAAGATCCCATGTTATTCAAATGGAGAATCTGAATTGTTTACAAAAAACATATGACTGTGTGGTTTAATGTAGTTTCACATGCCATAAGCAGATTGAAGTTCTCACAACAACAGTACTGTATATGTTTTGATTTATTGTAGTTCTACATTTAACCTTGAGAGTGTAGCACACACTACTTTTACTTGATCAGGTGATCTGTATTTGGTGTTAACCTTTTTTCTCGGTAATTAAAACATGTGGTGAAACGTGGAAATAAAAAATAAATAATTATTTGTTTTGCAGTTCACTTTTTATGACATGCCTCCTAAAAAATCTAATATTGGTAGAAGAAGCAAAAATGCTCGAATTCTTTCAGCTATTAGGTTCTAAATCAAACTCAATATTATGACCGGCGAAGCGGGCGGGTACAGCTAGTATATACATAAAAAAAATATATAAAAAAGGTTAAAAGGAAAATATAAATTTTGTCAAAGTTTTGTATCCTACAGCCACTGACAAAATAATAGAGTCTGAGGCTACTAAAAACGTAAACAAAAACTAGTTTTTATGATTGTCATTCATAATAAGTTAGTAAAAAGTACTATGCAATGTTCTATTCTCAACCCAGTCGAACACC
Organism: Stictocephala bisonia; assembly: GCA_035578905.1. NCBI lineage: Eukaryota > Metazoa > Arthropoda > Insecta > Hemiptera > Membracidae > Stictocephala > Stictocephala bisonia. The sequence continues at coordinate 506,937 of JAQJVL010000048.1, forward strand.
TCAGTTTTTCATATGACGTCATAATTTGAAGAACAAAATTATTCTAACAATGACAGCATAATTTATTATTTTGCTGTTGCTAGTCTTTACCACTCAAAAATAAAAAGACTAGCAAAAATAAAATAATGTTAAACACTAAATAACGCTAAAAACACTACAATCAACTGCATTCCTGTGTCATAAGCATATCATCAATGGGTGAAGTGAATAAAAAGTAAAAGCTCGAAGTAGTTTCTCACGAGTAAAGTAAAAGGTTGTCAACCAAGTGAATAAAACAGTCAATAACTTAAAACCTTTTACTGAACGTTGACGAGGAATTACTAGAGGAATACTTGCCAGTAAACACTTGCAACTTCGTGGAGCCAAGTAAATACTTTTGAAAAACTGCAGGTCTCAACACACTCGTCTAGCATCCATTCGTGCTATGCTTGCTACACATACACGCACGCACGCGCATACACACACATAATTACTACGAGTATTTAGCTTTTACTTGTTTTATTCACGTACTCGTAAAAATTTCCTTGTCACACCGAAAGTAAAAGCTTTTACTCGTTTTTATTCACTTCACTCAATGTGGTAAAAACATTGTTGCACAGGCCAATTTTGTAGCTGTTTTTAATGGACTGGTTTTGTACCTCCTTCAAGTGGATAGGAAGTTTACTAAATAATTTCTTGCCAATATACGAGGGCTTAGATTCATATATTTTTAATCTATGACTTGCAGCAAAATTAGTTTTTCTTGTATTATGATTATGATTCTTTTCAATCTCAATTTTATTATTAAGCTTGCAGTACATTATACACTATAGAATATAAATTGATGGCACTGTTAGAATTCTATTACTAATAAAAGAGTTTCTATATGATTCAAAATAACTCAGATTATTTATATACCTGATTGCCCTTTTTTGCAATATAAATATTCTATTAGGGTCTTGATTAGATGATGACCCCCAGAGAATTAATGAGTAACTTATATAAGAGTATTTGAAAGCATAATAACAATTTATTGAGATGTGTTTATTGTTTAACTTAGAAATTTTTCTTATTATGTGTAAACTGGATGCTAATTTTAGTGAAAGTTGATTAATGTGTTCATTCCAATTTAATTTGTGATTTTACGTTTTCAGTTTGTTTTAGATGGTCCTCATCTAAAACTGGTGGCGCAGTGCTGTAATCCAGCTACATGGGGACAAAGTGTTTGGGAGATTGTAGGCGATAGGTTGGATGCTCGGTCCTCTTAATACTGACATGGCGTCTGCTTGATGGTTGCTATCGGCGTGGACACTACTAGAGAAGTCTGGGGTGTCCATGTTGGGTGGTAATCATTGTGCGGATGTTGTGTGGGGGAGATAACTGAGTATCAGGCTTGTCAATTAGCTGAAAATCAGACCAGCACTACGTGGTTCGGATTCCACGTAAAGCTGTAGGTCCCTTAGTTGCCCTGGCTGTTGGGCTATTAATAAATTGCTCTTTCTAAGGAACAGTTGAACTCAGATAGTAACCAGACTACACTCATCCACACTCATCCTACACTCATATAACCATTCATATTCACCTTAAAATACCAACAACGTTGTGTCGGCATCTCATATGTAAGAATGTAAGAAAAATAACATTAAAGACCCGAAGCATAATTTCTTTGATATGCCTATATTCATAAACTGTGTTTTATCTATATTTAATTTCATTCCTAAACTAGAGTAATACTTTATAACTGAGTTTATTGTAATTAATGTTTTAATTTCAAGATCATGAATATTTTTCCACTGTTTATTAACGTAGTGTCATCTACAAAAGTGATAAGTTTCTCCTTGGAAACTTGATCTACTATATCATTCACATAAATGATGTACAGCAAGGGTCCTGGAATAGATCCTTGTGGAACACCTATTTTAATTTCCTTTAAACTAGATTGAAAAGTTATTTTACATAACTTTAAATACATTCAAAGCCTATATTGGAAAATGAATTACTTTTCCATTTATTGAAACAGTCTACCATACACACCAATAATACCATACACTTCAAACTGTCTACAATAAGATACTGGCTACAGGCAATTTGCCAAAAGCATTTGAGTGTTCAAAGGTAGTAACTGTTCTGAAGCCTGGCAAAGACCCCGAACGAGTGGAAAGTTATCGCCTAATATTTCTTCTTAGTATATTTATACTAAGTTCGTTATAAGTTGCTGGAAAGACTGTTATACAACAGAATATCACCCATTCTTGATTCTAATGTTCCAGTTGAGCAGGCTGGTTTTCGCTCTAGCCAAAAGTTGTAGTGTCCAGATCCTGGCTCTGACATCATTTATTGAGAATGGGTTTGAAAAGAAGTTAAAAACATCTGCAGCTTTTGTTGATCTCACAGCGGCTTATGACACAGTATGGAGCAAAGGTTTGTTATTAAAGTTCTGCAGCCTCCTTCCCTATCCCTTTCTTTTATGACTTCTCGAGTCAATGCAAGGTTATTAAACGTTTATCTCGGTCGTGAAGAAAAGTCTTTTAGACAGTTGAAGGATGGTCTGCTACAGGGGTCCGTACTTGCTCCTATTTTATTTAACATGTATACTGCTGACATCCCAATCACCAAGTCTAGAAAATTTATATATGCAGAAAATTTATTAGCTTATCAACATAAGGACTTCACAGCTACTGAAGAAACACTTATAAATGATCTTGCAACCCTCAAAGAATATTTTAGAACCTGGAAGCTGAATCCTAACACATCAAAAGTTAGCCTGCTTCCACCTAAGTAATCGACTAGCTAATCGAAAATTAAACATCTTTCTAAATGGTGCAAAACTCCACCACAATGATCATCCACAGTACCTGGGAGTATAGTCCGAATAAAATAACTTTGGTACTGGCGGAACGGCCTCGCGCCACTGGTCTGAAATGAAAAAACTCTGAGCTTTAATTTGCTGTCAAACTTAAACTAAGAAAGCAATAATTTTCAAACTAATTGTATAATGTCCACCATGTTATATTCTTTAAGAAAAAATTATGATGGATATTTTGCTTAAACTAATTTGCTTTTTATTGTGATATTTGTGTTTAAGAACACGTTTTTATGGGTGAAATTGCGCGTGAGTCGTCTTTAACCTGTCACTGTAGTGAGAATAATAATAATAAAATAATTTCTTGTGGATGGATGACAGTTTGATTCATTGTGATTAGTTTGGTATAAGTCTCATTTAATAATTCAAACAGGTTTATGAGAAATTAATTTTTTTTTAAACTTTTGCAAACTTGATAATGACAAACGCTAGACAAAATTTCTTTAAACCTAAATTAATTGTGTTATTTAAGTGACACTAAAATCGTACTCTCGTATTAATTAGAATTTTCTTGAATTAGGGAGAAAGATTCAGAAGTTTTCAAAACTAGATTGTCAACAAGGCGGCGGTGATACCATACGCACAATGTACAGTCAATGGCTCAGCTTTGCCTCATCCATTGCAAACATTTCTTGTCAATTACTAATAGAACACTACCTAAAATTTGAAAGAGCCTAAGTATTATAATTTTTTATTATTATTTTTTTTTATTTATTTGTAAGATATTGTAAGATAAGTAAATATAAGATTAATTGCAATAAACACTGATAATTATATATACACTGAATCCTATAGCATTATTGTCACATCTAAAAAAAAAAAAAAACGTGTAATATCACTAAAACTTAATAACTGTAATAAAAACTAGTGATTAAACTATACTAAGCACTGTTAAATCGATAAAGAACTGAACACGAACACACCTCAAAGTCAAAAGTCAACTAACTTACCTTATTTCTTACTGGAGAAACATTTCTTATCTGGAAATATCGTCGATCGGAATTCGTTTTACGCTTGGGCTGAATATTCGGTCTACACTTTCCCTTGAGCAGAGTATACCTTACGCGTCCGGCACAGCCTCGATGTAAACGAACTATGAGTTTACTTCATCAACTCTTTATTATTTTTCCGCATATTTTATTAGTGCCACAGTATTATTTTAGTAATACATAAATAACACAGTTAATGTTTGCTCAAAGAAATTTTGTCTAGCGTTTTTCGTTTCCGAGTTTGCAAGGTTTTACAAAAAAATTAATTTCTCATTAACCTGTTTGAATTATTAAATGAGACTTATACCAAAACTAATCACAATGAATCAAACTGTCATCCATCCACAAGAAATTATTTTATTATTATTATTCTTGCTACAGTGACAGGTTAAAGACGACTCACGCGCAATTTCACTCATTAAACCGTGTTTTTAAATACAAATATCGCTATTGAAAGCAGATTAGCTCAAGAAAAATATCCAGCATAATTTTTTCTTAAAGAATATAACATGGTGGACACTATACAATTAGTTTGAAAATTATTGCTTTCTTAGAAGTTTGACAGCAAATTAAAACTCAGAGTTTTTTCATTTCAGACCAATGGAGCGAGGGCGTTCCGCCAGTACCAAAGTTATTTTATTCGAACTATAACGTTAGATAAATCGCTGACGTTTAAAAGCCATCTTCAAAAAACAACAGCTAAAATTAAAATCAGGGCAAATGTATTACATCATATTGCTGGAACAACTTGGGGAGCCAACGCACACGTCCTGCGTACTACGTCTTTGTCACTGGTTTATTCAGTTGCTGAATACAGTGCTCCTGTATGGCTAGATAGCGCAAAAAAGCGATTGATATCTTACTTAATAGGGTCAAGAGAGCTATTAGTGGCACTCTCATGGCAACTTCACTACCTTGGCTCCCAGTGCTGTGCAATATAGCTCCTCCAGAAATAAGACGTCAGGAGGCACTACTTAAAGAATTCAATAAGATGTTATTGCACCTCCCCTTTACTCAGGATCTCTCACGTCAGAACGGTCGCTTAAAATCTTGAAACCCGCCTCTACGTACTGCTTTCCAGTTGAGCAGATAAAATTTCTCGCCCAATACTAGCTGGGCCATAACGTGGAACAGTTTTGATGGACATAATAAGATCCTTATTAACAATCCATCAATACCTGTAGGTGGAATGAACCTCCCTCGTAGGGAGTGGACATTGTTGAATCGGTTCCGAACTGGAGTGGGTAGATGTAACTACTGGAAATACAAATGGGGTTTGACAGTAGATCAGTCATGTGATTGTGGAGAGTCTATCCAAACAATGGATCACATATTTTCAGAGTGCCACTTGCGCTGTTTTATGGAGGGATTAGCTAGCATAAATAGAATCAGTGAGGCAGGGCTTAAATGGATTGATGGATAGTTTTTAGCTCTGTGACAAGAGATTAGTTTACATTTTTATTTATATTAATATATAGTGAATTTTGGAGTCTTTCCAAGTTATAAAGCGAGTAATGACGCATAATACCTTACATAACACCTGAGCGTAAGCGAAGTATCGATCAGCTGAGAAATAAACAGTTAAAATAATGTTATTTGTAATAATTTGTACTGCCATTTGATAACTGGTTTGTCAGCTGATACTATTTGCTTAAAAAACTATATTCAGATTTCTCTACAGTATATTTGAAATTTGTGAATTAATTGATAAATTAGTGGATCTTCTTGTGACTTTCAGTAACATTAAGACTTAATCTTCGAATATCAACACAGGTTTTTATAAAATAATTTAAATTTACTAATAATAACTTTAAATTTTAATTGCTTAACCTAAAACTACTAATATATACATTTAAAAACATTAAACATTTCCTGACTGCCGTGAATAATTAGAAGACGTTGCACCATATATCTGTTACCTCCATCATGTCTTTACCTTTTTGTCCTGTCTGCGTGAAAGCTGTTTTAGACACAGAAGAGGGGATTTGCTGTGACAACGCCTGTAAAAGATGGTTCCACAGAGAATGCGTAAGGATGTCAAAGAGCGAATACTAGCGCATATCTGGTAATAACAAGATTAAGTGAATTTGTTCCTCGTTCCAACGGACCAGCCTCTGGACAAACTGTCCACACAAATGACATCTGTATTAACAAAATTGGATGCACTCCTAACCAAGGTAGATAAAATAGATGATTTGACCAAAGACATAAACAAAATCCAAACTGAAGTTTCGTCGATAAAGGCGGGTCTTTCAGCTCTGGAGCCGAGGATAGCCAATACAGAAGACAAAGTTGTTCAACTCGATAATGACATTGCCACCATTAAAACAGAAGTCTTATTAAACACTAAAAAATAAATACACTTGAGAATAACACTAACACTTCCTTAGATGCAGCTGTCGCAGAGGTTAATGATCGAGCCAGCAGATTAAAAAATGTTCTTCTCCATAAAGTTCCTGAGAGTGAGAAGAGCAACCCAAGCGAAATTAAAGAAGACGATGGAAAGAAGCTCACAACCATACTGGATGCTTTTCAATTAAAGTCTGATCAGGTGACCTTTTACAGGTTGGGGCAAAAATTTAGCCGCAAAACTCGGCCACTAAAAGTAGTGTTTTGCTCCCAAAGTGAAGCGTCGTCACTCCTAAAGAAATGTTCACAGGAAGCATTTAAAGATGTCGATCCCACGCTGTCTGATGTTTCCATCTCCCGAGACCGCACTCCTAATGAACGGGCCACCCTCGACTCTTTACGTCAAGAAATGGGTCGGAGAACTGTTGCTGGCGAGTCGAATCTTACAATAAAGTACATTCATGGTGTCTCAAGAATCACAACAATTAAGCCAAAAAACTAAATAATGAGGGACATTCCAGCAGGCTTTCGGTTTATTATCAAAATGTCAATGGACTTCGAGGTAAACTTCACGACCTGCGGTTGTCCCTCTCCTCTACTCTATACGATGTTATCGCTCTTACTGAAAATAACTTATCCCACGATATCAATGACGCTGAACTTGGATTCCCTTCCTACAATATCTACCGAATGGATAGATAAACGGCAACAAGCAACAAGGTGAGCGGCGGGGGCATTCTGCTGGCAGTCAAGGATAGTCTCAAATCACATCGTTTATTATCATCTTATGATTCTATTAAGCAGCTCTTTGTTTCCTTGATTGCGTCTTCAGGTACCAAAGCCCTCTTGGGAGTGGCCTATATCCCTCCCGATGCCACAACCACCAAATACAATGATTACTCATCTGCGGTGGAAGAGGTCGTAACTACTCACTCTGTCTCCCATATCCTCCTGATGGGAGACCTCAATCAACCCGATCTTGACTGGAATAGTCTGACACATATCTCTCCATGACCCTCACCTTCTAGAACCCTATGTGACTTGGTCTCAACGCACAATATGAGCCAGTTTAACTCTATACGAAACACACGTGGAGTAATATTAGATGCTATCCTCTCATCAGAGACAAACACCGAACTCATTAGAGATCGTGACCCACTGGTTAAAGAGGACGTCCACCATCCTGCTCTAAACATACTCTTACCTATGACAGCGGTCTCCAAGTCGGCTACTTCCTCTGTCCCCAACTATAGGAAATGTAATCTCATGAATGTACACTGTGATCTTCAAGCTGCTGACCTGCACTCTCATCCTATCGTCACTTCCTGATGTAGAATTGGCTTTTTCGGACGTAATTGGCATGATTAAAAATAGAGTACAGCGGCATACTCCAATGATAAAAGTTGGGTCATCTTTCCCACCCTGGTTCAATCCGGAACTGCGGAGACTTGTTTTTGAGAAAGGAGACTGCATACACTTTACAAGAGGACTTTAGACGATGGTTGCTACTACAGATTCTCACAGACCCGTTCGAGATGCAGGCAACTTTCTCAAACCTGCCTGGACAACTATATTACACACATTCAAAACAATCTCCCTCACAGACCCAACGCATTTTGGAACTTTGTCAAGAGCCTGAAGAAGAACCAAACCGCAACGTCAACGCTGACATACAATGGACGTACAGCCAATAACAACATGGAACATTGTGAATTATTTGCTGAGTTCTTCGCCTCTGTTTTCACTAAGCCGCAACAGCTCCCCACTTCAAACCTTCACGAGTCGTGCGATGCAATCAATTCCTGCTTCTTCACCTACCTCTCATCTTCAAAGAGCTTTGACTAGTCTAGATGAGAGAAAAGGATGCGGTCCTGACTGTATCCCACCGAGTGTCCTTAAGCACTGTCACTCCACCCTAACTGGACCATTACAGCATCTCTTTAACGTGTCAATAGCTAATGGAATATTCCCTGAAGCCCTAAAATCAAGCTACATTGTCCCTATCCATAAATCCGGGGCCCTCTCGGAAGCAGGAAACTATAGGCCTATTGCTATACAGTCTGCCCTGTCCAAGGTACTTGAAAAATTGGTTCTCTCCAAGATCTTTTCTTTGCTCCATCGCCATATCTCCTCATCACAACATGGCTTCTCTCAAGGCAGATCCCCAGCTACAAACTTAGTGCTGTTTCAATCCGATGTTATATCTTCCTTCTCAAATCGCCAGCAAGTGGATGCCATATATTTAGATTTTGCAAAGGCCTTTGATCGAGTCTGCCACCTCTTCTGCTCACCAAGTTGTCCCGTTATGGAGTCCATGGGCCGCTCCTGAAATGGTTCTCTTCTTACCTGGATAATCGCAAACTCATAGTGAAATACGCTTTTGCCAACTCGCAGGAGTTCATTGCATCATCTGGAGTACCACAGGGCTCACATCTGGGTCCTGTGTTATTCAACCTGTTCATTAACGACTTGTCAGAGGCATTAGAAGTTAAGAATTTGCTCTTTGCAGATGATATCAAGCTCTACTTGTCCATCAACACCATAGATGATTGTGTAGCACTTCAAAAAGCTTGTTGGTCGTGGAGAAATGGTGCTCTGATAACCTCATGACCCTCAATGTATCCAAGTGTGTCGTCATAACCTTCCATAGGACTAAGTCTGTGATACATAATAACTATACACTCAAAGGTGTCAATCTGTATAGAGTGTATGAGATAAGAGACCTCGGAGTTCTATGTTGCCCGAATCTGAGCCCCGAGCTACATGTGAATTACATCTGCAAACGAGCCAACAGTGTCCTGGGCCTGATAATAAGGTTTTCTCGCTTCTTCACATCCCCAACAGCTTTGAATACTCTTTACTGTCACTTGATTAGGTCCCATCTTGAGTATTGTTCAACCGTCTGGTCACCGTATCAGAGTTTTCTTATCGAAAGACTGCAATCCATTCAAACTCGCTTTATCCGGCTGGTGGGTCTACGACTGGGATATCGCTTCTCTGAAGTTCCTGTTGATGAATTGGCTGTAACGCTGGGCTTGCAATCGCTGGAGTTGTGAAGAAGGACATCTGATCTTATGTTTCTTTTCAAGATCATCAATGGTGAGATTCGCAGTCCGGAACTTCTAGCACTGATTTATTTCCACGTTCCAGCTTCTACCAGATCCAGGGAGCTGTTTGCCAGAACACACCACACCATATCATATGCGCAGCACAGTACCATGGTTCGGTTGCAACGCAAAGGAAACACCCTACCTTCAGACATTGATTTCTTTAACTGTAGTGCTGCTCGGTTCAAGAGGATGATCACCCAGGGGGAGAGTAGTGAGTCTTGAGGCTTTCTCCAGCTGTAGCTCACTCAATCGCCACCGCCACCCTTACCAATGTTGTAACTTATTATTTCATCACACTCATTCGCATATTTTTACTATTTATTCACACCCATTGCAGTCTAAAAGTCATCTTAATTGTCAAACCATTCATCATGTTATGTGTATTTATTTATTGTTTCATATTCGAATTTGCATATTTGTTAGATATTATTTATGTTACATTTACAAAATATTTATCCTTGTTATCGCTTATATCACTTATACTATATCAATACAAATTGTTGACTTTATTGTATATTTATTACATATATTTATATGTGCATGTTAACTTGATTGTTCTCAATTGTATATTGTTATCCAACTAATTCTTTAAGCACTGGTAATTACCATATTTATTAGCCTCTGTTTTCTATTTTTCTGTTCTCTATTTTCAGCCTAAGTTTTCTTCTATACAATTTTGTTAAAAAGGCATATGCTGTTAATCATAATAAATAAATAAATAACACTGCTTTTACATCATACTGATTGTTGAAAACAGATCGCAGCACACTGAGAGGGCTTTGGGAACTGAACTATCGACATTGTACTGCAATCCAAAAGCCGTACCAGGTACGAATTTCTATCAGTAGAGAAAAGTCCTGTAGCTAGGTATGGCTTTTGATAGGAAAGAGTTAACATACATTCAGATTAAATTAAGATACAAAATTGTGCAGATTTAAGCAACATTTTTGCTTAAAGCACAAAATTAGTTTTTTGCTTGAAATTTAAAGTCTAACTCTGTAAATCCATTATAGACCTTTAGTTTTAGTTTTGTTGATGAAACAATTTCCAGCGAGGATGGACCATGAGAGTACAGGGAAAAATCTTTAAAGAAATGGCATAGGTACAATTGTATGTCATATCAAACAGCATGGCCAATAACGATTTTTCCTGGCATGGAACTTGAAAGATCCTTACAGATTGTTTACCAAGCAATTATAAATGAATTTTTTTCAAAACTATGTATGTTTTTTTTTTAAAGTAAACAGCACTTTTAACAATATAAAAAGTACGTACGGTACAACATTTTATCAATAAAATATAGGTATATTAGACAATTTGAAATTAATCTAGCATCAATATCTATAAAAACTTGTCATCAGTGAATTTTATATGACAAACCTTGATCCTTAAAATTGATTCTTGTATCAGTTTTCTGTTGTACTTCTTTGATGTTACTACCACCTCTTCCAATGACAATACCAATAACTGATGTGGGAATTTTCATTTCAATAGTTTTGAAGCGTGATGTTTTTATATCCTGAAGAGTGTCTTGCAAGTCATCTTCTTCCTAAAAATCATTAAAGGAGAGTGAAACAAATTTGGGTGAACACATGATTAGGAAATAAATAAATGATCGGAATATACACTTTATACAGTGTCTTGCAACTATTCAGATTGCAACTTTACAGATCAGATTAAATTAAAGCTAGTTTATTTCTTCAGTGGTAGAATCAGGTAGGTTTGTACTACTATATGCCCAACAAGAGTAGGCCTATGCATATAGCTATAAACTTCAGGCAAATGAAGAAGGTGTGTTCAGTTCTTGATCCCTTTATTGTGTTTAACATTATGTCAGAGACATTCTATTCTAACATTTCGATAATAGAAGTTCTATGATTTTATTTTCTGCCCCTTCCCTATAAATAGAATTTTGCACTAGGCACTATGTTTCCCACAGATTGTTATTTGTAGTACCGGTAATCTTGTCACCAAAAGTCAAAGAAAGTGACTCAGCTAAATAGTTAAGTGTAAAAATAAAACGTTATACAGTTTTCAAACATTATTAAAGCAATTAAACAACACATAAGTACACTGGATATAAACACAATACAATAAACTGAAAAGTTTATAATCACAAAGGAATAGTATAATGTAATACAAAACAAATTCTAGAAGAAAAGCTGCATATATCATTTAAGTCTGTGAGAAAGATTACTTTAGAATTAAATGTGGAAACAAGCACTAAATGTGATTACAAAATTTGCGAATAAGTCTTTATCCATCTGTTTGTTAGCAGAAATAGTAAAAGCCATAGCTTAATTTTAGCATTACCTTGCCAACTTTATTTGAAGATAACGTAGTTCCAACTATGGTATAAGTTATATCATACATGTGGACTGCGTGTAATAGGCATAACTTAGGTATTTTTGACGTTTTCACAAAGGTTGTCACTTTGCACAGACCATTTAACCTTGAACTCCGGCAAATACGGAATTGATGTTATCTGGATGGGTTCGCTGACATACTAATCTGGATGATCAACAGTCAAACTTGTTCAGTAAATCAAATGTATTAACTTGTCATAACAATAATCAGACAAAAGTTGGCTGACAAATACACAGAGGACAACTGGTCTACTATTAGTTGAAGGGGTTACAAGTGGTTCCAAAAGTCAATATCAGGTACAGGGTCAGAGGGTTGAAGGCTCAACTGCAATAAATTTGTTTACTGGAGAAGACTCTAAAAGATCATGATTAGGCCTATTTATTATTGCAATTAATTATAAAAGTATATCTTTGTTATGCAGAATAAACTTCTTTAGCAAACATCATTTATATATCAGCACATGAACAAAATGTAGTGAATACTGTAGAACAAATTTAAATTAGAGTTATATATTTTATCCTGCGCATGTTATAATATTTTTCTTAAATTTACTTGTATTTTACAATCTGATAATACTTACTTTCTTCTGCAAAAAGTACAGAATTGTAGCACACAATCCAAGAATAGGTAGACTGATGAAAGCAGCAGTTTTCAAAGCTCCCATTGCAATCAATAATATGCATTTAAAAACTCTGAAATGTTAAAACAACAATTTATCATTTTTCAAATATTAGTAAAAGGTCTGTTACATATAGTGAGTGTGTTATGATATATTTTCTAACTGAAGCAAATTTAATATGAGTGAAAATGAATTTGACATCAGTAGATAGGATGTCAATATAAGTGACAATGGATAAACAGAAGGGCACTTTCATAATCACCTGTATAGACTAGGAAAACTAATAAATTGAAAAATTCAGCAATAAAATGTTGCCCAGTCAATGAATGGAAACTGTCAGAAGAAATTAGTATTTAAAGCAGATATATCCACCAGTTGTTAAATTGTACATCATTTAGAGGTACAATTTAGCAAAGTTCCTTAATTACCCCAGTGCTTATCTCACTAGTCCCCCTTGCAAGCATTAAAAATATCACTCGTATCTCAGTTACTATAAGCCGTATTCATTCAATTTATGTTTTGTTTGGTTTCTCACATCACATTTTATGCAAAAAGTTATACATTTTTTTTTGGCTAGTATTACTAATTTATTAAATATTTTAGAAATACCACCATATATGTCTGAGCGAGTGGATAGGTCAATACCACCATACGTGTTTGGGTTGTTATTTACCTGTCAAATGGTTAAAGCTACCAATCCACTTCATGTCCATCCAACATCACTGTTCAAAAAGATGTCCGTTTAGAGATGAACACAACAAATTAATTGTTCTTTGTTATATTGACAACAAGTTTTTTTTCAATTGATTCAAAAGTTAGTTCAAATAAAGTATGACTCCTAAGCTTAATTCTGACATGAATCAATCTAAAATAATGTCAAAGGGGACATTTGGAAGACTTTTAACACGAAGTGTGCATGCCGCACATTAATTCACTGATCAACATGGAAGTGCAGCATGGTTATACCTAACTATTTCCCCTCTCTACCGAAGGCAAACCACGTTATTCATATTAAATGATTGGCATAGTCTAATTATTAATATGTATATATACCATGCCTAATGCTATTCAGTGAAGCAATTTATATGTACTTGGTGAAAAGTGTAGGATCCCTAGGAAATACCACAAAATTACAGATTATCATCATAATATTCGCATGTATTAGTACTTAAAGTACCGTACCCACATTGCAAGCTTTCCTTCATTGTATTCCAGGTATGTTTACAATACAAGCCTAGTTTCAGTTTTCTGAGTTTTTTTTATTTATATCCCGTGAGATTAGGTACAATTTATTTGTTTTAGTTGTAATTGTTAATTTCTTGCAGTGTTATATACACTTATTTACATCACGACATCTAAATTTTTAAGTGCTATTCGACTAGACATCTTAGTCTCCACTATACGCTCAAAATTAGATCTCTTGCTAGCTTAATGGTTAGCATTTCTGCTTCTTAATAAACAGAGGGTCACGGGTTCAAATCCCGGGAGGTCCACTAAAAATTTGCTTGATGGATTTGGACCGTTGTCCCATAACGTTTGTAAAATTAGTTAAATATGTCACTGGTGTAAATAGACAAAAGAAAAAAACAAACAGAGTGATGTTACTCAGTTTGTAGCTATGAACCAGTCACTTGTGGAAAAATGTAGTTACATACTTATTCTTAATAGGGACATTTACAATTGAAAAAAGTACAAAGTATATAAAAATAAACACTAAAAAGGCCTACAACAGGAAACTGAGTCAGTTGGCCAAACTACACCAGTGACATAATCAATTTATTGTGTGGGCCTATCCTCATATTGATATCTGTGGTTGTTTTTGTCTGTAATAGTTATAAACCCTACAGTACATAGTGACAACAATTAATTACAAATATTCAGAGTAGGCTAGAGCTTCGTTGTTATCCTCATTACAGTAAATGTTTAAAAATACTCTCGAGTTATTTTGCTTAAAAACCCCCTAAGCAGCTTTTAAAATGGCCTAGTTCTGAAGGAACATTAAAAAACTTTAAGGGGAAAAGTTAATTTCCCCAATTTGACCACTTTAACTAGACCTAGAAAAGGGTCTTGACTAATTTTGGTTCAAATCTTTTTTCAGAATGATAAACAACTAAGAATGAGAACCTGATAGGTTTTCTGTAATGCCAGAAAAATAAATGAAAATTAGGAAAAATATATTGTTCCTTAACATAACATTATAGGTGTACACAAATTGTGCAAAGTTTTGTCCAGATCATAAACATGGCAAAGATTTTGCTATGAAACCATTATTAAGCGTTTATAGCAGGAAACAAGCTGATTTTAGTAAGTTTTGTTTGGATAGGCCTAGTCCTAGTTTGAGTACTGTTAGGAAAGTTTAGGCTATGTTAACCTAACCCTATAGGCCTGAAACCTAACCAAGTTAAACCAAACTAAATCCTGCACATTTTCAACACTATCCTTCTTAATAAAGGTCAGATGGTAGCAATTCGAAGTAAATATTGACTATAGGCTACATCATCTGTATAGGGCTAGTGTTAATAGTCTATCATTAATATTGCATAACTGAAATAAAAAAAATTATATTGATATTAAACCTTATAACATTTTACAATCATTTTTAACTAGTTTAACCAGAGAAGATTAGGAAAAAGTCTTTGTAAATAAACACCCTGGTTACTAGTTAGGCCTATCTCCAGTTTACGGTAATGATTAGATCACACACTGTGTTTTACCTTCTTACATGAAGTACTTTTGAAAATGATGAGTAACAATCAAATTGTTGATTAGGATATCAACAACATTAGGCAATTAGCTTAAACGTAATAATGGTAAAAATACAATAGGCCTAGATCTATTAGAAGTTCAAATGATGGTTAGGGCATAGCACTTGTTGATCTTTCACAATAATACTTCCAATATTTAAGGTAATGACACTGAAAGCTCTATGAATCAAGAATTCCAGGCATATTTGAAAATAATTTACAAGAACTACAAGACATTCTAGAGTTCATTGTTAAGTAATTAACTATAATACTTAAAATAAGTATTTCAAAATAAATAATATTTATAACCTAGTAAAGTAGTAACGCAGAAAAGGAGGCTTTCAGGTGTCCAGGTATACCTTTGCCCCAGCGTTGCCAACCTAGCTTGCTCTAACCTAGATGAACAATCTAAATTTTCCTAGATTACTCGAAAATTCCCTAGATACATGCTTCCTGCGTAGATACTAGCCTTGATTATATACACCTACAATAGATAAACCATCTAATAGGAATATTTGTGGCAGTAATTTTGTTAGTTAGTGTGGCCCGCAACCACAGCTGGTTTAAACTGCATTACATTTGAGATTGGTTTGTTGACCCTGGCTAGCCTCTACGTACTTGATGTGGTTCTGCACTGTAGATCGGGTGTAGATCTGACTAAGGGAAGAGGCGTTCACCAGTATGAGACGAGAGGCAGGTACAACTCTAGAATCCAACATCACAGAATAACAGTAACCGATCATCTACCCCAGGTGTTTGGCGTTGGGCTAATTAACAAGCTTCCCGAAAGCATTAAAAATAATAACTCTCCGAATATATTTAAAACTCGTTTGAAACGACTTTTGTTGTCAAAATCATTTTATTCAGTTGATGAGTTTATGACTGGCCGCTGGGCAAATTAAAAATTAATTGTAATCAAGTTCAAAACCGAGATTGTGAACTGTATCTGAGTGACTATTCACCATTAGAGTAAGAATTAATGAAATATCTTTGTATGTTTGATTGCGACCTTGATGTGAATGAATGTTTTATTTGTCTATATGTTTTTTTGTCTATATTTATATGTTATTTACCACCTGACGATTGCGATACATTGATTTTAAATGTTTATTTTTGCAATAAAAATAATAATTATTATTATTATTTACATGGGACTACACTAGCGCTCCACAATGGACCACAAAAACAGCTGATATTTTGAGACTCAAACTTTAACATTGGATGGGAAATCTATTTGTGTATAAAATCAATGATACTAGCGAGCACATAACAGAATAGAGAAGGCAAATTCTATATTATACTCCAGCCGTTCTAACTTTGCCTCTGAGGGGAACACAACTTTGCGACATTGTATATCTTGAGCGCTTGGCTCCTTCCTGTCCAACGGCTAATTTGTTTCCGGTCTAGATAAATCACAACTAGGGCCTGATAGTTTTACAAGTTAAAATTGTCCGATTGAGTTCGTTTTTTGATATTTGTAAACAGTAAATAAAGTACTTCCCAGTTAAAAACTACAAAGATATTAATTCCCACTACAAAAAATTAATTTGTACCTTCCTACATTCTTCCCAATTGTAAGTCACTATATGTAAAATTTAGAGGAGGGCTGTAGAAGTCTGGATACGATGTTGCCTATTTAGATTTTCCAGTTTAGCCCTCAAACCACAGAGGTAAAGTTAGAACGGCTGGACCCTAGTTCACGAAATCAGGTAAAAAACTGTAGGAAAGTTCCAATTAAATAGAAATTAGGTAAATCTTTATTTATTTATTTATTCATAAGACGCCGATCGTCAAGATATGGGAGAATATGAATTTGGAATGAGTGTAGTAGAGCGAATGTAGTCATTGTTACAAACTAAGGCTGGCTGTTCCTTAGAAAGTGTCATTAATTAATAGCCCAATGACAAATGAACAGCCAGTGACTATCAGCTGATCCTTCTCAAAATGTATTGACTCTGATTGGGATCAAACTGAGAACCTTTAGCACATGAAGCTGGGATTGAACCAACTACGCTACCGACCAATTCGAATTGAAACCTTTTGCAATTTGTTAAGGGAGTGGTAATGCCATAAGACCTTAATGCTGTTTATATCATGTATCACAAAACCAATTAGAGAGTTACATAGTAAACAAAAGCAGTAAATAATTGGAATAAGTCGCAAAAATACATTACATATTTTAATTAAAATTAGTAGCCAGGGGGTTTTTAAGTAGATTACTATGATTTTAATATCGACAATCTAGTAAAACAAAGTAGTAGATGGGAACTTATGCTTTTCCTATCACTATTGTTAGGAATGATTATTACGATGAGATAAGCATGACTGGAGACTGATAACCAGATCTAGATTTCAAATGTAAGCGCTAAACATACCATAAAGGTTTCAACTATATCATCACTGTCTCCCCTACATACCGGTAAAGTACCTGGGGAGTAATATGAAATTACCCCAAGACTTTTGATAGATAGATATTTATTGATCATTAAACATAATACACGCAATAGATCACGTCAATAATATCAGAATAAATAAAAAATGTATCCCATAACATAAATAGTCAACACATATGCATCAATAAAGATAGCAAACATGCTACCAAACAACCAAAAATATTGCATATTTAATGCAAAAATGACACAGGTTAGCCTAATAGGCAATTAATACTAATTTAAACAAGACGCATTTCCTAAAAACTAAGAATTATATCATGATGGTATGAAGTACATGCAAAAATAAATAATATAAGTAAATGAAAACAAAGTAAAAAATCAAGCATGCTATTATGATCTGCTGTTCAAGAATCCATTTCGATGAGTACTAGCCTAAAAATGAACAAGATGACAAAAGACAAAATATACTAATTCAAACATACACTTTTCCTAAGAATAAATAGATAAATAATACAGATGGCCAAGGATTTTGTAGTATGAATAATCCAAATATTAAGGTTTTATCATACGTCAATATATTTTATATTTATTTTAAATATATATTCGATATTTATTTGCAAAACCACCTACATTTCCCTATAATATTAGTGTATTTTCCCTGTTTCCCTAGGATCTTCAAAACTTCAATAAATCTAGGGAAATTCTCTGTTGCATTCATTTTCTTGCCCTTTTTCATAACATTTAATATTTTCATAATTTCTTCAATTTTTGTGTATGTTTGGTCTGTAGAGAGCAAGTGTTCGGCAAAGGTGGATTTCATTGTAGTTGTGTTTATAGCTTCTGAGAGCTTGTATATGTTCTCGAAATCATGTTTTTAATGGTCTTCCAGTTTGTCCAATGTAGAATTTATCACAGTCTGTACAATTAATTTTGTAAATACCTGATTTGTTGTAAATGTTGTCATTATTGTGTTCTTTTTGAGATTTTTTATCTAACATTTTGAATGTGTTGTCGTGTGTGTATGTGCCGAACACTTGCTCTCTACAGACCACACATACACAACATTTGAAGAAATTATGAAAATATTAAATTTTATAAAAAAAGGGTAAGAAAATGAATACAACAGAAGAATTACATATAATATATTTAGCACAACAAGAAAATCCAGTGAACATATTGAACACACAAATCAATTATACAAACCCAATGTTTGATAAGATTCGAAACATTCAAAATTAATTATTATTACAAAATATCACCAACTTATCCATATTCATCAGTATTTACAAAAACCACATGTTTTACGATTTTATTTAAAGAATTTATATACTTAATTTAATTATTTAATTTACACTTCAAAATTACTATTAAGTTGAAACATGTTGTGTGAAATATTTTAAGTAAAAATGTTAAAAAGGTACTCAGTTTGAATTTTATTACATCCTAAAAATATATATAAACATACACCTTCGATTATACTAGAAGATATGATAGAAGGTCTATGATATAAAGAATCAAGAATATATGTTGTGGTGATAAATAAAAAAAAAAAAAAAAAAAAAAATTAATAATGTCAGAGTTATATGTTATTACAAATTAATGGCTAAGACCTCTATGCACTATGCCTTTAATTAATACATGTTATTTACAAGCTGTTCAATATGTTTAATTTTTATAAGAATTAAGACTTAGTTCTCTTAAATGGCTTTAACGCATTTAGGAAATTTATCTGATATCTGCATAGTATAGCTATCAGCCAATATTATCGATTCCTGTGTTATTTAAGGAATTTAAAGCTCTGATTTTTGCACAATTGTACGATCATCTCGAAGCACATAACCTTCTAATCTCGGGTCAGTTTGGCTTCAGAAGGCTAAATCCATATATTGGCTGTAGATGCCCTGGTTCAGTCAATCATAGATAAACAAATATGTTTTTGAATTAAACAACCTATGTCTGTTATACTATGTGATATTTCCGTGTATTTGATTGAGTTTCACAAGATATCTTAGTTTTAAAATTAGACAAGTTTTACTAGATGACAGTGCTTTGAGATTGGTCAAAACTTACCTTAGTGACCGCCAACAGTTTGTAAGTTGGAATGGTATAATGTCAAATCCAATGGCATTAAACCATGGAGTCCTCAGGGCTCAATACTGGGATACCTGCTTGCTTAGGATATCTGATTTGTATAATAATTTACTTCTATTGGCAATTGGATGGCAACAGCCTGGTTAACGCAGACGACAAATCGCTTGTCATGTAGGCACAGTCGTGAGTAGGCTGAACTGGCAGTAAGTGCACTTTTTGATTTAGCTTCTTAGTGGTTTGTAAAAAATAGGTTAACAATTAACAAATAAACACTTTAATCTTTAGCATTTGTAAATTAATATCCCTATCTACGAGCTCTTCAAACTACTTGGTATCACCCTTGACCCTTGTCTTAACTGGCTAGATCACATTTATTAGCCAACTCTATCAAACAAAGTAGGGTTCTGAACCTTCTTAGGCGCCTAATGGAACAACTACCTTACTACATCCTGAGATTAGCCTTTTCGCCCTTTTCCATGTGTCGTATGGATAGATTTTTTTGGGGACGCTCACTCAATGCGCGAAAAATTCCGTTACTCCATTAAAAGGCAATCAGAATTTTATGTTATGCTCAATATATATAAACCACTGTACACCACTATTTAAAGAGCAGATAATTGTAACTTTAACTAACTTATATGTATATTTCTTAATGTAATCTTAGTATTAAGGACAATTTTGATGAATTTATTTTAACCAACAGCCCATGATCACAATACTACGTTCAGTGCAAAACTTGAATTACCTATGTCAAGAAATAATAAAAGAGCTAGGTAATTTCCTGTTTCAGGTATATGATTCCTTAACCACTTACCTAGAGTCATAGACAACTAAGAAACATGAAAACATTTATTTAAAAACACTAATTATAAAACCAGTGAATTTCGACCAAATAGTGCATTTGTAAGTTGCTTTTACATGTCTTGCATGAGTTTGTCAATACAGTAGTTTATTTTATTATATTGGTCTTATTATTGACCAATAATTGAAATACACGTTAAAGGTATAATGAACAGAAATTACTTACTTTAGGACCTGTTAACTAAACAATAACCTTTAACAAATTTATAAATTGTTTAGCAAAATAGATTAAATATATTACAGTGAATTAGCCTACATTGGAGTTAGACCTGTGCTTAGCATTGATTCGATAACACTAATTGTAAAATAATTATAAAACGTATTCCTAAAATAATGAAATAAAAAAATAATTAAGTGTTCATTATAAAAACCTGAACAAAACAGATAGTGGAAACAAATCAGACTGACACAGTGTTTAAAATTTAACAAATAACTGATTATAGGTGAAATGTGACCTATTATGGAATAAATCTGTATTATCTATAACGCTTAGTAAGAAGCTGTGACAGCAATGGAGAGGACGGTAACGGCTAAAGGTCATCAATGCCCGTATTCGGCTGTCAGAAATATGTCAGCTTCTTCAATACCAATAGAAAATAACAATTCATTATCTTACTGTATTTTTAAATACGGATACTGAAGGAGAGAGAGAAACATATTAAGGTGGTATAAATGCTTGCTTACATTTTTATAAATATGGCATGAGAGATATAAAACGCGTTTGTTTTGGAGATAGATTTATGTAATTGCTTGGTATTAATTTCCAATGCTTACTGAGTGTTGTGACAAGAGAAACTGTCGACAAAAATGTATATCCTTATATATAATAAGTGAAGCTGTTTTGTCAATACAACTCCTCCTTTATTTCTTAACCGATTGAAACAATCGAGGTGTCATAAGATTTGCCTCTATTCGTAGTTGTGCAATAAGGTCTTAATTCTTCAAATTTTTCAGCCTGAAGAGCAAGGAAAGCCCTCAAAGTTCGTTTTTCAGCTTTAAGAATAACATGGAGAGAGATTAATGAATCGAAAAGTAACAGCTGTTCAAATATAAATAATGATTTACAAAACGTTTTACACGTGTTTAAATGTAAACAATGGGGTTTGTAATATTGATGAGGTCAGATCTATCATAATGTTAAACCAGGAAAGGTTGTATGCATGGCTTAAATGGAAATATAATGCAGTTATTTTATGTATCTAATTAATCTTAACCTGTTAAACCAAAACAAACGAAATAAATACGTTTGGAATAGGCAAAGTAATGTCATCGGGCGTTTATGACAATAAATAGGTAGCAACAGAAGTAATGTGAGTGAGATACTGTAAATAGGTAGCAACGCAAGTAATGTGAGTGAGATACTGTAAATAGGTAGCAACGCAAGTAATGTGAGTGAGATACTGTAAATAGGTAGCAACGCAAGTAATGTGAGTGAGATACTGTAAATAGGTAGCAACGCAAGTAATGTGAGTGAGATACTGTAAATAAGTTTAATATTATGATAATAAATAGGTAGCAACGCAAGTAATGTGAGTGAGATACTGTAAATAGGTAGCAACGCAAGTAATGTGAGTGAGATACTGTAAATAGGTAGCAACGCAAGTAATGTGAGTGAGATACTGTAAATAAGTTTAATATTATGATAATAAATAGGTAGCAACGCAAGTAATGTGAGTGAGATACTGTAAATAGGTAGCAACGCAAGTAATGTGAGTGAGATACTGTAAATAGGTAGCAACGCAAGTAATGTGAGTGAGATACTGTAAATAGGTAGCAACGCAAGTAATGTGAGTGAGATACTGTAAATAGGTAGCAACGCAAGTAATGTGAGTGAGATACTGTAAATAGGTAGCAACGCAAGTAATGTGAGTGAGATACTGTAAATAGGTAGCAACGCAAGTAATGTGAGTGAGATACTGTAAATAAGTTTAATATTATGATAATAAATAGGTAGCAACGCAAGTACTGTGAGTGAGATACTGTAAATAAGTTTAATATTATGATTTTTCGTTATTCAGTTAACCTACTGTCACTAGCCGGGGTGTAACGAGCGCAGCGATTGACAGGGTTGGCATAAGTGGCGTGCAGGGGTGTCCCCTAGTATTATTTTAATGCTTGTAGATCTAGACTAAGAGATTTTTTAGGTAAAGTTGACGTATAGTAAGTATAGATGTTTCCTGGAATAGAATAGCGGTAGAAAACTGGCTGCATTTTTCAAAGTCTACCTTAAAACTCTTTTTTTAACAATATATAGAGGTTTAATTATGGATTTATATGTCTCTCACCAAGATACATTCCCGTATGAAAGTAGTGATTGAATATATAATATTAATATTATAACATTAATTCCAATATAAAAAATGTTCCTGGCCTCCTATTTTAACCAATCACTTCAATTTATGTAGAACTTGTGTCATTCGTTGGCTCCATAAAGTAACACGGACACGGTTTTTATATATTTGATTTCATTAAGTAAACAATACACAGTAAAAAGAAACCCAGTCAAACTTGTACGTATCGGCGTAGCGGTAAGGTTAAAAAAATATAAAAAAGTGCTGTCCTGAGTTGTTAGATCCATTACTGGTTTTGGTTAATGGTTCCGTGGAGGCGGGTGTTTTTCCTAGCGCCGCTAAGCTGGCTTTGATTAGGCCGTTGTTTAAGAAAGATGATCCTCTTTCGCCTGAGAACTACCACCCAATCTCCCTTCTGCCCACCATCTCCAAGATATCTGAAAGAGTCGTGTGCAACTAATTATTTGCCTATCTCAGCCGCAATACAGTCTTGTTTCCAAATCAGTTTGGTTATCAAAAACAAAAGTCTACCAAGCTTGCTCTTATCAGCTTAATTAACTGTTGCATCGACTCCTTTGACGGCGGTGAGACGGCCATTGGTTGTTTTCATCGACCTGTCCAGGGCGTTTGATTGAGTAGCACACTCAGTTCTTTTTAGATAAGTTGGTGGGAATTGGCATCAAAGGCAAAGCTTTAATTTGTATTCAGTCATATCTTTCTGAGAGATACCATGCAACTAAAGTGAATTTTTATTATTAAAAAAGATCAGAAAATCTTCCTACTAAAAACCTAAAACAGTTAATTTTGGTGTTCCGCAGGGATTCATTCTTATTCCCATTTTTATTCATTTTGTACATACATGACATCTCTTACTACCTTCCAAGTAAACTCCGTACTATATTTGCGGATAGTAAGGAGTTTATATCTGTTTTGACCTCCCATAAAAATTTTAGTAGCTTAGAACAAGAAACCTTCTTCAATCTTAACGCCATTTCACAATACTTCTCGAATGTGAATTTTCACAGTAGTCTGTATAAAACTAAATTTCTTCATTTTATGACCGATGAAAAAAGAAACACTTTCACTAGACTAGGCTCACATTTTCCTTCTGTAGTACTTGATGATAATGTCATTGAAGAATCACCGTTTGTGGATTACTTGGGGTGAGGACTGGTGTCAGGTGGAACGATCACTTAATAAATTGGTGAAACAGCTTTCTGCCAACATTTCTTGAGAAACATTTCTTCTCTGAACAACATTTTTTTGTCGAAGATAGTTTAATTTGGCTTGATTTAGAGCTTGATAATGTACTCAATTGTACTCTTGGGATTATCTAGTAATAATAACTTAAACAGAATATTTGTTCTTCAAAAAATAACTGTAAGATGTATATTAAAACTTAAACCTGGTGAAGATGTGTATCTCATTTTAAGGAACTGGGCTTATTAACAGTACCCTCTATTTACATTTTTGATGTTATTTCATT
Source organism: Stictocephala bisonia (assembly GCA_035578905.1). Taxonomy (NCBI): domain Eukaryota; kingdom Metazoa; phylum Arthropoda; class Insecta; order Hemiptera; family Membracidae; genus Stictocephala; species Stictocephala bisonia. The sequence continues at coordinate 531,079 of JAQJVL010000048.1, forward strand.
TGTTAAAGAACAACACCTTGTAAAGGACTTTCATTATTCTTACAAAACTAGAAATAAAAATTTCAATCCTTCCATTTCTCATAAACTAAAATTGTTTGAAAGTAAACCTGAGTATGTTGGCATCAAGCTGGTCTCCCAGTTACCACCTAAACTAGCCGATATTGTTGACTTAAAAAATTTAAACATGGGCTAAACAAGTTCTTAATCGAGCAGTACTATTACCGTATACCTGCCTATCTAACCTAGCTTTTTTCAAATCCTATTGACTGGTCCCATGCCGCAGTGTGATCAACTCGGGACGACGTGGGAGTAAGTAAGTAAGTAAGTAAGTAAGTAAGGCCGTGGGGAGCGGCACGTGCTCGACAATGGGGCCCACGCGTGCGCAGTACTAAAACTTAATCGCATTGCTCAACGAATCTGCCGAGTTGCCTCCAGACTTGTTCATTGCAGTTCATTTGACGTGTGATAATCGAAATGACGTCTGTACTATCTGTAAAATTCCCTCCACACTATGCGATCGTCGTATAGATTTAGGAATTTCGCTAAATCTGTGCAATGGACTGTTCAATTGTTGTATATAATTGTTATAATAGTGGGGTTTGTCACATATTTTAGCTTGAAAAAGGTTATAATTGGTCAAGTAAAACTGTCACAAGTTATTGGTTTTCTATGTCCTAGTGGCACAAGGTTCAATGTAGTCTTTATTTCATATGTCAGGAGTACCTATTTCCAAAGTTAGATTGCCAATTAGAATAACGGCATCTTTAATAAGAGAAAATCTATACTCTTCGGTTTTTCCAGCAAAGGCCATAGCCTTCATAAATAATAAGCGTAACATAACTTCATAAGATCGTTGATGAAATAAATACAAATAACATTATGAAATAACTCAAACTGAGCGGAACTGTTTCAACTTATAGACTAGAAATATGATAGTTCTTTCGTAAAGAACTAACTTCACAGTTCCGATAGGTAGTCAGTATAAATTGAGAAATAAACAATAATTGATTAAGTATTGGCGTTATGATATAAGATGTGGAAATAAATAAAGCAGTCAATATATTTTTAAATACCTCGTAATCATGGCAGATATTAAAAAATATTCACCGTCAACATGCGTGAGTATTAGTGTTGATATTTTCTCCCCATTTCAAAGTAATTTGCAAATTTATGTATCCTCAAGCCATTCAACAATTTCTAAAAAATAATATTTGTTTGAATAATTAAAAATACATTTGTCAAAGAACTTTTTTACTAGCAAAATAACATATCTTAACGTTATAAAGTATTTATACATTAATTTACAATCTTTATGGTTTGTTTTAAAACAATTTGGTTCTAAAAGTTCTTTATATGAAATCAATAAATTAAAGTTCATGTGTTTTTTATAACAGCATTGCTTTTAGCTGTACTTGTACAAATGCTTCCTATATTGTTTCATATACCACTTTATACAATATTATTTAGTAGCCTGTTAAAAGTCGCACATTCAAAATATTCACCATAAAAGCGAATTGAACTGAATGTTAAACAGTGCAAAGTCACCTCCTACGAACAAATTACACAGTACCGGTACATCATAAATATGGTTCTATCTGTTTATAAACTTGACAATTTTTACAAGAGGTTATAACGGAAAAGGATAACATTGTCTTAAATTAAGTAACTATAATTATTTAACAATTGAAATGAGCCATACAGTCACCAAACAATTTAATAGTTAAAAATATGTATTGACATCTTTTAAGATTTTTATATTCGTATAGAATTTTTTATCAAAGCTAATAAACCTCTTAGGTAATAGTTTTTTGAACTTTCTAAAGTGAACTATTCAATAAATGTAATAACTAACCATTGTTCATAAATATGTTCATATCGAACTTTTGTACGACATTATAATTCAGTATAAAATTTGTATCATTAAGTTTGTTTGATTTATTAAGGTACTAAAATTGTGGCTGTTAATAAAATGTCTTTCTACAATCAAGTAACATATTTGAACATCTGCCATTTTATGCTAGATCATCCTTTTTAAGTGCTGTTTGCGGTATTCATCTCTGACAGACAAGCCCTTTAAAATTGTGTACATCTTGATCTATTCTTACGTTTAGTATTTTTATCGAACTCCTTGTGGACCATTCTTATTTGGATGCGAGAGTAATTAGTCCAGCATGCATTTACAAAGTTTAAATTCCCAACTTGATAAAAAATAAGAATAATAAACGTATAGAACAGGACCTACATTGCAATTTTTTAAAACTTTAAACCGGTGTCATTTTCTAATGAATAAAACTTTTGAGGTTTGATTTGTGGATATTTGTTCTACTCCTAAAGACCTTTAATTGTATGTACTACTTGTCCTATACTGTAATAAATTATCAAGCCGCTGCTGGACTCTATAGATACCCTGTATATGGTACTGCAAACGTATATTGTCAACTGCACTGTAGTAACACAATGAAGAAAGAGGGGAGTTAGGGGTGCCAAGGGGTGCCACCGTCTTGGCGTGATCCACCCAGTGGTTGCGTTACAGTCAGATTTCGCAATTCAATAAAATATAATATTTTAATTATTGGGATGAAAAGGATACCGTTAAGGAATAAATAATTAACAGTTAAAATAAAATGATTTGTTCTTTGTATATATATTTAAAATTATAATTTGTTTTTTCCTTATGTCCACAACATGAATTTGTGACAATATAGTAATTAGAATATAATATAATCTTATATAATATGTATAGTAATAAATATATAATTCATCAAATTAAATGTTTATTTACAATATAAACATTCCTGATTATATACATTTTAAAGTAAAGGTTTACAAAATGTAAATACAAACATTTTACATTATAAGATAAATTGCAATTAATAGAGCGTTGAACTATTAATCATTTTCAGAACGAATAGAAGATTTGTTCAATGACATCGACACAACCAGAGCAAGATATCACCTTAATTTGAAAGTTTTTTCTTAAATTGGAGCACATCAGTTTCACTCAAGTATGGATTCAACCGTCTGTGTGCCTTGGGGTTCTCTGACAACCTCTCTCTCACTTCCTCATCTAGTTCTTCTGGCGATGCATCAGACAGTGGCTTGCCGCGTCCATAGAATATATTCTCCTTATATATTCTATCTGATCGGCGGAAAGTGCCATGTAACTGGAAAAAAATGATTACTGTTCGGTTATAATATAGGCTGAGCTAATTATGTGAAACCTATAATAACCCTAATGAAAGCTACTCAGTTCAGGTTGAGGTAAATTTAATTTCGAAGTTACACATTTATTTCCTTTACTTGTGCCAGAAAAGTTTGGAGAGAAAAGATCAAGATAAATGTGGCACTTTTAAGTTTATTTTTTAAAGCATAACTAGCTGAAAATTATAGCGTACAAGATAAATTAGCTATAGTTAACATCATGTTTAAAAATAATTAGTTGTGGATTTTAATAATGCTTAGTTAAAAAACTGATTATGCAATTATGTATCTGACATTTCTAGAATTTTAGTTGAAATCAAAACTTATAATTTTCACATTCATTTTTGGTATTTGGTGTTAATAGAAAACTATTTTTTCAACACTCGTGATAAAAACGCCAATATTCTCTTAAAATTTCCTGTATGATTTACATTGTTAAATTTAGAATGCGTCAAGGCCCACAACCGTAAGCAAAGTTACATTTAGTTTGATTTAATTATGTTCAATAGATAACTAACTGAGACACCTCTGTTAGTCATACTATGTACATGATTGCAAAGATAAATTTGCCCCTAAAGTTCAGAACAATTCATTTTTTACAATGGTAGACTCGGGGTCCGGAAGTGGCGGTAGGCGAGGGCGAAGAAGATACTATTGTAAAGGGTGGCTTACAAACATTCGCTCAAATTAGGTCACTCAATGTAGGAATGACTCATCGGACTGCATTAATTGGTTTAGGTTAGTAATGCACGGCCGAGTCTACGGTTAGGTTAGGTTAGGTTAGGTTAGTACTGCACGGCCGAGTCTACGGTTATAAAAATTGCACTAACTTACTTTAAAAGGGTTTGAAACTAGTTATTATGTAGCAAGCATCTGTGGACAAAGGAAGAACACTTACAATATCCCAGTAGTAGCAGTTGAATCCAAAGTTAACATGGAAGTATTGGTGATGGTTGTCGTGGAACATGGTGTCCGGCCTCCAAGGTTGCCACCAGGGAGCTTTAAAGTCTACACCAGAGTGATCTATCATACCGTTGTAAAATGTGTAAACAGTTATGGCTGTAATCGAAGCTGCAAAAGAAGAAATATGATGTTTAGCTCTTTTAAGAATGTACATTAGTCTTCTTACTGGCTAATGTGCATTCTTTTGCACAGTACAATATTGACCCACCCACCCACTCATACACGTACAATGGTACTGACCCACCCACCCACCCACCCATACACGTACGGTGGTATTGACCCACCCATATACGTACGGTGGTATTGACCCACCCACCCACCCATATACGTACAGTGTATACAACTGTACCACGTTGTACAGTTCATACAATTGATACAATTCATACGTGTATGAATGAGGTTTGTCCAAAGGGCTAGTCTGTGCCTGGGCTGCCCATGTAACCTGTAACGATCTATAAGGGCTCTAGTTCTCAGGACGGAGGCTTAGGAATGTACATGGGAAACTATATGTACATTGATAGTTATATAATTTTGTAAATAAAGTGTTTCGTAACAATAAAGAGAAAAGCTCAGCGCCTGCAAACTAACCGATACTCTATCCGTCATACATTGTTGACTGGAGACAGGTGCCGGGGTGGGGGAGAGGAAGGCCGTGACCTTGCTTGGAATGCGGAAATCTGGTCACTAGGTCATCACATCGATGGTTATCAGTCGTTTAAAGTGATTTAAATGTCCGCAGTCCACTACATGTTAAAGTAACGAACTGTTGTATTTTGAATGGTGTTTCTTTCCGATTTTACGACTCTGCAGGTCACTCCGTATAAATTGTTATCAGTGGTGTCACAATTATATTTGATTTTAATTGTGACACATATAATTTTTGTACAATTAAATTGATATGTGATAAATTGAAATTGTCCACAAAGACAACTTGAATTCGTCATAGATCAAAAGTTTTAATAAAAAATCACTGTAAATAATGAGAGAGTTTCCAATTTTAGAATATATGAAAGTAAATGAATTTCAGGCAATGTATTTTGGGAAAAATCCCAATTTTACGTTAGGTTAAGAAATAAGAGAATGTTTGGGCCAAGACGATATAACGCCAATTTAAATACTGGACCTAGGTAGAATGTTGACGTTGGTAACACGTGTGCATACTGGCACTCTCACCCCCCTATTCCTGAACATGAATGTTGACGTTGGTAATACGTGTACATACTGGCATTCTCACTCCCCCTATTCCTGAACATGAATGTTGACGTTGGTAATACGTGTACATACTGGCATTCTCACAACCCCCTATTCCTGAACATGAATGTTGACGTTGGTAACACGTGTACATACTGGCACTCTCACCCCCCTATTCCTGAACATGAATGTTGACGTTGATAACACGTGTACATACTGGCATTCTCACCCCCCTATTCCTGAACATGAATGTTGACGTTGGTAACACGTGTACATACTGGCATTCTCACTCCCCTATTCCTGAACATGAATGTTGACGTTGGTAACACGTGTACATACTGGCATTCTCACACCCCCTATTCCTGAACATGAATGTTGTAGGGACATGGGTAGAGTACAGGCAATGAGTCGGTGGAGGGTACCTTAGTAAGTAAGTATGTGTGTTAGTTATGTGCTATCTGATCGTTTGTACGGAATCGTCAAATATACAAACATTTAGATTGACATTTTCTTACAGTTTTGTTTTGTTTTATATAGCATTATCATTTCGTGTGTTACCTTCTAAGGTTTCCTTAAAAATCACCGAATTAAATTCACAGTTCGTTAATATCTTTGATGTATTTAAATTTTATTTTAATCCTAGACACGTCGTTCTATGCATGTGTATAATTTACTTGTTTGAACATAACTTAGATGTAAAATTTATATAAAATTGGTGCTCAAATAATATTTTACCCACATTATTCAGATATGAGATTCCGACTCAGCTTACACGAATTATAGCGAATATGAATAATTACATGAGTGTGAATGATCTTTGTAGTCTGGTTACCAATTGAGTTTTACCTTTAATCTGAAAGGACTATTTGTTAATAGTCGATCAGCCATGCAAGTAACGGACCAGCAACATTTCATGGAATTTGAACCAAGTAGTATTGGTCTAATTTTAAGCTAACTGACATGCCTTAAAATCTGTTCTCTTCGCTAGACAACATCTAAAACTTGACTACCATCTAACACGAAACCTCAGACTTCTCCAGTAGTGTCCATGCCGATAGTACTTGGAAAATGGCCTACAATCACCACTACATTTTGTATTTAAGTGGGGGTTTATGGAACCAGTGCCAAAAAAACAAGCAAATACAGCACATGTATTGACCACAGTTTAAGGGTAACAGATCCAGGCCACAAGTTCCGTTACAAACATCTTACTATTCACACTAGAGGTGGCAAAGGAATTGTCCTGTGTTACTAACACATAACAATGTCAGTATCAAATTCAGTTAACTTGAGAAACCTAAGTCATTCATTGGGTCTACTGCAGGTTAAGGGTGGACATCAGTTAATAATGTCTTAGCTTTACAAAACGAGCCTTCAAATTTTCAATCAGTTATCAAGCGTTTAGAAAATATCGAACAGGAATGCAATCCAACCTCTAAAGGCACATTTTTATCCAAGAGAAATTGAATTTTTCATTTCCATAGGTAATCTAGTAGTTGAACTTATACTATATATTTTTAAATGGAGAATATTGTGATAAACAAATATCTGTATCATCAAATCATTGTAAATTGCAAACTTTAAAAACTTGTTAGTATATTATTTTATATATGCAATTGATATAGATATTTACTTAAAATGTCTCTAGTACATAACAACAGTAAAAAACATTCAATTGAAAAACAATTTCAGTAATATTTTGAATTGATAAACCAATTGGGTTTGTATGACTTGAATTTAGTCAGAACTTAAATTTGTGTATCAATAATAATTAAATAATCATATTGGAATCTAAAAATGAGCACTTTTAACTCACTCCAATGGATAGGAATTGTGAAGAGTGGGAGGCAGAGGACAAGTTGAATATGCACAACCTCTATAGGATGAATAGCTACGACCGAGAAGGCAGTGGGTTGAATATACTTGTGGTGGGCCTTGTGGAACCTCTTGTACAGCCATGGCGTGTGGTACAGTCTGTGCAGCAGATATGTCATGTAGTCCTGCCCTCAAACAGTGCACACACATAACAATTTAATTACAATTTTAATGACTAAACAGCATAGAGAAACATAATAATAATAAAATTACATACATTGGTAAGTTATTATGATACCATTTCTGCCCAAACTTGTCATAGATAAAATACATAAACAATTATTGCTTGTTTGACTCAGTATCATGCATGTGGTATCTTATTGATACAAACAAGCCCTTCCACTATGTTGCAATACAAACCAAGCAAATGTGTTACTTCCAAATGGTTATGTTAGTTTGTTAACCATTATTGAAACCGGATGTTAATTTGTGGCGATGAACACCTGATACCACTCAAATGCTCATTTGCGGGTTAAACAATTAATTGATACTACACGAATGTTCATTGTGGTGTCAAGCAACTGTACTCACGGTAAATATCGTGCGGACAGCGCATGCTCAACAGATTCTCTCCCCCACCACGCAAGTCGCAAAGTCAACTGATGATGTTTCTGTTAGCAAATGGAATCATTTTTCTGTACATGGAAGGCTATCATTCATAACTTGAATTGTATGTAAATGGATATTTATATGCCATATCGAATAGTAATATCCGATAAACTGAGATACTGTTAAGGTCATCATGTTCTTGCTTTTTAGGAATGTTTTGAAATTTGATGTTCATATACACTCAATATGATTGTAAAAATTAACCTCACATGGAATACCGTTTTAGTGGCTATTATTTTAGAAAACTATTGATTGGTTTAGATCTAGCATGTTTTATAAAATAAGTAGTGAACCTACTTGGTAAATGAATATGATTGGATACTGAGCCAAGTACCAGAACCAGGAGTATTGGTCGATCCTGTAGTAGACGGTGGACCACCCCCCGTTAGCAATGTAACACGCCAGTAAGGAGGAGACCGATCCAGTGACCAGCAGGCTCCTGCAGCCGTACTTGATGGAATCTATCTCCAGCTCCGTGGACAGCCACTTCGTGGGTTGACACTTCCAAACGTCTGGCTTGTCTCGCTGCTTCACGTAAAAATACCACTGAAACAAAATTTGTTTTGATACAGATATTTAAACTATAAGAGTGTCAGTAGACTATGTTTCGAAACTGATGGTCCCTTGGGTCAAAACAAGAAAACAAAGGTCCTAACCGGTTTTCATCTGTCTACCTGTCTGTTTAAAAGTATATTTTAAAGAAATTGTTCTACCTTAAGAATCACTTAGATTAAAGTGCTCAATCTTGGTAAAAAGGTTAGTCATATTGTGTACTTTTATTAGGTTTAATAATATATTTAAAGATTAAAAATAATAGCCCTATAAAAATTTAAACTGACGAATGCTCAAAACTGTAAAGCCTCTCACAACATTGACAAATATAAAAAAAGAATACCAATTTAGCCCCTAATATTACACTATTTACAACAAAGCAGTAATTTTCAATTAATATTTTAAAGAAATATCAATTGAACATTTGGTTAGTAGGATATCAGTCTAAATCAATTTTGTTACACAAAACTACTTTATCTCACCATATACTAGTTGGTTAAATTAACAGCTAGTTAATATTTTTCTAACTGTCTTATATTCTTTTATAATTTTTCAGCTAACGAATTTTTGACTAATTGATCTACATTGATTCATTTTTGTATAGTTTCTTCGTTTTAGTGTTTAATCAGTTTTGTTGGATATGAGTATTCTAATTACCTTTAATAAACAAGTAAAACGAAATATAACAATTGTGAACGTCAAGCATGTTAGGAATACTGAAATGATTAGAGATCAAGTCAATTAACTTTTACTAAATTATAAATGAAATATTATATGGGACTATTTATGGGATTATTATGGGATTAAGATTTAGTTATATATTTTTTTCTAAATTACAAGGAGTACTCTTTGAGTAGTCTAACACGTTGAATAATATTACCGTAATTATTTCATAGAATTTAATTTTGGTTTAATATTATTTGATTTCTTAGCTCGTTTGATACGTGTTAATACAGATACAATACGAGTGAACGTCACAAAACACAAATCTACAACAATTGAAGTACAACAATCCCCAAGTTCTATGGTAATCGATTTACAAGTACAAAAGAAGCGTGGTTTTCCAAAACGATCGGTAAAATATTTGTAAATTTTGAGCTCGTATTGTTTTAAATTTGCGTTGTGTGATGTTCTCTTGTATTGGAATTATTTGTATTGAATGGCTACTGAACAAATAGCCCCAACATCAACTTCAACCCTCTGTTTGGTTTTGTGTTTTGAATTTAGCAAGTAAAAATGTCAAATTTCATAAAATATGGTTTTGTTTTAATCCACTGACCTTCGACTGTCTCCTAAAGAAACATTTTATTCCGTAGGAGTATTCATTAAAGTTACTCGCTGATTGTCTCACTATGTCCATGTGATTGTTGTAACACAAGACACAAACATTTAGTGATCAAGTAACGTTACGTATGCTAAACATAAAACAGAATGTCTGTCCTCCAAGGATAACTAATTCAATATTATCACAAGACTTAGGATAAATATAATTGAAAATAAACAAACATACTCTTTCTTTAAAAAAATTATAATGTAGAAATTTGTTGCTGTGTGTGAAAGATGCTCATTTACCAAGATAATAAAAACTCCTCCAGCGAACTATGTTAAAACACTGTTATTTCTAAAAGCAGCTTCCTTGTTTGATGCGACTAATAAATTGTAAAATAGAAAATATGTTGAACATTAATTTGAAATCAATATTTATGACAATCTAGACTATTAGCTAAATTCATGAACTCAATTTATATCTCAGAAAAGTATGCGATTGGTCGTAAGCCTGATGTTGTAATGCTAGGTACAATAAATTACAAAAAATTAAATAAAATTGGGCTGTATATGTAACAACATGTATCATGCTAATTAAAAAACTATTTATATAATTACAGTTTGGCTTATAGTAAATTTAGGAGATTTCAACAGCAAAAATCAAACTGGCCAGGGATGTTATTTGGATACACATTGATATAATTGCCGGCGTGGTGGCTCAGTGGCTAAGGCTTCGGACTGCGGAGGGCAAGGTCCAAGGTTCGAATCCTCACTGAGCCAACGGTCGGTACTTCACTCGTTAAATAAAGTTGACGCACAGGCCTGTAGGCCCATGTCAACTGGCGAGTGAAGTTAAAAAAAAAAAAAAAAAAAAAATTATGGTGATTCAACATTAAACAAAAGAGATCCTAACTAGCGTTAAGATGATATCTGAAAATGATGTTACTAATATTTATGGGTCCATAATTACCAATCAAATAAACACCTATCTTCTCAACATTAATAATATGCTGTTTAAATTAAATTTAACAAACAACTTACGTTTCATAAAAGAACTTACATGCAGAATTCCTCCAGTTAGAAAATACATAAAAAATCCGATAACATTACAAATCACCCACATTATTGGTAGACCATTCAGATGAAGAGATTCAAGTGACACATTGTTCCAGGAAAAAGGCTCGGCTGGTGTTACATTTGAGTTTGTCGAGCCAATTGGTTCTTGCAGGACGTCGAATTGGCGCATGAGATGGACTAAGAGAATCACCCATTCTCCTAAAAAGAACAAACATCAGAAAACATGAACATATGTATTAAACATATGTATTAATGGAATTAGTGTAACTTTTACTATGAAAGGAAATATTTAAACGTTAGTTCCCTTGCTAACGCTAGCAAAATGTAACGATTTCATAACATAATGCGCAGCACCATGGGCTAGAATCGAATAGATGACTCCATACTTTAACTATCTTACGTCTCCAAATGCCTGTACGTAACACGCAAACTTTTCTGTGTCTTAAAACTTAAAATTTAATTTTTTTTTTTAATGGTCTGTTACATGGATTGCAATGAAGCCAACGGAGGTCGAGCTTCAATCTAAAACAAAAACAATCGGTCCAACTGTTTTGTTGGCGAGGTTCAGTACATAGTGAGTTTTGTAATTTATACATGTAATTTATACATGGACTATTATAGGAAATTTATTGAAAATGCTAATCTAAATGAAGAAAAAGTACTAACAACTAAGAAACACTGATAGGTAAAGTTCAAGAGATTATATTTAAAAAAATCATCGAAATCAGTTTAAATACCATAAGGAATTTCATTGTAATTCTTACATTTATTTAAAATGAGCCTTACTCAACTTTAACCACAAACCCACATCCACACGGTGCACAGTTACCACTTACCTTCAGCAGTGACTCCAAAGGCGAAGATGGTGAGTGTAATGAGGAAGGAGCTCAGCTACCTGGGAATGTTGCTCCACAAATTCTCCAAGACAACACCCCCCCGAGTTGCCATTTACCCTTAGCTGTGATACCAAGGGTGAGGATGGTGAGCGTGATGAGGAAAGAGCTCAGCCACCAGGGAATACTTCCCCACTCACTCTCCAGGACAACACACCCTCGAGTTACCACTTACCTTTAGCTGTGACACCAAAGGCAAAGATGGTGAGTGTGATGAGGAAGGAGCTCAGCCACCTGGGAATACTGCTCCACACACTCTCCAGGACAAACCCCTCCCCCCCGAGTGCTACTTACCTTTAGCTGTGATACCAAAGGCGAAGATGGTGAGTGTGATGAGGAAGGAGCTCAGCCACCTGGGAATACTGCTCCACACACTCTCCAGGACAATACACCCCCGAGTTACCACTTTGGTCAACATCGTTGTCAATGAACCTTCATATCTAGCAACACAGCTGTACGTGTGAACTACTGAAAATAATGATAAATGCGAGATTAATTGATAATGCCGTTAATACCAGCATTAACGAATCACTAACCTTTACTGATAAACAGTCACTCGACTTCTAATAATTGAACTATTAAAAAACAACTCAGGACTTGCTTTTGTCAATACACTAACGAAACCTATTGAAATGATTTGTATGATTTCGGGTCTTAACTTATTCTCTTGAATTGTTTTTGATATATCAGGAATTAAAAATATAATGTCTTTCTCAATTGAGAAGAGTTTTTTTGGCCTGTTGTAAGACTGATTGCACATGTTGAATTGACGATAGTGATGTTACTTTGATATGTCTTCAAATGAAAAATTTTGAATGAATTGAAAAGTTTTGATTTTAAATTGAAGTTCTTTTACGAAATGGTGAAAATTACGTAATGCTAAATGATCGAAAAGAAGGAACAAAAATAAACGTTATTAAGAAGAATAAATTACACTTTTCTTGTGACTAAATGTTTCTTTATTATACTGTATTTAATATAATACATATTTAGAATGTATAAATGCTATTTAACACAAACGAAAGAAAGAACAGTCTACAATTTCTTTCATATAAATATAAAGATAACTGTAGGCATCTGTTTTTTTAAATTTGAGCAGTACTACTTATTTTTTTAAATATTTACCCTCGGTTTTATCTAAGCTAATTTTTGTTATGTCAAATTATATTTTAAATTAAGGGAAACTCCTGCACGCTTCGCGTACCAATCCAATCCATAAATTCATCAATTAAAAATTTATGGCCCACTCAAATACTATTTGGAACCTCGTTATTCCAAAACGTTCGTGATTTTGTGGTGTGGCCAAGTTTGGACTTTTTAGATATCTAAAACATATCAACATTAAAAATAGAAACATCTTCAATCTTAAATTTCATTGGGTTTTTGAGGTGTGTAGAATATTATATATATATATATATATATATATGTTTGGTTTTAGGCTGTGATGTCCAAATTAAATTAAATTTATTAATCGAGTTATGATACAATTGTTTGTTTTTAAAACATAGAATTTTACCTTGATAACTTAAGGTAAATTGATGATGGTATAATAAAATACAATATTTCTTAATTGATAAACCTAGGTTTAAAGTTAGTAAAATAATAACTGACGTTTACTGATATATTGAATTCTTCTTTAAGAGTTAATAATGGTTTTCTTTGTTATATTATAATTTTTATATTAATACTTATTAGATTTTCTCTTGAAAAATATTTATGTTCCTTATCTTAGATAATTTGGTAATGCATTATGTAGTTTTCTTCCATGTAGTAAATATCCTTTTACAAAGATGTATTATGTTTAATGGATGGTATATTTGAATTTGTTTAAGATGAGCAGATTTATATCAGTACTGTCTCATACGTTTACAATGAATTAATTGTGAATTCGATAATACAAAGGAAACGAAATGTGAACTGCACAAAGTCATTATGTTTATTTCTGCACATTTATATGTCATTTAAAAATCAGCAATTAATTTTAACTGCGAGAGATTAAAAATAAGCCTATTAAACAGCTGTTAATTAAGATAATAAGAAAAACACAGAAAATGTAGAATGAATGCAATGATTAATTATAATATCATATAGAAATATTAATGGCCTTAGTTATGATAAATAAATAATGTTTTAGGGAAAACTATGCTTTATTATTACAAATAATGGTTGATAAGCATAAATAGAAGTGGCCATTGGAGTCGTACTACTTTCTCAGTGACGTACATGCGCGTGGCAGACGAGATTACGACGCTCGTTGCACAGACCCTATTGTATATGTTGTTTTCAGTAAGTTTTACTTATTTTGTCTCTTGAACTCTTGTATTGATAAATCAATAAAACATGAGCCTTGCCTTCATAATTACTTTCATTACTTCCAGTTTACTGGACCATACATATTGAATGGAAATCAAAAAGCTATTAATGACTTATTTTTTAAAGGCAATCAATGTTTTTTTCAGTGGATAGCATGTTTTTTTGTAACGTTTTTTAATACATGTTTTATACCCTTTATTGTGTGTAAACAAATTAATCATTCATGTATATAGACAAAAAATGGTTAAAACTAAATAATGTACTTAATATAGTAATATAATTTATTGAGTTAAATTCAAATAAAATTCATTATGAACTATTACCTTGGTTGGTCCTAAAATACTCAGAGTACCACAGAATCATCTTGATTAATACATTCTATCTGAGGATACAAAAATAATGATAAAATGAACAATTTAAATTACTGCTAATTTAAATCACCGATGCTGAAAATACGAAATCTAACATAGACATAAACTATCATATAAGATTGTAATGAGTTGGAGAAAAATATTAGAAAACATGGCATTCTTACTTGACTTACTTACATAACATTCTTACTTGACTTAATTACATGACATTCTTACTTTACTTACTTGACATTCTTACTTGACTTACTTACATGACGTTCTTACTTGACTTACTTACGTGACATTCTTACTTGACTTACTTACATGACATTCTTACTTGACTTACTTACATGACGTTCTTACTTGACTTACTTACGTGACATTCTTACTTGACTTACCTACGTGACATTCTTACTTGACTTACTTACATGACATGCAGTTTTAACTGATTGCAAATGCTGATTTTCAAAGGTGTAGTTGGTCTGTTTCATTAAAGTAACAACGTGAGAAATATAAATGCAGGTTAGCCGAATGAAATATTAAGTTCAGTGAACTTTATACTGTGGAAAATTACCTAATCTAACCTAGCCTAATATAACCTAACCTATCTAAATTATGGGTATAATTTCTCTAATATTACTATTACAATTCATTCACTGTACTCAAAGTAAAAATTTGCTAGCCAAATAAAAAGTTAACAATGAAATAAAGATAAAGGCACAAAAACTTAAAAATAAAAAACAAATATACTCACAATAATTAATTAATTTATAAAACAGTGTATGTGGAACTTTTTTGGGTAAGAAATTAATCAAATATACCACGAAATGTTACAAATAAAAATTACAAAAGCTCAAATTTACAAAACTCTAATATTTTTAAAGTTAAAAAAAATTTCTTCTGATATTAATTGAAGGATGTTTATTGACTTATGGTTTATTAGAAACCAGTTTTAATTTCACACATAACTAACCCGCAGTAAAACTAAAATAAAAGCAAGAAAACGGCTCCACAGCTCATTAATTAATCTGCCCAACTACATAAAAGTTAAAAAAAAACCTCAGTTTATTTAATTTTACTTTGTGCATATTCAGGAACTTTTCTTTATTCATCAAAAGGTGTAACGTAATTAAGAAAATTGGATTTATTACTTTTCTAACCAACAAAGTTATAATTAAATTTTCAGTTGTATTAAATTAAGAAGAGCTTGTAACAAAATCTCTTTATAAAAAGGAACCATAACATTTTATACAAATGTTTGCTATTTTGAACTCCCGCGACGCTCTTTTATCCGAGTAGCCATTTTTATAATAACTCCAATTAAAAATGTAAGTATATCGAATCTCTATATCGGGATATACGGCTTAAACCAGGTCATTTTATGTAGTTAAATATTTATTTATATTAGGTAACAGCAAGTTTAGTGTTAACCCATCAAGTTGCGGTCGTTAGTCTTTAACGAGTGATAAATGTATGTCAAATGGTTCTTCAGACTTCTGTGAGTTACCGACCAACAGTTTGATTTAATAAGATTTAATACAGATATACTAAGTTAAGAACATTCAATTTGCTTGAAATGAGTATCAACATTTGTAATATTGGTCTGAAGTGTTATTTTATCTACCTACCAGTGAGCGAGACCTCTTCAGAAGTAGGGACAAAGTTTCCCGTCCTCTTCAGCAATACTTACAAAGATTCAAGTTTCGAGAACTGCTCCATCTCCTGTAACTGTTTGTTTTGCATTTGTACTTTGTAGTCCCTTGTTTAAGATGCTGAATTCAACGAATGAACAATTCACTTTGATTCTGATGTTGTTTTCAGTAAGTTTTACTTATTTTGTCTCTTGAAATCTTGTATTGATAAATCAATAAAACATGAGCCTTGCTTTCATAATTACTTTCATTACATCCAGTTTACTGGACCATACATATTGAATGGAAATGAAATGACTTATTTTTTAAAGGCAATTAACGTTTTTTCAGCGGATAGCATGTTTTTTTAATAACTTTTTTTATACATATTGTATACCCTTTATTGTATGTAAACAAATTAATCATTCATGTACATAGAAAAAAAAAATGGTTAAAACTAAACAGTGTACATAATATATTAATATAATTTATTGAGTTAAATTCAAATAAAAAATACTATGAAATATTACTGCTTCGTATTTTATTTGATTTATAATTTTGATAAATATTATAAAATAATAGTAATAATTAAAAATGCATAAAACCCATTACCTTCAGGTACACAAAACGTGGGACAAATTTAATTGTAATACACATACATTTCCATCGAGATATCCGTAGAGCTAAAATAAGGTTCCCATATTTTAAAAATCGTCTGAACGAAAGCCGATGTTTGTGTATAGTAAGCAGTTCTCTTCTGAATAAAAGTGGTATTAGGTCTGATATCTAACATAAAAGAGAATAATGCACAATATCTTCTATGATTCCATATCCTTTTTTGCACAAGAAATATACGACATAGAACACGTTCTATAATATGTTATAAGACAATGAAGTATTTCATATTTCATATTTCATATTTCATATTTCATCTTTATTCGTTTAAAACAATTACAGATATGTTATAAACACGTCATGACTAATACTAAAAAACTAAAAATAAATTAAAATTGATATAAACTACAGCAAGTCACTTAAATTATAATAACATTTATCAAGAAAATGAGTTTTTACTTTTTTTTTAAATAATGGTAGCTTTTCCTCTGCCTTGATGTTAAGTGGCAATTTATTATAAATACTAATACAAATATGGTATGGGCCTCTCTCAAACACAGAAGTAGAATGTTCCAAGATAGAAAACATGTTCCTATTTCTAGTTGGGTATTTATGAAAAGTGCCATTTGTAATAAAGTTATGTGAATGCTGCCTCACGAAAATACACGCTTCATAACCAATAATACCAGCCAGCGTCAAGATTCCCAACTCTCCGAATAGGGACCTGCAGGAATCAGATCTTCTCCTATTACTCATTACTCTCAGACACCATTTCTGGAGAATGAAAACTCTATTAAAGTTTGTCACACTTGAAGGGCCCCAAAATATAATACCATATCGTAAAATTGATTCTGCATGTGAGAAATATACAGTACGCAGGACCTCACGACTGCAAACCATGGCCAAACGGCTAAGAACAAAACAAATACTTCGGAGCTTCTTACAAACGTGCTCAACGTGACTGTTCCAATTTAGGTTCTGATCAATATGAACTCCAAGGAATTTGACAGATGACTCTTGTTTGGCTTCATCATTTCCCACTTTAATTTTGACTTGGTTTTGTGACCTTTTGGAATTACTCAGGTGAAAGTTAATGAAATTAGTTTTATTGATATTCATTTTAAGTTTATTTGCAGAAAACCATTTGTTAATAATATCAAGCTGATGATTAGCAATTGAAGCAACAGAGTTTGGAGATTTATCAGAAATAAAAATAGAACAATCGTCAGCAAACATAATTATATTTAGATCACTTGAAATTTTTGGGAGATCATTTATATATATTAGAAATAGGACAGGGCCCAGAATAGAACCCTGGGGTACTCCAGACGTAATCAATCTATAAGGAGAATAAATGGTTTGATGACCTGACTGGATCTGAACAGTTTGACTCCGATCTGAAATGTAGGATTGAAACAATTTGAGTGCATGACCCCGCACACCATATTTTTCAAGTTTTTGAAGTAGATTATTATGATTTACGGAGTCAAACGCTTTACTTAAGTCACAGAAAATACCAAGGGATTGATGGCCTTTGTCTAAAGAATGTGTGAGGTCATTTAGAAAACTAAAAATTGCTGAAGACGTAGATTTACCCTTTCGGAAGCCATGCTGTTGGATAGATATTATATTATTAGTATCTAAGAAATGTACAAGCTTGTGACATAGTAGTAGTTCAAAGACTTTAGAAAATGAAGATAGAATTGAAATGGGTCTGTAGTTTTCTGGTAAACGTCTATTTCCAGCTTTGAATAAAGGAATGACTTTACTCAGCTTGAATGGTTTTGGGAATATTCCACCTTTAATACATGAATTACAAAGATGAGTAAAAATATGGCGAATATAGGGAAAACACCTCCTCAACAAAGAACAGGGGATCTCATCTATTCCTGCAGAGTTAGTGTTCTTTAACTGCTTCACCACTTTCTCAACATCTGAGACAGAAACCTCAGATAGGTAGAGACTTCCTCTTGGTGATAATATATTTTTATGAAAATCCGACGATTTACTGGTACCAGACAACGCATGCAATCCCAATTTTGAGAAATATATGTTTAACTCCTCAGCTACATCACTACAATTTTTTACCAGCGCATTATTTACTATAAGTTCAATATCTTCATTTATCCTTGGTGATTTAAATGTAATATTATTATTGACAGTTTCCCAAATTGTTTTAGAACGATTTTGAGAGTTTAGAATTTTGTCATCATGAAAAGACCTTTTCTTGTCATTAAGATGTTTTTTAAAAGCACTTACTTTTTCATTTATGATTTGATTAATTTCAACTGTTGAAGGAAGGGTCTTTAAAAAGTTTATATGATCACTTTCATGTTGCAAGTCAGAAGTAATCCACTTTTGTTTTTTTTTATAACTGAGATTTATTTTTTTTACTTTATAAGGAAACGCTAGTTCAAAATAATAATTAAAAAAATTTAAAAATAATGAGAACTTATCATCTGGATCTACAGTTGCATAAACTTCATCCCATTTTTCCAGCTTTAATGAATTTTCAAAACTTAAAATTGCATCCTCAGTAAAGTACCGTTTCTTTATTAAAGCGTGTTGTGTTATTCGTGAGGCAGGAGGGGCATAAAACTTAATTAATTGAGCTCTATGATCTGAGAAGGGCACAACCAAATTTTCTATGTGTAGAATTTTATTACAATGGAGATTTGTTAACACATTGTCAATAATATTGCCACCATTCTCTGTAACTCGTGTAGGGGTTTTAATGAGAGCTGTAAATCTATACATGTCAATTAAATCAAACATTATTAATGCCTCTGGCTTACTCAAATTATGGAAAGGAACATTAAAGTCTCCACATATAATGGTTTTGTAATTTGAGTATTGGGCTTCAATAAATATTTCATTCATTATATTTTGAAATGTTGTAAAGTTTCCAGATGGGGGCCTGTAAATAACAACAATATTAGTTTTAATGCTAGATATTGATATACCTGTACATTCGCACTGTGATTCAACTGACATATTTAATATGCTATTTATAACTTTACAGTTTAAATAATCTTTCAAAAAAATAGCCACACCACCACCTATATTATACTTTCTACTCATAGCAGAGACAAGCTTATAATTTTGAAAACAAGCAATATTCAAATTATAATCATGCAGCCAGGTTTCAGATATGCAAAATATGTCTGGGTCTACATCATTTAAAAAAACATTCATTATGTCAATTTTATTACATATACTACGAGCATTAACGTGAAGAAAGCTTAAAATTTGATTGTCATCTCTGTTAAATGTGTTAATGGATTTGTTTTTAGCGTGCGGAAAAGTTGTACTTAAATTATTTGTATAATTTTGTCTAAAAAAACTGGAGGCTGATTTTGAAATGTTGGTAGGTCTGAAGTGTGAGCTTCAGTAGAAATATTACATAAATCTGGGCTTAAAGGTAAGGGAGGAAAGTCCTTAAGAGATGTAATCTGAATACACTCATCGGAGTCACTTGTTTTGCGAGATGCTCTTGCTAGCTGAGCGGCCGACGCTGGCGAAGGCATGCCGGGGCTGGGATAGGGCTCTATGAGGGATAAGTCACTGTCCACATTCCTGGCACGGCTGACAGTTCCTTGTTTACATACAGAACCCTCTTGATTTCTGCAAGGTCCCCTCCAGTTGTCATCCACTCCTCCAGGTAACAAAGTCCGACGACTGCTGATGGTTTGAAAAATGCTTTTGCCTAAAATTCTCTTCCCTGCCTTGTTTATATGCAGTCCATGCCGTGTGAAATGATATCTATGAAGGATAGTATTTAGCTCACCAAGAGATAATTTGAGTGGCCCCTTATACTCACGGATTAGCCTAGTTATGACCATATTAGCATAAAATATATTATCGTTAAATTGACTTGTATCATAACGATATGGCACACTATTTATTATGACATTGGTATTAACATTGAGTGCTAGCAATGCTTTTATTCCTTGAGTGATTGAAAATTGGCTAGGCTCGCACTTTCCCATGTCATTAGTGCCACCAATCAATACAACAAAATCATTTGTTGAACAGTCTTCAATAAAGCATTTTGAATCTCGAACAATATCCTTTAATTTAGCTCCTGGCTTACTGTGCACACACACTTCATAATCTTCAGTTAAGTTCTGAATGTATGAGTGTAAGTTTCTCCCTTGGCTGTCCGATAAAACTAGTATTTTATATTTACGTCCTCTTTGCTGGTTCACAACAGATTTAATTTTATTTACAGTTGATGGAGAGAAACTAGCTGATCTATGGACTTGCACCTTTGTTTGAATCTGGCAATTCTTGTTAGTGAGTTTTAATGGAACGTCTTCGTTGGCAAGGACCGAGTACTGATTTGCTGTTTCCAAAACATATCCTGTTTTCTCTCTTTGTTTTACTACATTTTTTGGTGTAGTAAATCCAGATGTATGCTCCGTTTTGTTCTTGTGTTGATATATTTTCTCTTTGTATATATGTAATTCTTGTGTTAATTTTTCGCAGTCGGAAATCAATGCAGATACTAAATTAGTACTATTTTTGATTTCTTCCTTGAGAGCTTCTTGTTCTTCCTTCATATTTCGATTTTCTGTTTTTAGTTTCACCAACTCCGCTTCAATCATTTCTTCCATACATAATGAATCTTCTAAATTGATATTTAGTTTTGTTTTCTCCTCTTCAATTTTCTTTTTTAATATATTGTTTTCTTCACTTATCTCGAATAATTGTTGTGTCAAATCTGAATTAATTTTAATGGATGCATCCAACCTATTTAATATTAAGGACACTTCAGGGATAAGATCAACTATAGCATCGTTAGTATATTTACTAGAAAGTGTACTTAAAACTCCATAGAGATGAATAGCCATATCAATCACCTCGCCATTTAATAAGTCCTCTGTTAAATTCATGTACTCTGATTTAGCCATCTGCATTCTATTTTCACGTACCTTACGTGTAATCATGGCAATGAAATTTGAACTAACGTAGTGACTTCCCAAGTATCTTGGGAAACACTGTTGGACCAGTTCATATCAAAGTTTATAAATTTTAATTTTTCTAACCTTTTCATTGAACTACAATTCTATAAATTACAGTATGATTGGCTGCTCCTGTCTTGAAATTGAAAGGGTTAACAGTTTTAAATATTTAGGTATAATACTTGATGAAAAACGTAATTGGGAAATTCATATCAACAAATTGCACAGTAAATTACGATCATCAATTCTTTAAGACATTTTTGCGATTCTGCACTTCTCCAATCACTTTATTTTGCTTTAATTGATTCCAGATCATAATATGGAATAACCTGCTGGGCAGGTACATTAAGTCCTTCATTGAGAAATTATGGGTACTCCTAAATTAATTAGTTAGAATTACACTTAGGAAACAAACAAGAGGAAGCTCATTCCTTTTATATCAGCAGCTACAAATTTTACCGATTCAACATCTTTTTGTAAAATTTTGAGATTATTTTTTATGAGAAGTGGTAACAGAGATACTACTATTACCTACTAACTTTAGCTATAACACAAGAAGTGCTGTTAGAGGTACTTTTAGATTACCGAAAGTAAATAAAACAATTTTCAAACAATCATTTCACTATTTGGTTCCCAAGTTCTTTAATCAGATTCCAAATCATGTCAAATAATCTAAGTCTTTGCTGAATATCTAACAAGGTGGTTGTTGTCTAAACATAAGAATAAGACAATCTTTATTCACTTAATAAGTTTTTATATAATACAGTTTGCCATGTGCACAAGGCACGCTCTGCTAAATAAAATTGAAGAATACATTTTAAATAATAATACTCTTCTAGCAGTCTTACTTCACTTGTTCACTTCTACATCAAAATAATAAAGGAGCACAACACTGTTAATTATTTTAAATTAAACATATAACATAATATATATTATACATTTAAACATATGCCATAAATATACTAACAATGTATTTATACAATAAGATTCAATGAGCATATACAAGGTTTCTAATCTATTGTTTGAAGTATCTTTTTTAAATTTGTCTTGTAATTAGAAAGTTTTTCATTAATATTAAGATTTAAAAAAATTATTAAACATTAAAGTGCATTTAAAATGACATTGGTTTCTACTAGTATCTTTTTTGTACAGAGGAAAAATCAACATTTTATTACTGACATGCCTAGCGTACATAAAACGTTTATATGATTAAACATTGAACTATTTTTTTGACAAACATTAAGATTGAATATGTGTAAATACGGTTGAAATTCGTGACATTAAGAAAGTTAAAAAGTTCAGCAGAGGGATGAATCTTTCCCATGCTACAAACTGTACATGCTATTACTTATATGAATACGGTTATTCAATAGATTTAAATTTAATTTTAAACATATATATACCTATAATTTTCAGTATTGGAAAATAATAGCAATATTGTATTGTTTAACTTCTCGGTAATTTGAAAGTAATTTAATATATTTCTTTATAAGCCTTATAATTTATATATATATATATATATATATATATATATATATATATATATATATATATATATATATATATATACACATACTGCAGATGGCTTCTTTTTTGTACACTGTTGCTAGACTCACTGATAACGCTACTGGACATTGTGATCAGTTAATTTCCTAGTTGATTGTCTTTTTTTGTATAATTTGTATTTGTGAAAATAATTCATTTATTTATTCATATTATTGATTACTATAGGGTTAAAAGGTAAAATGTCAGAATAGAATGGTTAGACATTTCCCATTGTTAGGTTATACCAATGGACTAGTTATACCAGACATAAATGAAATTCCAAGAAAACCTCGACAACACAAGTTCAACTAATAAACCTAAGGATATAATATCTTTCATTTGAAAACATGCACAAATCTGAACATGTAAAACAATATTACTTATATTAAATTGAGAGATATGAGAGGGTCACAAATCATTCTCTGAGAATTGTCCCAATACAAACACACATTTGTGGCATTTATGTTTTCTCCGAGCTGTACATGGGGATGTGACTGTTTACATAACGCGTACTAGGTGTTGCCGGATATGAGGACATGTGGTAAGACTGTGCGAGAGCGTGTTGTTCGTACAATATTAGGTTTGTACAATTAAGTAATTTTACAACATTTAAATATTATAATAGAATTGTGTATTTTGGTTAGATTTTAAGGTTAATTGTAAAAAGGACCATGGGACCCTAAATTAACCTTTTTGTAAATGTTACTTCTACAAACAAAGAAATTTTCTACAGTATTCTATACTAGGTGAATAACTGACTATTTTCAAGGGAGTATCCTTCAGTAGGGTGAAGAAGTATACATAGATCTGTATGGTCAGTTTTTTGGTGAAAGATCATCAAGATGCAAATTTATCTTATTTTTTTAAAATTATTTACTCTTAATAAAGTAAATTTCAGATGGAGTTAATATTGGTATTCTTAGTTGTTAATAAATTTTCACAAAATCACTAATAAATAATACTTTTTTCAAGGCCTCTCGCCTCCATTATAGTATGGATATGGAGGCAGGCATTACAAATACCTTATAAATTTGTGTTGCCTGATGATGCCAGCTTTGCTGGCGAAAGGCCTCGAAAAAAGTATTATTTATTGGTGATTTTGTGAAAATTTATTAACAACTTAATAAAGTACTTTACATTCCAACCATAATCTTATGAACCACAAATTAATCTTGCGTATAACCGAGTGAGTGACCTCGCAAGTCCAGACAACCCAAAAATGTACTATTGGTCCCACCAAGCCCAGAAGGTGGCTAACATATACATACAGTATGGAATAAAGAGGACGTATTGTGTTTGTGGGTTGGGTAAACATGCAATACACATTTTATGCACATAAGATGAAACAAGCAGGCTGTTGAAAATTGTGTTTATAGATGGAATATTTTTTTCTTTATTTTATAGTTTGGAAGTACAGAAGGAAGTTTAAAGCCGTTTTTATGCAATCATTCTTCTTCATGCCACTGAATGTTGTTTTAAGGACATTTAACAATTGAAAACAGTTTGCTTTTAAGAGTATAACTAATTATAATTTACTTAAAAGAATGTAAATTCATAATTCAATAACGTTTCGTAAACGAGAGACTCCAAAACTAGCATTATTTCAATATCTGTCTGTCTGAGAGTCGGTAACTAGGTTTTTATCAATTTCTGTCTACCTGAGTTACGTTTTTTAAATTTATGTCTATATGCATGTCGCTAACTAGCCTTACATACATTTCTGTCTATCTGTGTTCCATTTATCACTTTCTGTCTGTTTACGTATCAGTAAATAGCCTTGTATCAATTTCTGCCTATCTGCGTGTCGGTAACTAGCCTAACATAAATTTCAATCTGTATAAATTCCCTTCATCAATTTCTGTCTGTCTGGGTTCCTGTAGCTAGCGTTCTATAAATTTCTGTCTAACTGTTATCTTACATCAATTCCTGTCTGTCTGCATGTTGATAACTAGTCTCATATAGATTTCAGCGTATCTGACTGTCTATAACTAGCCTTAGGCCTATATCAATTTATGTCTATTTAGCGTGTCGTTTACTAGCTCTTATATAAATTTCTGTCAGTCTGCGTGTCAAAAGCTTTATGTTTGATATGTACCGCAGATGGAAATAAAACTATTTTATATCCAATTGAGAGGTTATGAATGCATAATAAGACATTGAAAACAGTTTGTATCAATGAAAGAATTCCCCACAGTATGGATATGATGGCTTCCTAAAGCACAAAAAAAATGTTCGGTAAGGCTCCTTGGTAATACCAAAAACAGACACAGACTTCCAATTATCTTCAGCAAAAATTGTAATATTATCAAACATAGAACTTGAACGTGTGTTATGATGATCTCGAGCAGAGGTTTCCTTCGTGCTAGAAAACTAATAATAAAGTGAAGAGAAATAAAGTCAACATATTCTCAAAACAAACTAATCGAAACATCGAGGATCCAAAAAAGGTAGTAGTCTTATAGTTTTATAAACAGCAGGAATCCAAAGTTTCAGGATTTAGATTATTTTTATTCGATAATCATAACATAAGAGCGGCTCCCGAAAAACAACAAAATCATATATTGGATCATCACAAATGTTAAAATAATCTATCTTGTATTATACTCATTTAAATATGAAATAAGTAATTGATGCCACAAAAAAACTTTCAGATTAACTACTTTAATTTATAGTGTTAAACTTTACACGTGTGCACGAGAAATAGATAAGTTATCATAACCGCAAGTGACTACTTAAGTTTCAATTAAATCTTTCTAATCACTAAACTCATCATATGACATCGAGGTCATCAGTGACTGTTGGAAAATGTATTATTAAATGGTGTTAAGTGAATATTTTAACTCATGTAATATAACAATATATTTGTGAAAATGAGAGTAAAAAGTAGTTCAATGCAACTGAGGGTGAGAAGGATATACCAAACAATTGTCACTTGACTCGGTCCAGAAAATGATTTAACACGTTTGCTATATAAGTGGTTATAATTTAGAACAAATCAAGACGGCCACCTTTTAATTTCTAAGCAAGTAATCCAGTAAAAATACGCATGACAGTGGGGGTAACCTAACAAAAACTACGATACAGCTTAAATTGGCAGAGATCATATGCAGTACTCAGCATTGTAAATAGAATGTCAAAAGTACTAAGTGATTAAGCATGTACTAAAAATTTTTTTTACTGGTCAAACGTAATAAAAACTGTTATTTGTGAATTTCTCGTAAAGGTAAGTTTTATCAAAGAATAGAACCAACAAAAGTTGTAGACCGTGCAATTATCTACAAAAATGTTACTATACTTTTCCCCTACAAGTACAGTTTTTGAGATGTAGTTATTAAAAACTTTAGAAAGTTATTTCGAACGTTGGATACTCATTTTGAATGCAGTAGATATAAGCCATGTTTTTAAACGTATTTTTGTCTGCTGAACTCGAATATGTGTGTTAGCAATAAAAAATCTGTTATTAGTACAGTTTGTTTAAAATACAATATTTAGTTTAAACAAATTATCAAAATATTGTTTTTTAACCCGGATTAATTTTGTTTTATAATATGGCCTATTTTAAGACGAAAATATGTATTATTAGAGTTTTGAATTTTTTAAAGTTGTCACAAAGTCTTCAATTCACTATTCAAACCAGAATAACAACTATTGGTTATAAGCTAAAGTATCAAGAGAAAACATGGCTTACATCTATTGTATTCGAAATTGGTATCCAGCGTTCGAAGTACAGTAAAATGACTTTCCTAAGTTTTGAATCACTATAGCTAAAAAACAGTAACTCGTAGAGAAAAAAGCACAAGTAGTTTTTTTGTAGATAGTTGCACAATCTACAACTGTTGATGAGACTATTGTTTGATAAAACTTATTGTTTACGAGAAATTAGCAAAAAGGTGTTTTTATGACATTGAATAACATTTTTAGCACATGCTGTATCACTTAGCACTTTTGACATTGTATGTACCATGCTGAGTATATGATTTTTGCCAATTGTTTGTTAGGTTACATTTTAAATTGACTGGATTAAAGGAATGCTTTTAACTGACCCCTTATTTTCTTATGATAATTTTTACGTGTGAATATTCTGTTTAGAAACAAAACATTGAACTGATTTATATATAAAATAATTTTCTTATATTGTAAATTCAAGTCTTTCATGTTCATCTCACTGAAAAGTAAATATGATAATTTAAATTGAGGCTGACATTCCATTTGGTTGAGTAACGGTAATGGCATAATTTCTCTGTAAGGTCTGAAGTTACCTTTTAAATATTGCTGTAGAATTGAATAATGTTTTAAAAATAAGTGACCGTTTGTCGTTTCTACTCTTTGTTACATTTTAGGTTTTTATGGTAATTATCTTAAAATTGTATTATACTGTACTCTCATAAATTACTAGAAGAAAATTCCTATTACTTATGAAATTAAATTGACATAGTTGTAAAAAGGCCCAATTTACAATTTTTGCTTGTTCACCCTGAAGACAGTCTTTGAGTTTTTCCACCCAAAAAAAAATGCTAATGGTTACTCGTGTCGACATTACACTTAGTAAAACGGTTCTGAGATTATATATATACAAAACTCATGTCTTAACGTCATTTGGTTTGAATTTAAAATAGTAACAATATAATATTAATAATTATATTTGTGTCATTATTATTATGATAAAGAAGATTAACACCAACATAAAGAGTTGCTGTATCGTTTAAAAATAGAAACGAAAAAATTTACGAATAATAATGAAAACTGGTGCACACTGTCCAGAGTTAAAGTAGGACCATTGCATTCTTTTATACGTAGTTTCTAAAAGTACAACTATTTAAAGAAACTATTTCAAAGGATTCCTAAACAATACGGGATGTACTTAATAAAGATTCAAAACGGCATTGGAAAACCAATTTGATGTTACTGGAATAAACGTTGTCACAGTGCAAAGTAACAACACTTAAGTAAAAACTGTTGTTAACCTACCAACAGGTTTAAACCTGCATATTCTTAATAATAACTCACATCAACAAAATAATTGTTTTTCAAAAGAAGAATAAGAAAAAAACAGTCATATATTCTTATGTATAGTTAGTCTAATGTGATTTAGGCTCTATTATTTTGAGGTCAGGTTGGTCGTGAACATATAATCTGTCTGTGAGAGATTTTAAGTAGATTAATAATATTATTATTCCCATTTGTCCAGAAGTTTGCATGGATAGTGTCAACAGGATAGTGTAAATAGCAGTATTTTATTCTAATAAAACTAGTGATTCATTTTCAATTGCTGGAGAGAACAAGAACAGGAAACACCCATATTACTTAGTAATATATTTGCTCTCAGTGACAGTCAAGTTAGGGACCCCCTCCCCCAACCACTGTCTCTTGTCACTGCAATCACTGTCCACAGCGAAGAATTACATTTCGGAACCCCAGTCGTGCGTGGTGATTGAATTATGGAAGATCCCACAGTACTCTAAATGTACAGAAATTTATCACTGTAGAAAGTATTTTGAGGCTCGGTGTGCCTGACTGATAAGACTGAATTAGTATATTTCACAAACTAAAGAAAAATATCAAAGTTTAAAAACATGTATTTTAAAAACTTACCTTAATGAAAAATTAGTTTGTGTTTTATTTTAAGTAAATATTTGAAGGAACCAACCCTTCAGTCAAATAAAATGATCAAATAACACTTAAGTAGTTCTATAAAATGCATGACACTAAGAAAAAACACTACCTTTCATTAACGGATTATTTTACTTTAAAAATTATGTTATATATGTTGAAAATTAAATCTGTTAAAACACACTTGATGACTATGATATAACAACAGTGAACTGGATGTGTTTCACTTTCAGTCACTTGTCTCTGAATGGTCAATCTAATAAGGTAAAGGATAATTAAAATTAATGAAATGAAAAAAGTCTTTATTTCTTATTCAGGAGGTTAAGTTAGGGTTGCAACCACTTAACCTCATCATACACTATAGTATAAATAACAATGGCTAAGAAAATAATAATAATAATATTTATTTATTTTTCAATTTGCAATGATACAATTTATTACAGTAAGCATATACAGTAACATTTACTCTAGTGCCAACAATATAATTACATATTACATACACTACAAAGATACTTATATAATATACACTATAACTAAAAAAATACACATAAAATAATATAACAGTGGAAAACCTGTTAAACTGATCCAAGATACTATTGAAATTAATTTTGCATTTTTGAAACAACTAAATAATAAATGTAGCTCCTCTCATAAAAAGCCTGAATAGAGACTCCGTTTTACATACATTTATTGGTGGTCTATTAGAAAAAATAATATAATATCAAATTTATAGCAATAACATTTAGAGAACAATAGTTTAACACACTCTAAAGAATCACTCACTACCACCACTACCACAGTGCTACCAGCCACGACTCCTGCGAGACACGCAATAGAAAACATCTCAACCCCACCACCCCAAACCGAGTGCGCCTACCAATACATGTTATTTTATCAGGTATAGCATTCCAGAGTCTGCACGCAGACACAATGAAAGATTTATTGAAAGTTGTGGTTATTTATTATTATTGTGTTATTGAACTGATACTCGTATAGCTAACATTGACTCTCCAGGTCTAGTTCATTATTATTTTTTATTCATTATTAAGACGCCGATCGTAAAGATATGGGTGAATATGAGTGGAGCATGAGTGTAGGTGAACGAGTGTAGTCATTGTAACTAACTTGTGGTCGGCTGTTCCTTACAAAGAGCTATTTTATTGATAGTCCATAGCTAGGTAACTAAGGGACTTACAAAAGCTTTACGTGTAATCCGAACCACGTAGTATTGGTCTGGTTTTCAGCTAACTGACAAGCATGAAATTTAGCTGTAATATGATACTTTGAGCAGTTCTACGCACACTAACTTGTGACAAATAAACAAATTACTCTGACATGTAACTAGGAGTTCGGTATTGAAGAATATTGAAAAAAAAAAAAATTGGGTGTGCGTCGGACCACACGGTGGAAGTTATACTTCTTTGGCCATTCTCATACACCCACTCACGCACACAAACAGACAGGATATATAAATGAAATATAAGACATTTTTCAATATTATTCAATATATTTATCTTCAATATATTATACGTGACTTCATTATTATATTATACACCTATATTATCATTATCAGTAATTTCTTCGATTAAATTTCTTCGATTAACAATCGATTAATCGATAGTTCTTAAAAATTTGTTCTTACTTTTCAGCGTGACGCGGTTTCTCGACCAACATCTCATCCCAAAGTGTCTAACGGACGCAAAGAAGTATAACTTCAAAAAAACAGGATATGAAATTGGTAGACAGTTAGTTCATCATGTAAAATGGAGTAACATGATCCCTTCGCCTCAGGTTGAAAATAAATCTGGTGCAATAGTTTTGGGCACTCTGTAATATTTCTGTAAGCTCCACAAATGTTTAAAAGGTTACAGTATCACAGTAATTAAAGTGAGTGAAAACTAGTCTTTACCAAAAACACATTTACCTCGAGTGGAAAACATGGCAAGTATTTTCAAAATGTTTGTAACTTGATCAGTCCAGTTTAAGCTTTTGTACGTAATAAGACCTAAGTTGTAAATTTTTCACAAAACAACAATTCTGTATTGTTAAGTTTGCGTTTTGGTATATTGGTCAAGTCAATGTCAGACGTAAGTCTAGCAGAGCCCAACACTCTTGTTTGAGTTTTAGCCTTATGTAGCTTCAAGCCACGCTTGACAGCCCAATCTGTGATGGACTGCATGTAACGGTTAATGTTAGTTACAGTAATAGGCAATTCTTTCACATGAAAGTAAGTATAGATTTCAGCGTGTAGGTGGGTTTTGAAGAAAGGGATAAGAGTAGTAACATCGTTAATGTAAAGCAAGAATAAGAATTATTTACGACGATTACAATGTAACCTTGTTTTACATATAAACTGTTTTGGAATAAATATAAACAGTTTAATTTTTCATACATCATATTATTAAGTAAAGAAAAAAGTGATCATATATTTAAGAACAATAGTTCAACTTTAGTTTAAAGATTACACTTTCCATTTTCACTATTATGTAATAAGATGGCCGGCAGAGGTATGTCCAGAAATGGATTTTGTTTTATTTGAAATAGAAGCTTACATTCCTCAAAATATACTAAGAGTAATATTTACTGTAAATGAGATGTAATCATATCTATGAAAGGAGGAATTTAAAATTAATGGCAGGCTTGGCGCTTCACTTCCGGCCGTCGCATTAAACTATAACTCGTAGCACAGTCTTTATACTATACATTCCATCATATAAAAAGTATATATAGAGAGATAATAATTATTATGTCATTTTTTATTCTAGATCCAATTCTGGACTGTGCACAATCAGCATAATATCTGAGATAATTGAAACACGCGGACTCCTCGTCATCAATAAAACATGAAAGAAATGGTTTAGGTAGGATTGTAACAATACTGGATGGGGTAACTGTGAGAGCACACAGGGTGTGTTTAGACGTGTGTGGGTGAAGGCATATTTAATATCAACAAAGTCCATCCCCCTAGGGTGACCTTTAATGTTGGTGTGAGCCTCCCTCCAGTCAACCCTCACTTGTGAAAACACCTACCACCCTCACTGAATCCCAGACAGCTTGAATAGTTCGCTTTCGTTTGAAGTTTATGGTATTTATTATACACTGTACAAAGTTTCATGTTTGTACGTTTACGAGTACAGAATATATTTTATCGTTTCAAGACTTTTCAGCACCCCTTATGAAGTGTTAAGGTTTTTTTTTACCATATGGTTATTTTAGAGTTGGATGTTTTAAGAAGGGATTTTGTAGTTTTTACAATAAGATCATATATTGCAGGTCAATATATGATCTTATTGTAAAAATCATCTATCAAGATCATCTATTGTTTTTTGAGTGGAAGTTTTAGTTTTTACCATATCGTTATATTATTGGCAAGTTAATATGTTTTGTTGATTGAAAGTTCTAAAATGAAATCTCTCAAAAACTAAAAGGCTTTGAATTCAGACACTTGGCACAAATATTCATTGCACGCACTAAACGTATATCAAGAAAAGATTTTAATATCTTTTCTGTCAAAGAGCTAAACTAAGGTAGTTCTGTGATATTTTAGTGATGGAGTACCATTGAAACATATACGGCTCTCCTATCCATTCTCATTCGTTTACCATTCAGTGGGCTACAAAACTTTGTGGGGTTAACAAGATATACTGTAAGTCAAAGAATCAATTTGTACTTCTGTTCATTACTTTTGGAAGAACAACCTTACACCAGCCAATACTAACATTTGGGACCACTGAGTAAACGAATGAGATAGTATGGTGCAACTTGATGTAAGAAGATGCTTTTGAACTATGTATCGTGCAATGTGAAGAAAAATAACAAAATTAAACGAGCGAAGTGATACGAATGCAGTTATGACGGGGTTGGCACGCAAAGCTTGCAGGGCTGTTCTGTAGTATTCGATAAGAAGGAGCTATATAACATGACCCATTATCACGTATGCTTTCGATCGTACCTTAAGCTTTTCAATGATATTTGTAAAAGTTCTTAAAGTATTGAAGTGTAATGGTCGTGTTTCCCAAAAGCTTAAATCTTGTCACATGCGTAGTTTCAGAAGGCGTCATAAACTTAATCGATTTTGCTATCGTAAAGGTCCAAGAGAAACAGTCTTCCAATTCCAGTGAGCAATAAATCATCTGTTTTGTTAATATACTCAGCCAGAGACAACTGCCAGTGCTTTTAGGTTCACCATTCCTTCCACCCAAATACTCACTACCACTATATGGTGTTTATTATCTAATAAATTGTTTTATTAGTTTGGCTTGTGTTTTGGCATATAATTCAAAACCTCTTTTTGATTTCTGTAAAATTAACATTAGAGCTTCTTCTTTTCGACATGATTTACTCGTAAACTTGTCAACACTTCAGCGGACTGAAGTGTGTAGACTGTTCACTACTACAGTAATAAGCACTTTGATAGTAAAAGTTTTGGACAGGAAAACATAAGTATTTACAGGAAAACATAAGTGTTTACAGGAAAACTTAAGTGTTTACAGGAAAACTTTAGTATTGACAAGAACATGTTGTGCTTGAAACACAAAAAGGAGCATTGAACACCTCATCCCATTACGTTTATCGGTACGTTACAGAAAAAAATGCAAGGATTGAGCGCCTACCTATTGTATGATACTAAAAGTACACCTCATAAGTTAAATTAAAGTACGTGTTTGTTTACAGGCGCTAAAATAATTCTACTCCAGGAAAGCATTAGACGCGGTAAATCATCGGATTCTCTCAAAAAAATCTATAGTTGTGGTTTAAGAGGCGTGACACAAGAATTGTTTAAATGTTATTTAGATAAGAGGTTTCAATGTGTAAAATAAGTAGGATATTTAGTAAAATGTGGTAGATAACACATGGGCTATCACAAGGAACCGTTCTTGGAGCATTACTGTTTACAATATATAAAATTATTTCAGTTATGCTACGTTGCAGAGTAAGCTGATGACATGTCTTTGAGTTACTGTGGGGATGACTCATAACACTCTGTGGGAGACTGTGCAACATTATCCCCACAAAATTAATGCAGACATTGAAAATATAAAATGGCGGTTTTTTGTTAATAGATTGGATTTAAGTACGGATAAAAAGTATATTAATAAATTTTAGTCCTAGGGAAAATACTGCATATATTCCAACAATATGGCTTAAGTGTTCTTCTTGTTTAGGATAAAAAAGACAGTTCTTGTAACTTATGTTCAATTATTACAGAAAGTAAGATTGTCAAATAACTGGGGATAACTTTGGATTGCAAATTAAATTGGAACCGTCATGTTTTAAAAGTAAAAAAAAAGACTTCAAGCGTAAGAATATTTAATTTTCTGAGAAAGATCCGTCCATATAGTTACTTCGTTCAATACATTATTTTCTTGTACATAGTAGACCTGAGTACGGCATTACATGCTGGGAGGTAGGCCCTACATATAAAACCAGTTTACATCTCATCACTGTGTTACAATAGTTGTTTGTTTGAATTGTTCCGAAAAAGAGGAAATGTGAGTCCTCCTATCCATGTTTTGCATAGTAAAAAAATTTACCACTACGTTCAAAATTTATTTTTAAACTTCTATTAAATTATATTGTATCAAAGTAAATAAATCAAATCCAGGAAACTCAATTCCGGAATAATTGACGTCAAGGCAATCTGACGACATCGAAAACCAATTTCTGTACATATTCACTTAAATTTAATAGCACCAAAACTATTTAACCACGTATCCTTATAGATATCAATAAGGGGTGACAGGTTAAAAAAAAAAAAATAAATAAAATAAAATAAGAGAGTGGTTGTTGACAATAATTGATTATGAAAGCCTATTTCAAAATAAAATTTAAATTGCTTAAACATTTCTGTATGTGTGCGTAAATATCTAAAGATTTAATATTTATGTTAATATTATTTTATAAAATCACACGAGCAATTGAAGTCGAACTTTGTAAAGTTATTATTTTTGTATTAGTTTATGGTGGGAACCCAAAAACATACTAAGTCTAAGGGACCCCTATTTTTCTAAACAACGTAAGTTTTTATGCAGTAAGAATCAATTGATTACTTAGAGTTCAGTTTTCTATAATTCTATTTCTATGTATGAAATTTTTGTTCTATGTACAAATTATAAAGAGGTCCGTTTGTTTAAGTTGATTTATGACATTTTGTAAAGTGCGATGCTGTATATAAAAATGCTGTGAAGAAAATAAAGATATTTCTATCTTAATTTTCTTTGGCACCTCATTTTAATTCATTCAACATAATTCCAATCATTTGATTATCAGAAATATTCCTTTCAAAGCAGAGAAATGGAGGCATTTCGCCCAGCACCCTATGCAGCCGTTGAATGGGTTTTAATTGGTTGCCTATTATTTTGATACATTAACATACTCTACCAGGTACATTAACAATATAATGAAGGAAATATATTAGCTATATTAAAAAAAGTGACTCAAAACAATTAAATAAAAACGCAATTTACAAAATTAAATAAAGCAATTTTGAAGCAATGATTTATAAACTATCTGGGCATTGCTGAAAAAAATGTCAACTGCAATCATCTGATATTTGTTTTGGGTTAGTTTAAAATATTTAATTTAAACTTTATCATAATATATTTTTATTTTATTCCCATTATATGTTTTATAATAACATAAAACAGTCTCAGTTTTTTTGAAATATAAGATATGAGTTACAATCACTAGATGAATATGAAAACTATATAATATTATTATAACTATTATTTCATTTTTTTAAACTTTGTGGTGATTCTAAAATATAGTCTAGTCTCGCCTTAAAAATATGCTTAGGATTGATTTAATCAGCTAACATATTGTTTAAGAATGTAACAAATTATGGTAATTTGATTTGTAACTCTCGAATAAGGCATTATATGCACATCTCACTTTCCGAAAGATAAATTCAAAAAGAAACTTAATTATGCTAAATATCTAATTCCCAACAAAGCATATTGTCATTAAATACTATAAATTGAAAAAGTGCTTCTAGCAAAATGTTTTTATTTTTATTTTGTAAAAGTAACTTGTGAGCCAAGTTTCATTTGTGTTTGTGTGTGTGTGTGTGTGTGTGTTTGTTTGTTATGAAACTATTGTACGTTAGGAATACTATTTAAATAGTTTGGTTTTATTACCAAAATTGTAAGTAATAGGAAAGTCAATTTTATTATTTCTCTCTTATATATAGGTATGTACGTCACCAAGAAGGCTGTAATGAGTAAGAGTACTAGGTGTCTTAAGGATAAATAACAATATTAACTATGTTTTTGTAACTAAAGTAATATTTAATGGTTTTTTATTTGCAGGCGTTAAATTGATAATGGTTTTAATTAATTTAAAAAAGTAGTACACATTTTTAACATTGTTCAAAATTTTAATGATTTAGAAATATCGGTCAAGAAGACACATTTTCATAGGTCAGATTATAACTTTAATTAATTGTTAATTTCAGAATAGTAATATTCCAAATATATGATTGTTGTATTGTTCCCTTCTACAACTACGATGAGCTGTTCTTTTATGTTTACAAATTGTTGAAAATTTATGAAAATACCAACAGCTCATTATTTAATGGAAACTGTTATGATATAATTTGGAAACTTATATTTGTAGCAGACAAACTAAAATACCCATAAATAACAAATAATGTCGTTGCGCTCAATCCCCCCAGTGGTTGGCCCCTAGAGAGTACGGTTCCATCACCTTCTAAAAACAATTTTATATTTTATCAGACAGGGATTTTCTGCACACATCTATAGTGCAACAATTATATGCATGTTTAAACAGAACTCTGGTTATGTATACATCAGTAAAAGCCGTAAGAATAGGAAGTTCGTGAATTATATCAAATATTAAACTTAATTCAAAATAAAGTCAACAAAATAAATGACTAACATGTTTTGTATTTTAAATGATTGATAAAATACGGGAAAATGAAATGAGTTCATCAACTAAAAAATCTCGGTGAAATAATGAGAATCAGGTAATGAAAATGTTGCAAATGATGTTCATCGTAAAAAAATAGCAACAGGTGTCACATAAATACTGCATTTAAACTAAAACAACTTTTATATTACATAATTATTTACAACATTTTCAAAGCAGTAAATATTTTTATAATAAAGGCACACAGAGCAGTCGAGGCTTTAGATTTAAACTGAAAGGTTCAATTCGAACACGTTAAAAACTTGAATGAAATATTATTAAAAGAAAAGCTCTCTTTTAAGTTTGAAGCTCAATAATAATTAATTAGGTCTAACATTTTTCTGATAATATTTCATTCGCATTTTTAACGTGTTAGAATTAAACCTTTCAGTTTAAATCTAAAGCCTCGACTGCTAATCAAGGGGGAGGTGATTGTTTCTGAGAAGCTCAACACATTACTAAGGGGGGGAGTGGAGTGGTTGTGGTGAGGGGATCAACACATTACCAAGGGGGGGAGTGGAGTGGTTGTGGTGAGGGGATCAACACATTACCAAGGGGAATGTGGCTGTAGTGAGAGCTCAACCCATTACCAGCGGAGGGTGGGGTGGTTGTGGTGAGGGGATCAACACATTACCACGGGGAATGTGGCTGTAGTGAGAGCTCAACCCATTACTAAGGGGGGGAGTGGGGTGGTTGTGGTGAGGGGATCAACACATTACCAAGAGGAATGTGGCTGTAGTGAGAGCTCAACCCATTACTAAGGGGGGGAGTGGGGTGGTTGTGGTGAGGGGATCAACACATTACCAAGAGGAATGTGGCTGTAGTGAGAGCTCAACCCATTACTAAGGGGGGGAGTGGGGTGGTTGTGGTGAGGGGATCAACACATTACCAAGAGGAATATGGCTGTAGTGAGAGCTCAACCCATTACTAAGGGGGGGAGTGGGGTGGTTGTAGTGAGGGGATCAACACATTACCAAGAGGAATGTGGCTGCAGTGAGAGCTCAACCCATTACTAAGGGGGGGAGTGGGGTGGTTGTGGTGAGGGGATCAACACATTACCAAGAGGAATGTGGCTGTAGTGAGAGCTCAACCCATTACTAAGGGGGGGAGTGGGGTGGTTGTGGTGAGGGGATCAACACATTACCAAGGGGAATGTGGCTGTAGTGAGAGCTCAACCCATTACCAAGGGAGGAGTAAGGTAGTTGTAGTTAGAGGATTACCAAGGGGTGGGGGAGCGGGGTGGTTGTAGTGAGAGGTTCAACCCATTAACAAGGGGGAGGGAGTGAAGTGGTTGTAATTCAATTCAATTTCTTTATTGACACAAAAGAACATATTACAGTTTTCTGTGCATGCCAATTAATTCATATTTAATACAAACATACATTATATACATAACACTGAAAAAACACAATCATGAAAATACATAACAATAATAATAATATTAACCTGATTTATATCATGATGATATTGTAACCCATCTGGCCTCAAAATGTAAGAATGCTCACGCATTAGTAAACTTTATGATTAATAACCAAATTAAGTAGTAAATAGTAACAAATAACGGATGTTATAAATAGGATTTTCATCAAATACAATGAAATATGTGTGGACCGATCGTTTATAAGCAGCATTTAAATTATTCTTACATTGATAAATATGGGTAGTTTTTATATATAGTGATTTTTGTGACCGAGTCCAGGAGTATAATTATGGTGTGTAGTAACACTTATTTGTTTGCGCAGTTTTTTTATTACTGTTGTTACTTTGACCATAACCCAACCCATAACTGTTGTTGATTTTTACCATATTCGTGTTCAGAACATCTCATAATAGCACTGATTCTGCCTTTAAAATACAGATAAAAAGTAAATAAAGTTTAAGGTCTAATTATCTTACTTTTGACATCAATTTTCTAGCTTGCTGAAAATGAACTGGTTTTAGAACTGGGAATACTCATTGACAACAGGAGTGTCCAAGCATTGGACAGTTAAAATGTAAGATTAATTTTCATTAGAGTTATTTAAATTTAGCTTCTTGAATTTATTGTTACTCATCAAGTATTTTTACAAGTCTTGTAAAGTATTCAATTAATTTTGTTCGCAACTTATTATAAAACATTCAATAAAACAATGCATCAATGAATGTTCAATGGTCTAGAGTTAGGTTATCATGAAAGCCAGGTCCAACAATGTGAGGTAACAACAATAAAGGACCGTTTGAGTACCGATGATGACTAGCGATTTGTGATAAAAGGAATTCAGAATGTGTTGTGACTGTGGTGAGAGAGATACTGATCTAGTAATTGATAAACTGACTCAACTTTAAATTACTAACTAGCAGTCAAACTAGAACTACAGATACATCATCAATTAGTGTGCTCACTGGAGTAGAGTTTGGTTATTGTGAAAGCTATATACAACAATGTGAGGTATTGAAAGAATGGTAAAATGATATATATATATATATATATATATATATATATATATATATATATAATGCTTGTTTAATGATGTGAGTTTCTAACAATTTTGTATTTGGGTTACTTGTTGATAGAGTATGTTTGTTAATGTAAGATTTAAATAAATCACAAGAAATACTTCAACGTAAAATACAAACACAGTGTAAATGTAATGTTTTAAAACTTGTCGTGAAAAATAACAAAGCTTTCCACTTCCTGTTACATAATATCTGCCATCTTTATTTTTAACTCTAATCTATAATTTCTAACTACTCTGTGTAAAATGAGTTTTATTATTATGTATGACGTATTCAATTTTTGAAAAAAACATTATAATAACGAGAATAGATCACATTAATATTCCAAGTGATATCCTATAACTAAACTTCAGAATATTAGTAATACACAGTTGGTGAGCTATATGTGATATGAGAGTCACAAGTTTAATTTTAATAAGTTTGACTAACAAGACAGTTAAACAAACTCTTATAACAAATTTGTGAATTTAATCATCTTATCATTGGATTCTTCATTTTTCCCCAGTCCTTCACTCTTTACATATAATACAAATCTGTAAAAATAAATCTTTCACTTAATTACCTACTCGATTTGTTTTGAAAAAAATATTAAGCAGTGATACTTCTCGTCCTGATGACTCTCTCACCCACCCATACATGTAATATGAAAATAGAAATGAGAAAATGAAGGACTTTGGAGGGGTCGAGGAGAGGGAGGGACTGACGATGGTGCTGCTGTTGCCTTCGACCACGGCGAAATAGAGAACTGACTCAACACACATACTACTAGACAAGATTTTTGTTTCTTCCTTCTCTGTGGTATAGCTAAGTATATAAGCACATACCCAGCAATTTCTGAAGTTTGTTTGGTTTTATAAAGTACAGTTTCACACTTGCTATACTTCATGTACTGTACAGTATATGAATTTAATTACAAATTTCCTTTTTAAAAGTGAATTCCAGGACAGAAAATTCTCCAGGCTTACATTTCATATTTAAGGATAGTGTACTTAAAGGCAATGTCCTTGAAACTGCGCAGAGAAAGTCTGAAGCAAGGTTTACTATAGTAAAACTACTATTAAAACAACGATACCTTTATTAAAGTTATTAAAAATACAGTTCATTAACCTGGGTGTACAAAAGAATAAAAATAAAAAATAAATCGCAAATAAGCAATTTGTTACTATAGTAACAAAATTAATATTAATTAATAATAAGTATAACACTATCCTGTAGAATATTATTATTTGTTCTTTGTTTAGTTTTAGGGAAATATTTTACTAACAATATAATAAACCTTTTAAAAAAAGATGAAAAGATGAAAAACTTTTTAAAAACATAATTGGGTTTTCCATAGTTTCAATACTGTCGCCGAGGTTACTTTTAAGATCTTTTCAAAAGATAATAAAGAAAACACAAAACCGACACAAAGTTAAATAACTGAGCAGCGTGTTTTCAGAACTGATTAAAAGTTTTAAACACAAATTGTTGTGCATTACTCTTCTCCATCTTCAATTCAGACATAATTAACTATCTTTAACCTACAAATAATTCATGTAAAATACATATAGAATCATTAAAAAACTATAACCGATTGTAATGCTTGCTAGTTTAGTCATTATCCGATTCGATGCACAGTTGATTGATCGTTATACTAAATTATGATGGTTTCATTGGTTAAGGGAACATTTATTTATAATTTTATGAAGTCCTTAGTACAATCTACATATATAAAAGCCAAACACCACTGACCGACTCACTCACTAAACACGAAATATAAAAAACAACCGAAAGAATATCCACGAAATTTTAAAGGAAGTTATATTTAGTATTGAAGAAACCTACTTAGAAAGAATTTTTTGAAATTTCATTCCTAAAGGGTACCAAAAGCCCCTCAAATGTTCCTTTTTTTCCATAAGAACAACATTGGGTTGATTTCAGTAAATTAATACGATAACAGCTGTTTTGTAAATAAATAAACAGGTTTATTTTGTATATTTGACACTACCCTATTGATGCAGTAGGAGTTAAGCAAAAGCAAATAAAGTAAACACATTTAAAATAGGCTAAGTAATACCATAGTATAAAACTGTAGTTAATACCCTATAATAATAAATAGGTAGTAACGCAAGAGGTGTGAGTGAAATAATGTAAATAAATTTAATACTGAGATTTTACGTTACACAGTTAAACCCACGGTAACTAGAATAATACGGTAGGGTTCACGCGCATGGTGCGCAGTGTGGTGTCAATGACGTCACACAGACATATCAGCTGGTTCATCGGTTAAACTGAATGTAGTAATAATCAGTAACTGCTTTTCTTAAATCACTGTTTTCATTAACAACAAGGCTGTAACCAGTTAATAAATATTACTAAAACACTAAAAATACTTATAATAATACTATTTTATATTATTATTACTGAAATTTGGCCAAATTAAATAAAAATAGAACATTTTCAGACAAAAGAACTGTTTTTTATTAAAAAAAGCAATATAACTGTAATAATTCAAGTCTAAATTATATTTATTATGCTCAATATAAAAAGCTGTTTCAATACTTGACAGTTGTTATTTATTGATACATTTCCAAATAAAAACTAAACTACCATATTTTAATTGGATTAATTGGACAAGCCGATGGAGCCACTTTTTAATACTAACCAACCGTTAAACAAACATCAATATAATATACTCATTAATAATATTATCATTGAAAGTATTTGTATAACATTAATAATAGTTATTAATGAGTATTATGTTTGTGGTTAATGAAAACAGTGATTTAAGAAAAGCAGTTACTGATTATTACTAGCCTACATTCAGTTCAACCGATGAACCAGCTGATATGTCTGTGTGACGTCATTGACACCAAGATTTACTGCGCATCATGCGCATGAACCCTACCGTATTATTCTAGTTACCGTGGTTAAACCTACTATTATTTGTTGTGAAAAGTCACATGCCGAGGCCGAAGACCGTGGTGTATCTAGGTGCAGTGAGAGTCGGGGTAGGCAAGTGAAGCGTGCAGGGGTGCCCCTAGTATATTAATATTTTCTAGTTGAATGTTGTTAATGTTAATGTTATCTATAAAAATAGTTTTTATGTTTATTAGTTTTACAAAATAGGCCATTGCTGGTTATAGAAATAGTGATATATCAGTATGGCAATGCATTCAAGTTTCCTGTATTTTATTATACATTTTTTTTATATATCCAGGACTGATAAAATTCTTTATTACCTCTGCTTATCAACTGTCATGACTTCCCAACAAATGAATGTTTCCTTAAAATATATTTGGAAAACAACTGTCAGTTAAACATGGTGAAATTGGATAACTTAACCAATACTCTTTTTTTATATGTACACTAACATACATATAAAACACCCATAATCTATAAATCCCATCGGCACCAGTGATTCAGCTCTGCTAGTGTTGACCCGTGGAATATAATACTTTATTAACAGTTTATATGTTTCCTATTATTTAATGTATTGTTTTAGTGATTATTTTCTCTTGTATTGTGACTACTTGGTTTGTTATAACATCTTCGTTATTTAAAAATATGGATTTGATAAAATAATGAATTTACTACTTAAAAAGTGCACTGTTAAGAAATATGCTGGAAAATGATTAATTAAAACGTTACCAAAACGTATTATATTACTAAAACATATACATTTCCCAAACAAACAAGTTGATTGATCACATGTGGCCTCACAATATGGTTAGTTGTTTATTTTCATCAGACCTATCCCGTGTAATGGTAACTCTATTATACATACAGTACGTTATTTATGTAATTAAAAAATAATAAAAAAAGAAACGGCAACCAGTAAATATTTAATTTAATTATTGAATCACTTAGTTTAAAATTGCCCGTTTCAGTCTTATTGGGGTTATTAGCTAGAATTCATACTGTTGGAAAGAGAGGCAAGGCATGGTACATTAGTACAGTAGTGATAGCTGTATGATGTAAGGAAACACGTGGTAGGAAGGTTGGTGGTAGCTCTATGATAGAAGATATCATATGGTAGGAAGGTTGATGGTAGCTTTATGACGGGAGGAATTGAATGGTAGTACAATTAATGGTAGCTATTTGATGGAAGTTGTCACTTGGTCGAAAGGTTGATGGTAGCTCTACGATGGAAGTTGTCACTTGGTAGGAAGGTTGATGGTAGCTATATGATAGAAGTTGTCACTTGGTAGGAAGGTTGATGGTAGCTCTATGATGGAAGTTGTCACTTGGTAGAAAGGTTGATGGTAGCTCTATGATGGAAGTTGTCACATGGTAGGACGGTTAGTGGTAGCTCTAGATGGAAGTTCTCACTTGGTAGGAAGGTTGGTGGTAGGTAGCTCTATGAAAGAAGTTGTCACTTGGTAGGAAGGTTGGTGGTAGCTCTAGATGGAAGTTGTCACATGGTAGGAAGGTTGGTGGTAGCTTTAGATGGAAGTTGTTACATGGTAGGAAGGTTGGTGGTAGGTAGCTCAATGAAAGAAGTTGTCATTTGGTAGGAAGGTTGATGGTAGCTCTATGATGGAAGTAATCACTAGGTAGAAAGATTTGTCATAACTCTATGATGGCAGTTATTGAATACTAGCGACCGCAGGTGATAGGTCTATGGCCCGATATCAAGATTTTATCATAAGCACAAATACAAAAATATGTGTTGTAAAAGTAATTAATTTTGTTATAATTTGCATAGATTGATTAACTTAGATTTTTGTAGGCTGACAGAATGACATCAATTACTAAAATACCCTAGTAAAACATCTTTTTTTATTATTATGATTAGTGAATCCCTCAGTCATTTTGTAATGTATCATATAAAAAATATTCTATAATGCAATATTACTACAATTTTCTTATCAAAGAGTATATAAAATTTAGTGGTAGTAATAGTAATGTTTCCTTTGCATGTCCAGTGGATATTTTACTACTGAATTTCAAGAATGGCCTTACCTTGTATGCGTGTGTATGTTTTGGTCCAATTTTACAGTAAATGGCAACAAACATACAACCTATGTAATCCGGAAGGTGGAGAATAGAACTACATACGAGTACCAAGCAGTATAGTGTCAGATATCTACTGAGTTCCTAGAGGGAACATAAAAGTAGATTCAAAGGTTCATTTTAGTTTGAATACAAGTAACCCTTTTATACACAGTTTGTCTTATAGTCATAGACGGTACATGAATTATTTTTTGTTTCTTCCTCATTTCTTCAAAACATAAAATATAATAAAAAATATGATTTTATTGCCAAATAGTAAATATTGAAATTAAAACTGTTGTTGCTATAGTAAAACGATTTAAATCTTAGATCAGTAGTTCAAGACTATTACCTGAGTGGTTTTCTGAACATGATTTCTTTTCAAACGTGTAAAATTAGGTAACTGCATGGAAAAGTGATCTTGAGATTAGTAAATTAGCATTAAATGTACGTTTAATTCAGCAAATCGGGTACTATTCTTGCAAAATAGTTCTAGGATT
Organism: Stictocephala bisonia; assembly: GCA_035578905.1. Taxonomy (NCBI): domain Eukaryota; kingdom Metazoa; phylum Arthropoda; class Insecta; order Hemiptera; family Membracidae; genus Stictocephala; species Stictocephala bisonia. The sequence goes on from JAQJVL010000048.1 coordinate 575,630, forward strand.
TATAGGAATATTCGGAAAACATTGCATAGCGTGTCCATAAGTTGGCATATATACAACCTGTAAGTACCTGCTTCACTATGGAGTTTTGTTTTTGTCAACGGGTTTGCTTCTGGAGCTGTGCCTCCCAAATCACGGGTGTTGATCACAAGTGCTACCCAAGTTGATGAAGTGATGATCAATGATGGTCAGTGACTACTCAAGATTATCATCAGTGGCTACCCAAGTTGATCGTCAGTGGCTACCCAAGTTGATCATCAGTGGCTACCCAAGTTGATCGTCAGTGGCTACCCAAGTTGATGAAGTGATGATCAACAATGGTCAGTGACTACTCAAGATGATCATCAGTGGCTAACTAAGTTGATAATCAGTGGCTACCCAGGTTGATGAACTGATGATCTACGATGGTCAGGGGCTACCCAAGATGATTATTAGTGACTACCCAAGATGATGATTGTCTGCCTTTACTAAACCATGATTTTGCACGGGAATATAAAAAATATATAAAATATAAAAAAAATGTGTATGTCCGTCTGGGTTTCAACTGTTGAGCAGTTTTTATGTTTTATATCTACAGGGATGTTCTGTACCTTAATGTATTTGCTGGACGTTTTATTTAATGCCACATTCTGAGAGATTACGGGGTTTTTTTTTTAAATATTCGCTTTGGATCGGGTTATTCTTGTATGAGGAGATTGTTTATTTTTTTCTTCTAGTTTGTTGGAGGCAGTTTTTTTATGTGAACTATGGTTACTTTGGTTTGGGTTATTTTTAACTCCTTGACTAGCAGGTGAAAATATTTCGTTCATCATGAAATACAAAAAATTATGTAATGGTTATAAAACTGTAAACAAATCATATTGATATTGTTGGCCAAGGAAAAGTATCAGAACGTTCTATGATACGTCTAGAAGGCGAGATAACAATAACCGCCCTCCCATACACGTACTGTGATATTGACCCTCCCGCCCTCCTATACACGTCATGTGGTATTGACCCACCCGCCCTCCCATACACGTCATGTGGTATAGTATAATATAGATATATATAATTAATATCTATATTATACTTTAGATTATAGATAGTATATTATAATCTAAATGTTCATTTAATTGAAAATGCATTGATTGAATGCAAAACAGCATATATACAGAACAGATTACATTTTCTTAAACAATCAAAAATTAGTTTAACCTCTTCCAGGACAATGGTACACTTGTGGACATTAACATATTATAATTAAACCATTTTGAGGATCTCATATGTGCTCTATGGCATATTTGATGCCATTAATATGTGTTGAGATAGTTAACCTGACTCTAGCTTATATTTTATTCGCTAAATCTGTTTGTAATAGACTTTTTTCGAGAGTCAGCTGGCTTAATTCCCAGCCTACATGGAGGAAATTTGTCCTGGAAGAGGTTAATAAATAGTAATTTATTGTAACTTTTCTCTTTATTGCACACCTACAATGTCCAAAAATAACCCACGATGACAAGTTACACCACCCTAAGCTGCCGTATGTTGAATGGAAGCCTTGAATATTACAAAGGCTCTGACTGGACGGTATTAGGTTATTTACTATCTACCTTATTTTATCTGACCATTATTGTTTTTTAAAATAGCATACATCAAGCAGGCTCTACTGAACGAGACATTTATTTTCTCTGGTGAAAGAGCCTAACGATTTGATTAATTATTTAAAATTGCCAATATAATGTTTGTGTATGACAACTATTTGCATATGATGAGGTGTATTTATACAACTGTATTGCGTAGATTTGTCTCAGTAAGTGTAAATTATTAGTTACTGTTTACAAGTAGGAACACACATGCACTTAAACTTTTAAATAAATTGATGTATGACCGTTATGTATTTTTAATGACGATACACGATTATATTCATGAAGGGTCTAAGTAGAGATTAGTAAGAAGGAAGAGGGTTGGTGAAGGAGTAAAAAATATTGGGATATCACCATATGTTCCCTTTAATAAAATACATTTATTCTGCATCTTATGTTCAGTGTGTTCAGGAAGGAAATATTTCCTGGCATATATTTTATGTTGACAATTTAGGATAAATCCAAATAGTTCCTTTATTAATTTTTTCCCTAAGACAATATAACATTCAGATTCCAAATGCTCAGAGTGTATTTGTTAGAAAGTGTAGTATTGAGCAATACTTCTTGATTTCTGATCGTTACATCTATTGTCCTACAATGTAGTACTTTGCCTCACACCTGACCAAGGTTTGATACCGGCGTCACCACATTTGTTTTATGTCTGTGTCAGTCCAATTGTCAATAACCTGTTAGTAAAACGAAAACATAAAGCTAGAATACTTTTGCTTTGAAGAACAGGATTAATGTTTTCTTAATTTGACATCTCTCTCAGTTAAACCCAAATTATGTTTATTCATTCAATTATAGTCCAGATGTGGTAAAATGTAAGAAGTATGCCACAATGCAATATGTAGTTGTAATATGAAAAACTGATCAATCTGGTAGTTAAAAACTACCAGATTTTTTTATCAAACTACCAGATAAAAAACTATTATCAATCTAGTAGTTATTTACGTAGGATAGACTTTTTGTTGACTAAGTTGGGCAACTTTAGTGGTTTCATTAAATTAGCATCATTCCAAATCTATCATCAACTGCCTTTATGTAACCTTATGTTGCGTATACATGTATATTCATACATATGTACTATATTAAATGAATAATTTGTAGTTTTAATAACACAATAACTTAAAAAACACAAATTGGTTTGAAAACATAAGTCGCTTACATACATAACTAAATCTGTTTTATTAAACCTACTTAAGACTTAAATTAACAATTTAACAATTAAAGGAATACTTAACAAATAAATTGCCTCTTCTTAGCTTGACTTAGCCTATGGTTAAGGGACGTTCACTTTAAAACACTAGATCTTAAATTGACTAAATAGTACACTAATTAACTGTACTAATTAATTTTAAATTTAATACCTCACGTTATCAGAATAAAATCACATACGAGAAATGCTTTTTTGTGTGAACAAATAAATACGCAAATACAGATATTTCCGAAAATTGTAATTATTTACAACTTATTACATTCAATAATAGAAGGAATAGAAAAATAATTCAAAATAAAAATTTATCAATATTTAAACTGAGTAATAAGTGGAGTTCATAAAATGTCAATAAGTCCATAGTAATCATTGTTGAGCATAACAATAGCTTTTACAAAAATAATGACCATTCTACGCTAACAAAACTTAACTAAACATTAAACACAATGCAACTCTACGTTTGATTAAAGTTTATTTTTTAGACTGCACTAATATTACAATTACCATAAACATTAACAACAAAAACCCCTGTTAAAAAGCTGTAATTTAAGCTCCTGAGTAAAGAAAAACATGATGAACGTAAGGAAAAACAACACAGCTTTAAACTTGTGGAACCCTCCAAGCATTTTGTAATCAGTCTTTTCATAACGTTGCACCAATTAATTTTTGCTGACAGTTCTCCTTAAAAAGTATAAACTCATCTTATTTTGTAAAAAATTATTAGTGATTACTTTTGTTGTTGATTATATTACAAGATTCAGGATAATATTTTTCCTTGATTACTGATATGTTTTCTTGTGAGAAATAAATGATTGGGACAACATTGAGTCCTGGAGCTACTTCCTAACGTGAGTAGGCCTACTGTTTTCGCAAAACTGTAAGCATACATTGGTTACCTAGTAATATCCGAGATATGATTTTATATTGTAATTGTTTATTACTCGAATTAAAAGATATGGGTAAATTACAACCTTTTAACAATTACAAGGTAGGTTTTAGCTTTGCACAGTTCAATATAATATTAATTTTCATTCAATACATATCAAAACGTTCATAACTAGACATCGCATCGAAACGTTAAAATAATAATGCCACATAATACAACTTCACGATTAGGGCATGAACTCGAACGAAGTACGACAAGAGTTCATCCTCTCACTCAACGTTATACCGCACGATAGGTGTCATTTCCCTCATTATCATGTGATGAATTAATATGGTGGGTTCCACATTCTCTCAACCAACGTTTAACATGTAAAGTGCCCATAGCCCCCACCCAATGTGTGACGTATGCCTAGTGCCCTATCTCTCACCCAACCATGACCCACTGTGTATGACGTACGGCCAGTGCTTCTTTTCTTATGACATACAATGAAATGTCCTTTTCCCCACAGTCGTGAGATGTACGAATACGTTGGGCTTTACATCCTTCCACACAACATGTAACGTGTTACTGTTGCTCTTAATCCCCTCCCCCCCAACCTGTGACGTAATTCTGGTGCCATATCCCCCAACCAACATGTGACGTACGACAGTTGACTATCCTCTTACCAATCGTAAAACGTACGATAAATGACCTTTCCCCCGCTGTCGTGTGAGGTAGGAATACGCTGGGGTCCACAGTCTCCCACCCAACATGTAACGTGCGACAAGTGCCCATACACGCCATCCACAGTGTAACGTACAACTAGTGCTCCAGCTCCCCCCTCACAATCGTATGACATTCAAATAACGATGCCCCGTCCACTTACTAAACATATGACATAGTCCAAGCGTCATTATCATACTAACGACATAAGATGTTAATGTAAGTTGAAGTACTGGTGCCCCATCCGCCCTCCCATTTAATGATACATCCTCCAATCGTCCCACTCAACGTAGGATCTAAGAATAATGGTGGCTCATCCTCCCACTCAATATATGATGTATGAATAACGGTGGCTCATTTTCCGCTCAATGTAGGATGCATGAATAACGATGGCTCATCCTCTCGCTATTAACATTGGTACGACGTATGAATAACGGTGACTCATCTTCCCGCTCAATGTAGGATGCATGAATAACGATGGCTCATCCTCTCGCTATTAACATTGGTACGACGTATGAATAACGGTGACTCATCTTCCCGCTCAATGCACGATGTATGAATAACGGTGGCTCATCTTCCCGCTCAATGTACGATGTATGAATAACGGTGGCTCATCTTCCCACTCAATGTACGATATATGAATAACGGTGGCTCATCTTCCCGCTCAATGTACGATGTATGAATAACAGTTTCTCATCTTCACGCTCAATGTACGACGTATGAATAACGGTGGCTCATCTTCCCGCTCAATTTACGATGTATGAATAACGGTGGCTCATCTTCTCGCTCAATATACAATGTATGAATAACGATGGATCATCTTTCCGCTCAATGTACGATGTATGAATAACGGTGGATCATCTTCCCGCTCAATGTACGATGTATGAATTATCACCTCCTTACCCCCAACGTACGAAGTAATATTGGTACTGGTGGCCATATGTAATCAAGTCGGACTTGGAAACATTTAGTTTTATCACAGTCCAATGCTTATTTTAATACTCCACAAAATTAAATACTATTTTTTGACAATATTACTTCTCTACCTGAAACATTATGAAAACCCTAACCAGGTTTGTAGGTCTGTTCTAGAACTCCTAAATGGGTCTTACCATTCACCTGGTATACGGGACTTGCTTATGTAACCGTTGTAATTACATTCTGTGACATTTATTTACAAGGTAATGATTCCTTCGATAGATACACATGTAGTTTCATTTGTCACTTATTTATCCTACACATAACTTATTTAGATATTTTCTACTCACTGTCCATTTTCATTATAAAAGAAAAACCATTGTATTAGTAATCTTTATTTAGGATACAAACAGTTATTTTATTTAATTTACAATTATGACGTTGAATGTCTGAAGAAAGTTACCATCACATTACGACGGATTTGTGAAACGACTGTATTTATAAAAAGCATGTCGATACTCGATCAATACTTGAAGTTATTCTTATAGTACATATAGTGTGACAAACAATTGATAAAATATTCTTTACAGTGTTCAAATTTTAAATCATACAATGTTTTCAGATAAAGAAAAATTTATATGTAATTCAACATGTATTTAAACGGAGTTGAAATATCACTTACATTTTATACTTCTTTACCAATTACCATACTATATTTAATGTTACCTTTTTCAACATTAAGAATAAATAAAATCTATAATGTAAAAAATATACTGACAAACACTATCAAATATTTTTATCTGTATTATTTAAAATATTTGGTTTAGTTTATTCCTCAGACTTTAAGTTAATGACTAAATAAATTTATAGGTGAAAAATAAGTGTATTCTTGTGTATATATTAATATCTAAAATATGTACGCTATGTGTAAAATAAGATACAACTTATTTAAAGGAAGGAATGTTGCAAAACTATGGCGATGTAAAATGAAATGGACATCTTAGAAACATTTAATATCTGTGGCCCTCCAGATATTGTGTAAACATAGTTCCTCTGAGATTTCGGCTCTTATTGACTGCATGTACTCTGGTATATAACAAGAGTATATGTTCACTGCCTTCTTATTTGAAGTGTGAGCATGTATGTATAATATATACAACATAGCTTATTTACCAGCCTCATTCATCACCCTCGGCAATATTTTCATTTCATTATTATAGTTTTCACAAAACTATGTAACATTTTGGTGTGTGATGTCTTGCTAGCAAGTAGTTACGCTCAATGTAATATACTTACTTTTATCGAATTTCATCATGATATTTAAAATGATTTAAAACTTGTAGATTTATTAAATTTTTTCGTTTTTATGATTTGCCTATTTAAAATGGCTTCTATAAAAATAAATGAAAACAACATTAATTTAAACTTCAGTTAAATTACAATGAATGGGCTAGTTGAATAACTTCGTTGTGGCTCATTGGCTAAGACTGCGGAATCCTAGTAGCAATGTTCGAATCCCCACTGAGGTTATTGAGATCTGTACTTCGGTTGTCGAATAAAGTTCACGCACAGGCCTATAGGCCCCTGTGAATTAGCGAGTAAAGTTTTTCTTTAATGTAAAAAAATAATTGTCATTAATTTTTAAACGTCCTCTTTTTTCAAATACTTATTTTTAATGTAGTGTTTTTTTTAAATGCAAATGTAGGATTTGCAAAAATTATATATTGTGTTTGTATAAAGTCTATGATATTATTATATTAAAACGTTATTGTGATATACATACTATTAGTTTACATTAATAATAATAAAATAGTATAACAGTATTGAGTCAGCTCCTTAATTCAAGACAGACAAAGAAAAACACGTTTATATTTTTATAACAAGTGGAAAAAGGATAATGTGGGTAGTGATAAGGGTGTAATGTCCTTATCGGGAGAGAATAACGTAATAATCTGCTAGGTGTCTTGGAGGTTGAGGAAACGTTGACTTGTGAGATGAGGAATGCTGAGGAAAATAGGGCCTTAGGGTGGCATTAGTATAATGTGAGGTAGTGAATATAAGGTTTGTACTTTTCGGCTGCCAGTGACGTAATAATTTTTTAGCTGCTATGGCACCACCACCACAAGGTCTTGGGGTTATGTGATGTAATGATAAGGGGGTAATTTACTTATCAGAGGACAGTAACGTAGTCACCTACTAGGTGTGATACAGGTGGAGGAGGGGTTGTATTATAGTGTGAACGATGTTGAGGTTGGAAGCATGGAGTGGAGTTGGGGTAATGTGGAGTAGTGATAAGGAGATAATTAATTTACTTATCAGAGGACAATGACGAAGTCATCTGCTAGGTGTGGTACAGGTAGAGTAGGGGTTGGATTATGGTGTAAAGGATGTTGAGGTTGGAGCCGTGGGATGGAGTTGGAGTAATGTTGAGTAGTGATAAGGAGATAATTTACTTATCAGAGGACAATGACGAAGTCATCTGCTAGGTGTGGTACAGGTAGAGTAGGGGTTGGATTATGGTGTAAAGGATGTTGAGGTTGGAGCCGTGGGATGGAGTTGGAGTAATGTTGAGTAGTGATAAGGAGATAATTTACTTATCAGAGGACAATGACGATGTCATCTACTAGGTGTGGTACAGGTAGAGTAGGGGTTGGATTATAGTGTAAAGGATGTTGAGGTTGGAGCCGTGGGATGGAATTGGGGTAATGTGGAGTAGTGATAAGGAGATAATTTACTTATCAGAGGACAATGACAGTGTCATCTACTAGGTGTGGTACAGGTAGAGTAGGGGTTGGATTATGGGGTGAGGATTGCTCATGATGAGGTCGTGGGGGGGTGGAGAGGAGTGAGGTGCAAAATATCCCATATTCAGTTATCTAGCACTTTGCACTTGACATTCTCTTCAAGTAGCCTACTTTAACTCTAAAAGTTATTTTGGAATCCACATAAATATATTTTACCATAAAAATATTGTAACAATGGAATACACTTAAGTTCTGTAGTGCAATTTACTCGTGTAGCGAAATTCCGATCTTGCTTGTGTCTCTAATAATGAATGGATTCTGTTTTCAATATAGAGTTAGAAGAATGTTTCATTCTAATACAACATATGTAAGAAGAATGTTTCATTCTAATACAACATATGTAAGAAAAATGTAACTATAAATCATCTGTTGATGATGGGAGGGCCTATCTCAACCTCCTGTAAAGCTACTATCCCAGGGGTGTGAGTGGCATATTGCACTCGAGTAGTGTCGATGATGAGAGGGTTTATCTCGACCTCCTTTAAAGCTACTATCCAAGGGGTGCGAGTAGCATATTACACTCATATAGTGTCGATGAGAGAAGGGCCTATCTCGACCTCCTTTAAAGCTACTATCCAAGGGGTGTGAATGGCATAGTACACTCAAGTAGTGTCGATGATGGGCGGGCCTTTCTCGACCTCCTTTAAAGCTACTATCGAAGGGGTGTGAGTGGCATAGTACACTCGAGTAGTGTCGATGATGATAGGGCCTATCTCAACCACCTTTAAAACTACCATCCAAGGGGTGTGAGTGGCATATTACACTCGTATAGTGTCGATGATGGGAGGGTATATCTCGACCTCCTTTAAAACTACTACCCAAGGGGTGTGAGTGGCATATTGCACTCGAGTAGTGTCGATGATGGGAGGGTCCATCTCGACCTCCTTTAAAGCTACTATCCAAGGGGCGTGACTGGCATAGTACACTCAAGTAGTGTCGATGATGGGCGGGCCTTTCTCGACCTCCTTTAAAGCTACTATCGAAGGGGTGTGAGTGGCATAGTACACTCGAGTAGTGTCGATGATGATAGGGCCTATCTCAACCACCTTTAAAACTACCATCCAAGGGGTGTGAGTGGCATATTACACTCGTATAGTGTCGATGATGGGAGGGTATATCTCGACCTCCTTTAAAACTACTACCCAAGGGGTGTGAGTGGCATATTGCACTCGAGTAGTGTCGATGATGGGAGGGTCCATCTCGACCTCCTTTAAAGCTACTATCCAAGGGGTGTGACTGGCATAGTACACTCGAGTAGGGTCGATGATGGGAGGGCCTATCTCGACCTCTCTTAAAGCTACTATCCAAGAGGTGTTAGTGGCATAGCACACTCGAGTAGTGTCGATGATGATAGGGCCTATCTAGACCACCTTTAACACTACTATCCAAGGGGTGTGAGTTGCATATTGCACTCTAGTAGTGTCGATGATGGGAGGGTATATCTCGACCTCCTTTAAAACTACTATCCAAGGGGTGTGAGTGGCATAGTACACTCGAGTAGTGGAGTAGTGTCGCAATGGGAGGGCCTATCTCGACCTACTTTAAATCATGATGAAGGAGCCTTTCGAAGTGCTTAAACTATAATCCTAGCCTAGTATAATTTATCAAACCATTTAGAATTATTATATTATGCTGACGAGGGAGGAAATAGGAATATTCAACTGCAAGGGGGGGGGGGTGAGATTACAACTACAGACACTGTCAGTGTACCTCTTACGATAAAAATAGTCAGACTTCAAAAACTTGTTTTATAACCGTAAAATGTAATTTGGACTAATGAGTCTAAATTCAATCAGTAGCCGGTTGATAATGTAACATAAATAATTTGCAGTAAATATAATCGGTAGCTTAAAATGAAACATTTTCATTTGAGAGAACTCAATACCCATATGTAAATTGGGGTTTCCTTCAACGTTTCAAAGGAAAGATTAATGTACAAGTTTGATGTAACCAAATCTTCTTAGTTTTAAATTATTCATTGAACTCACCTTGGTATATGTGTAAGCAGATTTAGCGTTTCTTTTATCTTTACTTCTGAAATAAATCTTAAGTCTTTTATACGTAAGAGTTGAGACTTCATACTCAACTGAATATACCACTTTTAATTTAGTTATTGCATTTGTATTGATGTTGTAATAACAATTATAATAGAGCTTTATAAATTGTATATATTTTAAGATTTTGCTTAGCAATGAAGTCTTGACTAGACTTGTGTTTTATTCCTCACACAGTAAAGACACACACTTTTGTTATGTTAGGTTTATTACAATAGTTGAAAAGCCTGACAAAAATATTTAATCATATAAAAATAACTAAAAAAGTATTTTGAACTATATTCCGTGCTTTTTCAGTTAGAATTACTATTGGTTGCTTAAAAAAAGTATTAATTCATTCAATAATCATATAAGAAAAAAAATAAACTTTACCTTTTTTCAGGAAAATACTTATATGACTATAGTAAAATAATACAACAAGCATTCATACATTATTTGGCCAAAATGCAATCAGAATATAGTTCAGCAAATAACTTGGATTATTTTCTGTATATATGAAATAATGATTACATTCCTTCATAAAAAATAAATTGAAATAACAACATATAAGAATTCTTTAAATTCGTACCATGATTTTAAATAGGGCAGTAATTAAAAATAAATATAAATATACAAATGGTAAACCTAATCAATTCAATAAAAAACTATTAAATAAATTAAACTCTTGACATTTATTTTTAAAACTAATTGAAAACTATTCTATAAATACAAAAACCTAATTGACTGACTGATCACAGTTCCATTATACTTATTAGCACAATTAATCTCTACTGCAGCTCTAAGAAAGGGTTTTATATTTTCTCTCAAAGAGCAAAAATAATGTAGATATTAAATATCTCTATACCAGCTGATCAGAGCTATTGTTACCATTTACTGTACGAATAAGTTGGTGCATCTTGAACAAGAAAGCGTGCAATGTGAATAAAAATAACATTACACAAGTGAGGCGACTTGTGGACATGTGAAGTGAGCAGGAATGTCCCCTAGTCACAACTAAACGTAGGTTATCTTAATAGATGATTTATAATTAATTAAATTGTTAATTTTACATATGCTGTTTGAAGAAAACGGCCTTAGTTGAAATCCAGGGTTAAATGCACAATCAAGGGCCGATATTAACTTGTGAGTATATTCGAATAATACCATATGTAAAGTGTTAGATAACTGAATATGGGATATTCTGTACCTCACTCCTCTCCACCCCACCTCGACATCATCCTGAGCACCCCTCCCCCCATAATCCAACCCTTACTCTACCTGTACCACACCTAGTAGAAGATGACTACATCACTGTCTCTCGATAAGGGCATTGTTTTGTTATCACTTCCCCACATTTCCTCCACTCTACAATAATGTCGGATTTTGCCCCATCCTGAGTATTCCTCACCCCCATGATAAAAACTGATCTTCTACCACCACCTTAGTTAGCAGCTAGTAAATGATTACGTCACAGACCTCCGATAATGAAATCACTACCTCCTTATCAATCTCCCACATTACCTTCACTTCATTCCACAAACCCATCCTGATCATAGCGTACTCTATAAGACAACCATTCCTCTATGACCAGCACAACAACTAGGAAATGAATACATCTTCCATAACTCTAAAGGGAAGCTTCCTCCAATTTCACAAAAGGAGAAAATAAAGTTTTTTTTTCTCAAGACTCATAATAAAATTGTATATGTTAAATAAGGAGCATTGCATGTATTGAGATAGTATAAAGTATATAGTTGAACTAACTGCCATTGATTGTGAAACTAAACGTTTTAGAATACATTTGGGCCTGAATTTTATATATCCCTATATTCTTCAATCATTGCAAGAAAATCATAGAAAACCTCTTTACCGAGTCATATCTAGAAGACCCTTTACTGACTGTTTACAATTATACATTGTTATCGGTAATCAGGGATTGACTTTCAACACTTACAAGCCATGAATGATGATGAGCCTCATTGACGATGCTAGTTAAGCCTACACTAGTAGTTTTGATTACTGGACAGATGTCTCATCTCATTTACAGAAAAACATATTCAAGCTTATCAATACATACAAATAAAAACATGTATTTATTTGACATTTTTAGTTCATAGATTTGACCTAGTAAAAATGTATTTTTAGATTATTTTGCCGGCGTGACATTTTGTTTTCATAAGTTGAATCTGGTAATAACTGGATTTCAGTATTTATGCACACTGAATACTCCTATATTCGCCCATAAGGTAACTTAAACTATACAATACAATAATTATAATCTAAACTTATTCTGGTTTCACATTTGGAGTACGTGTATCATAATGAATGAACATTACTAGTAGCTTTAATACTTTGAAAATTTCTAAAATAACCTTCAAATATTTTGAGATTTGCAAGTGGTTAATTTTATGTTTATTCATCTATGTTCTAAAAAAAACAAGAAAACAGTTTGCTTTAAATTCATGAAAGTGTGTCACTACAATACAGCAGTAAGTGATAAAATTTAAAAATGTCTTTGTGTGGTGGGGTATGGCAGATAAATTCCGGTAAATGATATGAGAATGGTAAGTAACAATTATTATTGTAAATAAGAGCGGTTTAAACTGAAGAACTTAAATAGTACCTAGTAATGTGAACTATCTCGTGTTGTTTAGTTAAGTTATTCTGTGTAAATAAATCAACAGTTAGTAGCCCACATAGTGGGTCGCCTCTTGGACCGTACAATATCTTTGTATGAATGCAATGAACAGCTGAAGTGGATTAGCGAGACACTGTTGATAAGCTAACTGCATCCTGGTATTGTGTACTTAGGTAATAATTGTACAGTGGAGTACGTGAAGTAGTTGGATAAACACCTCTCATTCGTGGTAAATTATTACTGGAGCTCATGTTTTGCCAGATAGAATGACAACTGTTTGAAAAAATATTTGGTATCAGTCAGTTTTTAAATTTCTCGATCACATGCATAGGATGACTATGCAAAGTAAAGCAACATTGGATTTGAATGCAATTTTATAAAATCTCTTTGAATGTTATTCAATCTGATTTATTAGCTTATAAATCATACTACATGTACTTCACAGTTACGAAATGTGTGTACATCTTCGTCACTTGACAGTGGAAGAGTTAATCAACTACATGTACTAACTACGCAGTTACAAAATGTGTGTACATCTTCGTCACTGACAGTGGAAGAATTAATCATACTACATGTACTAACTACGCAGTTACGAAATGTGTGTACATCTTCGTCACTGACAGTGGAAGAGTTAATCTACTACATGTACTAACTACGCAGTTACGAAATGTGTGTACATCTTCGTCACTGACAGTGGAAGAATTAATCATACTACATGTACTAACTACGCAGTTACGAAATGTGTGTACATCTTCGTCACTGACAGTGGAAGAGTTAATCTAATACATGTACTAACTACGCAGTTACGAAATGTGTGTACATCTTCGTCACTTGACAGTAGAAGAGTTAATCTAATACATGTACTAACTACGCAGTTACGAAATGTGTGTACATCTTCGTCACTGACAGTGGAAGAATTAATCATACTACATGTACTAACTACGCAGTTACGAAATGTGTGTACATCTTCGTCACTTGACAGTAGAAGAGTTAATCTAATACATGTACTAACTACGCAGTTACGAAATGTGTGTACATCTTCGTCACTGACAGTGGAAGAATTAATCATACTACATGTACTAACTACGCAGTTACGAAATGTGTGTACATCTTCGTCACTGACAGTGGAAGAGTTAATCTACTACATGTACTAACTACGCAGTTACGAAATGTGTGTACATCTTCGTCACTGACAGTGGAAGAATTAATCTACTACATGTACTAACTACGCAGTTACAAAATGTGTGTACATCTTCGTCACTGATAGTGGAAGAATTAATCTACTACATGTACTAACTACGCAGTTACGAAATGTGTGTATATCTTCGTCACTGATAGTAGAAGAGTTAATCTACTACATGTACTAACTAAGCAGTTACGAAATGTGTGTACATCTTCGTCACTGACAGTAGAAGAGTTAATCTACTACATGTACTAACTACGCAGTTACGAAATGTGTGTACATCTTCATCACTGACAGTAGAAGAGTTAATCTAATACATGTACTAACTACGCAGTTACGAAATGTGTGTACATCTTCGTCACTGACAGTGGAAGAGTTAATCTACTACATGTACTAACTACGCAGTTACGAAATGTGTGTATATCTTCGTCACTGACAGTAGAAGAGTTAATCTACTACATGTACTAACTACGCAGTTACGAAATGTGTGAACATCTTCGTCACTGACAGTAGAAGAGTTAATCTACTACATGTACTAACTACGCAGTTACGAAATGTGTGTACATCTTCGTCACTGACAGTAGAAGAGTTAATCTACTACATGTACTAACTACGCAGTTACGAAATGTGTGTATATCTTCGTCACTGATAGTGGAAGAGTTAATCTACTACCAGTACTAACTAAGCAGTTACGAAATGTGTGTACATCTTCGTCACTGACAGTAGAAGAGTTAATCTACTACATGTACTAACTACGCAGTTACGAAATGTGTGTACATCTTCGTCACTGACAGTAGAAGAGTTAATCTACTACATGTACTAACTACGCAGTTACGAAATGTGTGTACATCTTCGTCACTGACAGTGGAAGAGTTAATCTACTACATGTACTAACTACGCAGTTACGAAATGTGTGTACATCTTCGTCACTGACAGTTGAAGAGTTAATCTACTACATGTACTAACTACGCAGTTACGAAATGTGTGTACATCTTCGTCACTGACAGTGGAAGAGTTAATCTACTACATGTACTAACTACGCAGTTACGAAATGTGTGTACATCTTCGTCACTGACAGTAGAAGAGTTAATCTACTACATGTACTAACTACGCAGTTACGAAATGTGTGTACATCTTCGTTACTGACAGTGGTAGAATTAATCTACTACTTATTGAATCTGTAACAATAGTTACAACATTGTTAATATTTGTAATAGGCCGACAACACGTTTGCTAGAATCACCACCTGCAGAGCTACGTTTACCACAACCCGATTTCAAACAGTCTCAACACATCGATGAATAAACAGCATTTAAAATTGAGTACTAATTTTTTGTGACTTATTTTTATATGGATGTCCATGTTCAAAAGTATGCCCAGTGAATAGGTATATACGTGAATATAACATTATGGTTAGGGAAATCTGCACTTGTAAACTTCGTCTTAAGATATCAACAAAATTACTGTTTTTTTTAATTTTTTAAATTAGGTTTAGCTAAATCTTTTAACATGGGACAAGTAAGTAAATGTAAGTGAAGATGAAATATGTAAATAATTCAACAACAGAAACTGAATTACTTTCATTTTATTTTTAATTGAGATGATTGTTAAAGACGATTTTAATAAAAACTATACTTTAAGTCGTGATTAGGAAATGAAAATTAGAGCGAAGGAACTTAGACATTACGTCATTTACAGTAATGGTCACAAATATACGTATGAATCTGGCGTGTTATAGCTCTTAATACCTTGACAAAAGCCGCGCATAAAGACAGTTCTCAAAGCTTACAATCCAACCATTGTCTACGTGATAATATCTCTCACAGCCCTGCACTGGACACCAACACGGCAATCCTCTTTTCCATAACTCACACAACTGTGTATGTTGAACTTATTGTTTTCTGGTAGTTAGTCATTGTTGAAATAAACTATATATTCTTTAAATTAACCCTCTAAATGGTGGTTTGGAGTAATTAGTAATTTGTCTATATTATTTTTTCTAGTAGCAATGGTCAATTTTGTTCCAATAGTAACATAACTTACGAGTCGTATATGCTACTGTACTTGTACCTATTTATTCAGGAATATATAACGTAAAGGAATACATCTGAAAGAAGAAATGTATATTTACAGCTGAAGTGTACCATTAACTGACATCTATATAATATACATGGTGGAGAAAAATATGGAAACGCTTACACTACAACGTTATTTTTTTCAAAAGATAATTTAATAATTTACTTTTTATAAATAATTGTGTTCCTTAAGTATAGTTTCTCATCAGAATAATTTACTTAAAACCATTAAATAGCGAATAAATAATATTATTCAAATTACGAGTTACTTATTCAACTCGCAGTTACTTTGAAATTCAAAATACCGCTGATCTGGAAAGGATAAATCTTTCGAAGCCCAGTTTGCGGCAATTAATTTCTCTTCAATAGAAATTTAATTTGATACCAAACTCGAACTAGGCTTACGTTGGAGATTTTCGTTCAACTCCTCATGGGCCATCCCCCTGGAAAGATGAAATATCACTAATGGTGTCAAAAAGTATGTTCATTGTAACCATGATGATGTAAAAGATTTCACTTTTACAATAGAAGTCATACAAAGGTTGTGAAAGCGTTTACATATTTTTCCACCCTGTACATTTACTGTTGGCAGCTGTAATGTAATATAACAAAGTATAAAGTTGACACATCACTGATGCCGATTAAATTTTATTTCAATCTTTACGAATATGTACAAATTGTAACAAGAACATATACTTGTATTTTACTAAACACGGAATTTAAATTACTGCAATGGAGCAAATCTAACGGATCAGCCCAAGTATGACTAGGTCTTATGATATTTCCTTACTAGCCATCATACGAGCTAGGTGACACGAGTGTGGAGAGACGGGGTTGGCACGCGAAGGGGCAAGGGAGTACCTTAGATAGTTAGTTTGCAATAGAACGAAAAACTAAAGGTAAATAGAAATTAGTTCTTATGCATTATTGTGTTACTATTGTGCATTATTAGAAGGCATCGAGGGAAAATAACCACAAGTAGAATATTTCCCCATGAGGAACAGCATAATCTCTGTGTAACTCGCAGTACTGTATTAATTTTCACTCAATAAGATATTGTCGAAGTATATAATTCCACGAGTGAAAAATGTGCTTCGAATTGTATTGTTCAATGACATAATGCATATGGTGTCATTAAATTAAATACGTCGCTATTGTGCAATGACAATAATAGCTGACAGAAAACATGTGACTGAATGATGACATTTAATTATACATTGCCTAAATGTATAATTACCTGATTGCCTAACTAATTCAAACTATTCATCAATTTATTTTTTAATATTTTTGCAGGTAATCCTCTCCTCACACCGGACGGATTTGGATCCAAAAAAACTGGACACAAATAAATGCTTATGATAATCACAACCTCCAAGTTAATATTTGGTTTACACTATTTGAACATACACTCATAGTTGTCGATTTCCTTTACGAAATCTTGCATTTATATAATTAAATTGAACAAAGACAAATATATAACTACTTGACACATAAAATAGTTTATTCTTATCAAGATCAATTATAACTTAGTTAAAAGCATAGAAAATTAAAATATATTACATGATTTGGAGATTGATATAGAATACTACAAAACTAATTTATGGTGATAATAACATACATCAGTTATGAAAAGACTACCATTATTTTTCAAAGAAGCAAATTTGAAACGTACTATGTATTCAGTAACGGTTTAAATTAAGTATATTATTTAATTGTAGTTTTTAACAAACTCCACGCCATAAAAATAAGGTTTTATTCACATAAAAATAATATTATAAATATATACTATTGATAAAACAAATATTTTACTAAGATTTGATTATATCTTAAACTAATCAATGAGAATAAATTAGAGAAGTGTTGAGGTATCCACCAATACTTGTACATGTTATTTACATAGGACAGCTGAACCTTTGAGTACAGTAAATAGAACTAACGGACGAGTCTGGGGAGACTTTAATCCTTGTGAATACAGACCTAAAGGGAGCCACGGCGTATACACTAACTGCTGGTTTAATTAAATATGAGGGATTAAAAGGGTCAACATTTTATTTGAAACACATTTCACTTTCTGAAAAATGGTACCATTCATATTACATTCACATACTTAAATTACAACATTACTGTTTATGATTAATAAACATTTCCAGGATAATACTTATGTAGGATTTAATACTTTTATTCCATATTTACAATAACCCTATGCAAGTAGGCTTAAGTCAATTTAGGGAAGATAGAGTTTTTTTTATTGATTGTACTCAATATCAAAATATCTAAAAACGATCATAAAAGGATACATTGTAATTGTTGCATCTCACGAATCCTAATAGCAGAAATATACTTATCAATAAATAGAAACTCTAACAAATATTTGGTAGTAAACATAATTAATCAATAATTACATTTTCAATATAAGTCATGCACAATATTTGAACATTAGAACAAAAATATCAATAATATAAATCTACACATACATGATACGTCCATTAGAAAGTGACAGCCTAAAATAAAAATATATTTAAATATTTGACAAAGGTTTCTAAATAGTTTTTGTTTAAAAGTTTTAACTTTTCAGCACAAATATTCTTCCTGATAAACACCATCCTTGAGTGTAGTTTTCTGTCATTGGTGTTTGGCAGCTCAACAGAATACTCTGAAAGGGTTTGTCAACTATTTATCAATACAATTTTGATTATTTGAATACACTTTTTGTAATATAAGACAACATTTTGAATTGAGTTATTCTAAAATTATAAGTAAGCCTATGTACTTGTTTAATGTTTTTGCCTTAGTCTTATATAACTATTTTCAATGTAGCTAAAAGTAGACGATAGTACAAAACTTATCGAAATGCATTGTAGTATATAAACATATTCTTAAGCAAACAATGCAAGTGAAAACAGGATGTTTGAAGACATGTTTCGACTGGAATAACTGAAACATCAGTCGGTCAATAGCTATAGTCTGATTGTTGAATTTATCAACTGGAATCTGAGTTGACACAAGGCTCAATGTACAATAAAGCGGAATATCAAAAGCAGCGTGGCAACTGTCAGACAGTGCGAGGTAATCATTCCGTAGCTGTTGATGGATTGGTGATTTCATCTACTGGTAGCTGAGGTGACGAGATCTCAAAAGGCCCATTGTATTTAAATTAGAATATTGACAGCAGATTGACTCCCGTAAAATGTTTATTGGGTTTGTCATCGTTATCACTTGGCAGTCAACTATGTATGGTGAATTGATTGACATTATGTATACATGGTAATTATCTGTATATTAAAGAGCAAAAACATAACCAAAACTAGAATTCAATTCAAGTATCCTTGTCACCTTAGAATAACTAGTAAGCTTATACCGTATGTTTCGAACGATAAGAACATCATCCTAAATGTTATAGTTTAGGTTCCAATAAATACAGTAATGAAATTTAACTTCAGCGACCACTCTTCTTTTTCATAGACTGATATTATATTTACATCTCCTTTCCCTATAATATTTATTACACACATATCCAATACCTGTATATACAAATTAGGAAATTATTTAATGAAAGAAATTATCGTAAATGTGAAAATATGTCATTTAAATATTCAGGAAGACTAAGAGAGGGTGAAATGCATCTTGTAAGGTGGAGGAAAGTTCAATAAAAGAGCAATTAAACATAAATATTATTTAGTTTAGAACTAACAAATTAGAAAATTTATTTCTAAGGAATCTATTAAAAAAGTGGTCCGGAAAAAGAAACCATTCTTCTTCTTCTTGACCCACCCAACCATACATGTTCTATGGAAATGACCTACCCTTCTGCTCATACACGTACACTGGTATTTATTGTATGACTATAAATAACTACAACTGCATGTGTGTGGATGGGCGAGTGGGTAACTACAACTGAACGTGTGTGTTTAACTAACTGTAGAATGTATACTAAAGATGTGGTAGGATTGAAGAAACAAATGTACGTTTGTAATTATAAATTGGCCCATATTTACAAGACAAATTCATTGATATTCACTGATAACTTTTCTCAAGTTTTACACCTTAAAAATAGCATGAAATTGAGCTTTTAACATATAATCAAGGAAATTCTAAGGAATAAAAACAATATTTTTTTGTAATACCTTTACCATGATCTATTTATATTCGATTAAATTATGAAATTTAATATAAATAGACAAAACAGCATAATAATGCTGATGCTGTACCAATAATGGGTTTTATAAAAGATCGGCCAAAGCTCTACATGTTATACGTTATAACCACACGTCACATTTGAGAACATACGAAGAGAAACAGTGAAATACACTCTTACAAACAATAAAAAAGCTAATTTTGTGGCTGTAGAGTAATTGAACCTTTGTAACTGAGAAAAAATGAGGTTCAGAACGAAACACTCAGCACACATAGGAATATGCAAAACGAAAGGTACTTACCATATCTTGGGAACCCAATAAGGATTCACATGGACATCACTCTTACAAACGTGAACCGTTAAATTCCTCCTCCAATGGTGAGCTAGGGAGTTGATTTTCAAGCATTAAAGACCTCTCTTCGTAAAATAATGAATGTTTGAAGTAGAACTAGAATAAATTCTGCGAAACATACAATAGAGCCAAAAATTCAACCATGGAAAAGAAATAAGACAATCACAGATGGACGGGAGAGTGGGTATTCGAAAACCAAGCAAGTGGGCTAAATATCTTCAATAATGTGGAGGTAAAGATAAGAGATAATGATTAGCTGCGAGGTTATGTAATATTTGGTTGTGGAGAAGCTAGTTATAGGAGGATCTCTGCAAACTGTCTTGTTTTATATACTTACATATCAGTTGTTCACATTTTTGTTATTGGGATTTTATAAGCTGTTTACAAAGGAAAATTTTGACGGTAATTATAACAATGAAAAATATTAATATAATGGTTTATGATTAATCTCAAATCAGTTAGTTAACAATATATATTACACATTCTAAACGAGTGAATTTCCTGAAACTATCTTCATTTTATGAAATGATAAAATAATATGGATAATCTACTAAATTTATGTTCCCAACGAACACTTATGATTAGTTATTTGAAAATGACATAATTAATGTACTGATGAATACAAGAACATACTATGGGCAAAAATATATTCTTAAAAATATTTCAAAATAAATATAAAAAAGACCAGACAATAATATATTTTGATGTTCTCTACAGATACAAAGAAAATTTAAAGACAACATTAACTCTTTAAATTTAACAATTTTAGCACAGTGCTTACATGTTCCACTTCCGACCAAAACAGTACATCTCCTATGGCTGTTATTAATTCAATTCAATTCAATTCAATTCAATTTCTTTATTTACACAATTGAACATTATACAGTTTTCTGTGCAAGTCAGTAAATACATAATATAAACAACAAATTTAAAATAATTAAAGTAAAGTGTAAATCACAATAATGATTAAAATAAAAATAAAAATCTATGTACATCAATTACCATTTGACATTAGGTCCGACCAGGAGTTCTATCATTAATAAGAAGTGCATTTGGAGAACAGTGAACTACAAATTATATGATGTAACTTACCTCTGGTGTGTTTTGATTTGGAATACGTGATTGAACATTTTATTTTTACAGAGCAACGATATTTAGAAATGACATAAACTACTTCTGGAAAGTCATTTTAAATTAATCAACTACAAAATAAATGCTGTAAGTATATTGGCATAACATTGTTAACTGCCGTAAGATTTTTTTAAAACCAAATGTTTTATTGTGCATTCAATTATGCATATTTTGTAGTAAAAATTAAAGTCCTAGTTGTTCCTGATATCCATAAAACTGAGATCTTTTTAACAAAATTTCCAAATTATTTCATGAACATAATTCATGTAACTATCAGTTACAAACTGCGTAAATTGAGTTTAATGAGTTTAATTAGAATGGGGCGCTGAATTTGACTTTCGACCTAACAGTAACACTTTAGAAACACGACTGAGTTACTTTAATTCCCTGAAATAGATTGAGTGGTTACAGTACACTATTCATAACTGTTCTCTTGAAAAGAAGGCGGCATCGTCATAAATATAAAATTCTTCAATAAAATACAATTTTCTGTAGTGGATCCATATGCATAATTCAAAATTCCATTAGAGATTCAATAGACATAACATTCTTTGGATGGCGACGTTCAGTTAGAAACTATTCTGATTTTTACGGAACGGCTACATACGTACTGACATTGTTGTTCTCTCTACATTGTATTATTTTTTCTACCGTTAAAATATACAGTTGTAATCCCTCTTGAGATTGGTGCATATTATTAATTGATGGTAGAAATTATGTTTGTATTATGGGAAATTTAACTTTTTGTTATCTTCGATTTAAAAAAAAATACAGGTCTACGTATTAAAGTAAATTAAACAATTAAATATATTCGGTATTTGCATATTTTTTGTTATGTCCAAACATTATATTCTGAAACATTATGTCCAAAAAGAATTGTGTCAAGATGGACCAACAAGAGCTGAGTTCTTAACTCTGTATGTGAATAATAAAGCGCTGCCTGAGTCCCGCAAAGGGGGATTTTCTTCTGGTTTTATTCTTAGTCTTTAATCACATTTTACTTAGAGCACATACAAAACCAGCAATAAATTGAATGCACGGATTATTTAGAAAATATATTTCACGATAATGTTAAAAAAATTATCATAAATAAGATTACGCAAACTAAATCAATTGTTATACATTTAATATAATAACAAATACAAATAAGAACGAAGTGTATTCCTACATATGAGACTCCAACATAACGTTGTTGGTATTTTAAGGCGAATATGAATGGTTATATGAGTGTAGGATGAGTGTGGATGAGTGTAGTCTGGTTACTAACTAAGTTCAACTGTTCCTCACAAAAGGCAATTTATTAATAGCCCAACAGCCAGGACAACTAAGGGACCTACAGCTTTACGTGGAATCCGAACCACGTAGTGCTGGTCTGATTTTCAGCTAATTGACAAGCCTGATAATCGGTTATCTCCCCCACACAACATCCGCACAATTATTACCACCCAACCTGGACACCCCAGACTTCTCTAATAGTGTCCACACCGATAGCAACCATCAAGCGGACGCCATGCCGGTATTAAGAGGACCGAGCATCCAACCTATCGCCTATAATCTCCCAAACACTTTGTCCCCATGTAGCTGGGTTACATGTATGAATATATAATAATTTTAAAGGGTTTAAATCATTATTTTTTGGTTACTAATTTAAAAAAATGTTATTCCGCTCCAGTTACGGTAAATTATCTCAATCTTAGTTATGTTAAGTTAATAGGCTTGACAGCAATGTGATCGAAACATGTTTCTACTAAATTATTGTTATTATTGTTCTGTTAAATTATTGTTAGTTTTTTTTAGTAGTAACAAGTCAAATAATTAACGTAGTTAACCCTAGGGAGTAAGTAAACATTTATATTCTAATAAGTAAGTTATATTTTATTACCTCAAAGTTAGATGGATAGCTAAGAAAATCCCGTTAGGAATTTTGAACTACACATATGTATGTATGAAACTTGTGTTATAAGAACAAGTTCAGTTGAACCTTAGGTGTTTGCTTGATCATCACTTTCCTTGTATACTTATAACGTTATACTCATGCATTCTTAGTGCATGAGAGTGATGTGTATCCGTATGATTCCTGTGACATTTCACATACAACATACTTACATTCAGAAACATTTAACGATTTACACAACCTTACTTATGAACATTTTACTCTACTCAATCGAGAAGACAAGTCATTTTTAACAATACCTGACACTCAGGACTTTAAAGGTTTCACCAAGTGACCACATTTATTTACGATAAACAGTAAACTACTTTACTATAATTGTAGATAGTAGTACTTATAATTGATAAATATTATAATAGTCAACATTAAAAACTTACTTTGTATGATTAAATTCTTCAAATAATTATTTTAAAACTGTAAAAATTATGAACTACAGAAACGTCATGAAACGAAGTATGATTTTTGTTTAGCAAAAGGAAATTTAATCAGAGTTGTCTGAATAATATTTGACGAATGTAGCGCTCGTAATTCCTATGCCGACCACGTAGTGACAAACGTGTGATGTGTTCTTTGACCAATCATTCTACAGTTGTGAGAATTGGTTTAACTACATTGATTTACTTTGTTAGTGTCATGTCAAAAATTCAAATAGAGAAATAAAAACAACATCCATGCCTGTTGAATTTTAAGACTTCTAGTTGGTAATTGAGTGAAGTATGCTCCATGGTTAGCATCTATACTTTCCGTTGATAACCTCGTCAAGGTGCTATCTACACAATGTACAAGACAACTAGACGTATGCTTTGATGTGATCGCTGAGACTTGCCAATCATTGTTAATCCAAGCTCGCTTATCATTGTATCCTCAGTGCCACTGATATTATTATGTTCTGATGTGTGTTTTTTTTTTTTTTTTAAATAAAGTCACTTTAAACTTATATAAGGGATCATAATAATTTCACCATATTTTACAAACTTCTAACTATAAAATAATAATTGGTAAATTTGTTGAATTATTTATAACGCTTCAACCGTTTTAAAAACAATAACAACGTTTCGACAGATATAAACTCTGTCTTTAGGGGTCATTTACTACCTTAGCCTACATTTAAAACACCTTTTTTACTTCAACTAACCAATTTTAAAGTAAGAAAACACTTATAAAACTACACGTTTATAGTTTAAGGGTGACTAGAAAGTTCCGTCTTAATAGGAACTATTACACATATACTCAATTATGGAAAACTATACAATACAAAGAACAAAATATGAAAACTGTATTAATCAACATACACAGAAAAGATTATTAAATAATACAAATTAATTTTGACAATATAATATAATACGTACATTGCCAATGCTCACTCACCTTCCCATACATGTACAGTAGCATTGAACCACTCACCCACACAAACAGAATTGACCCACCAACCAAATACACATATACGTTCAAATCATTTTAATTTATACTATTTTATAATATTTTCTATTTATTGTTGATTGATAATGTTTTCATATTTTGTTCTTCGTGTTGTATATTTTGTCAATTATGTGTACGTTTGATAGTTTATAAGAAGACGTGACTCTTTAAAGAGTTGACCCTACTTAATATACAAACATGTAGTTTTATAAGGGTTTACTACATTGATATGGGTTAGTTTAAATAAAAAATGGTATAGGCAAAGGTAGTAAGTAACCCGTTAAGACGACAGGAGTTTTATACCTAATGGGAACGTTGTGTTTATTTCTTTAAAAAGTTTAGGTGTTGGAGACCCAACAATTCTACCAATCAGAACAATCTAATGGCAATGAAACTTTCAAACAACAATAAAATCATGCTAAGTAACTAAAAAGGTATAAAACTTTACACGTTTACTTGTCTACCTAATACAGCGTCTTCTGATTCAGAAACTATATAAGCACAGTTTAAGCCGTGCTATAAGCCCCTTCTCAAAATCACTTTAAGCTAGAGTGAGTTTAAGTTAAACAAGTTTATAGGTACCGTCTTTAAGTTGACCTAGTCCTCATTTAAAGAAGATTAAGTATGTTACTTTATTGCTTCTGGTAATTAAAAAGCTCCACCTTAGAGACAGTGGGAAATCACAAATATTACACCTATTTCTATTGAACATACATTTGACAACATTAGTGTTATCGATCGTTTAGTGCATATAGCAATGCAAGTATTGGTAAATTGGTCTGTAGCATAGTTGGTCAGACCAGCTTCACAAGCTAAAGGTTCTCAGTTCGATCCTAATTAGAGTCGCAACAAATTTTGAAAGAGATCAGCTGATAGCCACCGACTGTTCATTTGTCATTGGACTATTAATTAGTGACACTTTCTAAGGAATAGTCGGCCTTAGTTTGTAACAATGGCTAGATTAGCTCATTTTATAAGGCAAGATTAGGGCTATACAGTCCTCTATAATCTTAAATGAAGTGAAGTAGGGAATGTATTTTCCAGCCAATGTGTTTTGAAATTCCCTTGGCAGTCTTTTCTGTAGTTCACGGGATCAGTTGAGAAAATCTGAGTTTTGCAGTTGACCATCATCAAATTATGTACAACAATTGTCTGTTTGATCATTGGCTTATTAACATTGACTTTGCAGAATTCATACTAGAAAGATTATGTTGGTTGATAAAGAATGTGTATTTACTCAGTGTTACGTATAAAACATCTACCCAAGTAGACTGCACTCCTCAGGTACCCGACCGCCCACCCATACACTTATTACACTCATTCGATTCCATATTACAATCCATATTCACCCACATTATGAAGATCGGCATCTTAGAATAAAACTAATAAATGTATTTATACTAAAAAACATTATATTTCCTTAAAAAATATAGTTTTACTCCACTCCTGAATTTATTTATTGCAGCATTGCTAATATTCACATAAAGGACTAGATATCGTGTAAAATGTTTCATTATATAACCATATTTTATATATACACATACTAACATATACTAAATATTATTATTTTATTTATTAGCATTTATTTTATAGACGATAAGATAAAAAATATAGGCATTTTCTATGAAATTTTGAATAAAATAAACTTTGTTTCAATCAATATTTTGACGTAAGCTCAATATTAGTCATTACATATGGGAAATATTGAGCACAATAAACATAACGCAATAATCAATTGGCTAAGAAGATAGTTTACTGTAATTATACACGTAAGTATTTCTAAATCATACGAAAACTACTTTAGCATATTCTATAATACACAATTATTTAACACAAAACTTTAGTGTTTCATTTTCCAAAAAGGCCAATAGTATATAATTTTTGATAAAAAGGTCAAGTCATATTTGTACAAACTGTGAAGTGTTTGTTTCGGTTAAAGAAAGGTTCATCATCCCATCGGAACCAAAAACTGGATCTAAGGACTGTCATTTATCTTTCAAACGTTAGACATATTGATTAGATAATTAATAGGTTGAAGTACCAAGTATAGTGAAAATATTTTAAACAATTATATTTTAACCTCTTATGATCGTTTTTTTAGAATCGTTATATATCATATTCAGTTTTCACAAAAACAAGAATAATACAATTTTCTTCCTTTTTAATTATAATATGTACTTAAATACGATATAATAGCGTAAGAAGTAAACCTACTCAAAAAGGCTACAAGGTCTCTATAATGAAAAAATTGTAGTTATTTAAAAACAATATTTCACCTAAAACCCAATAAAATAATCGGAAAAGTAAATTCTCTCAGTACTTTAATAAATCAATTAAGAGTCAATATAAATACAGGGTGTCGCGAAAGTAAAGTGCCAAACTTCGGAAAATGGTTATATAGGTCAAAATAAAGAGAAAACCAAGGATAAATGTTTTCCAAAAACCCTTAGTTTACCAGATATCTGCCATTTTTTTCACAAAAAAATTGTTATCTCCGAGTTGGCTCAACTGATCTTCAAGAAACTATCTAATGCATGTTACAATAATAGAGACCCATTTTAGAAAACCAATCAACTTTATCCAATTTAACATATAAAAAGTACGTCGATTGTAAATTTGTATACAGAAATTACAGGAAACCGGCAAAAAATCCAAACATTTTCTATGAACACGGTTTTTATAGTTTGATACTAACCAATCTGTCAGTATACAAAACAGTTAGAATTAGAACAAAATAACCGAGACACATTGACATTTGTGTTGAAAGGCAGCAAAAGAGTCATTTGTTTTAATTTTTTTTTCTAGAACAGTCTCTATTATTATAACATGCATAGCTGGTTTCTTAAAAATCGGTTGAGCCAACTCATAAAAAAAAATAAAAATAAAAAACACAAAAAGGTGAATGTCTGGTAAACGAAGTGTTTTTTGTATTCTTGATTTTCTCTTTATTTTGACCTATATAAATATTTCCCGAAGTTTGGCACTTTACTTTAGGGACACCCTGCATAGTACTAAATTACTTTTGTTGCTGATGGAACGTGTGTTGTACGAATGTACCCCTACTAAAAAGGAGAAATTTGGCTATAAAATATTCATTTTACTAAAGTGATTGTATTTTCACTTCAATGTGATAAATTAAATATTTGATATTTTAAAGTAACTTATACATCGACGTTACTTATAAAAAATTCCGTACAGTGTTTGATTAGTGCGTTTCAATTTGTATTAATCTTGAACAACTAAACAAATAAATTAGCAGATCATGTCCAAAAGATAAAATCATTACATGTGTATTGTAAGCTTTAATTGTTCTTCTTTTATCCCATTTTGGAGTACACATTTTTAAAAATCACCCCAGCTTATATAGTATTTGCACTATTTATTAATTATATTATAACTTATATTATTTCTGTTTTTTTAAGAAGTTTCTATTTATCTCTACATCTCACTGGCCAAGTATTTAATATACATAATCCCTCGTGGGAAAAATTGTGATTCATGATTTTAAGTAAATTTATTCATTTACAAAAACGACTTGCAAAATGTCACAGTGTGGCTCATATGTTCCATGTCCAAGATATATTTTAAATCGAGTATTCTTAGCAATTACAAAATTCTCCCTCAAACTAATAACTAGAGAACAATTCTGACTATTTAATATTTTACAAAGGCTTAATTACCTTTAATAGTTGTAAATTAATTTATATTTACAATTAGTTTTTTAATTAGCATAATACTTTCTTTTTTTAATCCCACTGGTCTGAGGAAGGTGAACGTGGTTTGCCGATATCAACTAACAATTTGTGCATTTTGTACTTTAACTGTGGTATTTTGAGTTTTGTACTTGTATTTTGATATATTTGATATATATTTGTGCAATTTGTACCTGTATTTTAGTATATTTGTGCATTTTGTGCTTATGTTTTAAAATATTTGTGTATTGTGACGTTTACTTGTACTGTTTGTATTTACAAAAATTAAAATTGTAGCCTACAAAAACTTAGTACGATTAAACATATTTATTTATTTTAAAGGAATACGTTTTAATTCAATTCATAGTTTTCTTAGTGTATCTTAAGTACAATTTCATTAGTTGATAAATGTGTAATTTAATTCTAAACAATATATCATTTTAAGTAGTTACCTTTTTAAAGAGGATACACTTTTAACTATTCTAGGTTTGACAGTTTTGTATGCTCTCTAGTTTAAATAAAATTGTAGGGAAAATCATGATAACACTCCAAACTTGATAAAGGCCAGTAAAAGACAGAATGACTGGTAAATTAATTATCGAACCTAATGAACGAAAGGGACAGAATATTGAAGCTATAACGCGAGATCCCTCAAATAATACGCATACGAAATTACGTTTATATAAAACTGGTAATTGTTTTGACGATTCTATAAAACAAATGATAAAATTAAAATAATCAGTATTTTGACTAAAACATATAACACTAAATAATAAGGAGGTATGTAAAAGGTCGGGATGAAAATTTAAAGCCATTTTTACAAACTGACCTATTCTATTTGAGAAAATGTAAATGCGATATAGCTTATTAATTTTTATAGAATTAGCCCCAAAAAGTCGTGTACGTTGAATTGTAGTAGTTCAGTGAACAGTGAATATTACGTGTAAATGTACAACGCCAATAGATAGAACCCTTAAAAAGCATTCTAAAACTAACACAAAGTACATAATACATAGGGCAGGGCTATTAGTAAATCATATATTAATAAATGAATAGATTGGAATAGTTCTTCCATTAATATATATAATTACTAATTTCCCGTTCTTATACTTTTTAATTGATCTTTCGTTCTCAATCCCACTTGGTAAATACACACTCACTCATTGCATCATAATTACAGAAATGGACATATGAATTGAGCCATTCCAGTCACTATAGTAAATGTGTCCTGATTATATTGAGCTTCTTTGACGGGTTGACGTGGTTGACTTACCTATAAACAATTACTATGTTACTATTCCTGTCAAGAAATGACGAGTTCATAATTTTAATTGTGGTAATATAACTGTAACCGATTTCGAATACAATAAAACCACACAAAAATGCCCAATATGCACATACGAACGCCTTTAATACTCTATACAATACATAAAGGAGAATATGTACATATGTATGCGAAATAAATAATATAAATTTGATGAAATATATATAAAGACTATTGATTTCTTAATGAAATTTGTATAGGCAATCCATCGTCATATTAGAACCAAGAAACTAATAAAATTAACATATTTTAAATTTGTATTTATTTCAATTACAACACCTACTAAGAGAATGGCAAAGAAATATTTTTTACATTCTTGGGGAGTTCTTACTACATTTCTTTGGCGCTCTATTTAGTGACATTACTACCCCATTACCTACCACCTAGACCCTTCACTGAGGTGGAAGGGCATGTAGATGATGTGTTACGCTATTGGGGATCACCAACTACTTATGGTTATTTTCTATTGTCTGTAATATTTCCTTACATCCTCCCTCCTAGGGCAGCCACTACCACCATAGACCCTTCACTGAGGTGGAGTGCATGTAGATGATGTGTTACGCTATTGGGGATCACCAACTACTTATGGTTATTTTCTATTGTCTGTTATATTTCCTTACAGCCTCCCTCCTAGGGCAGCTACTACACGCATAGACCCTTCACTGAGGTGGAGTGCATGTAGATGATGTGTTACGCTATTGGGGATCACCAACTACTTATGGTTATTTTCTATTGTCTGTAATATTTCCTTACATCCTCCCTCCTAGGGCAGCCACTACCACCATAGACCCTTCACTGAGGTGGAGGGCATGTAGATGATGTGTTACGCTATTGGGGATCACCAACTACTTATGGTTATTTTCTATTGTCTGTAATATTTCCTTACATCCTCCCTCCTAGGGCAGCCACTACCACCATAGACCCTTCACAGAGGTGGAGGGCATGTAGATGATGTGTTACGCTATTGGGGATCACCAACTACTTATGGTTATTTTCTATTGTCTGTTATATTTCCTTACATCCTCCCTCCTAGGGCAGCCACTACCCCCATAGACCCTTCACCGAGGTGGAGGGCATGTAGATGATGTGTTACGCTATTGGGGATCACCAACTACTTATGGTTATTTTCTATTGTCTGTTATATTTCCTTACATCCTCCCTCCTAGGGCAGCCACTACCCCCATAGACCCTTCACCGAGGTGGAAGGGTTTGTAGATGATGTGCTACTCTATTAGGGATCACCAACTACTTATGGCTATTTTCTATTGTCTGTTATATTTCCTTACAGCCTCCCTCCTAGGGCAGCCACTACCGCCATAGACCCTTCACCGAGGTGGAAGGGTTTGTAGATGATGTGTTACTCTATTAGGGATCACCAACTACTTATGGCTATTTTCTATTGTCTGTTATATTTCCTTACAGCCTCCCTCCTAGGGCAGCCACTACCCCCATAGACCCTTCACCGAGGTGGAGGGCATGTAGATGATGTGTTACGCTATTGGGGATCACCAACTATTTATGGCTATTTTCTATTGTCTGTTATATTCCCTTACAGCCTCCCTCCTAGGGCAGCCACTACCCCCATAGACCCTTCACCGAGGTGGAAGGGTTTGTAGATGATGTGTTACGCTATTGGGGATCACCAACTACTTATGGCTATTTTCTATTGTCTGTTATATTTCCTTACAGCCTCCCTCCTAGGGCATTTTTTTTGTTTTTTTTTTCATTAGTTAGCCTTATACCCCGTACCAATCAATCGACATACCAGGGTGCTTACCTTTAATTTTTTCTGTGTCTGATTGTTAATATTGTCTTGTTAATCTTGTCATTCTATTTAAAAATTTTTCTTTGGTTTTGGTTGGGAGGCTAGAGCTAATGTTTTTCTTATTTAATTAAATATTATAATTATCTATACTACTATGTCCAATATTTACAAAGTTGACGATTCCGTCAATACAGTCCTTTGACTGACTGATCCAGACGCATCCCGCTTCTTAGCCGCCTTTTGGCGTTTCCGTCCCTAGGTTGGGAAAAAATCCCGGAACCGGCGGGCTACTATCTAGTGCGTCTTTCGTTTTAGGTGTTATAAATGTGATATTTACATGTTGAAAGCTAGGTCAAGTTTGAGTGTTCGACGGTTATGTCTCTTATCAAGTCTGAGGTAGCTTTTCTAAGTTCTTTGGTTGATAGGATCTCAGCTATTGATGGAGGCCATCTCAATTGAGCGTCTCTTACCGTCTGTACCAGTTGAAGTCTGGTTGGATACATTTGCCATTTTGGGCATTTGAGAACTGCATGCTCAACGTCTTCTTCGGTGTCAGTGCACCAGTCGCAATTTGGAGAAGGTACGAGGTTCCACCTTGAAAGATACTGTCTAGTTGCTCCATGGTTTGTTACCAGTTGCAGTAGGTGTCTATCAGGGAGATACGGGAGGTCTTCCTGTCTTCTCACCTCCTAGGGCAGCCACTATCACCATAGACCCTTCACTGAGGTGGAAGGGTCTGTAGATAATGTGTTACGCTATTGGGGATCACCAACTACTTATGGCTATTTTCTATTGTCTGTTATATTTCCTTACAGCCTCCCTCCTAGGGCAGCCACTACCCCCATAGGCCCTTCACCGAGGTGGAAGGGTTTGTAGATGATGTGTTACTCTATTAGGGATCACCAACTACTTATGGCTATTTTCTACTGTCTGTTATATTTCCTTACAGCCTCCCTCCTAGGGCAGCCACTATCGCCATAGACCCTTCACCGAGGTGGAAGGGTCTGTAGATGATGTGTTACGCTATTGGGGATCACCAACTACTGATGGCTATTTTCTATTGTCTGTTATATTTCCCTACAGCCTCCCTCCTAGAGCACCCACTACCCCCATAGACCCTTCACTGAGGTGGAAGGGTTTGTAGATGATGTGTTACTCTATTAGGGATCACCAACTACTTATGGCTATTTTCTATTGTCTGTTATATTTCCTTACAGCCTCCCTCCTAGGGCAGCCACTACGCCCATAGGCCCTTCACTGAGATGGAAGGGCTTGTAGATGATGTGTTACTCTATTAGGGATCACCAACTACTTATGGCTATTTTCTATCGTCTGTTATATTTCCATACAGTCTCCCTCCTAGGGCAGCTACTACACGCATAGACCATTCACTGAGGTGGAGTGCATGTAGATGATGTGTTACGCTATTGGGGATCACCAACTACTTATGGCTATTTTCCACTGTCTGTTATATTTCCTTACAGCCTCCCTCCTAGGGCAGCCACTACCACCATAGACCCTTCACTGAGATGGAAGGCATGTAGATGATGTGTTACGCTATTGGGGATCACCAACTACTTATGGTTATTTTCTATTGTCTGTAATATTTCCTTACAGCCTCCCTCCTAGGGCAGCCACTACCCCCATAGACCCTTCACTGAGGTGGAGGGCATGTAGATGATGTGTTACGCTATTGGGGATCACCAACTACTTATGGTTATTTTCTATTGTCTGTAATATTTCCTTACAGCCTCCCTCCTAGGGCAGCCACTACCCCCATAGACCCTTCACTGAGGTGGAGGGCATGTAGATGATGTGTTACGCTATTGGGGATCACCAACTACTTATGGCTATTTTCCATTGTCTGTTATAATTCCTTACAGCCTCCCTCCTAGGGCAGCCACTACCGCCATAGACCCTTCACCGAGGTGGAAGAGCTTGTAGATGATGTGTTACGCTATTGGGGATCACCAACTACTGATGGCTATTTTCTATTGTCTGTTATATTTCCTTACAGCCTCCCTCCTAGGGCAGCCACTACGCTCATAGGCCCTTCACTGAGATGGAAGGGCTTGTAGATGATGTGTTACTCTATTAGGGATCACCAACTACTTATGGCTATTTTCTATCGTCTGTTATATTTCCTTACAGCCTCCCTCCTAGGGCAGCTACTACACGCATAGACCCTTCACTGAGGTGGAGTGCATGTAGATGATGTGTTACGCTATTGGGGATCACCAACTACTTATGGCTATTTTCCACTGTCTGTTATATTTCCTTACAGCCTCCCTCCTAGGGCAGCCACTACCCCCATAGACCCTTCACTGAGGTGGAAGGCATGTAGATGATGTGTTACGCTATTGGGATCACCAACTACTTCTTGCTATTTTCCATTGTCTGTTATATTTCCTTACAGCCTCCCTCCTAGGGCAGCCACTACCACCATAGACCCTTCACTGAGGTGGAGGGCATGTAGATGATGTGTTACGCTATTGGGGATCACCAACTACTTATGGTTATTTTCTATTGTCTGTAATATTTCCTTACAGCCTCCATCCTAGGGCAGCCACTACCCCCATAGACCCTTCACTGAGGTGGAGGGCATGTAGATGATGTGTTACGCTATTGGGGATCACCAACTACTTATGGCTATTTTCCATTGTCTGTTATATCTCCTTACAGCCTCCCTCCTAGGGCAGCCAATACCGCCATAGACCCTTCACCGAGGTGGAAGAGCTTGTAGATGATGTGTTACGCTATTGGGGATCACCAACTACTTATGGCTATTTTCTATTGTCTGTTATATTTCCCTACAGCCTCCCTCCTGGGGCAGCCACTACCCCCATAGACCCTTCACCGAGGTGGAAGGGTTCGTAGATGATGTGTTACTCTATTAGGGATCACCAACTACTTATGGCTATTTTCTATTGTCTGTTATATTTCCTTACAGCTTCCCTTCTAGGGCAGCCACTACCCCCATAGACCCTTCACTGATGTGGAGGGCATGTAGATGATGTGTTACGCTATTGGGGATCACCAACTACTTATGGCTATTTTCTATTGTCTGTTATATTTCCTTACAGCTTCCCTCCTTGGGCAGCCACTACCCTCATAGACCCCTCACTGAGTTGGAGGGCATGTAGATGATGTGTTACGCTATTGGGGATCACCAACTTCTTATGGCTATTTTCTATTGTCTGTTATATTTCCCTACAGCCTCCCTCCTAGGGCAGCCACTACCGCCATAGACCCTTCACCGAGGTGGAAGGGCTTGTAGATGATGTGTTACTCTATTAGGGATCACCAACTACTTATGGCTATTTTCTTACGTCTGTTATATTTCCTTACAGCCTCCCTCCTAGGGCAGCCACTACCGCTATAGACACTTCACCGAGGTAGAAGGGCTTGTAGATGATGTGTTACGCTATTGGGGATCACCAACTACTTATGGCTATTTTATATTGTCTGTTATATTTCCTTACAGCCTCCCTCCTAGGGCAGCTACTACACGCATAGACCCTTCACTGAGGTGGAGGGCATGTAGATGATGTGTTACGCTATTGGGGATCAACATAATGGAAAATAGCCAACTACTTATGGCTATTTTCCATTGTCTGTTATATTTCCTTACAGCCTCCCTCCTAGGGCAGCCACTACCGCCATAGACCCTTCACTGAGGTGGAGGGCATGTAGATGATGTGTTACGCTATTGGGGATCACCAACTACTTATGGCTATTTTCCATTGTCTGTTATATCTCCTTACAGCCTCCCTCCTAGGGCAGCCACTACCGCCATAGACCCTTCACCGAGGTGGAAGAGCTTGTAGATGATGTGTTACGCTATTGGGGATCACCAACTACTGATGGCTATTTTCTATTGTCTGTTATATTTCCTTACAGCCTCCCTCCTAGGGCAGCCACTACGCTCATAGGCCCTTCACTGAGATGGAAGGGCTTGTAGATGATGTGTTACTCTATTAGGGATCACCAACTACTTATGGCTATTTTCTATCGTCTGTTATATTTCCTTACAGCCTCCCTCCTAGGGCAGCTACTACACGCATAGACCCTTCACTGAGGTGGAGTGCATGTAGATGATGTGTTACGCTATTGGGGATCACCAACTACTTATGGCTATTTTCCACTGTCTGTTATATTTCCTTACAGCCTCCCTCCTAGGGCAGCCACTACCCCCATAGACCCTTCACTGAGGTGGAAGGCATGTAGATGATGTGTTACGCTATTGGGGATCACCAACTACTTCTTGCTATTTTAAATTATCTGTTATATTTCCTTACAGCCTCCCTCCTAGGGCAGCCACTACCACCATAGACCCTTCACTGAGGTGGAGGGCATGTAGATGATGTGTTACGCTATTGGGGATCACCAACTACTTATGGTTATTTTCTATTGTCTGTAATATTTCCTTACAGCCTCCATCCTAGGGCAGCCACTACCCCCATAGACCCTTCACTGAGGTGGAGGGCATGTAGATGATGTGTTACGCTATTGGGGATCACCAACTACTTATGGCTATTTTCCATTGTCTGTTATATCTCCTTACAGCCTCCCTCCTAGGGCAGCCACTACCGCCATAGACCCTTCACCGAGGTGGAAGAGCTTGTAGATGATGTGTTACGCTATTGGGGATCACCAACTACTTATGGCTATTTTCTATTGTCTGTTATATTTCCTTACAGCCTCCCTCCTAGGGCAGCCACTACCCCCATAGACCCTTCACTGAGGTGGAAGGGCTTGTAGATGATGTGTTACGCCATTAAGGATCACCAACTACTTATGGCTATTTTTTATTGTCCGTTATATTTCCTTACAGCCTCCCTCCTAGGGCAGCCACTACCCCCATAGACCCTTCACCGAGGTGGAAGGGTCTGTAGACGGTTACGCCATAGGAAAGCACCAGCTACTTATGGCTATTTTCTATTGTCTGTTATATTTCCTTACAGCCTCCCTCCTAGGGCAGCCACTACCGCCATAGACACTTCACCGAGGTGGAAGAGCTTGTAGATGATGTGTTACGCTATTGGGGATCACCAACTACTTATGGCTATTTTCTATTGTCTGTTATATTTCCTTCCAGCCTCCCTCCTAGGGCAGCCACAACCTCCATAGACCCTTCACTAAGGTGGAGGGCATGTAGATGATGTGTTACGCTATTGGGGATCACCAACTACTTATGGCTATTTTCTATTGTCTGTTATATTTCCTTACATCCTCCCTCCTAGGGCAGCCACTACCCCCATAGACCCTTCACCGAGGTGGAAGGGTTTGTAGATGATGTGCTACTCTATTAGGGATCACCAACTACTTATGGCTATTTTCTATTGTCTGTTATATTTCCCTACAGCCTCCCTCCTGGGGCAGCCACTACCCCCATAGACCCTTCACCGAGGTGGAAGGGTTCGTAGATGATGTGTTACTCTATTAGGGATCACCAACTACTTATGGCTATTTTCTATTGTCTGTTATATTTCCTTACAGCTTCCCTTCTAGGGCAGCCACTACCCCCATAGACCCTTAACTGATGTGGAGGGCATGTAGATGATGTGTTACGCTATTGGGGATCACCAACTACTTATGGCTATTTTCTATTGTCTGTTATATTTCCTTACAGCTTCCCTCCTTGGGCAGCCACTACCCTCATAGACCCCTTACTGAGTTGGAGGGCATGTAGATGATGTGTTACGCTATTGGGGATCACCAACTTCTTATGGCTATTTTCTATTGTCTGTTATATTTCCCTACAGCCTCCCTCCTAGGGCAGCCACTACCGCCATAGACCCTTCACCGAGGTGGAAGGGCTTGTAGATGATGTGTTACTCTATTAGGGATCACCAACTACTTATGGCTATTTTCTTACGTCTGTTATATTTCCTTACAGCCTCCCTCCTAGGGCAGCCACTACCGCTATAGACACTTCACCGAGGTAGAAGGGCTTGTAGATGATGTGTTACGCTATTGGGGATCACCAACTACTTATGGCTATTTTATATTGTCTGTTATATTTCCTTACAGCCTCCCTCCTAGGGCAGCTACTACACGCATAGACCCTTCACTGAGGTGGAGGGCATGTAGATGATGTGTTACGCTATTGGGGATCAACATAATGGAAAATAGCCAACTACTTATGGCTATTTTCCATTGTCTGTTATATTTCCTTACAGCCTCCCTCCTAGGGCAGCCACTACCGCCATAGACCCTTCACCGAGGTGGAAGAGCTTGTAGATGATGTGTTACGCTATTGGGGATCACCAACTACTTATGGCCATTTTCTATTGTCTGTTATATTTCCTTACAGCCTCCCTGCTAGGGCAGCCACTACCCCCATAGACCCTTCACCGAGGTGGAAGGGCTTGTAGATGATGTGTTACGCTATTGGGGATCACCAACTACTTATGGCTATTTTCTATTGTCTGTTATATTTCCCTACAGCCTCTCTCCTAGGGCAGCCACTATCACCATAGACACTTCATCGAGGTGACAGGGTCTGTAGACGGTTACGCCATAGGAAAGCACCAGCTACTTATGGCTATTTTCTATTGTCTGTTATATTTCCTTACAGCCTCCCTCCTAGGGCAGCCACTACCGCCATAGACACTTCACCGAGGTGGAAGAGCTTGTAGATGATGTGTTACGCTATTGGGGATCACCAACTACTTATGGCTATTTTCTATTGTCTGTTATATTTCCTTCCAGCCTCCCTCCTAGGGCAGCCACAACCTCCATAGACCCTTCACTAAGGTAGAGGGCATGTAGATGATGTGTTACGCTATTGGGGATCACCAACTACTTATGGCTATTTTCTATTGTCTGTTATATTTCCTTACATCCTCCCTCCTAGGGCAGCCACTACCCCCATAGACCCTTCACCGAGGTGGAAGGGTTTGTAGATGATGTGCTACTCTATTAGGGATCACCAACTACTTATGGCTATTTTCTATTGTCTGTTATATTTCCCTACAGCCTCCCTCCTGGGGCAGCCACTACCCCCATAGACCCTTCACCGAGGTGGAAGGGTTCGTAGATGATGTGTTACTCTATTAGGGATCACCAACTACTTATGGCTATTTTCTATTGTCTGTTATATTTCCTTACAGCTTCCCTTCTAGGGCAGCCACTACCCCCATAGACCCTTAACTGATGTGGAGGGCATGTAGATGATGTGTTACGCTATTGGGGATCACCAACTACTTATGGCTATTTTCTATTGTCTGTTATATTTCCTTACAGCTTCCCTCCTTGGGCAGCCACTATTCTCATAGACCCCTTACTGAGTTGGAGGGCATGTAGATGATGTGTTACGCTATTGGGGATCACCAACTTCTTATGGCTATTTTCTATTGTCTGTTATATTTCCCTACAGCCTCCCTCCTAGGGCAGCCACTACCGCCATAGACCCTTCACCGAGGTGGAAGGGCTTGTAGATGATGTGTTACTCTATTAGGGATCACCAACTACTTATGGCTATTTTCTTACGTCTGTTATATTTCCTTACAGCCTCCCTCCTAGGGCAGCCACTACCGCTATAGACACTTCACCGAGGTAGAAGGGCTTGTAGATGATGTGTTACGCTATTGGGGATCACCAACTACTTATGGCTATTTTATATTGTCTGTTATATTTCCTTACAGCCTCCCTCCTAGGGCAGCTACTACACGCATAGACCCTTCACTGAGGTGGAGGGCATGTAGATGATGTGTTACGCTATTGGGGATCAACATAATGGAAAATAGCCAACTACTTATGGCTATTTTCCATTGTCTGTTATATTTCCTTACAGCCTCCCTCCTAGGGCAGCCACTACCGCCATAGACCCTTCACTGAGGTAGAAGGGCTTGTAGACGATGTGTTACTATATTAGGGATCTTCAAATACTTATGGCTATTTTCTATTGTCTATTATATTTCCTTACAGCCTCCCTCCTAGGGCAGCCACTACCCCCATAGAACCTTCACTGACGTAGAAGAGCTTGTAGATGATGTGTTACTCTATTGGGGATCACCAACTACTTATGGCTATTTTCTATTGTCTGTTATATTTCCTTACAGCCTCCCTCCTAGGGTAGCCACTACCCCCCTAGACCCTTCACCGAGCGCTTGTAGATGATGTGTTACTATATTAGGGATCACCAAATACTTATGGCTATTTTCTATTGTCTATTATATTTCCTTACAGCCTCCCTCCTAGGGCAGCCACTACCCCCATAGACCCTTCACTAAGGTAGAAGAGCTTGTAGATGATGTGTTACTCTATTGGGGATCACCAACTACTTATGGCTATTTTCTAATGTCTATTATATTTTCTTACAGCCTCCCTCCTAGGTCAGCCACTATTGCCATAGACACTTCATGGAGGTGACAGGGTTTGTAGACGGTTACGCCATAGGAAAGTACCAGCTACTTGTGGCTATTTTCTATTGTCTGTTATATTTACTTACAGCCTCCCTCCTAGGACAGCCTGCATGCAAAAAAATTATTAAAATTGGTTTGAATCTATTGAAATAAATTTTTAAGTTCCTTATATTTCACTTAAACCTTGTATGGAAATTGTTTTTGTACGTAATATACTGTTTGTATACTATTTTTAGTTATTTATTTACAATTACATTCATGCATAAGCTATATCTTAAATTCAATCTATTTGTTGATTCTGTAATACTTGAATTTATTAAAGTTTATCAAGATAGTGATGAATATACTCACTCACTTACTGAAATTCCTGGAATATAAAAAGCGTTCTTTGGTGAATTGCATTTAATCAAGAGAGAAAAATAGTTTTTCAAAATATTTGTTCTAAAAGCAAAAATTATTTTACTCTACAAATAAATGTTGATAAGACAGTTGAATTGATCTGTTGAGAGACAGATGAAAGCAATTAGTATAAAAAATACCGAAATAACACGAAAACAATCAAGAGATTACCTCAATTTATGAATAATGGCCTCATGCATATGTTTGGTACAGTAGTAGACAAATATTTAACAACGATATTACAAATTGGTTTAGTGAAAACTAAATAATTTAGTTCACGGTTTAATTTTAATAATATTTGACAATAGTATTTTAATTAATTTTACAAGTTAATACCTCCTTTTAACACTGGTAATAATAAATATAAATACTGGTGTTCTATGGTAGCTACCGTACGTGGTAAATATACAATTATATAAGGATACACTTTGTACATTCAATATAAATAGTGGTGTTCTATGGTAGCTACCGTACGTGGTAAATATACAATTATATAAGGATACACTTTGTACATTCAATATAAATACTGGTGTTCTATGGTAGCTACCGTACGTGGTACATATACAATTATATAAGGATACACTTTGTATATTCAATATAAATACTGGTGTTCTATGGTAGCTACCGTACGTGGTAAATATACAATTATATAAGGATACACTTTGTACATTCAATATAAATACTGGTGTTCTATGGTAGCTACCGTACGTGGTAAATATACAAGTATATAAGGATACACTTTGTACATTTAATATAAATACTGGTGTTCTATGGTAGCTACCGTACGTGGTAAATATACAATTATATAAGGATACACTTTGTACATTCAATATAAATACTGGTGTTCTATAGTAGCTACCATACGTGGTAAATATACAATTATATAAGGATACACTTTGTACATTCAATATAAATACTGGTGTTCTATGGTAGCTACCGTACGTGGTACATATACAATTATATAAGGATACACTTTGTACATTCAATATAAATACTGGTGTTCTATGGTAGCTACCATACGTGGTAAATATACAATTATATAAGGATACACTTTGTACATTCAATATAAATACTGGTGTTCTATGGTAGCTACCGTACGTGGTAAATATACAATTATATAAGGAAACACTTTGTACATTTAATATAAATACTGGTGTTCTATGGTAGCTACCTTACGTGGTAAATATACAATTATATAAGGATACACTTTGTACATTCAATATAAATACTGGTGTTCTATGGTAGCTACCGTACGTGGTACATATACAATTATATAAGGATACACTTTGTACATTCAATATAAATACTGGTGTTCTATGGTAGCTACCGTACGTGGTAAATATACAATTATATAAGGATACACTTTGTACATTCAATATAAATACTGGTGTTCTATGGTAGCTACCGTACGTGGTAAATATACAATTATATAAGTATACACTTTGTACATTCAATATAAATACTGGTGTTCTATGGTAGCTACCGTACGTGGTAAATATACAATTATATAAGGATACACTTTGTACATTCAATATAAATACTGGTGTTCTATGGTAGCTACCTTACGTGGTAAATATACAATTATATAAGGACACACTTTGTACATTTAATATAAATACTGGTGTTCTATGGTAGCTACCGTACGTGGTAAATATACAATTATATAAGGATACACTTTGTACAGTACATTCAATATAAATACTGGTGTTCTATGGTAGCTACCATACGTGGTAAATATACAATTATATAAGGATACACTTTGTACATTTAATATAAATACATGTAGATTCATACGCTTATATATAGTTCAACAACTTAAAATATATGTTCAAGCGTTGCAAACAACAGTTTTTCTGTCATTGCTAACTACATGAAAGCTCTGAATGTTTGGCAATTGCTTTTCATTGAATAATAGTAACGTAAAAAATGTACTTTTTAATGAATAATAACGGACAGATTTTTGTAATTAGCAAACATGGCCATTAATTTCAAACATGAAATATTCTGCTTAATTCATTACAGAGTGGATATTGCTTCCAAGTATTTTTGCTGATTGTAATTTGTGTTTGTTCTTATTAAACAAAATTTGTCCTCTCATTCAGTTTGGCTAAAAATCATTCACAAACAAAAAATAAAC
The DNA here is from genome assembly GCA_035578905.1 of Stictocephala bisonia. Taxonomy (NCBI): domain Eukaryota; kingdom Metazoa; phylum Arthropoda; class Insecta; order Hemiptera; family Membracidae; genus Stictocephala; species Stictocephala bisonia. The sequence continues at coordinate 618,378 of JAQJVL010000048.1, forward strand.
ACAATAGTAAATGTGGAATACGTTTTATTATTATTTTGAAATAATTACCATCAAACCTTCGTATAACACAATAGTATGAATAAATTAATGAGGCGTTTGTACTGAATATTTTATTGATGAATTTTTCAGTATATTAAAAATAAAATATAATTAAAGACAGTTTTTATTTTTAATTGAAATATCACATATACAGACAAATTTAATTTATTACCATTTTTAGTGCACTAAAATCTAGAAATAAGAATGCTAAAAACCGACAAAATAATAAGTATCATTATTAAATTAATTGTAATATATATTTATTTAGTTTGACACTACGAACATCTAAAAATACACCGACCCTTTCTAATTCTCATCAGAAATTTGATGAAAATAATACTTAAAACTGATTTGTATGTAGGGGGGATAAAGTGGTATAACGTAAAGTACTACAGAATTTATTCAGTCAGATTACTCTCAGTGATACAAACAGCGTCGGTCCTTTCCATATTAACAGCGCAACATCGCCATAGCTGAGCATTAAGCAGGATGAAGCCAAGCGGATAACTGCCCGGTACACTTGTGTGGCCTGGGACCTTTGACATTCATCAATGTTGAATATACGAGCTCTCTTATACCTAATATTCTTAGTACAGATAAGTTTCTGTACACTTGTCAAAGTTACAATGTATTACCTGGGATCTTTGACATTCATTAATGCAGAATGTACGAGCTCTCATACAGCTAATATTCTTAGTAAAGGTAAGATTCTGTACACTTGTCGAAATTACAATGTACAACCTGGGACCTTTTACATTCATCAATGCAGAATGTACGAGCTCTCTTACAGCTAATATTCTTAGTAAAGATAAGGTTCTAGATACTTGTCAAAGTGACCTTTGACATTTATCAATGCTGAATTAAATATTCAGCATTGATAAATACAACGTATTATATTAGAATACGAAATCTCTTGCAGCTAATATTCTTAGTAAAGCTAAGGTTCTGTACACTTGTCAAAGTTACAATGTATAACCTGGGACCTTTGACATTCATCAATGCTGAATATATGAGTTCTCTTACAGCTAATATTCTTGGTAAAGATAAGGTTCTATACACTTGTCAAAGTTACAATGTATGACCTGGGACCTTTGACATTCATCAATGCTGAATATATGAGTTCTCTTACAGTTAATATTCTTGGTAAAGATAAGGTTCTATACACTTGTCAAAGTTACAATGTATGACCTGGGACCTTTGATATTCATCAATACAGAATGTACTAGTTCTCTTACAGCTAATATTCTTGGTAAAGTGTATGACCTGGGAGCTTTAAAATTCACGATTTATACTTGGTTTTTTTTCAGCCAATATTTTCTCTAACCTTTACTCTCTGTATAACTGTAGAAGTTACTTTACGACCTGGAACCTTATACATTAATCACTTCACCTTGCATATTGATAAAAAATATATTGTGATCAAATATATTTGCTTATTATCTCAGCAAATTTGTTTACTAACAGATTGGCTGTCGAAGTTATTTGTATCACTAAGTAACCTGAAACATGCATAAAATCACATTTGCTTATTATTTAAGTCAATATTTTCATTAACATTTACGCTCCGTACCTGTACAAATTACATTGCACATTCAATACGGTAAGTCCAGCAACTTGGACACTTCGTTACAGAGGACATTTCGTTACAGTTTTGGGGTAAACCCTCAATTAGCCACATTCCATGAACGACCCCTCTAATAACCACCCAGGTATTAATACTATTTAAATTCCTAATTCCAGCCTACATTATATTCTTATAGTGTATAAAGGTTATGCCTTTTTCCTATTTTCTTACACGGTAAATGTACATTTTTTTATTATATACTATTATTCACTTTAACAAACTCACAATTATAGGATTTCTGGGAATATACATTTATTTAAATGTAACATATCCTTGCTTGTATATATTGTTAATTTTATATTGCAATTTCTCTTTTTCTCTCTTATATAAAATAATCCTTAAAAATGACGACTCATGCCCTTGCACATATTTTCATCTATATGGGCATTATTTTTTCTACAATGTAAAATTTATTTTCCAAGTTATGAATTATTGTTTGTAAATAGTGTATTGTAATTATTTCTTGTTGTATGTAAATTGGAGGATTGAACTTATGTTAGATTTTATTTACTAAACTTTGTATTCTGCACTAAACTGCGGGCTATAGAGATAGCACACACTCTTTGACTGTCCTCTGGAAACGCTAATTGATTATGTATTTAGATAATATAAATTGTAATTGGTACTTATTGTTACTAAAATTTACACATTATACTGCAGCTTTCCTTCTGTGCATTAGAGCAGTCTACCTGAGTTGTGCAATCTCATCCGTCCACCAGTACAGATGGCGGCGGTTAAGGATTTCTTCCGTGGCACTGACGTCCCAGATCAGTTCCATGATAGATCTACGAAGGGTTCTACATCCACCTTGTCCGTGGACTCCAGGTGGGTGTTGCACTGGCCTCAGATGTCGATTTAGCTCACGAACGAGTTCCCCCCTATCCAGCTTGGCTACATGGTAAACAATTCGGACCAGCACCCTTCTGTTTAGTCTAGAGGACACGAAGTCGTGGCCACAGACAGTGCATACATCCATCACCTACCACCCTAACAACAAAGAGGCTAACTCACCTAATTCCAGCGTAATGCCTGGCGTGGACACACCAACACCAGATCTCTTATAAGTCGGCTTGGAACCCTGTTGCAACTTCCAAATTGTACCATCTGTTGGATGTATTTTCTCCTGGAATTAGTAACGGGCAAACGGGTCTTGCGTTGAGGTCACTTGCCACTATGACACGTGAGGGGACACTCCAATGATTGCCATCCCGTGCCTCAAATCTTTCCCTGCATTTCTAAACAGAATAGGTAGGAGATAGATACACACTGTAGGCCGTTGCGTTTAAGATTAGTCAGATAACGGTGAACGTGAACTGTGACAGCATTGATTGAGGATAAAACAGGTCAAGAGAGGATGACATAGGTTTATAAACAATTTTCAAAATCCACTCAAATACTGTACATACCTTCATCCATTAATGAAGGCGCAGCTCACAAATTTACCTCAGAATGAGTTAAAATTGTAGTACTTGCCACTGGAAGGCAAAAACAACACTTCCTATTGGGAATTGAATTCACGAATTTCCAATTGGTTGCTTCTACCCTTTTTGAGATAATCAATTGAACGTCAAACTTTTCCTTCTGACAATGTGAGAGAAATATCACTAATAAAGCACGTTATGCTGATTCCCCCAGTACTTGTTGTCAGAAGTTACTGATAACTGAATCAACGGGAGGGTTGCTTTAATTGGATGCATTGATGCCCGCAGAACAACGTTGGCAAATCATTGCAGTGACTCGTAATTAGCTGACTAGCGTTTTATAAAAGACAAGTAGCAGAATCATTGGAGAATAAAACTACCAATAATGAAAATGAAAAAAAATGAAAATGAAAAATGCCTTTATTTATGTGGCGAAGTTAGGACTATTTAGTCCTCTCTACCACTTAACCACAAAATAATAAAAATGACTGTATTGTATTTACGTAACACTGATTGTAGTCGTGATAGTTACAGTTCTCAATAAAATATCCAACTCTAATGAAACCTTACTTAGATCTCTTACAAAAATACTCAGACATTGAAATAAATTAAATAAAAAGGGAAATTATTGAATTATTTGCTGTATGTAACTACGTAACGGTGATATTAATCCACATTATTACCAATATTATTGATAAAATAACATTAGAATGTGGGATTTCAACTAGAATATATGATATACAGTATAAAGTACTAATGATTAGAATTTCGATCAATATTTAAGAAAGTTAGTATGATTATACTATTTGTACTTGAGTTTCTCAGGAGAATTTGGACGACTTTATTATTTTGTTGGGCATTATCTAATAGCAGATCCTTATGCAACATGTAATCTTTGCTTCTGTGATAGCTGTAAGCCTTGAACGTTGTTAATTCAGTTAAAAAAAAATGACAACATTCTGTTTCTGTAGCACTAATGGGTCGCATACTGAACATTTTCTGAAATAACAGTAAACAAGTAATTTTATGACAATATTGATATTAAAAAAATGCTGAACATTGATGCTCGTAAAATATTGAATACTGCATCTTGCAACAAATTTTCATACAACATTTAAAATAGATAAAATACGTGTTTAATTTGAACCTAGAGATATTTATTCGTTGGAAAATAAGCTGTAAATAAATAAGCATTTACATAATACATATTAGGAATTTAAATATGTATTTCTAAACTGGTATTAAGAAAGGCATATATATAAAAAAACTCATATAAATATAAAACATACTTTACTTTTGCGTGAAATAAAAGATAACAAAATTAACAATAAATTCTCCAATTAAAATTTGACCGTAGTTTCCAGCTAGATTAAAGGTTAAACTGTAAAAAAAATTAACAATTATTTATTAATTTGCATACTACTCGTTGATATATTACAAAACAAGTGGACGTCATACAACACAACATTTATTATAGTATAAGTATAAAGATATATCGTGATTGATTTCGATACATGTGGTTTTCCGTAATTGATCACGATAATATTTAGTACATTTTGTATTTATATTACATTAAAGGTTGTGTTATGAGAAGTTCACTCTTTTAGATTATTCTAATCGTCTCTGCTGCCTTAGAGTCACCGAGTCCAGCACAGTAGGTCAGTAGTTCGATCCTCAATCATAATATTCTTGAAGAGCCATGTTGTAACTATGCTGGTACTGGCTATCTATAGTGTCAAGAGCTCAAAAAAAGTAAAAAATACACACTTTAAAAAACTAAGAACTACTTGATTATACATTCACGGTCACACTCAAACGACACGTTTATTATTACTAAACTTGTGTCTATATAATAATATTTGAAACTAAATTTCATGAGTATACAGTTATTATACCTATGTGTACGTGTTATCTATGATTGAAGCTACTAATTATAAGAATATAAACACTATATTATATAAAATGGTTCAAACTAATCCCATTCAAACATTCTCACGAGTATTGAGAAACGAGTGTAAAATACTCAAAACCCAAATACTGGCTGCTATTATCACGATGTAGGTAGTTTTGCATATTTACCGAGCTACATGCAGAAATGATTTCCGCTTGGTCCAACACACCGGAAATGTAAATGTTGACGTACCACATTGTGGATGAAGTTACGTTAATGCCTAATGAAGTAAGCTCTGACTGTTTGTAACCACTTTTTGAAAATGTGCTGTTTGTTATTTATGGCTGTAACACTAAAACTCTGTCAATTTTCAGAAATTATATAATATTTTTCTCACAATTGCTGAATACCATCATACTAAACCATTATTAGGTATGTACTATTCAAACCCATATTTGTTACATTTGACATGTTGAAATACAATTAAGTTTTACCTCACAGTAAGTAAATACAAAAATTAAAGGAAAACTTCCAGAAAATATCGTACAAAATGGAACAATTTCTTAATTTTACTAACTTTAAATTAAGATAAACGTAAATTGACATGAAACTACTTTAGAGCTGGTTGAGCATTTAAAATTAGTGATATGAAAATCCAAAGTAATATTCGTTCGCTTAAACAGAAACATCCTAACTCACCCGACGTAAAACAAAACCAGCTTATTTTCTGTTGTGTATAAATTAGGTTTCAGAAAAGTACATATTTTTAAATTTTTCCACAAATTTTATTTTAAAAAGCGCTATTGCCGGTTAAGGCATCATCATTTTAAATGTAAACAGAAAAACATATGTAAATTAAAATCAATATAAATTAAAATATAATAAAATGTAGATATTTTAAAAGAATATTAAAACTTGAATCGATCAATAGAAAGTAATTTTAAATGACATATTAAACTTGAAAATATGATTTACAATTAATTATGTTCGATTTCTTCTTTAACTAAAGGTAAGTATATATTACTAAAATTTATAGATAATTGTTATATACAATGTTCTTTTATAACATACATAAAGGCACTTTCAATTTGATACCTTTTGGTTCATGATGATTCTTTAAATATAATATTAGACGAGTACTTTTAATATAATACTTTTAAAAAACCAGCTTATTCAGTCCTGAGTTATTACTCATATTGACTTGACTAAGTCACTGCTGTGTACTTCTGTATTCTCACGTAATACAGACAAACTTTACATCATATTCAGTACAATACATTTATTTCATAAGAGTTTTAAAAATATTCGTGTTTTGTTTGGTAGTATATCTAGTAAGTAATCTTGAGATTGTGACAGAAATTGGTATGTTTACGGGTTATCTAGTACATCCATTCTATTCCACGATGGGGCCAGCCAGGCGAGGAAAAAAGGGCTCACACCATTTTAGACATGCTCATCGCTATGCTATCTACTGACCTTTATCCCTTTTAGATGTAATCCACCCAACTCCAAGAGTCGACTAATATAGCGCAGGAGTGTCTTCAGAGTACATCCGTCCAACCACGTGCTCCTGCATTATCTACTTCAAGCGATGAGTGTCATTAAGGTTTGTTTATTTTTTGTTAATTTTTGTCTATTATTGTGTGAAATCTGGGATAGGTAGGTTCTTGAGCTCTACGACAGTACATTTGCCTAATAAACAAATATGTAATGAATAAAAAAAAGTCATTTAGTCCGTTCTTGAAAGAAGCAAATACGCAGTAAATAATTTACCCAAAGTTCACTTACTGTACATTCTTTAACAAATCACCTTAATTTTCATAAAAAATTATAATTTTCTAAAGGAACTTACACTACGACCAAATCAACGCCAGAAACAAAGGAAACGCACTTCAGTACAACTCAACACAGTGACAATACCAATTACATTATACACATTACAGTTGAATTGTATTGAAGTTAACTTTCTATCACGGTTGTTGGACCATTCTAAGGCCTGTATAGAGAGAGCATTTCCTGGCTGCTTTGCTGCCCAAGTATTGTATTATTGACAGTAGTTGAAAGCAACCCAACATCGGATCTCGACCCTTAACCAAGTTTGTGAATTAAACAGTACAAACAGATCCGATATGATTCCCCAAAGGGACTCCCAAGTTTATTAATGTAGGTCCTTTTCCCCAGACATAATTAATCATTATTTACAATGTGTTATACATTATTAGAGAAATTTCGCTGTTAGAGAGAAAATCCAAATAAATTAGTGTAAAAGATTTTGGTTAGTTTGAAAATAAAAACAACGGGATGGTTGATAGATTGAAGTACGTTTACATTACAATAAACATATCACACGTAAACAGACTTTGAACAAATATTTTATTGCAATTATCTTAATATAAATAATTTGCAAAAGAAGCTTAACTTCATATAATTAGTGAAGTAAATGAACTTAAATCTTTGTATAATGACTTACAAACAGTATTAAAACCAATATTTACTTAAATATGTGACGTTAGCCATATTTAAGTAAATTATCATGAATTGTAATGATTTAAAAGACTATGATTTAGTTATGTCTTAAACAAATGACATTGTGTTGACTTGTATAAGTCAACATGATCGAAAATTTTAACTTGAGGAGTATGACATTTTTCAAAAATATATTCAGAATTCATTTTTTGGAAGTTTAAAATCTATTTATCCACGTGAAAACTGGGATTCAATCTAATATTTGAAAAGTTAATGAGAAGGAAAACTACTTAGTACTGAGTTTTATGGCTGGAATATCTCCTCTCAGAGTTGAATAACATGTCTCCATAGCCTACGATACAACCAGTTTCAACCATGGTCAATAAAAGTTACATATACTAGTTGTTACAAACATACATTTATAAAAGAAACATTCATTTAACATAATTAACATTTAGTAATTTTTATATTTTCCTTCTATTTTATAGTCACATACATTTATTAAGTACTTTACAACTTTTTATACTATTTTATTTCCAAGATTGTAAATGCCCAATACTTTGAGACTTCTACAAGTGCTGCTTCATACCAGTTGGGAAATTAGTACATGACTTGAACTGACAGTCAGCAGAATGCATGGATTGTAGTGAGGTAGCAACACCTGTCCCAAATTAGTACATGACTTGAGTTGACAGTCAGCAGAATGCATGGAGGTAGTGAGGTAGCAACACCTGTCCCAAATTAGTACATGACTTGAGCTGACAGTCAGCAGAATGCATGGATTGTAGTGAGGTAGCAACACCTGTCCCAAATTAGTACATGACTTGAGTTGACAGTCAGCAGAATGCATGGAGGTAGTGAGGTAGCAACACCTGTCCCAAATTCCAACTATTTAAGCCTCCTTTGGGCTAGTTTTGGGGAAGACACTTCAGTCTGCCCCTGGCAACCCTACCTGCGATAGTTCTTCCTTAAAAGTAAGGCAGTTTTTCTTCTAAATACTTAGTGACTGTTCATATTTCCATTGAGAGTTAAATATTTTGTTGAAGTAAATTGTTTAAAGATTAAAGTTAGAGATTTTATTTTAAAAATATACAGGTTTAAATATTTTATTAAATTAAATTATTCCGGGATAAATATTTCTGTTAAATTTAATCGTGGGGTTTACGAGTAAAAGAGTTTATTTGATTCATCCAAGTTAGTAAAATGGTTGGATACATTTTGTACTCAATAGATTACTTTAAGATTTGTAAAAAAGTTTGAACACACATAATGAACACTAGTTTTAACTATGCAACTCTTACAATCACTAAACATTGGTACCGTCACAAATGACGTTATCAGTTAGCGTATTTAACAGTAACGCTTTAGCTAAGTACAACTCGTTAATAATTATAAGCTAGTTAAAGTTTGTTGTATAATAAATCTATGTGAGTTTGTTCATGATTTAGTATTATAAAGCCTTTTTCATGGCAGATCATAAATATATTTTTGTATATTTTGATTTTATATATAAATATAAATAAATAAATATATATATATATATATTTATATATAAATATAAATAAATAAATATATATATAAGTAGTCAGGGTATTTAGACATATTATCTAATGTAACTGTTTACATTAATTAATACAAAAAGAAGCACAATATTAAGATAGCTTGTAGAAGCTTATATACAATATTTACAGAAGCTACCTTAAGATATTTCAACAAATATTCCTGACTAAATTTTTCAAACCACACATGCTGAAATATATAAAACGCAAGTATTCATTAAAAGTTAAATATTTAGGAGATTCTTAGACCTTTTGAACACCCGGTATAGCACGTATATCTAAGAAGGGACTTTTAAGGAATACCTTAAAAATCAACTTTTAATGAATACCTGCGTTTTATACAGAGTAAGTTTTATGTCCTGGCACACCTGGATATAATTTAAACGGCCCAAGATATCTATGTGAAATGCAAGTGAGTAGTAAAGAGAAAGTCAACAGTAGATTGTTGCAACCGCTAAGATAAGAACAAGGAAAATTCCAAAGCATGTTGACTCATGTTACGATAAACAGGACAAGACAGTTACTGATTTTATTATTATAAATTTGTCATAAAATCTGTTAAAATAAACGTATAGACCTCTAGTTTTCATTATTGGATTTATTTTGTTATTCCCTTTAAAATGAGGGGTCACATGATAGGGGTTTGTATTTGAAAATGTTTAGTTGCCCCCCTTTACCCCCCTTTAGAAAAGGGGGGCAAAATTTTCAACAACTTGAAAAATTAAGAAAATATGTTACAATAGGTAGGGTCAAGGTTTCACATAGATATCTCGGGCCGTTTAAATTATATCCAGGTGTGCCAGGACATAAAAAAGGACAAGACAGTTACTGATTTTATTATTATAAATTTGTCATAAAATCTGTTAAAATAAACGTATAGACCTATAGTTTGCATTATTGGATTTATTTTTTTATTCCCTTTAAAATGAGGGGTCACATGGTAGGGGTTTGTATTTGAAAATGTTTAGTTGCCCCCCTTTACCCCCCTTTAGAAAAGGGGGCAACATTTTCAACAACTTGAAAAATTAAGAAAATATGTTATAATAGGTAGGGTCAAAGTTTCACATAGATATCTCGGGCCGTTTAAATTATATCCAGGTGTGCCAGGACATAAAACTTACTCTGTATATTCCAGCATGTGTAGTTTGAAAAATTTAATCAGGAATATTTGTAGTAATATCTCAAGGTAGCTTCTATAAATATTTTACTAATCAACGCAGACCAATAAAATCCTAGGATTACGTCTTCACTGTAGTTATTGAAGTTTTGGTCATCTTAACTGCCCCTTTCCCCTTTGAGGGGACGTCCTGTGGAGGAAATCTAAAAAATATTAAATGTAAGCATAGGTTAGAGAAACACATTGCCGCAACCTCAACTGAAAATATACATATTCGTTTGGAAATTTTGGCCTTATTGGAACGTTGAGAGGATGATATTTCCAAAAAATAGCCCTTTTCAGTCAGGGTTGCGGCAATGTGCACCTCTAACAATGATCTTCAAAATGAGATATAACTTTATATATGCTTACATTTAAGATTTTTTAGACTTCTTCCACAGGACGTCCCCCCAAAGCGAAAAAGACAGTTAAGATGGACAAAAAGTCAGTAACCACAGTGAGGACGTAAGTCTAGAGTTTCATTGTTCTGTGTTTTTTAAGATTATATAGTGAATTATTAAGGCGATTCCAGACTTTTTTAACACCCGGTATATATGAGTCCAAATGAATTAAATGTAATAATTACTTGAACGAGTGATTTTTATTATTTAATAGTTTTCTCATCATTCGAGCCATAACCATCACTCCATCAGCAAAAGAAAGTCGTCCAAATACTTGTATAATTTAAATTGTATTTCAGTAAGTCATTCGAGAATGAGTTAAGAAGCATTAAGGATTTACTGACTCTACATTTACTCTCTACATCACCATTGTACCACTCACAAAGTGAGTGGACATAGGGCAGGAATTTTCAACAATACAATATTAGGATTAGAATATATTTTTCTAGTGCAACGTAATGTAGCTGTGTCTAAACACTGCTAATATCAAACGTAAAAAGCTTCCGGGAAACAAACAAACCAAAACTATTCAAGTATGATAGTAAACTCTATGGCGTAGAAAACATTCCACGTGATTAGTTAACTTAGGAGCCAATTGAAAAAAAACTCATTGGTAAAAAAGTATTATGCTTTTTATACTGACTGTTCATTAATGTATATTGGATACAGTCAAATCTTCAATTAGAAATAAAAATACTTAACTAACGCGTTCATTGAAGTAAATTAAGTTAGCTGGAGAGCCAGGTACAACAATGAGAGGTAACAATGACAAGGGACTATTTGAGTACCGATGGTGACAAGTGACCTGTGATAAAAGGGATTCAGTATGTGTTGTGGCTGTAACGGGGAGATACTAATTGAGTAGTTCGATACTGACTCAACTTAAAACTACAAACTGATAGTTTAATTAGAACTACAGATACAAAATCAAATAGTGTAGTGAGTTCACAGGAGGAGAGTTAGGTTAGCATGAAAGCCAGATATAACAATGAGATATAACAATGACAAAGGACTGTTTGGTTACCGATGGTCAATAGTTTATCATTGTAAAAGGGATTCAGTATGTGTAGTGACCGTGACTAGAGATATGCTGATCGAGTAGTTTGATATACTGACTCAACTTAAAACTACAAACCATAAGTTTAATTAGAACTATAAATACATCATCACTTAGTAGAGTTAAATTAGCATGAAAGGTGGATATAACAATGGGAGATAATAATAACAAAATACTGTATTACTTTCAAAACAAAACAAGAACCGTTTTACCATAAAATAGCCAATAAAATAATACACACATTCAATATGAAAACAATATAAATAAAGCAAACTATAACAACTTCATAAATAATATTACAAAAATATAACAATGAAACTCTGTCGTAATGAGTTTGCGCACGTCACACGTGGATTTTACACCCAATTGTTAGCGCCACGCTCCCCTATAAACCAACCGTCATTCCTCCCTCAGGACATTAGTACTCCACAAGGGCTTAAAATAACAACCATGAGGGAAGGTTGATTCTACAATTAACATTATTTATAATTTTGAGTAACCTTGAGTTTCTGTTATGTTAAATGAATTTGAAATATAATTAATTTTAAATATATGACAAAGCAGACTTATATTTGAAACACTTCGTAATTAAACATTTAATGTATTACTAGAGCCAGATTGTTATTTTATCCGGGAAAGTACGCTATGTATTTTTTATAGGAATTGGAATGTTTATTATTTCTTGGGTATGTTCATCAGCATGTTCATGTAAATCCACTTTAAAAAAATGTTATTCCCTATTACATGTCATAATCTTAAAACCACTGCCAGTTTTCATATTTAAAATGAAATACTACAGAGAGACTACAGTTTTTAAGCACTCTGTAGTCTCTCAAGTAGAATGTGAAGACGCTGAACACGTTCTTCACATGTGTTGCCAATATGACACAACAAATGTGAACATTGAAGGTAGCCCAGTGGTTTTTTGACTTACAGCTTTAAGGAACTCAGTTAGTAATTCAATTACTGTTGTACCTACTCCAAAATACCTTTTCTCGAAATCCGACTATCATTTTGAAATTTTTTATAGTTAAAAAAAATATTGTTGACTACCCAAAACCTCTAGTATTAATGTGTGTACCAAAATTTGAACAATATAATGTTAGTGGTTCTTAAAATAAATTTTTTACTATAAATAGAAAAAAGTAACGGCATAATGAAGACAGAGCACTTTAGGATAATCTTTAGTTGATTTTGACCCAAGGAAATATATTATAACATTTTGGAATGTAATTTAGTTACATTCTGTATATTCAGACCTATACATGTCATCAAAACAATATAACATCGGACTCGCGTGAATTGTGGGTTTATGTCACAACTAAGGGTTTTATTAAATTATATATATTTTTTTATTTCCAAGAATATCGAGAAGGTACCCATAATATTTTAATGTTGGTTATATTTATATTCTAAACACGTTAGGCTAAATTTTAAAATCCTGCAACAATAACAATTTGCATTGTTCGATAATTAATTCATTGTTAATCATTCATAAAATATTACTAGTTTATTGGATAGTGCCTAAGACGTACCGAAAATTGAGATAAAATCTTTGTGGCAGACAAACTAAACAATCCATTAATAATAAAGACCATTCTGCTCAAACTCTCTTGTGGTTTGTTACTCGGAAACACGATTCCATCACTAACTAAAAACACTTTCTATTCTATCCATCTAGAGGTTTCTCCACCTTCGACTGTAAAAAGCAAGTGCTTGTTTCAAATACTTCTTGATATGAAATAACTCTATGAGATAAAGACCGTAAAATTGTTAATTTAAAAAATTGAATCATATTGAAAAGGAACAAATGAAATAAGTAAATAAAACACCTTATACTAGAAAAAGCTTAATAAAGTATACAGCTAATCTGTTATGAACGTTAAATTTGTTAACTATGAAAAGGAAGGTTTATTACAAGGGAAATTGCAACATCTTAAAAGATTATGAACAAATAGTAACAAAAGAATATGAACTGTGTGACGTAATTTAAATTTATTGAAAGTGTTGGAAAAGTGAGATAGGAAGATAGGTTACATGTCCACAGAAAGTTATGGTTTAAATTTATACGTTTCCATAAAAGTGAGAACAATATCTCAAAGAATAAAAAAATGACTGTTTACAGGAAAACAAATTTAATAGTAACTGTACTGGCTGACGCGTTTCAAACATGTTGAGTTTCTCAGCCATGTCGAGAGAAGTTTCCTAATCGGGATGATTCATTCCGAAATGCTAGCATAGAATACGCTCTCGCCATTCGTATCTTCTCTTTTCTATAGGCTCCTTTCCCCTCTTTAAACCGTGGATTTCTATCGGAGAATGTTGCCTTGTTTGGCGGTGTCATGATTCGTTACGAAACGCGCGAGTCTCAACTGCATAGAAGTTTTTTCCCGAAAATATTCTTGTTTTCACGAATTGTGTGAGTGATTGTGGCTTTGGGGTTCATGTCATGGTTGGCAACCCTCAAATAGGATAATTCGAACTTGTCTCACAGGTGAATTTTATAAATTTATATCCCGTTTAGATTGTGAAGAGTGCCAAAATTAAAGGTACAACTCATCTTGATTTCCAAAAATATTGTTTTCAACATTTTCAAAAAGGAAAAACTTTAATGCTCTCATCTTTCTACACGAGTCAAAAAAGAGATCGTTTCTTCAAATAAGTAGTCAACCTAATCAATAGGTTTATTTTCTATTTTTGTTTTAAGAAACTGAGGATTGGCACATGATTTACATTTTATATTTTTTTATTGTTGATATATATATATATATATATTTAATATATATATATATATATATATGTAAAATCATTTTGACAATAGTTTAGTCATCAAATTAATTTTATGCCATTAAGTAATTTTAAATGAGGTATATTTTTATATGAATTGACCTCAAGACATTAAATTTTTACGAGACTCATTCAATAAAGAAAAATAAATAAATACTAAGAAGCTGTTCTTTCAATTCAATAAAAAAGCCACTGTCTTGAATACCGTTAAACAGGTAATGGTACACATATAAATTCATTATTTATTATTATTCATATTTTCTTAAATGTAGGCCGTTACAGAGGTAGTAATAATGATCAACATTTAAAACTCACTTTTTGGACGTAAACAGTTTATTTAAGTCTTTTTGCTAATTAAATATATAAATAATGTTGTTAGGTTTTGTGATTTGTGGTTACTAGTTACATTTCTAATGGTCAAGTGCAGTAGATATTTTTCAAGTTGATATGGGCATTGCGGAAAACGATCATATTCAACAGTTAACCATTTTAATTGACGAAATAGATACTTTTTTGTAGTAGTATTAAGCTAATTAATTATATTCCAAACATATGGTATTAATTAATTAAAAATTTTAATGATAATTTACTACCATTAAATCTACTAACTATTCAAGCATGCATTTATTTATAAATACAATTAATCGCTGTATGTTAAAAATTACATTATATACAACAGTTCAACGGAATTAGTGAATGAACTTGTGTGGTGTAAAAAGATAGTAATTGGATGGAACAACAAACCAAACTGAAATTACATCCAATTAATAGTATTTGTACAAGTGAGGTGATTAGTTACTCTCACTGACGTTAAAATATATATATATATATATATATTAATTTAGTTTGGATGCATTAACTTTGTTTTAAAAT
This sequence comes from Stictocephala bisonia, assembly GCA_035578905.1. NCBI lineage: Eukaryota > Metazoa > Arthropoda > Insecta > Hemiptera > Membracidae > Stictocephala > Stictocephala bisonia. The sequence goes on from JAQJVL010000048.1 coordinate 633,652, forward strand.
AACTTAAATAAGATGTTATTCAATTTAATACACAATATGGAGTGTATGCTAGTTCAATGGAGATATAGAATTAACAAAATGGAAATAAATATGGAAATATTAGATCTTAGGCGGCCGGTGTCATAACTAGAATCTACATTTCTGGTGACAACCGCGTCAAGGTACTATCTACAATATAACCAGACATTCCGTCCATACCGCGATATGGCACTCTCAGTGGTTTCTCTGAGACTGAGATCGGCAAATGACCTTAAAGCTTTTATAGCCGGTGGTGGGGTGAGAACTGGTTTGGCAAGTATGCTGGAGGCACTACCAAGTGACCTATGGTCATTGGCCAAAGAAAATCAATATGGCTGACTCTTCCCTTTTATTTCAATTTACTTAAAATGGGTTCTCATGTCTTTGGAAGCCGTATACTATCACCCCTATTAAAAGTATTTCTTCTTTTATATAGCTTCGCTTACGATTCTCGGGTAGTAATTTGGGAAGTTGGCAAGGACTATAGTTTTGTCAAATACTATTGAAATAAAATGGAGGAGTCAGCCATATTGATTTTCTTCGGCTAATGACCGTCGGTCATGTGGGTCGTGCCTCCGCCCCCTCTCCAGCATACCTGCCAAACCAGTCCTCATCCCATCACCTGTTATAAAAGCTGGAAGGCCATTCTCCGATCTCAGTCTCAGAGAAACCACTGAGAGTGCCACATCGCAGTATGGACGGAATGTCTGTTTATATTGTAGATAGTACCTTGACGCGGTTGTCACCAGAAATGTAGATTCTATTTATAAATATGGAAATGCATATTTTGAAATATAAACTGTACAATATTTACTGCAAAAATAAAGGGTTATAGTAAATGCAATAAATAGTAGTGGAAAAATAACGAAATATTCCTCCGATTTGCTTAGTAAAACAATATTTTGGAGGAACGGAAGTAAAATGATTAGTATGGAATCGTTAGATCTTGAACTGTTTGAATTTATGGGCTATTAGGTTCCTTATTAGCTTACGTATCAGCACTTTGCTCCCCACTTTACATTGTGTGACTCAGCAGGAAGTTGAGAGGGAGGCTCTTCAGTGTAATCCTTATTTATATTACATTCATTTGATTGTGATTGCTATTTAATGGTAGCCATCGCTAGAGTAAATGGAACTAGATTATGTATTCCGAATCAGTCTCTCGGCTTTCTTCGTGCTTAATAAAGTAATACGGCATAAATAATTACAAAATAAATTTTATCCAAAAATAAATAAATAACTGCAATATTTAAATGAAAAATGTTACAGCAAATAAAGGAGGTAAAACGTTTCTTTTGTATTGCTTTTTAAGTAGGTGCATATTATTAAACGATTAAAATGGTATAAATAAATGCTATAGTTTGTGAACTGTAAGTTGTATATTATTTGTACTTTTTCCTAAAACTTTCTGTAGTTATGGATGTATATTCTAACAGGAAAATATAAAATGAACATAAATTATATTTATATGTATACATTTGGCCAATGACTTATGGTAGAGGTAATTATTGTGGGTAAAAAAAACCAGTCGAATTCTCAAGAGTCCAAAACAGCCCACGGGCTCAAACATGCCACACTGGAGAAATGAGATAAACCAGCTGATTGTGAATCTAGCTATGAGGTCTGGAATTATATGTTGCTTTCAGAATCTTTAGCTCGCCAAACTACGGTGACCATGAAACAATCTGTGACAAGTCCATGGGTCAATACTAATGTGCATTTATAGGTGCGTGAGTGGGTCAAAATGTGTACGGGTGGATCATTACTTCTGTACGTGTATTAATGGGTAATTAGGCTATCGCCACCGCTTCTATAATTATGAGTGTGGGTAGTCGTGTTTTATCACGAAATTAAATAATTATAAGATAGTACAAATATATTAAAAACATTTGTTCAATACAATACAGTTAAACTTTTGTATGAACAGTTTTCATCATACATTAAAATATTATCTGCTATTGAATATTAACATTTAAAAAACGAAGAAAACTCGTTGAAAAAGTTGGTACGTAGTCACGTTTTAGTAAAGTCATTGTCCTATCAGCAAGGGTATGACGACAACTAAAGGGGTAGCAACTTTCAATAACTACATAATTAGGAGAACGAAATGGTTGTCTTCAGGTTCAAAGAGTTGGTATGTTAGTCACGTTTTAGTAAAGTAGTCGATGAAGTCATTGTCCTATCAGCAAGGGTATGACGACAACTTAAGGGGTAACAACTTTCAATAACTACATAATTAGGAGAATGAAATGGTTGTCTTCAGGTTCAATACCATTATTAATAATGGCTTATCGCCCTCCTCTACTCTTACAGAGAGTGGTTATATGTACATTTCAATTCTCACTAATGTTAAGATACCAGAGTGAGTTCTGTAAGAGCTTTTTTTTGAATCTGCTCTCTTTTAAAGTAATAAGTTAAAAATAAGTAGATCAGTTCAAATTGAAAGGTTACATTTTTTATAGAATATGCATCAATAGTATAGTATTTATGAGAATTACTTGTAATTAAATATATGTAATTTATTTACTCTAGGTTTGAATTTAATTGTATATTTAAGAATATTATACTTATATTAAATTGGTACGTAATAAAAAAGTAGATTATATTTTGAGCAAACAGTCTACATTTTCATTGTAACAGAAGTGTGAATTTTTATTAAATAATAATATAATTAAAAATGGTACAATACCATTATATACATACCTTTACTATATAGAATTACAATTAAATGTAATGGTATTGTAATCTTCAAACATGACCATTGAGATTAATACAAAATGTACAAAAAATTACTATATTTAAATTTTTTATATATACACTTACAATTAATTGAATTACATATTCAATTATAAATAATCAGAAATTAAGAAAATAAAAGGCAATTTTATTGAGAAAATTCAAAATAGGTTAATTTTGTTTTGTAATCCCCAATTACAGATTATTCTTATAAAACATATACACAGTAACATATTAACAGCTAGATTGTTAGTATTATGTTATGCAAAGAGTTATTATACATTCATGAAACCAACAATTTTATAACATATAATAAACAGAAAATACACAAAAAAAGTATTTGGAACATTATTGTTTAGCATAACTCATTTGTTTCTTTTTTCAGATTGTTTAAAAATCATTAAGCTCTTATACTGATAAGCTCAATAGACTTTTAGATCATGAGATGATGTGACGTTTTCATTAGCAGGATGCATAAATAGCTTATAATATATTTAATTCACCGTTTAATGCGTTAAATATCTGAATATAAGTTAGTAAAAAAAAAAAAAAAAAGCTAGTGAAACTTAAACCATGGATAACTGATGAAAGTTGTAGAGAATAAAAGAAAGAATCTCATTACTTAAGAAAATTAAGAACCAGCCAAGAAATATCCTATAAAACAACATTTTCATATTTTTATAAATAAACTACTCACAGCCATTCGTCAAACAATCTATATATATATATAAAACGTTGTTTGAAAAATACCATAAACTTTTAAAGCAAACATGAACACTTTTAATACAGGTAACTGGTCAGAAACTAAATAATAATAATAATTTGTGAACTAAGCTTGAAATTAATTGAAAATACAAAAGAATCAGTGAGTTAATTTAATATTTTTTTCTGACAGTAGCTGATAAATTAATACAGAACGGTATAATATTTATAGAACGTTGAGATTATTCTCCGTCATCCACTCTAATGGAACTGTATGTCAATGATTGCTTCAAGAAAATGAAGACAATTATATGACATCAACACAGTTCGCTGTAGTGTAATGGTGAGTAAGAAAACTCTCACCTATTTACACCTGATGAGACGAAACAACGTCGAAACAGCACACATGGAGACCATCTGGTCCACGTACCAATATCCTTTCGGTGGGGCCAACGCATAGCGACCAACTGTTGTCAGAAGGTGCCTTAGCAAGCACTATTTGGAGCGCTATTACTTTTGTTAACGCAGAGTAACCCGTAAACTGTTGTCAGGCGGAAAACTGCAATCATGTGTAATAATTCATGTCTTAGCGACCAATGGTTGAGGTTCGCCCTCACATGGTAGCGAGTAACATACTCGTGAGTCCAAAAACCAGTGTTTCGTCTCATCAAGTGTAAATAAGTGAGAGTTTTCTTACTCACCATTACACTACAGCGAACTGAGTTGATGTCATATAATTGTCTTCATTTTCTTGAAGCAATTATTGACATACAGTTCCATCAGAGTGGATGACGGAGAATAATCTCAACGTTCTATAAACTTACTCCACTACTAAGATCTTCGGACTAACAACTAGTCCATCTCGGTATAATATTTGTTTAACCTTAGTTTTTAAAGTGGAACGTTTCCAGACAGAATGAAAGAAGCCGGTTATCATATCGGTACACAATAATTGGTATCGGTATATCAAATGAATTTGACACGAGGAATGTCTTAATAATCTGTAATAATAATCTTTATTTTCCAAAAAACACAAAATTGCAAATTTACAAACAATACAATAAACATAATATCTAATACTAAGATTTTTGTGGCATAACATATGCCTTGTGCTCAGGCTGACCAAAGAATATACAGTATTGAACAGAATTTCATTCACTGATTATCACAAAAATACTAGATAATAGTTACCTAAAAAAATTAATAGAATTCGCATCAATTCCTCTAAAAAACGAGGAATTGATGCGAAGAGCAAATGAAAATCCTATTGGTGATACCATTAAGAAGAGGAAGTTTGGGTGGATAGGCCATACACTAAGAAGGCCCATTAACAACATCAGCCGACAAGCCCTAGATTGGAATCCCCAAGGAAGTAGAAAGAGAGGAAGACCGAAGATAACTTGGAGGAGGTCAGTCGAGAGGGAGATTGGAGAGGAAGGCAAGAGTTGGGAAGAAGTAAAGCAGCTGGCACAGGATCGGGTGCGATGGAAGGCATTTGTTGCAGCCCTACGTCCCCCAAGGGAATACAGGAATTAAATAAATAAATAATAATAGTTAAGTAAGAATAAAGTGTTTTTTACTTGATCAGCAAATAAAGGTTATGTTTTTGGAAAATGAAACCTCCAAGGCAAGGCCCGTTTGGAGGAAATATATAAAATAATTATTCAATTTGTTGCAGTCTATGTAATAGGAGGATTTAAATATATAGTAACGTAAGGCTTTATTATATAATTTACGGCTTTTAACGAAATTTACTGTAACTCCCATTTAAAAAATACATTAATTTTACCCAAGCATATTTATTAACAAAAAGTAAAAAGGAAAAAAAACACTTTATTGTAGGCTACATTCAAGAATACGATTTTATGGTGTAAATATAACATAAATACCTTATGATCTTATACTAAAACATATGTAAACAAAAACATAAAAACATATTTACATCAACACATATAAATTCTTACTCACAAACATATAGAAAACCTCAAAGGTATATAATATTTCAACATATCATAACCTCTGTTGTATACATATACACACACATAAATATTCACACATGCCTATATATACACATAAATATATATATATATACACAACATAAAATATACATTTATAAGCATATGCAATCGTAAAAGAAAAAAATACCTTTGAATTTCGAATAGCAATCTGTTTACGTCCTGCACTGTAAGTAACCACTATTCTTTGGGGAACATATGGAAATGTAGTCTATATTTACCGGTCCAGTCCTTGAAACCGATATTAAGGAAGCTGTGGGGCCATTAAAAATAACACAGTAGCAGGATTGGACGGTATGAATTCCTCTTATTATAAATAGTTATATATGACAAAATAAATAATGTTCTTTTGTTCATATTTAACTTTAGTTTTTAAAGTGGAATGTTTGTATTCAGAATGAAAGAGGCCGTCCGTTATCATACCGGTACACAAAAAAGGTCCACGTTTATTTAGTAATAACTATCCATTAATTAATATTCTGTCGGGATTTTCTAAAATATAAGAGAAAAAAATGAAAAAAAGAAATTATTAAGTATTCTTGAAAACGTTATACATGAAAGAAAACCAATATGGATTGAGAAAACTGGGACTGCTCTGATTATATATTTGAGTAAAATTTAGAATTGTATAAATAAAGAAAAAAAGTAGTTGAAATATTTTTAGATGTAGCAAAAGTATTTGACTCTAAATCATGATGTATTGCTTCAAAAATTGCACAACTATGGAATAAGAGGAACTGAATTTAAGTGGTTTGACTTAAATTCAAAAACTTTAATTGAAAATAATTTAAAAACGTTATTGATTTCTTTATTTCAGTAAGAAAATAGTTTTATTAATGTGTATAATACATTTGAACTGTACAGATTAAACAGTTTTAAAAATAAAAAAAAATAATTAGTAAAGATACAAAATGGCATCTGTACGGTTACCGGAGGTGATTTGGAATTTTTAAATATGATATTGTATTGTTTTTGACCCACAACCATTACCTAATAAGATCCACAGAGAGTTCAGGGACACCATGTATAGTAGATATATTATCTATAAAACCCCCATATTGTGTTTTAATTGAACAGTCTTAGCCATGATACCATAGAGTTCATAAGGTAAAATAATAAAATTCCTCTATGAGTTTTTATTTCCCATAAACATTTATTTTTATAACAATAGTTTACAGAGAGGGTTTATAATCCATGAATTAGAAACATTTCTAAATCATATGTTTAACATTAATCGACTGTCATATGCTGATTGGAGTGGTTTCAGCAGACAATAACAATGGATTTGAAATAGTAATAACCGGAAACTCACTGAGGTTCTACTCTATGACATCATTGACACTTGTTAATGAACAAGTTTGACATCAGTTTTGTCAGAGGCAACGCCTTTCTCTTGAACATCTGAGGGGGTTAAGCTGATCATCTAGTCAACTCAGATAGTAGAGTAATTGGCCTATTTTTATTACGATGAATACATTTAGAGGCAGAATTAAGATAGTACATTTTTGTTGTTTTATTGTTTGCAAATCGTTGAAAGATTGTGAACGAAAGATAATTATTCTTCCTTTGATGAAATATTTTAATGTCTTTGGTACGTTATATTCATTGCTGGTTAAAAGTAGAGAGGTAGGCTACTCATTTAGGATACCAAAGACCGTAAGTTGTATGTAAAAAGTCAAAAATATTCAAGAGTGATTTTCGCACAAAATGTATGGTGGAAGGTCCTAAGTTTACCTGTGATGAAAATGCTTAGGTAGACTAAAAATAACATTATAAACAACTTTTTATAGGTTAGTAATTTCCAAAGTGTCTTACAGTTTTTGAAACACGAGGTATACCGTGTATTATGGAACCATTATTTCTATTATAATTATAAGACAAACAGGTTGTTAAACTTCCTGCTATCAGATTTGTATTAAGATACTGGTATTTTATCTTTGTATTTGTCTATCACTGTTTGTGTTGTTCGGTCATGAAGAACGTCCCAGCCATTGTGATTGCGGTGTCCCAACTGCCTGGGGATTGGATTTGGTGACATATTGAAGCGATTTCCCGCAATCGGAATATATTGTGCCTCGTCAAACTTTCCAGCTTCAGAGAAAATATTGAATCCTTTTGAAAACAGTTTATTTTAAGATGGATACTGTTATGCCAAAGATTCTTTGTTGCTTTATAAAACCTGCTAAAAAACTTGTTCCCTTTCATACGTTAAGGAAATCATCGATTGGGATAATAAACAAATATTTAAAACTTATTGTTGAATTTCTAAATAGTTACCTGTCGTATTATGTATGTTCGTAGATACTGTAATATAGTATACATCATGAGTTCAGTGTAAGGATATATATCCTACCCTTGATTAAGGATATATATTTTTTAGTTAATCCATCGTTATGTATTGAATATGTTAAGTTTCATTTTTATGACCATGCTATTAATATTTTGTATTAATTACCAAACTCTAAGACGATTTCAGTAATGTATTAAAGATTATTGTGTAAAATGTTCATAAACAATTACACAGTTAATTCCACTGCTGTCGCTTTTGACATCATCACCCCTAAAATTTCTATTTAAACTTTTATTTATGGTTGGCTTTAGTATATTTATGATTTTTCAAAAGGAGATATAATGATATATTTGCTACTTATGATCCTTAACAAATTTTCTTTTTCGTTTCATGTTGCTCTAAAAAATTGTTGAACCAATCATGTAACTGACAAGGATTCGAAACTGTTTTTGTTGGTTGTAATAATTAATTAGGTTGTAAAAAGCAACAAGGTGATTGAATATCATTGTTTTAATCTAATTAAACATAAAAAAATCCACCAACATGTAATTATAATGAAGTTCTACCAGTAATTAGTCGGCGAAAGTCTGTATTTAAAATTGGTACAATATGAAATAAAATTCATTTTCATTTAATAACGTTTATAAATTACTTTTAATTACTCTAAGAACGTGCTTAATCAACTTTACAGATATGTTTGATGGTTAGGCGTGATTATAGTGTATATCATTCAGTAGATGTCTAAAGTTATTGTTTTAATAATTTGGAAGTCAAGGACCAATGGTTACGTAAATAATTGTTGATGAGAGCAACAGTTATTTTTATAATACTGTAGTTATGAAGATGAATGTTATAGCTAGTATCAACCATCTTAATAAGCTAATAATATAACAAGCAAGGGGTTATCGGTAAGACATAGTAAATAGAAACAATAAACATATATTAATAAAAATACGAGTCTGATAAGCCTACATCTAGAGTCTTTGCTAGTTATAAAAATGTCCAGAAAACAAAGTAGCTAACTATAAATGATTAACAAAGATAATATGTAACAGATGTAAAACTTAACAACGATTTACGTTAAGGACACACATTATTTAATCATAGACAGCAAATAATAAATCCATTTGGTAATAAAAACATTTACAAACTAAAACAAAGTAACTGATGTCAACAAGAAACTTATTATTTAAAAAGTGCAGTTATAAGAGGCTCTATACTTGAAATGCATAAATAATAAAGGACAAGGGAAACAAATTCCCTTCATTTCAAAACTGGCTGGTCTTTTATTGCATTTAATATATATATATATATATAAATATATATATATATATATATATATATATATATATATATAAATATATAAATAAAGTAAAACCTATAAACAGGAGGAATACATTAATAACAACACCAAGAGAGAGAAATATGTTCAAACACTAATGATAATAATGATCACTATACGATACCTAGTAACAATAATTAATAATAACGTACTAATAAAAATTACTATCCTTTTTTTCAGTTAATCAAAGCAATTAACTCAATAGAGAAAACATATTCTTGAAAAGAGCTGATAAAGTACAAACAATGAAATAATTGGATTAAAAGGAACCACATTTAATAATACAATGCAACAATGAGTTCACTGGAGTAGAGTTTGGTTAGCATGAGAGCTACATACAACAAAGGACTGTTTGAGCACCGGTGGTGACTAGTGACCTGTGATAAAAGGGATTCGGTATGTGTTGTGGCCGTGACTAGAGGTGCTGGTTGAGTAGTTTGATATACTGACTCAACTTAGAACTAATAGTTAGCGGTTTAAGTAGAACTACAGATAAATCATCATTAGTCTGTTCACTAGAGAGAATTAGGTTAGTATGAAAGTCAGTTACAACAATGAGGGGTAACAATGACAAGGTACTGTTTGAGTACCGATAGTGACTAGTGACCTGTGATAAAAGGGATTCAGTATGTGTTGTGGCCGTGACTAGAGTTGCTGGTTGAGTAGTTTGATATACTGACTCAACTTAAAACTACTAATTATTGGTTTAAGTAGAACTACAGATAAATCATCATTAGTCTGTTCACTAGAAGAGAATTAGGTTAGTATGAAAGTCAGTTACAACAATGATGGGTAACAATGACAAGGTACTGTTTGAGTACCGATAGTAACTAGTGACCTGTGATAAAAGGCATTCAGTATGTGTTGTGGCCGTGACTAGAGGTGCTGGTTGAGAAGTTTGATATACTGACTCAACTTAAACTACAAACTAATAGTTTAATTAGAACTACAGATACGTAATAAATTAGTGTGTTTACTGGTGTAGAGTTAGGTTTGCAGATTGAGTTCAAGATACAAAAATGAATAAAAAAGGACATATAGCTGTGATTAATTTTGTAACTAATAAAGGAAGGAGATAATTTTTTTAGTTATTAATAAGCAGTTTCACTCTTCAAGTTTAACTAATTGTAATTGAGTATATGTAAACTACTATGTTTTGAAGTTACAAAAGTACTAACAATGTTTTGTTAGAGTATTCTTTTTGTCACTTACTGTGGTATGTTATTAGTTCTTATATCAGTTGTAGGGTAATTTTAGATGACGGTAATCAATGCAAAAGTTAAAAAAATAATGGTTCAAACAATATTCATATTCTTAAAGCTATTAAAAAATATGTTCATAAGGTAATGAAGACAACATAAAGTTAAATAACTGAGCAGCGTGTTTTCAGAACTGATTAAAAGTTTTAGACAAAGTTGTTACGACATTAATCTTCCCCATCCTGAATTAAGGAATAATTAATTCTCTTGAACTTAAAGTTACTTCATGTAACATTTATACAGGATTTAAAATCAAAAGAAGTTATACTAGAATTCATTATGGTGACCAATTAGAAATAATTCCCCGATTATGATGTCTATATTAGTGCTTGATAAAATAAATTGGCTAGTATTTTGATTGGTTAAAATATTTTTTTCATTGGTCGAGTTAAATTTCTAAATATTCCCTGTTTTCATTTAATTACTGAAGATGACATTTCAGCTATAATCCTCAAAGTTCAAGCATACAACATTCAAATGTTCAGAAGGAACAGGTGAGTTAGAAGTTTATTCTGGCCCTAGGAGAGCTGTCAAGCTGAATCAGGTCGCTGCAGGAAGGAGCATGCACATAGTATTGAAAATAAGTTAAAGTGAAACCCAATAACTTATAGAAATATGTTAACCAGTCTAAAGACGATCCCCCTTCTATCTCGTCAGTGAGCTTCAACGATAGGGTTTGAACTGACACCGATGTGTTGTGTTTTATGTCTGGCAAACAATTTAATCCATTTATTAAACTTTCGATGATGAGCAATTGAACGCAGAACCTGAAATTATATGTATCCACTTGAAAAGCACAGATTGATACAAATTGTGGGGTGAAAATGTCCACATGCCATGAGCATCAGGAAAACAGGCATACTTGAAGCTTAGCTTTAGAATCAAGAATACATACGTGTAATAAAAAAAATTTGAAACAATAAATAATTGAACAACATAAAATATTCCATAACATGTTTTTCGTTCAGAGGATTCGGTAGCTATACATCCCCAAATTGTTCAGACATTCAATTAAATTCGAATTAAGTATTCAGATTGTAATGTACAATTTTACAGACTGTTTTCCTTACTATCCCCTCTTGCAATAAATTGTTTAGGGAGGAAAACATTATTATTAAAAATATTCCGTTATAAAATATACATACCTTATTATTATATTATCTAAATAGTTGATCTATTTTGTTACGTTCTATTATGTTAAAAGGATTAATCATTCGTTAAATTAATTCAAATATTAATATATTTTAACTTTCACTTGTGTGTTTAATGGACTATAATTTCTATCGTATGGTTGACCAGTATATACAATTTTCATATTTTAGTTGACCTAATGAATTATAAGATGAGATTTTTAGTTAAACATTATTACTCACTTATACATTTGGAATAAGTATATCCGGTACGCAAATGAACTATCTGTATTAAAATTAATCTGCGCTTAGAGAATATACCTAACGGACACAACTATAAATAAATTAATGTATTTACATAAGTAATGAAAATATATCTTGACAAGGGAGAAAGTGAAAACAGTGATATCAATATAAGTCACTTCTTGTCTTTACACAAGCAGATTCTGGTAATTCAATATTACTACAATTTTCTTATCAAAGAGTAAATAAACTTTAGTGGTAGTAACTGCAAATTGTTTCTTTGCATGTTCAGTGACTGTTTTACTACTGTATTTCAAGAATTGGTATAACTTGTATCACGCGTATGTATTTTCGACCAATTTTACGGTAAATTACACCAAGCCTACGCCCTATACAATTTAGGAGCCATAAAATAAAACTATCTCCTCAAAGGAATCCCATGACTTGTTACTAGAATCATAAATAACAAATGGACATGACTTATTAAAAAAAAATGTTGATCACTAAAAAGTAGATTGTTTTGATCAGATCAGTTAGACTATTTATATTACAGGGGTTTTCTTTTAAAACGCAACCCTATTTACAAGTACAGAAAATTAAGGTTTAAGATAATTACAAGTTCATGGGTTGGTAGCCCTTGGTTCTTCTTCTTCCTTGGCTATCAGCTGATTTACTGCATCTTTTTCATTGCTGCATTTTTGTTTATTTTATTTTGGTTTCGTGCCACGTCAATAAGTTGAGGTTAGAAATATGGTTTTGAGCAAAGGCCAGAGGGTGTTTATGTGGACGTTATTATGGAAAATTACAGCTGAAGCTGTCAAAAAAATAAAAAAGGCACGAGTACATGATTGAGTTAAAAAAGAGCAATTAAAGGAAATAACAAAAAGAAAAAAACACAAGTTCCGACAAAAATATTGTTTTCCAAAAAGAAAAGAAAATTAAACAAGAAATTAAAAGGTAAACAAAATTACATGGAATGAAAATAATAAATAGCAGAACAAATTAATGTTAAAGATACAGATGGAAGTTATGGATGAAAAATTAGGCTATTGCCCGTATAAGAGTTAGTAAATTCTTTTAGGACTAACTAACAAACTTCACTTTGAACATAAATAACTATTTAAATAGGAAAAAATAACAACGAACAAAATCGTAGTATAACAATCAAAAAACAAATAAATAGATAAACATAACATAATAAAACTATAATTTATATTTTTTGAAGCTTACACTACGGGTTCTTGGCAACTAAAATACGAAGGTTATCTAATTCAGAACGAGTTAAGACTAATAGAAACTGTTAATAATCCTACCAAATCCTGTTGGCGAAACAGGGTAGCTCCTAATGGATTAAATTTTAAAAGGAATAAAAACTCCTGAGAACTTCGTTAACGTAAAGTCCCAGAGTTCACTACCCAAAGCTAGCAAAAACATTCCGTACATTGTTTCTTCAGAGGAAAAACACGAGTCGACAGGGGAGGTGAAGTAATTGGAACGAAGTCACCTACATGTTGAAGACTTCTGCCTGGAGAACCCCGTCAACGTCGCAATGACGAAGGGAGTGCAAGTGGCTGCTGAAGGCCTAGGTGGCCGGCCCAGCCCAAAGCTCCTCCACTGCGTCTTCAGACGACATCAAGGTGGACAGACCATGCAGGTGACGATCCACCTCCCTTCCGGACCCTAGAGCCGAAAACTGCAACATACCGCATATAATTATAAGTAACTCAACCCAAGTGTGACCATACAATACCAAGGTACGTGTATGGGTGGGCGGGTGGGTCAATACCACGGTATGTGTATGGGTGGATGGGTGGTTTTATATATAGGCTAAGTTAGTAAGTACACCTGAAGACGACAGGAGCCTGTTATATCTGTCATAACGTTGTGTTTGTTTCTTAAACACTTGAAGCATTGGAAATCTCAAAATATTATGTACCTATCATGAACAATACTTCATCAGGGATCGGCTTTGGTGGTGGGCTAATGTGGTATCTAGCTACGCAGCCATGATTTATGAATTATGATCATCGGACTATGCAATATAATATACAAACCACATCATTATATTATATTACAATTGCAGAACAAGTAATGATAAGCTACGCAGCCATGATTTATGAATTATGATCATCGGACTATGCAATATAATATACAAACCACATCATTATATTATATTACAATTGCAGAACAAGTAATATCAGGAAACAACTTGAAAGTTGGCTAAGCCCAGTCTGTGAAAAATGTAAAGTTATAAAAGCAACTGAAAAATTTTGTTACATAACAAAAAATAATAAGGCAACAGAACACAAAAATAAAATTACAATGAAATAGTAATAAAACAGTTGAAACTACATTTGAAGTAGGTACTCACGTCCCTAACCAATTTTTTCTAAATAAATTTATTTCAAAAGAAATGGGCAATTAATTTTTATCATTAATTATTATACGAAACAAATACAAAAGAAGATAAAAAGGGTACAGTAAACATATTTTGGCCCCTAAAAAGAATTAAACGACACAACATTACGAACACTTGCCTAAAAGAACTTAGCCAGTAAACATAGAAGAGTAACGGCTAAACCAAAAGTTAAAAAAAAACAGGAAAGAAGATAAGGTAAGATGGATAACAAAACAAAACGAAAACGAACATAGAGGAAGGAGAGGCTATCTCACAGATGATGGTAAATGTATAACGGCACAACACTAACATAACAATGAAGGAATGTTTATATACCTTTACCTAAGGTGTCTTGTTTCACCAGTAGTATTGTTAGGTTAGCTATTGATTCTAAGCAACCAAACATTAACAACATTGAAGTATAAATATAAATCTATTTAGCTGTTTGAGAAGAGGACTTTGAGAGTAAGTTATCAGCTTTCACTTCACCAATCAGTATAGTTAACGTAATTAAGTCAGTGTAGTTACCATAATTTTTAATTAACTGTCATCAACAGATTATTCGTACACCAGTGGAAAAGGTTCTTATACAAACTGATAAAATCACATTGACAGACCTTTTAAAACGTTGGATTTATTTACTGTATGTTTTATTTAATAATCTCAAGGATTTATTCATAAGGAAATTTTACCTGTATTAAAATTTTGAATAGAGTGACATTTATATTGTCACTCAACAGATATTTTTACAAATTATGGATAACAATTGATTGATGTATTAGTTGTTGGGAACAACATTATATTGTAAACAAGTGAATATCTCTATTAGCAAAAAGTAACTAAAGATTTAAGTCAATAGCTTTTCTGCATTAATATTTACTTTAAAGTTACATTTGAAAAAGTACCATGAAAAGATTAACAAGAATAACTTCTTTCTGAAAGCTGCATTTTAAACTCTTGCATGAAGAAAACATGATGAACGTCAGGGAAAACAACAGATTTAAATTTAGGGACCCTTCAAGGCATTTTGTAATCAGTATTTTCTTCACGTTGCTTAATTAATTGTTGTTGTCAACTTTCATTGTAGGGTAAATCTTATTTAGTTTAGATCATATAAAATCAAAGTCTCTCCGAACAGATTAAAAATGTATTCCCTTGTATACAAGGCTCTTTAATCTATAAACGATGCTATTGAGTAATTTGTTAAATTATAAGACATAATAATGAATAAACACATTTGTTTTAAATGAGTAGTTTAAATATTTCATAGCAGAATTTGCTTTCTTATTAACATTTAGAGCTAATTTTCATTGTTAACGACTGTAATACAATTATTGTTATCTTTTAAGATTTTAATAACAAAGAATTCTAAATTTTGAACGCATTGTGATTGTTTTGAATCAGAATCATGGAGGGATTTAAATTTATGTTGTAATGAAGAATTTGATTAATGATTAGATTAAAAAAGCTTTACTTGATTTTGCACGTTAATGATACTGAGGTGATGTGAAAAAGAAAATAAATTCATTTCGTGTTAGAATAGCCATAATAAAAAGCTTACTTAGTTTATTAAGCTAAAATATATGTTACTTAAATGAGCCTACTATGTTTCAGAGTTAAAAGTATTTTTTGGACATTCCGACTTTCGTACTAAACTAAATAAATAAATACTAATAATAAGGCTAATAAGTAATACTTAAAACTAAGGCGTTGATTCCCTCGACCTTAACACATAGCGGTTGATAACTCATTCAATATTCGCCCTACACACACGATACTTGTGACTTACCTACTCACATCCTACTCTTATTATAGCAGTGAATATTTAGTTGTCTCTAATAACTAAACATCAATAGGTATAATGTTTCGTATATTCTTAAAATGTTCATTATTCAAACTATACAGTGTAAGCTATTCAAGTTGTAACTGAGTCTATTCTTATAAAGATCAATATAACACGGCTCTTTTACAACATTATGAGAAATATTGTTGATGAAATGATCCAATTATTGAAGTAAATCACAGCGTACTGTAGTATATTAAAGTGCAGTAAATATCACGAGTAGACTTAAGTGAAACTTACACTGGAGTTTCACTAGAGCACTCAATACTCATATGTAAATGGGTTTTCCAAAGGTAATATAATACCTTGAGGATTGCAAGGGTAAGATTAATGTACAAGTTAGATGTAACCAAATCTCCTTACGTTTTAAATAATTCATTGAAATCTTCTCAGCATATATGTTAAAGTAATATCGTCAGCGTAAATAAACTTCCTGACTTTTTGCAGGGATGTTGGCAATATTGCTCCAGACTGTGTAATAGGCCGCTGTAAGAGCCTCGAAGGAGACGGCGTGTACTCTGCTCTTTTGCAGGGACGTCGGCAATATTGCTCCAGATTGTGTAATAGGCCACTGTAAGAGCCACGAAGGAGACGGCGTGTACTCTGCTCTTTTGCAGGGACGTCGGCAATATTGCTCCAGATTGTGTAATAGGCCACTGTAAGAGCCAGGAAGGAGACGGCGTGTACTCTGCTCTTTTGCAGGGACGTCGGCAATATTGCTCCAGACTGTGTAATAGGCCAGTGTAAGAGCTACGAAGAAGATGGCGTAAACCCTGCACATTTTGCAGAGATGTCGGCAATATTGCTCCAGATTGTGTAATAGGCCACTGTAAGAGCCTCGAAGGAGACGGCGTGTACTCTGCTCTTTTGCAGGGACGTCGGCAATATTGCTCCAGACTGTGTAACAGGCCACTGTAAGAGCCACGAAGGAGACAGCGTGTACTCTGCTCTTTTGCAGGGACGTCGGCAATATTGCTCCAGACTGTGTAATAGGCCAGTGTAAGAGCTACGAAGAATACAGCGTGAACCCTGCACATTTTGCAGAGATGTCGGCAATATTGCTCCAGATTGTGTAATAGGCCAGTGTAAGAGCTACGAAGAAGATGGCGTAAACCCTGCACATTTTGCAGAGATGTCGGCAATATTGCTCCAGATTGTGTAATAGGCCACTGTAAGAGCCTCGAAGGAGACGGCGTGTACTCTGCTCTTTTGCAGGGACGTCGGCAATATTGCTCCAGACTGTGTAACAGGCCACTGTATGAGCCACGAAGGAGACGCCGTGTACTCTGCAAATTTTGCAGGGACGTCGGCAATATTTCTCCAGCTGTGTAACAGGCCACTGTAAGAGCCACAAAGGAGACGGCGTGTGTACCCTGCCCTTTTGCAGAAACTACCCGACTCAGTTTTACAACTGCTTTGTGAACTTTTCAGGGCCAGCGTGGCATATGGTTATGTACTAAGGCCTGGGCAGTTAGCAAAGCGGTTTTTATCCTTAAGCGAGGAAAATCTGATTATAGCCTAAGGTATTTAGACCAATCAGTTTCTCCTTGTTTATGCTTAAAACACTGGAGAGACTAGTAGAAAGATACATCCGGGACGGGGTCCTTCAGGGACAACCTCTCCATCGGAATCAACATGCCTATCAGGCTGGTAAATCGTGCATCACTGCCCTCAACGAACTGGTATGTAGAGTAGAAGATGCATTAGAGAACAAAGAGGTTGCTCTCTGTGCTTTTCTAGACATTGAGGGTGAGTTTGACAATACATCTCATGGAACAATTGCCCGTAGAGTCCAGGGAGGGAGTGGAATCATGCAAGTGGATGGACTCCATGCTCAGTTCCAGACAGGTTACTGCTTCCCTTCTCGACGAAACTAGGCAGTCATGACTGTGAGGGGATGCCCACGAGGTGGGGTACTTTCCCCACTAATGTGGAATTTGGTGGTTGATGACCTTTTGAAATTATTAACCGATACCGGTGTCTTCATACAGGGATATGCAGACGACATAGCTCTGATGGTCACCGGCAAGTTTTGTGACACTGTTTCGGGCATCATGAATAAATGCCTGAAACTGGTAACCAGGTGGTGTTCGTTTTACGAGAAAAAGATTCCTTGGAACACTGAGGGGTTTAAGACTTAACGGAGTTCCATTAGGACTCTATGGGAAAGCTGAACATATTGGGGTAACCCGATATTGTAAGCTGACTTTGAACTATCATCTTTCTACTGTGATTAGCAGAGCGAAGTGGGCGCTCTTAGCGTCCAGGCGCACTGTTGGTTTGACGTGGAGGATGAGGCCATATGGCTTGCTGGATCTATGAGGCAGTAATTCACCCGCAAATATCCTAATGGTGAAACAAGGCTTGTCAGAGATCGGTGAGTAAAAATCTTACTAGTATTCAAAGATTAGCATGCTTAAGTATGACGGGTGCGTTTTCAAGCACACCTACGTCATCACTCGAAGTGCTGCTCAATTTACTGCCACTTGATGTTCACCTTGCGGTGGAGTCTAGGAAGGCAGCTTACAAACTGAATAGTGTAGGCAAGCTCAAGAGGAACAGATTCAAATCTGGCCACTCGCGAGCTATTGAAAACGAACTACACAGTAGAACATTGGACATGGTACCAGATGTCATGGTTAAAAAATTTCATTCACCAGACCTTACTTGGTACACGAATGGTTCTGTCATGGAGGGTGGGGCTGGGTGTGGGGTCTTAGTTCTCTCTACTGGGACTCACCTATGAGGTAGTCTGGCGAGGTACTGTACGATCTACCTGACCGTGATCTTTGCCATCTTTGTCTGCGCCCAACAGGGACTAGCAAGACAAGTCAGGGGCTAACAGATCTGTATTATGTCAGACAGTCAAGCCGCACTTGACTCCTGCCAATTCACCTCAAGCCTCGCTTGGAAATGTTTTCGAACTTTGTGTGCCTTGGCCCACCTCAATATTGTCCAATTGAGATTGGCTCCGGGGCATAGCGGCCACGAAGGAAATAAAGAGGCTGACCTCCTAGCCAAGATGGGAACGAGGTCTCCATTTTTGGGACCCGAGCCAATATGTGGCATTGGGCTTACCACTGCCAAAATTGAAATGCTAAACTTGGCGAGAAATAGATGGCAGCGATTTCACAAAATAAAGGCCAGGTCTTTACAAAATCTCTGGTGAGGGGATCAAACCATACGCTGACCAAATCACTCACCGCCATAAATCGTAATGACATCAGGTTGGTGATTGCTTATATTACCGGAAATGGCCACTTCAGGAAACATCTGGCAAAGATTGGTCTCTACAGAGAAGACACCAGTTGACGGCTTTGTGGTGAGGCTCTCGTGTCTGCCGAACATTTACGAGTGCGAAGCTCTGCAGCTCAGGAGAAGGAGAATATTCGGGGACGAGCTCTCATATATATATAAAAAAGCCATTTACCACTCATAACTATTTTTCCAAAACTATACGCCCAATCAACTTGACATTTTGTATATATGTTTATCTTGGCCTATAGAGAAAGTTGGAAAAAAAATTAAATAAAATTGATGTAGGATGAACTTTTAAAATTAAAAATAATTTAGTAAATTGTTTATAACATAAGCTGTTGTAAATTGGATATTAGTTTAATAAATTGTTTTTTAAAAACAAAGCATTTAGTTCTATTTATTTTAAGTAATTTTTTAATGTTCTTGACTTTGTTGAACATTCTAATTATATCTTAACTGCAAGTCTATTATGACTGGCGAAGCGGGTGGGTACAGCTAGTAGCTTATAAAACAACGTAATTTAAACATTGATAAAAACTATAAAACTTATCTAAACTTAACTAAAACAACAACCATTCAGATAGTTAACATTCAGGGCAAATAGTATTAGGTTATGAAATCTGTGAACTTTAAACTAGACTAATGTATAGTTCTGTCTCTTCGTGCCTTTATTAGGACTCTATGAACTCACCGGTATAGGCTGGCGATAGCATTGTGTACATGAACTTGGGTACGGAAAGCGTGCTTGCGACCTTTAGAAAAGTGCGCATTAACAAGATTCGAGGAAGACTTCTTCTCATCTCACCCAAAAGAACGCCATGGCCTGCGGATGCCAGAATGAACGTGAGCCACATCTCTGTACAGATTTAAGGAAATGTGGTGAGTGAACCTTTTTCTTTATACGAGGTATTAAGGTATCTTTATTTCTCGTATTAAGGTCCTTTCGCAAAAGTCATTTAATAATTTTTCAACTATCATTCAAGAATTAGTGAACAAATATTTAAGGCCTTTATAAAAACACTAGGGGACACCCCTGCACGCTTCGCGTGCCAACCCCGACGCTCGCTACGCTCAATACACCTCGGCCTTCGGCCTTGGCATGTAACTATTCAATACAAAAATCGGTATATTAACTATATAACGTAAAATTACAATATTACATTTCGGTACAGTATCTCACTCACACTAATTGCTTTGCCACCTATTTAGCATATTTCAAGAGTGTTCATTTCATTTATTTTTGTTTAACAGCTGAAGATTAAACTCATAGTAAAATATTAAATAGTATAATGTCAAACATTCAAAATAGACATGTTTATTTATTTACAAAACAGCTGTTATTAATTTACTAAAATCAACCCAATGTTATCCTTATGGACCAATCTTTTAAGGGTGCTTTATACCCCTTAGGAGTACTTTATCAAGATGAAAATACTTTAGTTGTCCTATTTAAGTTCTAAAGAAACAGTGTACAAAATTTCAGCTCTCTACCTACATTGGAAGTTGGAGAATTAGTGATGAGTGAGTGAGTGAGGGCTTTGCCTTTTATATATATAGATTATGAACAAGATAATGAAGTGATTGTATTTAATTTGTTTGTATATTTACTGTATTAACAAACCTGCTGATGTGGTAAACAATACTAAAATTAATTATAATAGTTATTTAGAAGTTAATGAGGAGTATAAAGCAAAATGTAATTTAATCAGAGTTGTCTGAATAATACTTGACGAACGTGTAGCGCTCGTAATCCCTGTGCCGAACACGTAGTGACAAGCGTGTGATGTGTTCTTTGACCAATCATTTCACAGCTGTGAAAATTGGTTTAACTGCATCGAGTTTTGAATTTGTGTTAGTTTAAATCTCATACTCCTGAAAATATGAACTACCTCATGATCGTTTACCACTACAGCCTACCATTGCATCTAGCATTGTGGATTATATACGTGTGGTTGTACTGATCCACCCAGCATCCATCCCCATATGCGCGGTTGTAATGATCCACCCAGCATCCACCCCCACAGGTGTGGTTGTACTGATCCACCTAGCATCCACCCCCATACGTGTGGTTGTACTGATTCACCCAGCATCCACCCCTATACATGTGAATGTACTGATCCACCCAGTATCCACCCTCCATACTTGTGATTGTACTGATCCGCCGAGCATCCACCCCCATACGTGTGAATGTACTGATTCACCCAGCATCCACCCCTATACGATCGGTTGTACTGATACACTCAGCATCCACCCCCATACGTGCAGTTGTACCGATCCACACACCATCCACCCCCATACGTGTGGTTGTACTGATCCACTCAGCATCCACCCCCATACGTGCGGTTGTACTGATCCACCCAGCATGCACCTCGATACGTGCGGTTGTACTGATCCACCCAGCATCCACTCCCATACGTGCGGTTGTACTGGTCCACACAGCATCCACCCCCATACGTGCGGTTGTACTGATCCACCCAGCATCCACCCGCATATGTGCGGTTGTACTGACTCACCCAGCATGCACTCCGATACGTGCGGTTGTACTGGTCCACCCAGCATCCACCCGCATACGTGCGGTTGTACTGACTCACCCAGCATGCACTCCGATACGTGCGGTTGTACTGGTCCACCCAGCATCCACCCGCATACGTGCGGTTGTACTGACTCACCCAGCATGCACTCCGATACGTGCGGTTGTACTGATCCACCCAGCATCCACCCGCATACGTGCGGTTGTACTGATCCACCCAGCATCCACTCCCATACGTGCGGTTGTACTGGTCCACACAGCATCCACCCCCATACGTGCGGTTGTACTGATCCACCCAGCATCCACTCCCATACGTGCGGTTGTACTGGTCCACACAGCATCCACCCCCATACGTGCGGTTGTACTGATCCACCCAGCATCCACCCCCATACGTGCGGTTGTACTGATTCACCCAGCATGCACCGATACGTGCGGTTGTACTGATCCACCCAGCATCCACTCCCATACGTGCGGTTGTACTGGTCCACACAGCATCCACCCCCATACGTGCGGTTGTACTGATCCACCCAGCATCCACCCGCATACGTGCGGTTGTACTGACTCACCCAGCATGCACTCCGATACGTGCGGTTGTTCTGATCCACACAGCATCCACTCCCATACGTGCGGTTGTACTGGTCCACACAGCATCCACCCCCATACGTGCGGTTGTACTGATCCACCCAGCATCCACCCCCATACATGTGATGGCATTGACCAACTCTAATAGCTACATGTACGGTGAGATTACTGAGTGATTTTCTTTTATCTGAATATTTAGTGACTTGAGTGATACTTCTGATATGCCTTCTTTTTTATTCATTTATTATATTTAATTAATAATCGGCTGGAAAGAGATCTTGTTGTAACTTTGTTCCATAGATTTGAAAATATTTTTCTGAATTGTGAGCTGTAGGTTTGATTGTATTAGTTATAAATACTGTCCTGCTTGTCTATTCATGAATCTGTCTCATTGTATTTATGTATGCTATAATACTGTCATTAATAAAACGGTGTTATTCCGTTGAAAAAATAAAATAAAAATACGAAACCACCTTAAAATATTGGGTGTTATATTAGAAAAAGACCACCATATTGGGAAATGGCGGCTACAAAAAACACACATTTTTTTCTCTTGTAAATAAATAAAATTAACCCCATTTAAAATATGTTTTCAGCTTCATAGTTTGCAATATCCCAATGGTGCAGCAGTTACAAAACACACTCAGTTGTCAGGTTTTCGAAAATAGTTATGCCCTGAATGCGTTTTAGAAAGTCCACAACTGAGGGGCTGAAGGTTCATCTGGTTTCACTACCTATCTGGATTCGGTTCAGATTGGACTATAAAGATTCAACCTTAATGTTGCTCATATCTTGTGTTTTGTTGTATGTACTGGGGTGGTTGAACTTTAATTTATTAACTTTGTTTTAAGTGTATAGTGCTTGGGATATTACATTATAAAATAGTTTTATTATAAAATAAAGGAAAGTAATAAAGATGGAGCTCGCTTTACTTGCCTGTCTTCATCAGCATTAGCAATTCTAATCACAGTTTTAGTTGTGTTACAAGTCTTACCCAAAATCTCTTTAAGCCAAAGCAAGTTTAAATTAAACAAGTTTAAAGGTAGTTAAGTTTCTGTAATCCTCATTCAAAGTGAGCTAAGATACATTTATGTTTTGTGAGTTATTTAGGAAGCTCCAAGTTAGAAAAAGTTGAAGAAAATATTGTTATAATACATATTTTTCATACTGTTAATATAAACATAGTAATGCTTCGAGATTTTATAATGAATATGGCAATGAGGGTTTAAATAATTAAAATTAAATTGAGTTTCATTCCAATCATGGATTTTATGGAGCAGTTATTATTATATATAGTGTTGGACATATAACAATAAAAACCATCTTTAATAACCTCAGTTTATCTTTAAAAAGTCTTATTGAGATTTTAAATGCACTGATAAAACGAATCTAGTTTAATTTAAAGCAAGAAATATTGTACTGTAGATCTGGTTGCAGATATAAAAATCCAATTAAAAGACACGCATGCTGTATGGCAGATTTTACAAAGGTGATATTTTATAAAAGACATTTGTACGGGTATTCAAAGAGCATGTACGGTAGTTAATGTATTTTTCATAATAATGAGTAATGGTTTTACATAAAGTAACCGCTACTACAACGTGTCGGACATCTAACACATCTCTTCCTTCATTATCAATAAATGCCCAACATTTCTCAATTATGCCTCAAATAAAAATAAATTGTTCTTCTATTTTATCTTGTTTTAGTTTTCTAGTGAAATTATGGGATATGTTTGTCTTCTTAAATTTCTCCAAATAACATTAAAGTTCTTCATATCTTCAAAAGCCTGTACACTTATGTTTATTCCCACAAAGAGAAGGCGGCATCAGCCACTATTCACCACCGTTACTGTACAGTAGCCTGTGTAGTAATGACTTTGTGCAAGATTATATAGAAAAATAAATTTAATAAAGCCTTATTTAGCGTTTATAAAAACATATAATGAACGAAAAAGAAGTTATCTATACATATAAAAGACTATAGTAACTAAAAAAGTACTAAGCCTAGGAGACTGAAAGTTTGTAGAGTCAAATGTCTTATATGTTTTAGATGTGCAATAAGAACACATTGTAGGGATTTTGAAACATTCTTAGTAAATAGAAGATGGTAACTTTTTTAATGCCAAACATTTTAAATGCCAAGAACTTTCTCTAATTGGACTGTAGCAGCTAAATGAATGGTTCTACAACAAAACTAACACCATTTTCTACGTCTGATTTGAGATTATCTACAACTTTAGCTTTTTTACTTTTTTCTCTATCTCATCTCCTTCGTCCTTAGGTAGAGCTAGATTTTCTATCTGTGCGTGAAAATCAAATTGGTGAATTTACGGCCTCTAAGAGTAGACTTACAGATTGTCTCGGCTGTGAAACTTTGTTATCTAGGAGAACATACTGTATTCAATTAAAAATTAAAAATTTCATCTGAACACATGTATAGGCAGGTCATAGGACATGGCTAAACATGGCTAAAAACACGATATTTCACTGATTCAGAGTCAATTACCGTACTTTGCGCACTCTAAAAGTAGACTTACAGACTTTTCTAGACTATGAAACTGTGTTATCTAGGAGAACAAGCTGTTTTCAATCGGAAAATTAACAATTTAGTTTTAAAGCATGCATAGCCATATCACAGGACATAGCTAGGTGAGAAACACAATATTTTATTCATTCAGAGTAAAATATAGTACTTTGTGCCCTTTAAAAGTAGACATAATTTCTCTTGACTTTGAAACTCTTTTATCTAAGAGAACAAACTGGCTTAAATCGGAAAATTTTAAATTTAATTTTAACACATGTGTAGCCAGTTAATCGGACCTGGCTAAACATGTCGAGAACCCCGACATTTTATTGATTTATAGTCAATTACTTGTACTTTACGGCCTCTAAAAGTAGACTCAGATTGTGTAAACTACTTTGTAGACAATCAAAGTTTGTAAACTACAAGAAAGGTCTGATTGAAATAGTAAGATTACAATATATATCTATATTTTTGTCGGTCTCCTTGTGGACCATCATCTATTGGAAATGAAGAATCACCAACTATCCTAAAAACTATTTCTTATGTCCAGTAGGCATTTACAAAGTCTAACTTTTCCAAGTTGAGCTAAGAAAAGACTAATAAACCGACTAAAACATTGCTTTCATTGTATCTTTTAAACACTTTAAACCAGCTCCATTTTTTAAACAGCGAACCTTTTGAGTTCGGATTTATAGGTTTATGTTCTACTACTATAGACCTTTAATTTGATATACTACTTGACCTATGCTCTCATTTAAGATTTTCTTCTGACTCCTTGTGGGCCATCCCCCTGATACGACAGAAAAACTGTAGTTAGATAAAAAAGTAAATTAATAAGTACAGTATTGATGTGCCAAGTTTGATTGTTTTATCTGTAATCGTTCAGAAATTAATAATCTGTTCCGAGACTTTTCTTCCACACTGTATATGTAAATAAGGTGATATTTCAAATTATTTTTTTTATTTCGTTATAGTTTTAGCTACCATTCTTACATAAATATTTGTTTTATCATATCATGTTGAGTTATTATGATGGATTGTAAATTTGACAGAAAAGTAAAACTGCGCACTTTTTCATTTCAGGTCATATAAAAAATAAAATTATAGTTAATTGTCATAATAACTATATATTTTTCTAATCAGAATAACATTGTGAACAAACTATACATTTACACTTTTATTACGAAATTTAATAGTTAACTGTTGGACAACGGAATATTTTCAAAAGATAAACATGTTTGTTACATGTGATCTAAAAAAGATTATTTATATCAAAACCTAATATCAATCATACTATTGATACTATATAATTTATTTTATATCCCAAGTATTTGTCAATAAAATAAAATATAAATTGTTAAATTTGAACCATTATTTATGAAATGAGGTAGGTCTGTTATAAAAAACGCCTGGAAGTACGCCAATAAGAGGCTGCCAGTACAGAGGTGCATCATTGCCAGCTGTTTAAAAGTAAAGATGATACATTCTAATTAAAAAAGTGTGGTACTCAGATCTACCGGTAGAATATATAAAATATCCTAGAGGATTTGATAATTCATACCAAATAATAGTAATTCAATCTTTACATAAAATACAACCTTATGTAATTTACAACAAAACATTTTTATTTGATAGCTATTTATAATTTAACTAACAGTATGATAGTTTATATAGGTTACCATTCTACTTTTAAGAAAAATTGTGAATTTAAGATAACCATTGCCAAATATTTCGTATCTGTTTGTAGTAGAGTAACGACTTTTAATAGAATAAATTTTCTAAAAATAATTATAAATAAATTACGTCTAAATTGTGACTTTTCTGACTTAAAATTTTCCTTTTTTAATTTTTATTATTTTTAAATGAAAGGCCAATCATATTTGATTCTTTATTAACTGATAACCGTTAAAACTTCCATATTTAAGTGAACAAGCCCTTTTAATAATGCATTTAGTTTATAAAAAGGAAACATCGAATGCAGTTACTAAATATAAAAGTGCATATAATATTATGTTGGTTATGCCATGGAATGAATTATAGTTATAAAAGTAACCGATATATTCATTAATTTTTAATAATTTGAAATTTATTACTGATTTTAATTACTTAGAAATATATAATTTAATTGCTTTTCTTCTTTAAACCATATATTGATTCAATATATGCTAAATCAATAAAATAAATATTGAGAGACAATTTGTATTAATTTACTAAAAATGTAATGAATATTATTACCATATGTGAATGAAAATTTTACTTTAAACCAGTCAACGAGAGACAACTATTTGAAGATTAAACGATAAAAAGAATATATACAAAAATAATAAAATAAAAATACTTAAAATTAATATGTTGATTTGATTGTGGTACGTCTGAAAAGTATCTGCATGTTAATATATGTGGCTGTGTATTAAAACAGCGAGATTACCTATTTAAAAGATAAAATAATAAACAACACAAAACAATATGTAATTAAAAATCATTATTTCTCTCAATGTTAAAAAAAGACATAAAATGTCACTCGTGTTAGAAAGTGACATAAAAAGAACTAATTGCTATATTAAACTATTATGACTAACAGAAGACGTTAACCCTTGGAATAAACTATAAACATAAGTCAGAAAATTCAATTCACAAAAAACAAAATAAAACTGATTGATAATAAATAAGAAAAATTTGTGATATTCAATTATTGAAAACCTAACTTTACTAAAGTATGCAAATTAGATACCTAACAATATTTAAGACAAAAACTAAGGAAAATAATAGTAGTACATATTTTTAATTAACATGTTGATTTAACTGAGGTGTGGAAAATAATAGTATATTTAGATTGAAATAAATCATTTAAAATTCAAGTCAAGCAACAAATGACATATTTAGTAAACTTATTAAATAATTCTGAAATCACAAAGTTAGATTAAACTCATTTAACAATGATTATGACTTGAAGACAGTAAAATGAGCGTCAATAATGTTACTCCCCAAAAATATCCTCAAGAAGAATTCAAGAAACAAGATTTTATGACACTTTTAAAACAATATTCTTTTAAAACATATGTTTACTATTTAAAAAGCACACCAACGCATGTTTAGTAAGTACAGCCCTTAGAAAGACGACATAAATAGACAAAATAAAAACATACTACAATCCAGATGGATCAAAATGAACGGTAGTAGCATGATTATGAATGAAATGAGAGATTTACTTATACAATATTCCATAGTTGATAGGGAATCATTAACCAATTGCAAGTTTGATGAATGTTGCTGCCGATACTCCACTTCACGGCTCAGTGGGCCTTTTCACCTGCAGCCTGTTGATGGTGAATTGAATACGTTTTCAATGAACTTAAAACGATTGCTTCTCTGATATAGTTAATTTTCAACATTTATTTAAATAAAAACATTATAATAATGTAATGTGTCCAAAGGAAAATCTGTCTTGTATAAACACGAAAAAAACAACAACAAACAGTGTTCAAACTGTTTGCATACAATGTTTTCAAGTGTGGACTAGGCTTACGAAATTTTATATTTTTCGCTCCATGCCTCATGGCAATGAACTGATAATAAGCAGTCAGAAAGGTACCCTAGTGCAAATGTTTAACAAAATACGACTTTAAATATAGATTTAAGCGTAATTATTCAATATCATAATTGCTAATGTGAATATACAAATTATTCATAAGACGCCGATCGTCAAGATATGGGCGAATATGGATTTCGAATGAGAGTGATTTTTGTAGATGAGTGAATGTAGTCATTGTTACAAACTAAGGCCAACTATTCCTTAGAAAGTGTCATTAATTAATAGCCCAATGACAAATGAACAGTCGGTGGTTATCAGATGATCCTTCTCAAAATGTATTATGACTCTCATTGGGATCGAACTGACAACCTTTAGCACATGAAGCTGGGATTTAACCAACTACGCTACCGACCAATTTAGTATTAATAGTGCCAACATAAAAATACCAGGATATTACAAGTGGGTAAATATTAAGAATTAATGTTCTATCATAAGTAACCTTTGACAAAGTGTATTGTATTGTTAAAGAAGAAAACACTTGCTCCTTGTACTAAGTACGTTTTAATTTTGGTCATTATAAAAGTCTTGTGTACTGAATAAAATTAAAATCAATGCAAAAACGCAAGTTAAAATGAGCTTATCAAGACTTTCTGAATCGGTTCTAAAATATGATATTACAGTTATGTCACAGAGAGCTGCAGATGAAAACAGACATTTCAATAAATCGATAAAAAATGGAAGCCGCTTTAAGGGATACGATCTACAATAAACATATTCCAGGTCAAGATGAAAATATTAATTTAGAATTTAAGTATGTGGAAAAATTAGCCTTAAAAACTTAGTTTAAGCTGAATAATGATAGTTGAGAGAATATTAGCCCTTGCTTGAACTTGTTGCACAAGGAGGTATAACCTTATAAGGGTATTTTTAAATGTATGAAAAATACTTATTTCTAACCACTATATCTAAATTATATTCTTAAAATCATTTTTAAGTTGAACAACATTTGTAGCCTTTAATATACCTGGTATGTATTTCCTGCGTTACTTGAACAGAACTAAATTGTCTATAAAATAACACATATTTAATAGATAATATAACCTTATTACTTTAAGCACTTATAAACATTTAAAATACTACTTTCATTATAAAATAAGTAAAGGTTTACAATTTCTACTTATTTATTGTTGTTAATTATCACAGGTACAAATTAATAATAAATTTATCAAGACCTTATTTGTGGAAACATTTTATAAATTAATGCAAAATTTTGCATAAAATAAGAGAGCAATATAAAAAAATGTATGTGTCCGTGGTATTTAACATAAAAGTAAGTGATAGTTTCGATTTTATTTGCTATTATTACATAAAAATATCCAATAATAGTAATAATCGGGACATATTGTTTGTTATTGTGTTCCTGAAGTCACACAACAAGTGTTAATGGCTGTACTAGAATAACGATGCATTTTTGTAAAGAATAAAAACATTTATTGTTATGAAACAATAGAGTTTTTATTTCGTATTATTATACTAGTCCAGTAAAATCCACATTCACAATTTACCTCATTATCCACCCAAACAATGGTAGTATCTAACTGTATATGACGAGATTACTTGAACTCTCTGGTTCGTGAAGAAACTCCTTTAACGATAGTTTCACCATAGTCATTTCATAGAGTATATATGTTTGGAGAAGATCTATGTTTTAATGTTGTTTGTATAAAAAGTGGTTAATGTCTTTATAATCTGCTTGGCAGTACGCGTGCATTCCATACATTGATGTACATGAGTAAATGTACTCGGAAAACCAGTGGCCTTGAGTGGTTCTGAGGTGTCTACAAGCCAATAGTAACATCGCGTGTATTTGTATTTGTTGGATCCAGTGAGGAACCCCGTCCTTGCACGCAGCCCGGTCACTCTGGTGGTGACTCAAAAGTCACCTTTAAGCTGTTGGTCTCCAGGCTAAGTGTTAGAGAATGCTTCTCAGCCCTAACTTTGTCTGATGAAATAAGACCTAAGTTAACTCTTTTTTATTTTTTACACATGGAATTAAGTGTAATGGTTTAACATTGCTGATTTAATGGATGGTAAGACTTTTGTAAATTTAAATTAGACATTGTCATATTGAAGGGGTGAGTTCTGTCCAGAAAGCAGGTTTAAATTGACTTAAGTTTGTTTTAGCAGAGTTTGTAGGAACGTCGAATGTAAATAGGTATGTTGTAAAAAGGGCAAGAATACTTTGATTCATTTTTATATGTAATGAGCCCTTTATATCTTACTTGTTTGCCATGAGTACGTGGGGTGGATAGTAAGGCAACTAACTATTCCACCAGTAAGTACAACAAAGAGCTGTACATTACCTCTAATAATTGAGTGAATAGTGGTTGGATCACAACACTTTAAACATTTACAAAGTATTATTTGTAAAGGGATGTAGTGTTGCCTACGTTACTAGTGTGTTCGACGTATCAGCAGACACGTATTGTGTGTAGATATAACGTTTAATGTAACATGACGATATTTGTTGAGATAATATAAAATATATTTTAAAACTACGTTAAAAAATTGGTTAATGTATCTTCCTGATAATGATTTGCATAATTTATTCTTTATTGATCAATAGTGTCTCGAATAACCTTTGGAATGTATTTTTAGCTTTTTCTTGTTTGTTCTTGTTTATTATTAGATTATTCTTGTTCAAATTAAGTTCTTCTGATGCTCCGGCACACTGACAGGGATTGAATTTCCCTAGTGTGTTTGTATTATTTCCATAGCAACTCTCATGTTGTAGTATACTGAATAGCCTTCTTTGTTTAATAATTAATTATAATCACTAAATATTATTATTTTCTGAATGTTGTATTGTTTATTACATAATTTAAGAGTAGTTTTTGTTTTCATATATAAGAGGGTTTGTTTAGCTTTAATGTTTTTTTTTTTTAAATATTGGATTTTGTTATTTATGATTTCGTTGTATTGTAACTGAGAGTAACTTGATTTAAATGTTTTGATTTAAATGTTTTAATTGCTTTGGGAATAAATATTTTTTCATTTCATTTCATTTCATTTTATTAACAATTGTTCAAAGTGCCTATACTATATTATTCTGAACAATGGCTATAAGTATACAGGTGAAGTAACAGAATTACTCTAGTATTTTGGGCATTTAATCAATCACAGTGTAAATAATATGCATGTTAAAATGTAAAATTATTGCTTATTTAGATACATTTGTGTTTAACAGTTGAAATAAATTGAATGTTTGAAAATGAAGATAAAAGAATTTCAAATTAAATATATGTTTATTCAGAAACGTGTATTTTTATAGTTTACCAGTTTTATTACGCTGCGCCAAATTGTTCCAATTGTAGTCTATCTTTACCGATGTTTGAACGAATATTACCCAAAACCAACGACTGCTCCCCCCCTAGAAACTATTGTAACTACATGGCACCAGCGATTTATATCTTGTGTTTTAACTTGATAACTAACTTATAATAAGTTATAATAATAAGTTGTGTTTTAAGTGCCATAACTAACTTATAATAAGCCTACTCTACCCTTATTAGCACATGATGTTGACCGGCCAAATTCTACATTAATTAACAATAATGATAGATTTTATTTTACTTTAAATTAGAGTACTAAAGTTTTTAGGTTTAGTTGTAGATTGTAATTTAAACTTGAAAGGACATAAATGTGGGCTTATTCAAAAACTCAGGCTTGTTACGCCATTCGTCAATTAAGTCCAACTAATTAACGAATCTTAAAACTCTACTACTCGTGTATTGTTCTTATTTTCAATCATACGAGTACCTCGTACTTCTCATTTGTAAATTCAGTTGAAAGCTGCAATTTGATTTGCACATATTTAAATTGTAAAAAAGGGCACTGAGAATTAGCTAATGTACTCAGAAAACATCTTGGAATTGTTTTTCAAAATATAAAATGTTTCCCCTATTTTCACTATATCTGTATTAGGTACTTAGTTTTTCAAAAATACTCAAATTAATTATCCCAAAAACAATCAAATATATAATTATAACACAAGACCTGGTGATTTATATCGCATTCACCAAAAAGGAGTATCCTAGCCGGTGCAGAAGCAATAAAGTATTTCAATACACTACCAGCCGAGCTGAGAGAGGAATAAGTTTAGCAATAAGTTAAAATATTTTCTTTTATCTAGAGTAATTTATAATTATTCCGACTTTATGAATCTCTTCCTAGGTTCACCACGACCGAATTCTAGGCTAGTATTGTCTTTTCCCTTTGAAATTTTTTACTCTCATGTTAATATAGAAAAAGCTAAATTTATTCTTAGATTTAAGATAAATTGTAATATTAAGTAATTTAATCATAGATTTATAACTCAATTGAAGAAGCCTATTTCGATTCTTTGTATCTGTCAGTTGTGAATAAAGATATTTATTTTTATTTATTTATTTAATTCCATATTGCGTACAATTGTATGGGAAAATTAATCATTACTAATAGTAAATAGCATATTATTGCTTAATCAACTAGTTGCTACTATAAGAAATTTTGTTTGCTTTTGGATTGATTACCATTCATTCATTGTATTGATAATTATTCATTCATTGTATTGATCACTACTCATCATCACATTGGTTACTATTCATTCATTGGATTGATTACCATTAATTCATTGGATTGAGTACTATTCACACATTGCATTTATTGCTATTCATTCGGTTGATTGATATTCATTCATTCATTCATTGGATTGATTGCTATTCATTCATTCATTCATTGGATTGTTTGCTATTCATTCATTCATTGGATTGACTACTATTCATTTATTGAATTGATTACTATTATACAGTGGATTGATTACTGTTCATTCAATGGATTAATTACTATTCATTTATTGGATTAAGAACAATTCATTTCCTGGATTGAATATTATTAATTCATTGGATTGATTACTATTCATTCATGGATTGATTACTATTAGTCATTGGATTGCTTACTATTTATTCATTGGCTTGATGAACAGTTTATTCACTAAACTTGCGTCCTCAGTATCGTAATTTAAATAGGTTCATTCATTTCCTATTACTACATTGGGCAGATATAAGCATTGAATCATTCTAATTACTATCATGTTTCCAGGCTAGTGATGGTATTGAGCTTCTTTGATGGGTTGTCTCATCAAGAAACAATTATCGTTGTTACTGTCCCAATCGCACAATGCCAAACCTTTGTCTAACCAGTTGTTTAATTTTATTAACAAAACTGAACAAGACTCTGCATGTCTAAACGTACTTGTACACCAACATATTAGTTACTGACATAAGAAGGAGGCCATATACAGTTATCAGTGTGTAAGTGTCAATAAAATATAAAACACGAAAAAAATAAAGTATAAAACAAAAATTATTAATATTGAGCTCAAAGCAAGAGTTACAATGAGACCCAATGCAAAAATATAAAGTTGTTAAATAAACATTAACTTTAGTTATTTACTTTTTGTAAATTTTGTTAGCAATGCATATTGTGAACATAATGATAAGATAACAATGCTACATTTTAAAAGTGTTACATAATTCCCTAGAGCAGCCCAATTAGGGAAGCCACTACCTCTTTATTACCCCCTAGAGGCCCCTCACTGAGGTACCAGGGTCTGTAGATGATGTGTTACGCCACTGGGATCACCAACTACTTATGACTGTTTTATACGACTATTATCTCGCATACTTCGTTATATTTCCTTACAGCCGGAAGCCACTACCTCTGTATTACCCCCTAGAGGCCCCTCACTGAGGTGCCAGGGTCTGTAGATGATGTGTTACGCCACTGGGGATCACCAACCACTTATGACTGTTTTATACGACTATTATCTCGCATACTTCGTTATATTTCCTTACAGCCGGAAGCCACTACCTCTGTATTACCCCCTAGAGGCCCCTCACTGAGGTGCCAGGGTCTGTAGATGATGTGTTACGCCACTGGGGATCACCAACCACTTATGACTGTTTTATACGACTATTATCTCGCATACTTCGTTATATTTCCTTACAGCCTCCCTCCTAGGGAAGCCACTACCTCTGTATTACCCCCTAGAGGCCCCTCACTGAGGTGCCAGGGTCTGTAGATGATGTGTTACGCCACTGGGATCACCAACTACTTATGACTGTTTTATACGACTATTATCTCGCATACTTCGTTATATTTCCTTACAGCCTCCCTCCTAGGGAAGCCACTACCTCTTTATTACCCCCTAGAGGCCCTTCACTGAGGTGCCAGGGTCTGTAGATGATGTGTTATGCCACTGGGGATCACCAACCACTTATGACTGTTTTATACGACTATTATCTCGCATACTTCGTTATATTTCCTTACAGCCTCCCTCCTAGGGAAGCCACTACCTCTGTATTACCCCCTAGAGGCCCCTCACTGAGGTGCCAGGGTCTGTAGATGATGTGTTACGCCACTGGGATCACCAACTACTTATGACTGTTTTATACGACTATTATCTCGCATACTTCGTTATATTTCCTTACAGCCTCCCTCTTAGGGAAGCCACTACCTCTTTATTACCCCCTAGAGGCCCTTCACTGAGGTGCCAGGGTCTGTAGATGATGTGTTATGCCACTGGGGATCACCAACCACTTATGACTGTTTTATACGACTATTATCTCGCATACTTCGTTATATTTCCTTACAGCCTCCCTCCTAGGAAAGCCACTACCTCTGTATTACCCCCTAGAGGCCCCTCACTGAGGTGCCAGGGTCTGTAGATGATGTGTTACGCCACTGGGATCACCAACTACTTATGACTGTTTTATACGACTATTATCTCACATACTTCGTTATATTTCCTTACAGCCTCCCTCCTAGGGAAGCCACTACCTCTGTATTACCCCCTAGAGGCCCCTCACTGAGGTGCCAGGGTCTGTAGATGATGTGTTACGCCACTAGGATCACCAACCACTTATGACTGTTTTATACGACTATTATCTCGCATACTTCGTTATATTTCCTTACCATTTTCTGTACGTTTAAAAAACTACACATGTTCTGCTATTTGAATTGGTTAATCTTGTACCTTACATTCCACTTACAACACGTTACTTAACTAGAAAAAAAACGTTAAATACGTTTTATATACCATACAAAAACCATCGTATATATTCAGCTATTCCATTTTTATTTAGATATAAGCTGTTTTTATGAATGGACTTTTTTTAAACCACCAACATTAAAAAAACTTAATTAAAAACAAGTCACATTCTTTTAACTTGGAATACAGTTCCTGAACAACTCCATCTTGGGAACATTGGTCGTCAGTAATTGTACTTAATTGGGATGTAATATTTTTCAATTATGAGTAACTAGTAACTAAATCAGTTACCAATTACTTCTTTAACAAAACAAATTATGTTTGAGGTATAAACTGAGAACATTGACTTATGGTTTATGATACGATCAAAATAAAGGTTGGTTGAACTGATATTAATTTGTAACGTTAAAAAAATGATTTTTATTGGCATTGAAAAATACGAAATCAAGTAGGAGGTACTCTTAGCCCCCTTAAATTACAATCTATATTTATGTTTGAGTAGAATAAAAGTTTCCTCATGAATTTAATAGTAAAACATATAACTGTAACATTAATAAATGGTAAACTTTTATTCAGGCACACATTACTTCTTTTCCTCATAAATATACTTAACTTTTGAATATACCAAATAATATACTATGAATGATTGTCGAAGATAATTAATATTAACATCCAGAGTATCTGACAAAAATACATTACTTTACGGTTAGGAATAAGAAGGTTTTGTAGATAATTAGATCAAAACATACTGAAAATAATACACTATTAAAAAAAACATGTAATGCTATTGCATTTAATATGAATTTCTCAGAGACACAAAACTATGGTTGTTGGGTGACGGATAAACTATATAAAACGTTATTATTTGAACAAGCACCTACTACTAGAATTCCTTCAGCTGCTTCAGGTCCTTCAGACCTGTCGGTGAGCCTCGGCCGTTTCTCAAGACCAGTCCTGTACTTAGCAACATCTAGAAACCATCTAATCCAATGTTGTACTTACCTGCTAAGATGATAGTACTCCTGGCTTGTCGAAGCCATATAACCTACTGTAATGCTTACCTGCTAAGATGATAGTACTCCTGGCTTGTCGAAGCCATATAACCTACTGTGATGCTTACCTGCTAAGATGATAGTACTCCTGGCTTGTCGAATCCTTATAAACACTGTGGCGCTTACCTACCAATCTGGCAATACACCTGGTTTGTAGAAAACATCTAATCCACTGTGATGCTTACCTGCTAAGGTGATAGTACTCCTGGCTTGTCGAATCCATATAAACACTGTGACGCTTACCTACCAATCTGGCAATACACCTGGTTTGTAGAAAACATCTAATCCACTGTGATGCTTACCTGCTAAGGTGATAGTACTCCGGGTTTATTGAAGCCATATAAACACTGTGTCACTTACCTACCAATCTGGCAATACACCTGGTTTGTAGAAAACATCTAATCCACTGTGATGCTTACCTGCTAAGGTGATAGTACTCCTGGCTTGTCGAAGCCATATAACCTACTGTAATGCTTACCTGCTAAGATGATATTACTCCTGGTTTGTCGAAACCATCAAACCCGCTATGGTGCTTAACTGCTAAGCTGACAGTACTCCTGGTTTGTTGAAACCATATAACCTACTGTGATGTTTACCTACTAAGCTGACAGTACTCCTGGTTTGTTGAAACTATATAACCTACTGTAATGTTTACCTGAGAAGCTGATCGTACCCAGGTTTGATGAAACCATATAACCTACTGTGATGTTTACATGCTAAGCTGACAGTACTCCTGGTTTGTTAAAACTATATAACCTACTGTAATGTTTACCTGATAAGCTGATAGTACCCAGGTTTGTTGAAACTATATAACCTACTGTGATGTTTACCTGCTAAGCTGACAGTACTCCTGGTTTGTTAAAACTATATAACCTACTGTAATGTTTACCTGATAAGCTGATAGTACCCAGGTTTGTTGAAACCATATAACCAACTGTGATGTTTACCTGAGAAGCTGATAGTACCCAGGTTTGTTGAAACCATATAACCTACTGTGATGTTTACCTGCTAAGCTGACAGTACTCTGGGTTTGTTAAAACTATATAACCTACTGTAATGTTTACCTGATAAGCTGACAGTACCCAGGTTTGTTGAAACCATATAACCTACAGTGATGCTTACCTGCTAAGCTGATAGTACCCAGGTTTGTTGAAACCATATAACCTACTGTAATGTTTACCTGCTAAGCTGACAGTACTCCTGGTTTGTTGAAACCATATAACCTACTGTAATGTTTACCTGCTAAGCTGACAGTACTCCTGGTTTGTTGAAACCATATAACCTACTGTAATGTTTACCTGCTAAGCTGACAGTACTCCAGGTTTGTTGAAACCATATAACCTATTTCAATTTCAATTCATTGTTAGATACATATAATTTTTATTAAATATATACTGTTAGTGTACTTACATTCAACAAAACGCATCACTACTGATCAATTTGGTTAGTGAATAGTACTGACTGCCTTAGTTTTCGGTTTTTTTTTTTTGTTAGTTTGGAGTTAGTGAACTAGTAAACTACACACTTATAACACCAAAACTATGAAATTAGTTAAGAGATGGATTACATATAACACCAAACACTTTGAAACACAATAGCAACACTGAATATATTCCATAGTACATAACAATTAATACATAATTTTGGGTAGTGTTAGTACTATAAGAATCACATTACAAATGAGAAATTTTGGGATTATCAGTTGAATAGGTTAATTAAGCTGATTTCTTGTTTATTTCATCATTGAAAATTTTTCTGTAAGCTTGGAGCATATAGTGCACATGGTTGAAGCTAATTCTGAACTGACTAGTTAAAGCAGATGCTAGTTTGAGAACATGTTAAATCACATCCGGCAGAGAAACCTGTTTTTAAGTTGGGGTAAGGGAAGCTAATCAGCTCCACCCATTCCTCATGAAATGTACAAAGGCACCATCTTTGGGAACAACCTTTTTATAAATACATTCATAGTACATGTTATTATAAACTATCTATGTAATATCAGTTAACTTGTTTAAGTTTGCCACTTATACACTAGGTGAATTATTTGCCCGCCAATTGCCATTGTTTCTAATACAATTATTCTTAAGAATATGTTAAGTTTATTACATTACTATGTACTATATACTACTTTATTTGATGTATTACATTTTACAGTTAAGATAGACCCCGCTGACAAGTATTATTTGTTACTTAGCGGGGCCATAATTATGTAAAATTTTTGGAATAAACTTATTCTATTCTATTCTACTGTGATGTTTACCTGCTAAGCTGACAGTACTCCTGGTTTGTCGAAACCATATAACCTACTGTGATGTTTACCTGCTAAGCTGACAGTACTCCTGGTTTGTCAAAACCATATAACCTACTGTGATGTTTACCTGCTAAGCTAACAGTACTCCTGGTTTGTCGAAACCATATAACCTACTGTAATGTTTACCTGCTAAGCTGACAGTACTCCTGGTTTGTCGAAGCTATATAACCTACTGTAATGCTTACCTGCTAAGATGATAGTACTCCTGGTTTGTCGAAACCATATAACCTAATGTGATGTTTACCTGCTAAGCTGATAGTACTCCTGGTTTGTCGAAACCATATAACCTACTGTGATGCTTACCTGCTAAACTGACAGTACTCCTTGTTTGTTGAAACCATATAACCTACTGTAATGTTTACCTGATAAGCTGATAGTACCCAGGTTTGTTGAAACCATATAACCTACAGTGATGCTTGCCTGCTAAGCTGACAGTACTCCTGGTTTGTTGAAACCATATAACTTCTGTGATGTTTACCTGCTAAGCTGACAGTACCCAGGTTTGTCGAAACCATATAACCTACTGTGATGCTTACCTGCTAAGATGATAGTACTCCTGGCTTGTCGAAGCTATATAACCTACTGTAATGCTTACCTGCTAAGATGATAGTACTCCTGCTTTGTTGAAACCATATAACCTACAGTCATGCTTACTGCTAAGCTGACAGTATTTCTGGTTTGTTGAAACCATATAACCTACTGTGATGTTTACCTGCTAAGCTGATAGTACCCAGGTTTTTTGAAACCATATAACCTACTGTGATGCTTACCTGCTAAGCTGACACTACTCCTGGTTTGTCGAAATCATCGAACCCACTGTAGTGCTTACCTAGTAAGCTGATTTCTATAAATTTTTATAATAACCTACCTGGGTTTTTTTTTTTATTGTGGAGTCTAATCTTTAGAAGGGCCGTCCAACATCAAGCAGTTTGTTTCGCTACTATGCATAGTCGGACAGCAATCGATCCACTTGTTTCATTGCTTGATCTTCCAGTGACATGTTCAACCTTACTTCAGTTACAATTTTTTATATTGCTGTAATTTTGTTTTTCTTGTATCCATTGTCACTACATGATCCCTAATTGTATTTTCCAATTATTTTCACAGTTCTTTTTTTAAGTTTCATCTTTTTTTCTCTAAATTTAGAAAATATAATTTGAGTATGTCATTGACTGAGCATAGCTATATGATAACCTACAATTTCCAACTGCAGGTATCTCCATTGCTATTTTATGAGTTATGTGTATAATCCACAAACATTACAAGCAGTAGAGGCTGTAGAGGCGTTGCTTTTCTTATACTCATTTCCCATTTGTATAAACAATTTGAAGTGACGATAGTTCGTCATTGATTTGCAACATAACGATTAATACATTTTAAAATAAATTTCAAATTTCATAGAATATTAGAAGGTGTTAAGCACAATTTATCATTCAAATCTTTAGATGAACAAAAAATTACTACAAAAACTAAATTTAGAATAATTTACATTATAAATTGCACACTTTTACTAGTATTAAAAAATGCATTTCCTACAGACCTACTATCCTATAAATTAATTGGAGAACATACAAATAGATAAATGGTAAAGTACTGTACAATTAATTCAATCGGATTACTTACAGTGATACAAACAGCGTCGGTCCTTTCCATATTAACAGCACGACATCGCCATAGCTGAGCACTAAGCAGGATGAAGCCAAGAGGATAACTGCCCGGTACACCTGTGTAGCCTGGGACCTTTTACATACATCAATGCAGAGTGTATGAACTCTCTTACAGCTAATATTCTTAGTAAAGATAAGGTTCTGTACATTTGTCAAAGTTACAATGTATGGCCTGAGGCCTTTGACATTCATCAGTGCTGAATATACGAGCTCTTATACAGCTAATATTCTTAGTAAAGATAAGGTTCTGTACACTTGTCAAAGTTACAATGTATGGCCTGAGGCCATTGACATTCATCAATGCTGGATATACGAGCTCTCATACAGCTAATATTCTTAGTAAAGATAAGGTTCTGTACACTTGTCAAAGTTACAACATATGACCTGGGACCTTTGACATTCATCAATGCTGAATATACGAGTTATTTTACTGCTAATATTCTTAGTAAAGATAAGGTTCCGTACACTTGTCAAAGTTACAATGTGTGGCCTTTGAAATTCATCAATGCAGAATATACGAGTTCTCATTCAGCCAATATTCTTAGTAAAGATAAGGTTCTGTACAATTGTAAAAGTTACAATGTATGACCTGAGACCTTTGATATTCATCAATGCTGAATATACAAGTTCTCTTACAGCTAATATTCTTAGAAAAGATAAGGTTCTGTACACTTTTTAAGTTACAGTGTGTTACCTGGGACCTTTAGCTTTCATCAATGCTGAATATACGAGTTCTCTTACAGCTAATATCTCAGTAAAGATAATATTACAGTGTATGACCTGGGACCTTTAACATTAACGAATTTACAATTGATTATTTCAGCTAATAGTCTTACTAACATTAAGTTACCTCCCTGGATGAACATAACACACATCACTTTTTACTTCCTCTTCTCAACTAATACGTATTTAAGATAACATCAGTCCATATTAAGATACTATTTTTTGTGGTACATTTATATAAATTGGAACATATAGTTTTATATATTTCCCACGATGTACAACTATTTTAAACACTGCAAGCTTCAGTTCTTTCTTACAATTTTTATGCTTAAAAAAATTTAATAGTTTTAACTGACAGTAGGCCTATAGTCACAGTATAGTAAAACTATACTAGTACGGGGGTAATGATCCCCTCCCACCTTTGGCACTACGTTGGCAATGACCCCCCACATACCCTTACACGTATGATGGTACTGACACACCCAGCCACACATTTACAGCAGTATCACCCCACCTACCCAAAAACCGTAGTAGTATTCATGTTATTATTAAAATAATAGGTACGTTAATTGGTTGCAAATAGGCAGAACGTGTTATTTATGCATTTTCGAAAATATCCTATTGCTAATTCTGAAATTTTAGAAATATAATTAGCACAATTATTCGTTTTTACTAATTCATTAATCCTTTCTGAACTTGCACTGAGATATGATGAGAATGAAGAGAAAATCACTCTAGGAATAGAATCTTCAAAAGGAAGGCCGCTGCAGTGAAGCCCCGGTACATTCAGTCCCGGTGTACCATTTAATTTAGTTTAAAAGTGAATCAGGGAAGAATAACCTTATCTTTTCAATTTTTGTTTTATTGAAAAAATTATAGTTACAGAGATTACAAAACGAAACAGATAATTATTTATACATTTTAAGTATACGCAATAGTTGCTTTAACTCAATAAAACACTAATAGTAGATTGTTCACACAAATTAAGGTGCATTGTCTTTTGTAAAGGTATATTTTACTTTTAAAGTAATCACACGGATAAGCATTTTTATATAGAAAGTGTCTCCGGCTTTGAGCAAAGACCATACTAGTAGTTGTCAATGTCGAGGGGTGAAAGAGAGGGACATGGGACATTATTTATATGGCCGCTGTCACTCACTACTGACAGGACCATTGTCGAGTCCCTTCTCTACACTAGATTGGCCCACGTTTCTTTTGGCACTGGGTGGAAATTACTTGCCGACAATATATAGACTTACTGATTTGCAGGTTTCAACTGACCATATAACAGCACTTACAGTCATGTAATTTCCTACATGACTAACTGGTGATTAGTCATAAACGATAATAAACCCGTCTTGACTGTGGATTGGCCAGCCAAACGACGAATCACATTGTCCTCTTTAACAATGGATCAAGGACGTAGCCAGAAATTACAGAAGGGGGTCCACACTAATATGTACTTTCTCAATAAGTAATATGTAGGCCTACCAGGCCTGGCAACCATTTTAAGCTTGGCAAGTGAAGGGGGGTCCGGACCCCCTGGACCTCCTTCTGGCTACTTCCCTGCAGTGGATGCTCCCTGGATGGATGATGGAACTCAGTTTGGCTGGCCAACATGCCTGTAATTACCCTAAAGGAGCTTTATTTAGCTCTGTGACGGTAGATATTTGAACTAACCTAGCATGGCATTCGTAATTTGTACTTTATTAGTTCCACAACAAAATATTAGTTATTTTGTTGTTTTTTGATTTACTGAAAAAGTTAATGCCAAAAGAGATAGACCATAGAAACCT
Source organism: Stictocephala bisonia (assembly GCA_035578905.1). Taxonomy (NCBI): domain Eukaryota; kingdom Metazoa; phylum Arthropoda; class Insecta; order Hemiptera; family Membracidae; genus Stictocephala; species Stictocephala bisonia. The sequence goes on from JAQJVL010000048.1 coordinate 676,695, forward strand.
TTTATGTGAGATAGGTCAGTGCGTTATTCAACTAACGTTTTCAAGGTCATTTAATCAGTTTTAAACATTCGTTTATGAAAGGTGTTTAGTACTTGATCAAATATTCTTTTAAGGTGGATTAAGTAGTAATCAATAGGAGTTTTTCATTACGCATTCTATTAATAAATTGAAACATATTCCCGGGATTTTAGTAATAATGGCAATGTTATTAAGTTTAGGTGCGTTAAATATACGTCATGTTTATTCAGTATATTAAAAGGTTTTACACTGAGTTAACTGTATAACTCTATAGATCTACTTGGGCAGCAGCCGTGATCTACCATACGTCATATGAACGGTGGTATACGGTGATACGTCATTATGAAAAGAACTGAGATAAACAAGTAGGCTACTCACAGTGGAGGTAACTCATATATCATATACATAAACAAAATAAAAGTAAATTGGATTTCATCGTAAGAGTTCCAAAAATGCAAATTTTGTAATTTGAAAAACTAATTAAAAGTAACCTCTGGAGTGATAGGAGAAAATTAGTTTTATTCCCCAACGAATTTTGTGCGTACAAATTAAAGTTTTTCGTATTTTGGTGGATCTCAGAATTGTTGCTATTTTGTCAGATTTTCCTTTATTCAATCATCACACACGAGTACGCTCGGGAACGTAATCTCAACGTTTGGGGTGCGAAACCAATGATAAGTGACATTGAGTGACGAGTGAGGGTTGTCCTTCCCTTTTCTGCAATCAAGCAAGATTGCAGAATTTTGTTTCTGTTTTTGTTTCAAGAACATTGCTATGAAATTGAATTGTTTCTAAAAAAAGTCGATCCTAACATTTAGTTTTTAGGATTTCAAAGATTAATTTTGAAAACAATAGGCCACTAAGTATGATTAAAATTATTATGTGGTCTTACAATACCCCCTAATTTCTGCAAAAATTACCTGTATACTAAAGTACTAATTTTCATCTCAGGACAGCTTTTTGAAATTTTATTATATGTTTATTAATATTATATTATTTTACTATAATACAGCTATTTATCATATTATAATTCATACCTATTATTGGAAAGAGACATTGGTTTCTGTACTTGGTTTCTTAGATTTGTCCTTTCATATTTGTTATATGAAGTGCCTGTAGCCATATGCTGTTAAATGAAAAGAATGCATAGTCCATTAGAAGAATTTTGGAACGATTTGAAAAATTACTTATTTGTTTAGAGTATCCTTTAACATTTAATATAAGGAGAGGCGAAACCACGTGCCTTCCGTCAGTCAGTACCTGTAGGTGGGATGAACCTCCCTCGTAGGGAGTGGACATTGTTGAATGGATTCTGAACTAGAGTGGGAAGATGTGACCACTGGAAATACAAATGGGGATTGACAGTAGATCAGTCATGTGATTGCGGGGAGTTCATCCAAACAATGGATCACATAATTACAGAGCGCCTTGATGGATTTGATTTAGCATTGCGACAGGAGATCACTTGTTCTCTTTTTACAATTTTGTTAATATCTAACGACTATTGGAGTTGTTTCCAATTATGAAACACAGATTTTATTTAATTTTAAATTAATAAATGGTTACTGACAAAAAACTATGCGCGATGTATATAAACCCAGGCTCATAGTGATAACGCCTTAGACCACTCGCTCACTACCTTAAAACTACAGTTGGTTCATACTTATCGTTTATCACCATCCTCTCATCATATCGGCATCATCTTCTAATAAATTTAAAATGTATGGACGAAATCTTTTATGGTAAATATTCAGAATAAAAATCTCATGATGGCACTTAAAATATAATCTGTAAAATATCCTACTATTATGAATTTTACGCCCTTAACTAACCATTGCTAAACTGTTGTCATTTTGTACTGAACTTTTAGCATATACTCGTATTTTTTGTGAGTAGTAAACCCCGAGAGAGAACAAACTACGTCTCTAAGCACGTGAGTCACTTCTGATAAGTGCCCCCAAATATTGTACATAACTTGTTATATCCCTTTGCCTGAAGATAAAATATATCCGGAATAACAGGTAGGTAGGAAAAGAACATTTCCTGTCGGGAATCAAATAAACAAGTTTCTGGCTGTTGGCCTCTTCTATTTACAAGCTTAAAAACAAAGTCAATATTGCTCATCCTAGACGTTTCACTGATAAAGCACGTTATGCTGATTCCCCCACTGCTTGTTGTCACAAGTTACTGATAACTGAATCAACTGGAGGGCTGCTTTAATTGGATGCATTGATGCCCGCAGAACAACGTTGGCAAATAAATTTAGTGGTACTTAATGAACTGACTGAAATTTTATAAAAGACAAGTAGCAGAATCACAGGAGAATAAATCTACCAATAATGACTGTATTGTATTTACACAACACTGACTGTAGTCGTGAGAGTTACAATTCTCAATCACTGCATATTAAGAAACACGTAACTCTTAAGGAACCGCAAACTGTGATATAATAGATAAAATATGTAAATGTAACGAAAAATATATCTATAAAAATTGATGATATACAATTATTTACCTTAAGTAGTTATGTATAAGTGCTACTAAGCCAAAGTGTTAGCAATATAATAAAAGCTATAGCATAATAAGAAATAAAAATAAAATATTGGAACATCTTCAGCTTAAAAATACACAGTTAAGTATGTATTAACTGTAATACGTGAAATATTACACGTAATATTTAATACTGTAATATTTAATAGGGCCATTGAGAACTAGTTTAAAATTGAAGACAGCTCACTAAAAAAGGGATATTAGTACTAAAATATTTATTTTTGAAGAGAGGTTTAGGAAAAATGTGTTGTAGCCATTATTGTTCATTACTTAATACAACAATAAGTTTATTAATTTATTTTTCCTTATTGTCTTTCTATGGCAGTGGCATTTTTTAAAGAGATTACTCAAAAGCTTTTAAGATAACAATCAAAACCCTTTTAGCCAATTATCAAGTGTAATCGAACCCTTGGCCTTTACATTGAAAACAGAAGTGCTAACCAGTAAGGTAACAGAGACGTAATAATTTATTGTTCACAATCCAACAGCTTATACATGAATATCATCCCAGCCTTAGTATACGATAACTATGAACTAGAATAGAATAGAATAGAATAGAATAGAATATTTTTATTCAAGAAATATTACATGCAGTGGCCCTGCTAAGTGAGAACTCACTTATCAGGAGGATCCAGAAATTACATATTTTATACATTACATTTAGAAATAAAAAAAAACAGTATAATATTAAAGAATATACAGTAATGAAAACAATACATATCAGTGTGTATAGTAGTGGCAGATGGTGGGTATTAAAACTTAACTAGTTAACAATAGAAGTGGCATTAATAAATCTTAAGAACTATTGTACATTTGGATGTGTAAAGAGTATCAAATCTTACTCTATGGCAACGACAGCTGATGCCCCCCCACCGCAGCGACCACAGCTGTTAAGCAAGCCTGTCACCACGGGAGCGGGAGCAGCCAGCAGCAGCGTCACGTTGTTTACTACATAACCAATAACAGACTCAAAGATTAAAAATCAAGAATCCTAAAAAGAAATCACAAGAGATATTATTCGTTTGCATTATTTTCAATTGCCTTTGCCCATTTGTGTTATATGTGTTCAGTGTTTGTGTGTTAACCAGTGTCAAATTAACGAATGTGATGTGATGGGTTGGTGTTAATAATGGTTCATCCTTGGTGGGCTTTCATGGCTTGTGTTACTAACTTATATCTTAACACCATTAACCAGATAACTACTTTTTAATCAACCTCAGTGCAGTCTTACATGTCATAAAAAACGCTAACATATTTTAATCATTGCCTTCTAACAGATATTTAACACTAGGGGAGATCTACTCTAGCATGGATATTCAAGGTAAGCATGTGACACCAGCTAACTTTAGCTTCAAGAAAACATATTCCAACGAGATCTTTTATAAGGTTTGTAGGCTACACATAAAAGATTTATTAAAAATATGGTGTAGACTAAGTAGGTAACAACTGTAAAGCCTTAGAAAGTACAGGATGTCATCATATTTAAAGCATAATAGGCCTACTGTGAAGGGCCATTTATGCAACTACAGAGGCAATAACAATAAAACTATAAGTTAAAAACAAAAATCAACAGCGTTTATACAATGTAAATGCACAAAGAAATATTGGGTCTTAGTACAGACCTGGAAAGTGGCTGTGAGTGGGCATAAACAAGCTAATAACAAGATAACAATAAATATTAAAATTGGAAATAGACTATAAACTTAAGAGATTAAAATAAAATTACTAATTTTAGATTATGAAAAGGGGAAGAAATTAAAATAATAAACTTACTAACACTTACAACGCATTCCCCATTCAACAGTAGACTAAAGGCCTATTCTTTTTTTTTTTTTTTTGAGTAGGCCTTAAATATTTAATAAATAGGCCTATGCCTTAACAAAATAAACAGGCTTTAGTACACTATAAATAAATATCAACAATTTACAAAGAGGTTAACAAGGTAGGCCCACATAGAATCACTGTAATCTCCAATATATATATTCCAACATTCTATTTAGAGTAAGTTCTGTGTTAGATATACCGAAGTCTTACTGAACTATTGATAACAATGATAACATAGTAAATATTCAAACACCTTGACAGTGGGACAATATGTATACCTTGTATTAATCTTCAACAGATTAACTTATTGTAAATAAGAGTACAAACTTATGTATACAACATTGCATAGATTTATACCTGGATATGTTATGAATTGACACTGTAACTCATAAAAAATATAGAAAGAAAATACTGAAAAGGCTGTATTAAATAATGTGTAAAAAAGCTTAGTTTAAAATATATAAAATATAAGTCAATGTAACTATTTTCAGTTTAGTGAATCTCACAACTGGACATGAGCATGCTGGTCAAAGTAGTCCAAACTCCTCCGTACTTCAGTTTGTACTGTAGGAAAACTCTGAAGTAAAAACATGATACCTAAAATAAAAAATAAATAAATAAACCAACTACTATTAGGACCATGTAAGTAGTTTTTGCATTTACCAAGCTACATGCAGACGTAATTTCGTTTGGCCTAACACACCACTAATAAATGGTGACAATACCACATTTTGAATGAAGCCACGCAAATAACTAATGAAAGAAGCTCTGGCTGTCAAAAGCCGATGTTTGAAAATATTTTCCATAACATTACGGTCAGTGTTCATAACATTATCAATGTTAAGTGATATGATATTATTATTTCTGATATTGGTATTTATAGTATTCAGTCGTATTAGTATGAATTGTAACCATGGCGTAAATATTTTAAAAACATAAAATAATTATAAAAACCATACAATGATATGAGTTTATGAATGTATAATTTGTATTATTAACATTAACAGAATTTGATACAAAAACCTTATTTGCCATGTTTCATATTTGGTTAACAATACAAAATATTTAATGCGGAAAACCAAAGAAATATTTCCTTATGTTACGACTCGTCCCATCGTCACGTAAACATTACACTTTATTCAGTAGATTAATGCTACACAATTCATTTAAAACTAATTAATTAAGATAAACTTAAGTTCACTTTTGTGTGAATTATGTGGATATGTACGTTCGAAATATTGTGCTATGTCTGAAAATAGCCCGATGGTGATCTGGCCTGGGATGGTAAAAACATCCCTCTCCCTCGACAATGCTCTGAAGGGTCTTTGACATCTACGAATTTGTTATTTCTGTACTTTATAATTACGTGGAATGAAATAAAGGTCACCGTAATTGCAAATGAAATCAATTTTCAGACAAGGGTGAGCGGGAAATGCTAGGGGATGTACCCCCACAAGGGTTGTAGAGAGGGTGGAATAGTAACCAACTTGCACTCTACTTCTTGTTCTGTATCTTTAATTCATGATTCAAAGATACTTGAAAAGTAAATAGTAAATGGTCCATAACTAATTCGATATTACGTCCAATACTATGCATTTTTAATTTTTAGAGGAAATGAGATTTGAACTAACCTCTTGGTCCCAGTATGAAGCTATTGAAGGTGTCTGTTAGACAATTCCACATAGTAGGATTACTTGGTATAGTATACTTATTTAATGAGAAATATTTACTACGTTTGATATTTACAAAAAGTACGCATGTTAATGTGGTATAAGCAAGAACAATATTTTTTTTTTTATTATGATTTTATTACTTTATTAACTAAGAATGTATGTGTCGCTAATTGTTTTAGATGCAACATTTATTTACAGTGTATTAATTAAAAGGTTTGACGTCATGTTTCAATTAAAAAAATATATATTTTATTCAATCAATAATTACATGAAATAAATACATTGTCCTTAATAAACTCTATAGCCAAATTGACTAATTGAGAGTTTATAGCAATATATAGTATAACTAGCTGATCCCGCCCGCTTCGCCGGTCATAATATTGAGTTTGAAGACTTACGATCAAAATATAATTAAACATTCAAACAAATTCATTAACATTAAAAACTACTTAAAGCAAATCAAAATAAATACTTTGTTTTCGAAAAAAAATTATTTAAATACCATCCAATTTATAAACATTTCATTGCTGGTGTTATGAATAATGTACTATTTTCCTCAATTATTTTTAATTTAAAAGTTAACACAATAGTTAAGTTACCTCAATTTTATTATTTTTTTTTACTTAACAGCTAACAGATACTATTCAAATAAATGAATCAATTAATATAGCTACATAAGAATATCATGGCAATGTTGGAGGTCAGTGGGACGGAGTACTGAGGTCGGAGAAGAAAATCCTTTCTTAGTGAGCCTCTAGGGACTAAGATAAAGATATGTACAAATTTTCAAGTCAATTGGACGTATAGTTTTGGAGAAATAGTGATGAGTGGTAAATGGCATTTATATATATATATATATATATTTTTTTGCATTTATATATTGTATATATCTTGCATTTATATCTTGCTATTTCAATCAGATTAGTCTTGTAGTTTACAAGTTTTGATTGTTTAGAAAAATCTGAAAGTCTATTTTTAGAAGCCGTAGAGTACGGCAATTGACTATAAATCAAGGAAATGTCGGGGTTCTCGCCATGTTTAGCCAGGTTCGATGAACTGGCTATACGTGTATTAAAATTAAATTTAAAATTTTCCAATTGAAGTCAGTTTGTTCTCCTAGATAACAAAGTTTCATAGTCTAAAAAAATCTGTAAGTCTACTTTTAGAGGGCGCAAAGTACCGTAATTGACTCTGAATCAGTTTTCGTGTTTCTAGCTATGTTTAGCCATATCATATGACCTGCCTATACATCTGTTAAGATTAAATTTTATATTTTCTAATTGAATGTAGTATGTTCTCCTAGATAAGAAAGTTTCACAGCCTAAACAAATCTGTAAGTCTACTTTTAGAGGCTGTAAATTATCCAATTTGATTTACCCGCACATATTGCAAATCTAGTTCTACCTACTCTTATAGGATGAAGGAGGGGAGAGAGAGAAAAAAAGTCATAAGGCCAAAGTTGTAGATAGTCTCAAATCAGATACAGAAAATAGTGTTAGTTTTGCTGTTGAACCGTACATTTAGCCACTACAGTCAAATTAGAGAAACGCTGTTTTTGGCTTTTAAAATTTTTGGCACTAAAAAGGCTGCCATCAGAATTACTAAGCATTTTTAAAAATCCCTTCTTATTGCACATCTACAACATAAGAACAACAAAATTTCAGCCTCGTAGGCTTAGTACTTTTTTAGTTACAGCGATGAGTGAATGAGTCAATGGTTTTGCCTTTTATAGGTATAAATTAATTCAAGCAAACATTTTTTATTAAGGATATATCTAGCAAACATTAAATTAGGAAAAGTTTATTATTGAATTAAACAACATCTCAAAGAGAAATACAACAGATAAAGTTAAATTCAAATAGGGTATAAATAATCACATCATTGATAATAGATAAATAATTTTTACAAGATGTATAAATATCAAAGAAAATTTAAGAAAAACAAAACTGAGTTCCTAAGGAATTTGCAATGGGAGAGGAGATATAAAGACCTTTTTTATCTTAAAATTACTTACAATATTGTCTAACTTTAGAGTTTTCACTTTCAAGTTTCAGTTTGGCTGTGACATTAGTAAGTTTCTGCGCCACTTTATGATGGATACCTCAATAAGTTCATTAATCAAGTTAACAACAACATTAAAGGTTTAACGTAAAAAAAGATAAAATACTTAAATAAAACGTAGTTTGAAGATTTTAAATGAATTAAAAGCTCATTTTTGTGTATCTTAATTGTGATACGATAAAATAATGGGGTACTAAATATGTGTAGGCCTAAGTATATACAAAAATATAATAAGTTAACAATAAATTAGTAGGTTACTTAGTTAAATATGAATAACACAAACAAATTATCTGGCTTATCAATTTTGGTAAAATGAATTCTTTTGTAATAGTAAACCAAAATATTAGAAGTCTCCGAAAAAATTTTGATTATTTGGTTGCTGAGCTTTCAGTCTGTGTAAAGCCCCCTGATATCATTGTTCTCACGGAGATATGGATTGCAAAAAGTGAATCAGATTTATTTAAGTTAGAAAATTATAACTTTATAACCCATTGCAATGATAATGTTAGAGGTAAAGGTGTTGCTGTATATTTATTAAAAGACAAGATAAAATTAGTTAATTTTGTAATTGAAAATTTTGCCACATTGGATACTTTAAGGTTAAATATTGTTTCAAATAGATGTGAATTTAGTATTCTTGTTGTGTACAGATATCACCTTACCAATAAAAGTGATTTTATTAATGAATTAAAATTGTATTTAGAAAATGATAATAGTTTTAAAGTATCTAGAAACTGGTGATTTTAATATAGATCTGTTGGATTTAAATTTGGTAGCTGACAAATATAAGACATGCTTAGCTAGCAGTAGATTTGAGTCATTGATAAATGAACCTTCAAGAATTACAAACAAAACTGCAACATGTTTGGATCATGTGTTTGCCAGATTACGAGACAAAAGCCTTATCAATGTAGGTTCTACTGTGGCAGATCTAGGTATTACTGATCACTTTATGTCTGTAGTCTGGTTAGAGTTTAAATATAGTAATACATGCAAGAATGTTAACACTGTCAGTAGCTATATAGAATATGATAATTTAAATAATTTATTAAATAATCAAGATTGGAATGATGTAATGCTATGTGAAGATCCAAATACAGCATTTGATAAATTCCTTTCAATTTTAAATAATCACATAAATTGCAGTAGAGTATTCAATAACAAGCCAATCACTAATTTGAATAAATTAAAACCATGGATTAATGACTTGATTTGTATGAAGATAAGGAAAAGAGATCATTATTAAAAACATGTAAGTTACACGTAAATAACTTAAGTCTTCAGAAATATTATAAAAAGTATAGAAATGATTTAAATTCTTTAATAAGAGGTACAAAGGAAGCTTACTATAGAAGGTTATTTGACAAATGTGTAGGCAATTCTAAGAAAACTTGGAGTGTAATTAACAATATTACAGGTAAAAATAACAATAAAGAATCTTTATATTCAGTAGTGTATAATGACATAGTGGTCAATGAGGAAAACCTTGTTGCAGAGGTATTCAATAGGCATTTCATATCAATAGTGGAGAGCTTACATATATATGAGCTAAAACCAAGCAATTATTATAATTTAAATTCAGGATACATTTTTAAAAGTAAGAAGGAAGTTTCTTCTATCTTTCTTAGCTATGTTTGTGAAGATGAGGTAGTAAGTATTATTAAAAACTTAAAAAATAGTTATTCAAATGGCATTGATGGCATTAGTTCTAAATTACAAAAGGAAATTTGCTTCAGTATAGCAAAGGTCCTAACTTTTATTATAAATTTAAGTTTTTCAACTGGGATTTTTCCAGATAAGCTTAAGATTGCAACTGTAGTGCCAGTATACAAAAAAGGCCCTAAAAGTGATTGCAATAACTATCACCCATTTCTTTGTTATCAACATTCTCTAAGGTAGTTGAGAAATGTATGAAAAAACGGCTTTTAGATTATTTAGTTAAAACAAATTTTTTTAGTTCAAATCAATATGGATTTAGATCGGGAATGAGTACTGAGACTGCGTTAATACACTTTATGAAAGATATTTCTGATCATATAAATGTGGGTGAAAAGGTTAGTGCCCTATTCTTAGACATAAAAAAGCATTTTATACAGTAGATCATAGTATCTTATTGGCTAAACTCTATAATTGTGGAGTTCGAGGAAATGCTTATGAATGGTTTGATAGTTATTTATCTTGTCGTGTACAATGTGTTAAAATAAATAATTCCATTAGTGAGCTTGGTCAGTTGAAATATGGTGTTCCGCAGGGATCAGTTTTGGGTCCAATCCTATTTTGAATATTTATTAATGATCTATGTTCTGCAAAGTTAAAAGGCCATTTAACGTCATTCGCTGATGACACTGCCCTTACTTATCATGGCAATAGTTGGAACACAGTTAGAGTTAACATGAATCATGATTTAAGATGGTTAAAGTGGTGGTTTGTAGAAAATAAGTTAGCTCTAAGTCCTGAAAAAACAATATATGTAAACTTTTCCTTGCGAAAAAGCAATATAGTTATACCAAATAATTTGTTTTATCCTCGTTTAGGGTGCCTCTGTGATTTTAAATATTGTAATACTGTGTAAACATTTTATGTAGTGAATATTAAATACTTAGGTTTATTTATAGACAAGGAATTGAGTTGGAAATTGCATATAAATAATTTAAAGAATAATTTAAATAATGTATTGCGGATAACATATTTCTTAAGGGATTTTTGTCCTGTAGACACTTTAAGGTTAATATATTTCTCACTTGTGCAAAGTAGGTTGGAATATTTGGCGATTTGGGGGGGCACTTATATCAGTAATATTTTGCCATTGATTAAACAACAAAAATGTTTTTTAAAGGTTATTGCTAGGAAGAAGCTCACTGATCGATCTTGGCCTCTGTACTTAGAGCTTAATATATTGCCCCTTAGACATCTTTATGTATATAAGGTACTAGTTATTTTCTTTAAAAGATGTGGAAATATACCTGGTGTTGAAGGATTGTATAGAGAGAGATTAAGAAATAGAAAAAAATATGAGATTCCTAGACCTTTGCTGACATACTATAAAAAAGATATGAATATATTGGTCATAAGCTTTTTAATTCATTGCCTGATAAAATTAAAGAAATTAAAAATTATGATAAATTTAAAAGAGAGATTAGGAAATTGTTATTTGAAATAGATGATGTAGGATTATTGTTCTGATTATATTTTTAAATTGTTTGTTACATTATTATCTCAGCTTATGGTGGTATTATGATTCAGTTGTAGCATATTCGTATTAAAATTCTATTGTTTGTTATCTTTTTGTATTATAAGGTCTATGGTACTTTCTGTTGCCCTTATCCATTTGTATTTGGAATTTGGTACTGTAATTGTAGTGAGTTTACCTTGTTAATATTGTTGTTCTCATTAGATTTATATTATTTTGTTATTGTTGAATTTTTTTTAATTTAGACACAGCCTGAAACTGTTATTTAAGAATGTAGGGTATATTATTTGAATTTGTTATTAATATTTATTATAATCTCGGAGAGATTTTTTTTAGAAGGAAAATGCGGCAATAGCAGGAACTATAGTATATGATGGAGCCCCAAATCAGGCTTGCCTTTGGGGTCCTATTTGTTTCCTCTTTATATATTTGCTATGGAAATATTGATTTATGTAAAATTATTTATTTGTTATTGTGAAACAAGTTAAATGTAATAAAAATCTTTATTATTGTAATCTATGTAGAAACTTTTTTGGAGGAAATAAACATTATGTATTTACGTTAGACTATATGAGTAAAGGCGTTTACTTATCTGAGAAAACAATCAGAAAGTTATTATCATATATTACTTATCATATGAATCTCACATATGAGCCATCAAATTATAATTAAAGTTACAGGCAGTCGAAACCCCATTTACCACATAGTTACAAATAATTTATCGTGTTATCCTTCCACCTAATTATCATCGATAGACTACTTAATGACACGACGTAACTCTCAAATATGCACACAACAATTTAAGTGCGAACGGGCATAAGTATTTAACTAAGCACAATAGTAAGAAATATTACAATTATTTAATCTTAATAAACACAAAGGTAAGCAAATCTTTAATCTTAGTAGACTATCGTTAGTACATCACATTTATAAGTATAATTTAACTATTGTAATTCATGAAATATATAGGTAAGGCTAACTACGTCATAACCACTCTGACATTATCTTTATCAATATGTATTTGGAAATAATGATAGGAACATGCGATTAGAATAATCTCCGAAATAGATTTTTAACTGTTTAAAAAGATTTTGATTTTTATTTTACCACACAAAAATATATTATTAATCTGTTATTCTTTTACGATTCAACTTTATGTTAGTTCTCTATTTAATACATGCTTTCACAAAACATTTTATATAATACTATGATCAAAAGAAGTAAGTTTTATTCATAATATACGAAAACGGTAAAAGTACAGATTGGCAAGACAACTTAAAAAAATATAGATGGATGATAAAATACTATATAAATTGGGACAAAACAGATTATTACAGTAACTAACACGAGTATCGCAAGTATCAATTCACAGAAAGGACATTTTTTCAAAGATTTGCATGAAAACTATAAACTATAAAATATCTATTGGGGAAGTTGGTCTTCTGTATAGTCAGACCATTTAAGCTTAAGTTCTTATTTTTAATTTGTATTTACATTCTTTTTTGTTTTTGATGGTTTTACTACCGCTCAGAGGTATAATAGTCACAAAAGATGTATATTTTTCATATTTCTTTTTCGTATATTTTTCATAGTACAAATATGCTGGAAGCATATTTTCACAAACAGTATCCATGTGAAAGATCCACAAAAACCTCCATCAACATCCCTTAGTTTTTACTTTATCCACCATATATTTATTTAACTAAATGTTCATGTTTATTTATACCACCGATTATATTTTTAGTAACATTAGGGGTTGAGTAACAACTCTTTATGATTAAGGTATAGGAGTGGGCTAGTTAAAAACTTCAAATTCAATATGAAAAATGTTACCAGATTTGTTATGATCTTATTTTATGATTTTAAATAACTCGAAGTAGCCATTTTCTATATTCTTAACTCATCCCTGAATTAAATTATGTGTGAATTATTTCATATTTACAATTAAAAAATTGCACGCCCATCTTAAAATGTGTACGTAAATGGACAGTAGTATTTAAACATTATAACTTTTGTGAGGGATGTATAATCGAATTAAAAAAAAACTATTGGTAAGGATAGTTTTAATATTTTGTAGTACATATGTCCAAGCTAAATGCTGTTTCTCAATTATTTAATATACACTAAGTGTCAAAATGTTTGGTTGGTCCTCACAGTTAGATAAATATTCATGTTTTATCGAGTCATAGACTGTTGGATTAAGTAGACCTAAATCAATCAATAAATGATGGATCCATTAATCGTTCACTTAGATGAATAATACGCATGAAGTTGAATTGGCACTGAGGAATTGGGTAAAGCTCTCAATATACGTCAGATGGCTTTCAATCACTGAGGATAAAGGAAGACGGAGAAGGAATGGAGAACTTTCCTTCTTTTCAAACTTAATCGTGTAATACTAATAATAAAACACACACATACACACACACACACACACACACACACACACACACACACACACACACACACACACACACACACACACACACACACACACACACACACACACACACACACACACACACACACACACACACACACACACACACACACACACACACACACACACACACACACACACACACACACACACACACACACACACACACACACACACACACACACGCACACGCACACGCACACGCACACGCACACGCGCACACGCACACGCACACGCACACGCACGCACACACACACACACACACACACACACACACACACACACACACACACACACACACACACACACACACACACACACACACACACACACACACACACACACACACACACACACACACACACACACACACACACACACACACACACACACACACACACACACACACACACACACACACACACACACACACACTAAGAGGACACTAATTAGATATTATGAACTGTGTTTTTCTCAGTAGCTTAAAGAATAACAGTTTGTTTTAGTTTTACTGCAATAATTTATTTTGAATAAATAAGTGTTGTTGATTAAGTTCACAAAACAATTCTATTTAACTATTATTACATATATTACTTTATTTAATATTTTATTGAATAATACAATTTATTCTATTAATAATACAGTATTGCTTTTTACACCCTTTAGATAATGGCTATTTGAGAAGAAAACTAAACTCATATACTGTACTATATACAAGGTGGTTGGCTCTTGGTGTGAACGTTTTTAAGGGATAATAACATAATGTAAACGAAACACAATGTTGTACATATAAAACTATAACTCTCAACATTGGCTTGGAAATGAATTAAGTTTTTATATATAAAAAAAACAAAAAAAAAAAAAAACAGTATTTTGTACAGAAATTTACTATTCTTCGGCAACCCAAAATCATATAACCAAAAGTGACATGATTTTCAGATTTACCATTAAATTTGATATCTGGAAAAGTCAACATTTTAAATAGTTATATTATAAAATTGATCCTTAGGCCAAGTCGAATTGTAACGTTGTTAAGTTAAAAAAAATATCAAAGATAATTGAACCAATTATATTCATAACACCCTGTATACAAGAAGGGGTCAAGTTACATTAAAAAACTTTGACATTTAATAAGATTTAAAGTGATATGCCACATGGTTATGGTTTAGCATTCAGTAAGCCACTTTTAGCAGTCACAAAATTATAATACATAACTAATTAAAAATTAAATATCTAAAAATCAATAGTAACAGTGAACTTTGATTTTCATCTATTGTAATTGTGTCTTTCGATAAATAATTAAAGATTATGAAATGTAAGGCAGTTTGAAATACTTTGTGGATGATAGTGACAGATAAATGTCAACTTCTTATCAATTATTCCTTTGTCATCTGCTTCCCCAGAATGGTGCATTCATTCCTTATCAGGTTTTGTTAACCAGTGCCCACACGAATCTGCTCAAATTAGTCAACTGTATGCTGCCATTGAGTTTACAACAAGTGTGTATGCAGATATGCATTTTGTGTACGGTTTTTGTAACAGCAATGTGCTTGCCGCTAGAAGATAGTAAGCTCATCGATACCCTAGTCACCGAACACCTAGCTCGGCAGTGTTTACGAGGCTACATCCGTGACTAGTGGAGAGGGGCACTGTGTTTAAATTTTCTAATGAGGTAGGCAATATTATTAATGACGTAGAAGTGGAAGATTTGGTTCTTGATAGTGTTATAAATAATCCAGAAACTAGGAGCCGGCAGGTTACTCGAGAAGTTCGTCTATCAAAGTGGAAGATTTTGGACATTTTAACAGAAACAAACTTAGTGCATAGCATTTCACTTTAGTTCAGGCAACTGACTTTGCTCCTAGAGTTGAGTTTTGTCACTGACTATTGCAATCAAACTGAGCAGTACAACTTAAAAAATATATTGTGAAGTTATGAATCTTCGTTTACAAGAGAAGGGTTATATACCAGCCACAATTAGCATTTATGGGCAGAAAAAATCCTTAAGCTACAAGGGAAAGATCCGGCTAATATGACGACACATTTTTGAATAAACCTTAAACAGAGAAACTTACTTGCAGTTTCTTCAGCACAATCTCCCGGGTTTCTTAGAGGATCTTGACTGTTGATACCATTCAAAGAGACGGGATAAGTTACCAACAAGAGTGCGCTCCCTCACACTTCAGCAATGACGTATATGAATGGTTGTCACTGAACTATCCAATACTACCTTACCCCTATGGATTTTTTCGTGTAGGGGTACATTAAAGACGAGGTATACTCTACAACAGTGAACTCAGAACTAGAATTCTGAGACGCATTTGGGAAATGTCGCCAAACATTACCTTTTAAAGTTTCAGTTGGAGTAATGAGGAAAAGAGCAAGAGCTTGCATTAGGAAACGAGGCAGGCAGTTTGATAATGATATGTGGAGTTTTAAAACTGTTTTGAGAATTGCCTCTTTTACCATTAATAGCTCTATTGTATTGTACAAATGTGTCTCTATTGTACTACTAATAATAAAAACAATGTTATGATGGCCTTTACTGCATTTCTTACATCAAGTCCAGCTGTAGTGCGTCTTACTATTAATTCAAAGTTGGTCACCGAGTACCAAACCGTAATCATGTGGCATACCAATTCAAAGCTTATTAAATTACAAAGTTTTTAATTTAACTTAACCCCTTTTTGTGTATAGGATTTTATGAAAATAATTGGTTCAATTATATTTGATAATTTTTAAACTTAGCAATGTTACACTTCGAATTGGCCTAAGGATCAACTTTATTGTATGACCATTTAAAATAATGACTGTTGCAGATAGACAATTTAATGGGAAATCAGAAAATGACATCATTTTTGGTCATATGATTTTGGGTTGCCGAGGAATAGCAAAGTTCTGTACAAAAACACTAGTTTTTCAGAAAAACTGAAATTAATTTATTTCCAAGCCAATTTTGAGAGTTAGACTTTTATATGTACACCATTGTGTTACATTTAAATTATATTAAGACCCCTTAAAAACCTACACACCAAGAGCCAACCACCATGTATTTTTAGTACCATACTGTGATGGGAATTTTTAAATTTTGTAATTTCAATTTAAAAATGTCAGTTATAGTTACCATTGAATCAGGTATAGCCAAACTTACTCAACCAGAGAAAAAAGACATCTGCCAACCAACACTGCCCACTCACTAGAACTACACACCCAAAACAAAAATAGTCTATTATTTACATTGTATACAAAATTAATAATTTGATAGTAATTTATAATACTGTTACAGGGTTGTAAATGACTTAAGTATACTATCATACCATTTAAGTTTAGTAAACACAGCAATATAAACGTCTTTCATTAGGTTGTTTATTTAACTAACAACCAAATTAATATAAAGGTAGTCTAATATTCAGTAATATTATTTATTTCGTACCATATATTGAATAAATTAACCGAAGTAAATAAAACAAACACAATGAATAGGCTAAATGTTCTTATAAGGTATGCTTGTAGTGACTCTTCTAGGGGAGATAAAATGTAGCAATAGGCGTGCGTGACGTGTAATTGTTACGTAGGGAGTAGGGCGACCTAAGGGTGAGGGGCATTGTTGGGGACACTGATTGTCAGCCCACTGTCAGTCAATGTCAGGGCTATTGTCATCGCAACCCACACCAGACTGTCACATTCTCGATTCTATACTTAAAAAATGGCCGTTTGTTAAGATATTAATACACACTCAGGGTGTTCCAAAGTCGACCATCTAACTTCTAAAGAACGTTAATTTTGAGGTTATTAAAATTATGAAACCAGCTGTTATGTGAATCTTTTCAAACAAAATAAAAGTATATAATGTACACATCACTCTCGTGATACACGTCTGACCACGTTAAGAATGAACGTGGAAAAACATACTGTACTAGATGACGACCAATACACCAGTAACAACAAGGCACAAGATAGAAAAGTAACCATATTCATGCATGAAACAATTAATAATAGTTCAAACAGAAGATATGCTCTAATAAAGATATAAATAACTGAAACAATTAACATATCTGTGCAGAGCAATAATAACTAGAATAAAATTATGATTAATAATTAAATATGAGACATTAATTAACCATTAACAGACATGAATAATTAGATTGTAGTCAATAGTACAATATTCAAACAGTTTGACTGTAATAATTGATGATTATTTTTTAAGTAGGGGAAATATGTTTACGCACTGAGTGTGGGACTCGCCCCTAAGAATAACTCTGAGGAGCTGCGCTAACTCATGAGTACTCTTCTAATATAATAATTAATGTTAATAACAATAATAATTTAACAACAATAACAGGGAAAACAACAGAAACTGTGTACAGCTTTTAAGTAGAACATAAGTTTTAAGACAGACAGACTATAAATAAGAGTAACAGCATATATAAATATGCTAACCACCTAACCTAACCTAAACCACCCACCCACCCATACACATACAGTGGTATTAACCCACCCACCCACCCACACACGTACAGTGGTATTGACCCACCCACCCACCTATACACATACAGTGGTATTGACCCACCCGCCCACCCGTACACGTACAGTGGTATTATACCCATACACGTAACTGCAAATATAAGGCACTGCGTATCATTAATCAGCTGTTTTATATCCAATTCATGTGAACAATGCGTCAGCAGTTTGTTATTAAATAATTATTTATAAAATAGAATGGAAAATATTTCCACAAAACAAATTCATAAAAGTTGCTCAAATTGGTTGCTCAAAAAAAAATCACGGCCTACAACATTGTAATACAGTTCGATGAACTCGTTCAAAAATATTTACATTCCCCTGAATTCTTGCTGCAGCTTCTATAATTCTGCCAACCAAGTCTATTAACTCTCCACTGTTGTGCCGTGCACCACTCCTTTCAAGTACCCCCCACAGAATAAAGTCAAATGGTTTGAGGTCAGGGGATCTGGCAGGCCTACGTATAGGCCCACCACGTCCCATCCACCTCTGTTCAAATGCAACATTTACGTAGTCTCTGACGCCCATTCCAAAATGAGCTGGAGCTACTTAATGTTGAGACCACATATCATGTCTGATATGAAGTGGCACATTTGCTTATCATCCATGGAATATGTGCCTGGGTACAGAGGGGCATGAAATCAGTTAGGTAAAATGAAGGGCCCTTTTAAAAGATATTCAAGCTTGTTTTGATTGCCATTAGCCAAGAAATAAAATTTCTAATTTCACATGCAGTTTACAGATTCCTCACTTGTATCGTTTTTCATGTTTATATTGATTAAAAACTTAGCTGTTTAATTAAACAAAAAACAATATTACTGTATTAAAACAAATTGTTGACACCAACAGCTAATGCTTACTTTTCCTTATATCAACAATTCGTTACAAATAAACAGCTGATTCATAGTTGAAATTAAATAGTTCATAAATCGCCGAATCATTGTTAACTTAGGTTGATATAAATCAGCTCATTAATGATACGCAGTGCCTCATATTTGCAGTTAAACTATTTTAGGTACGCATTGTTGTATTATGGAAATAAAATTGATTTACAAATATTGTCACACCTGAGTTATTTATTATTCGATTTCAGTAAATAAGGTGTTGTTTGATTTGTCTCTTGATTGTGCATCTTTTCTTGACTTTTAAATTTTTTATAGTTATAATGTTTTTCGTGAAATTTGACACTAAAAAATTTAAAAGGCAGCTATTTTGACATGAATTTATTTACTGCCTTGGTATTTTACTCTCTTATTTTAACTGTTAAGCTACACATGTGTACTTAATTTGAAGTTCCTACCTTAAATAGTTCCTACCTTAACAAGCTTAAAAATAACTTAAAAAAACGAATGTATTTAAAAAAAAATTACACTTAAAAAACCAAACAGGTCTAACCTCACAGGCAATCTAGTGTATTTTTCCAAGATTATTTTTAACGTGGTCAGACTTTGGCTTACGAGCTCTTTATTAATTAGATATTTTGAGTTGATACATCTTCATTGGAATATGATTGATAACATTAATATACTAATTAATGGTCATAAGTAAAATTGTAAAAATGCTTCAAGCTTTAGTATGTTAAAAACCAAAATTAAAATAACTTACAATTAACTTTTCCGGTGATTAATTTGTATAATTGATTATTTTACCATACATATACAGTGATGTTGGCCTTTTTGTCCACCCATACAGGAACTGGGTGTTGAACCACCCATATAAGTATTATGGTGATAACCCACCCACTCACCTATGCACGTACTGTGGCGATGGCCCATACAACCACCCATACAAGTAATATATTTTAACAGAAAAATTAGTAATATATTCAGAGGGGTCTTCCAGCCTTGTTTCAGTTTAGAAGTTTTTTAGAAGCCTCTATATAAATAAAAAATAACTAAACATAGTATAAATTGTAGTAGATATTTTACTAAATACCTACATAATGGGAACAATCTTAACTTAGTAACACAAGCGGACAGCAAAAACAACAAATATTAATATAAAACTATGTCGTAAGGAGTGTGATCACTTCACATGTGAATTTTATAGCCAATTGTTGGTGCCAAGCTCTCCTGTAACAAGGAACCCCCATTCCTCCCTCAGGTCAACAGGACATCAGTACACCCCAAGTGTTAAAACAACACTAGCACAAAGAAGGAAAACATTGTTCAGTTTAGTATGTGTCCCTCAAAGAATATCGTGTGCCAAACATAAATATTATAAATAAGGTAGGATGGAAAATCAGACATAACAATTACTATAAATATCTAGTTTTAAAACTTCTCTTCACTAAAAGAGGTATAGAGTACTAATATACAAAATATAGATTATAAGGATTATGTATCATAGCCTATCAAAGTTAGTCATGTGTATAGTCAACAGTGCTGCAAACAAAGTCCATCTGGCTTTGACATTATCACTTTGCATAACAAGTTTTGTTTATTTTTTCCTGTCCATGTTGAAAGATAAAAATAATCCAAAATGCCTATCACATTCTTAAGCTATTTTATTATATTTTTAATCATTATATGCACTAGAATGGAAAATATTTCAAATCAAATAAAAAATATTTTCGGAATGAAACTTTTCTTGTAATTATATTTGGCGGTAAAATGAGAACATGTTTTTTTGCTTATAAGATTACAAAAATACTCTCTTTAGTGAAGAAAGAAATTAATTTTTCCATAATTTTTTTGAATTAAATATTGATTACTTAACAACAATTCATGAATTCCTTGCATGGGCTTCGTAATAGTATACAAGGAGTCGTTCATAAGTATTGACGTTTAAAAATAACATGTGATGTTTTCCTAGTAACATGCCAGTGTTTCCTAGTCTACATGATGGAAGTTAAAATATTGACACAGCACTGGCAGGAATCGAGGCCACCGTTGTTGAGAATAGATGAGGTCAATTCATATAATATTTGATAGTTTTAATAGCTAGTTTTAAATTCAGCTTTAATACTTATTATGAAAATCAACTTTTTCAATGATGGAATAATGCATTTTCTAAAAAAAACTAAATAGCTTTAAAAAATTAAAACCTCCATCATTCACATCTCGTTATTTCTAAATACTATGTTATACTAAAAATCACTCCTAATTGCATGCTAATATTTCATGTATTTCATGTCTTCCTATTTTTACCAAACTTTTAATTTCAATTACAAATTTATAAAGAGCTTATCATAGGGTATGGACTGAAGAATTCCTAGAATAATCATCCTTAAACTATTAATACTGTCATACACATAAAAGCAACACGTTGACGTGAAAAACTAACAGTGTTATCCCAGGAAGCGTTACATACTGGAACATATAGACGGATTACCGTTTAACGAACGTCAATCCTCAAAGGACTAAGCAGTTTCAGTTCCACTTTATTTAATCCGAATCAACACAAAACCGTTAAGTCAAAGGTTAAGTATATCATGACTAAGAGATTTAAAACGACACATCCTGTGACACCGACTTTGATCTATTATATTTAATCTTATCCATTCTGATAGAAGTTAAAAATTATATTAAATGGCTAACTGGTGGCAACTTAATGTTTTGGGTTTTTAATTTTAGAGAAGTTATTTATTGCTGTAAAACTACGAGTTACAACAAATAACAGCTACAGTTCCAGAGGACCTTCATTCAGCCTGACAAATCAAACAATAGGCAATCTTAGCTTTCGATTATTTAACAACAGCCAACAGAAGATTCACTTTGATTTGAAAAAGTGGAAAGTATTGAATTTAATAAACGGTTCTATTTACTTAATGTAAGAGATAGTTTAGATGTTAAACTAGACACAGAGAATAAATGAACAGAGAGCATCTAGTTGTGTGCTAAATGTGTGCCGAGTGGTTATTTCTACAGTTTACCATGCGGACGGCAGGGCCAGCACCTTGTCAGTCCCCCCACCCTCGTAAATACTAACGTAGTAATCATACTACAGGTTTACAAAGCTGCACTTTAGCTGTAATATATTTATAACTCCCACTGAGGCATTCACTGCGACATCTGTTTATTTTTTCTGTGTGGTTTAGCAAACACTTTATTGATGGTCATTTCACTGAGTCCACCTCATTGGTTCACCTTTCTTCCTTGTTACAAACCGACTCAACAAGATGATAGCCCACTGCCTGTTCAGTCAATACAATGAGTAACTTCTAGCATAATTATTGGTTTTTAAGCCCTCCAGACGCTTTAAAATCCTACAGGCCATTATTGTATTACTTTGACTATTACTGTAGATACTATCACTTACTAATATTTGCGCATATTAGTCTTATTATTTTCAAACGAAATTGTTATAGTTTAATAATGAATATTCATTATAATCATAAAGAAGAATATAATCAGGTAGTATTCGTTATTATCTTAGAACTTATACATAAAAGCTTATTGACCTTACAGTTTGTTACAAAATACATTTGAAATACTCAGTGTTACAAAAAAATTTTGAAATTTGAATTTTTAATATTGTATTTTAAACAATTACAAAAACAATTACACGCACGCACGCACGCACACACGCACGCACACACACACACACACACACACACACACACACACACACACACACACACACACACACACACACACACACACACACACACACACACACACACACACACACACGCGCGCACGCACGCACGCACGCACGCGCACACACACACACGCGCACACACACACACATGTTAGTGTGTTCCAGAATACACAAATGCTGTAAAAGCACCCCAATCTGGTATTGCTTCCCAAAAATAATTTGTGTCAGTAATTTGTAACTGTTAGATAGAAAGATGACCCACCCACCCACCCATACACGTACAGTGAAAGTGACCCACCCACCCATCACGTACAGTGGAAGTGACTCGCCCACACATACATGTACAGTGGTATTGACCCACCCGTTCACCCATATAAGTACAGTGGTATTGACCCACCCGGCCACTTCTACACGTACAGTGGTATTGACCCACCCACCCACCCATACACGTACAGTGGTATTGACCCACCCGCCCCCTCCTTTGTGAACTTTTGTTATTTATTATTGGCTTATTCGATAGTCTTATAAACTAATTTTCAATATTTTCATGTGTTGTTTATGTAATGTAACAAAATTAAATGCGAAATAAATTATTTATATGAACACTTCAATGAGTTTGATCTAACAATTAAAACTTGGCAAACAGTTTTGCAAAAAGACACATAACTGACGTAGTACACACAAATAAAACAACGTTATAATAATATATGCATTTGATTATTTAACAGAAATAAGTTGACTATTTATAAATGGTTTCGTATATTGGATGGCCTCAACAAATACCTATTACTGTAATAAAAACCATACATCTTTTTCTTTTTGTGAAACAGTTAACAAATTTTAATGTTGTCTGAAGAAAAACATATTGTTGCCTTTTCTTATCTATATATTTCATAGTAAATCAGGAAAGCATATAACTTGAAACAACGCATATAGACTGCATAACATTCAAACGTTGAGAGTGATTTGAAAAATGCTTTTATTTATGTGGCGAAGTTAGGACTATTTAGTCCTCTCTACCACTTAACCACAAAGTAAGTGATACATTACTTACAGTGAAGCATACATTAGTATGGAGTTGAGGAAAACTTTGCTTTTACACAATTGCCACTAGTTTTAAAAACAATCACACTAGTATAAACACATTCACATAAATGCACACACACACACACACACACACACATGTAGTTCAGAATACCTATTACTGAACGTAATAGTATATTTCAATACTATAATAAAAATATAGCCTTTTAACATTTTTGTTGAATAACACATGTATATAATATATTTTCAACTTTCAAATCAACTTTAAAAATTAAATTATGTTTTTTAAACTTTTAGAGTAGGTAATTTATTTTCGTTAAGAATAATTGGTATACTAAAGTCCATAACAGTCAATAGCTTTAAATATTCAAATTAAAGCAGTAGATATTTGTATCCAGGGCAAATATAGGGGTGGAATAAAATTGAATTGGTACTGTGGGATTGGGAAAAGCTCTCTATATACGATAGACTTCGTTCAATCATTGGGGATAAAGGAGAACGCACCATGTTCAAGCGGTATTTTATTGTATTGTAAAACTTAAATAATGTTGTAATTATGTAATAGATAAAATTACGAATTAAATACCTTACTTATGAGTGTATGGGGTAGTGGGTGGACACGAGGATGACATGACTACTTTTGGGGAAGGAAGTAATTATTTATTTTGAGATTAAAATGGATTTTGCTATACATACTTTATATGGGTGAAGTAATTTTATTCAATTAAGGCCGTTGTACCCTCTGGTCAAGCCCACTGGCAAATTCAGTCATAGTACTAATTACACACTCATAACGACATGGCGTTGAGACTAGAAAATAAGTCCTTATTTTGAATTTATTCCAAATATATAAAATCTAAGTATCACACTCTATCTAATCACTGTATTTCAAAACCACTAAACTTCCGAGGCTAAAACGTTGTAGGATGATTTATCTTATATTGAATATGTACAATATAAAGGCATTTTGACAAATTCTTCGCAGTTCTGAAATGTCAGCCTTTTTAGTTTTTAGAACAACAGCCTTGCACTTTGAAGGACAACTGTAGAATTATAGCAATCTTTACATCGTTTATTGCTATTCACTTTCAATTGCACTAAAAGCAGACTTATAGATTTTCCTAGTCAATAAAACATTGTTACTTAGAAAAACAACCTGATTTAAAACGTTAAATTTCCAAACTCATATGAAAATAGGTATGAAAATAAAAAAAACTCATCGTCTATGGATGAACATGGTTAGAAACATGATACTCCAATGATTCATACACAATCATCCTTATTTGTGCCCTCTAAAAGTAGACCTACACATTTTTCTAGACTACAAAACGTTGTTTTCTAGGATAAAACCTACTTTCAACTGGAACATTTCAAAACTCATTTGAATTCAACCATAGTCTGCTCATAGGACATGGCAAAACCTGCCTTTATGAGATACTTCTTCTGTGTCTGATAACTTTGGGTTTTACAGATTTACAAAGTATATGAAGATGACCTTTGATACGGAGGGTCTCCTTATAATGTAAATGTTCAATATGGGTTGGAAAAAATAGCCTTTTCATTAGTTTTCATTGTGAAATATCTCAAGTAATTTCAGGTAACTCTGACTCGATAGCACTAATTTGTACCCTCCTAAAGTAGACTAAGGGGGGTGTCTAGACTATAAAACTGTTATATTGGAGAGCTACGTTTTCATACTATCCAATGAGAACATTTAAAATTGACCGAAATAGAGCAATAACTTTACCAATGGGCATGGCCAAACCCTGTGAAAAACATATTTGTTTTAGCCTGATCATCAACTTTATATGTCGAGATTGACCAGAAACGTAACACAAAAGCACATATACTGTGCAATATTGTTGTATGGTGATGCTGCCTGATGAGATTTAATTCATGAAGAGACGATGCTTAAGGCCGAGCTTTTATACTGATGTGATGGGTTAGAAGAAACCTCAGTTGGAAGGATTAGCGAGCGTAGAGAACCAACCTGTAGAGAAGCACGGGTTCTACCTGGGTATACAAAACGTGCTCGTCTTCTATTCATATCGTTTCTGTAGCCCCCGGTTTTGTGAACACTTATTTAAAGTTAGGTAATTTGGCAAGCAATTAGAGTAAAGAATCCTTCCGTAAAATTACATTTACAAATAAAAAAGTTGTCTTACTTTACCAGGTGAAGTTACGGCTAAGGGGTGACTTCAGACCCCTCTCTAACACTTAATCTTGGGACCAACGGCTTAAGGGTGACTTCAGAACCACCACCAGTCACCGGGCAGGCGGGCTGCGTGCAAGGACGGGATCGCTCAGACGGAACAGCCACGCTCATGTTGCTTGACTCATCTTGCGATAATATCGGAACCCTCTGATTAAAGCCACTGGCAAATTCAGTCATAGTACTAATTATATACTCATAACGACATGGCGTTGAGACTGGAAAATAAAGCCTTATTTTGAATTATCAATCAATTGAATTAACTCTATTCCATTTCTGATACCTAGTTGATCTTTCACAGATAAAATATATTGGTATTTGTACTGGAATATTGTGAAGGATAACTCCTAATGATTACCTCCTTCAAAAGTACGTGACTTTTTCTATCGATTGAGCTTCTAGTACACCAGCAAGGAGGTTAAAACACTTATTAATAGTTGGTTTTTTAAAAAAAACTTCATTCGCCAGTTCACATGGGCTTGCAAGCCTGCGTGTGAAATTTATTCAACGAGTGAAATGCCGACTTTTGGCTCAGTGGCGATTCGAACCTTGGACCTTGCCTTCCGCTGAGCCACCCCGCTGGCAAAGATAGATGATATGTTTCCTGAAACTGCTCATAAAGTGGATATCATATTAAAACTTTATTAACAATTTATTAAAAGTTCATTAAAATTTTGTTATTTTAAATTAAGGAATTGCGTTGTTATTGCCTTGAAAAAAGCTGACAACAATCAACGGATGTAGTGTAATTATATACAACATTAATAGCAGCTAAATAATTGACAGATTTTTCCAAAAAACGGATGAATTTCTGCTTTAAAAAATCTATTTACTAAGTGGTCCTACTTTTTAATTTAAAACCAAACTATTTAGATGGACAATATAAATGCGGTTTATTTTAACGAAATAAACTTGCTCATGTTAAATGGTTTATCAAATCTAAAATAATGTTAGTGGTATTATTATTGGATATTAAACCCTTGTTAAGGGCTAGAATTACATACAATTTTAATATTTGAGATTAAGATAAACTTATTGAATCATTATACTCTTAGTTTCTATTCTCTCATACTATGTTTATTTGGAGGATTAAAGACATATTATTTGCTATTAATTGATTTTATTCCTTAAAACGTAAAAAATATCAGAGGTACAAATAAAATAAAAGTTAAATAGTATCTTTAAACCATAAAAGGAATTGTTCCGTGCCAAAAGGCCATCTTTAAATGATAAGTGTTGGACAGAATCATTTTATTGGCTGTATTCGAAGTCATTGTTTATTTCATAGCACCGTTTGAACATTGTTGGTAAGGAAAGGATAAATTTATAGTTCTTGTTAGTTTAACACGTTAGAGAGCGTGACTGCGCACAATTTAGAGTAAATCACAAAACACACGTGATGTACGTCGTGCCTGGAACAGCCACTTTACGTTCACCAGATTGCCTGCTCTGTCAATGACTGTTGTATTTGACACGTGAGGGAGCTGTCTGACCACACTTTTGAGTAAATCACAACAACAAATCACATAGCAAATTACGTATATGTCCTGCTTGCCACAATCTCTTAATAGGATTGCCACACGTTTACAAGATTGCCCGCTTTGCCGATGACTGTTGTAACACCAATATCACGTGAGGAGCTTGCCTGTGCACACATTACGTATGTCGGGGCTGGAACAACCACTTAAGTAGGGACACATTCACTAGATTACCCGCTTGGCCGATGACTGCTGTATCACCTTTGATACGTGAGGGAGCTTGCCTGTGCACACTTTACGTATGTCGGGGCTGGAACAACCACTTAAGTAGGGACACATTCACTAGATTACCCGCTTGGCCGATGACTGCTGTACCACCTTTGATACGTGAGGGAGCTTGCCTGTGCACACTTTACGTATGTCGGGGCTGGAACAACCACTTAAGTAGGGACACATTCAATAGATTGCCCGCTTTGCCGATGACTGCTGTACCACCTTTGATACGTGAGGGAGCTTGCCTGTGCACACTTTACGTGTGTCGGGTCTGGAACAACCACTTAAGAAGGGACACATTCACTAAATTGCCCGCTTTGCCGATGACTGTTGTACCACCTTTGACACGTGAGGGAGCTTGCCTGTGCACACTTTACGTATGTCGGGGCTGGAACAACCACTTAAGTAGGGACACATTCACTAGATTACCCGCTTGGCCGATGACTGCTGTACCACCTTTGATACGTGAGGGAGCTTGCCTGTGCACACTTTACAGAGCTAGCTTTGTCGGCTAAGTTTATTAGATTGCCCACTTTATTCATACACGTTGTGTTACCTTTAAATGAATCACAATATAAACGTTATGTACATCATGCCTATCACAACGGCTCATTATTCATTTATTAACTTACGAACGATACGTTCACCAGAACCTGCTTTGACCATGACTGTTGTGTCACCTTTAAGGCTAAACTTACAATAAGTGAACCATTATCATTACAATTTGTTATTTAGGTGCCGAATATGGATCTTAAATAATATTCAGGCTTTAGTTTTGTTTTTTATATTCATAAGGCTTGGGACTGCGTGCATCACTTACTTCTTCTGACTAGCTATAGAATATACGCTGTTCAGATTGCACCTTATAGTGGATATGATCTTACTTTTCTCATCTTGGCAGTTTGTTTGTGTGGACAGCAGAGCATAGGTTTAAATCATTGTCACCGGGTGTACCTTAATGCTAATTTTTTTAGCCAATTGGTTTTTTTCCTTTATTTGTTTATGCAGACCTATTCACATTGAGATATCATTTCCGGAAATGAATTAACCGGGGAATCGAACACTTAGTTAAACGTACCAAATCACATGGTCTTAATGCTGCCTGTAGAGAATGTATTTAGACTCTCTCAGAATATTCTAGTAAAGTTTTGTTAACAATCGAGCTTGGTTCACATTGTTGTTGGAGGCATTTCTGTTTGAGCGGAGGAATCTATGACGGTTTCTGAGATGTGGTCCGGGTTTAGGCTCGAAGAAATGAATAAGTTAGAAAATGAACTAATTTATAATAATCAAACTATTTATTTAAATTATAATATTCTTTACTATAATAAGTTGGATTTTCTTCTTTAGTTCTATATTTCAAGTTTCTGAAAATGAGCCTTTGCTATAATTTCTCTTTTGAAGTACTAGGGTAAAATGTAAAAAAGGCCTTATTAGTCTTAACGTCGACTTTTCAAATAACACCTTTTCTACATAAAGTTACTATTATTTTTACTACTATTATATTAATTTTATTCGTAAAACAAAAAACTTCGGATTAAAACCCCCGATGAAAATATATAAACACGGGGTTGTGAAGTTTACTTTAACAGTTTGCTGATCGTTTAAGTAAACTTCACAACCCCATGTTTACATGTTAACATCGTGTGTTTTATCACCTACAAGAGCAGTGATCATACTTTTACCGAGACTATGTGCATCACTGCTCTTGTAGGTGATAAAACACATGATGTTAATATATAAACACGGGGTTGTGAAGTTTACTTAAACGATCATACTATTACCGAGACTATGTGCATCATTGCTCTTGTAGGTGATAAAACACATGATGTTAATATATAAACACAGGGTTGTGAAGTTTACTTAAACGATCATACTATTACCGAGACTATGTGCATCATTGCTCTTGTAGGTGATAAAACACACGATGTTAACATGTAAACACGGGGTTGTGAAGTTTACTTAAACGATCATATTTTTACCGAGACTATGTGCATCATTGCTCTTGTAGGTGATAAAACACACGATGTTAACATGTAAACACGGGGTTGTGAAGTTTACTTAAACGATTATACTATTACCGAGACTATGTGCATCACTGCTCTTGTAGGTGATAAAACACACGATGTTAACATGTAAACACGGGGTTGTGAAGTTTCCTTAAACGATTATACTATTACCGAGACTATGTGCATCACTGCTCTTGTAGGTGATAAAACACACGATGTTAACATGTAAACACGGGGTTGTGAAGTTTCCTTAACGATTATACTATTACCGAGACTATGTGCATCACTGCTCTTGTAGGTGATAAAACACACGATGTTAACATGTAAACACGGGGTTGTGAAGTTTCCTTAAACGATTATACTATTACCGAGACTATGTGCATCACTGCTCTTGTAGGTAATAAAACACACGATGTTAACATGTAAACACGGGGTTGTGAAGTTTCCTTAAACGATTATACTATTACCGAGACTATGTGCATCACTGCTCTTGTAGGTGATAAAACACACGATGTTAACATGTAAACACGGGGTTGTGAAGTTTCCTTAAACGATTATACTATTACCGAGACTATGTGCATCACTGCTCTTGTAGGTGATAAAACACACGATGTTAACATGTAAACACGGGGTTGTGAAGTTTCCTTAAACGATTATACTATTACCGAGACTATGTGCATCACTGCTCTTGTAGGTGATAAAACACACGATGTTAACATGTAAACACGGGGTTGTGAAGTTTCCTTAAACGATTATACTATTACCGAGACTATGTGCATCACTGCTCTTGTAGGTGATAAAACACACGATGTTAACATGTAAACACGGGGTTGTGAAGTTTCCTTAAACGATTATACTATTACCGAGACTATGTGCATCACTGCTCTTGTAGGTGATAAAACACACGATGTTAACATGTAAACACGGGGTTGTGAAGTTTCCTTAAACGATTATACTATTACCGAGACTATGTGCATCACTGCTCTTGTAGGTGATAAAACACACGATGTTAACATGTAAACACGGGGTTGTGAAGTTTCCTTAAACGATTATACTATTACCGAGACTATGTGCATCACTGCTCTTGTAGGTGATAAAACACACGATGTTAACATGTAAACACGGGGTTGTGAAGTTTCCTTAAACGATTATACTATTACCGAGACTATGTGCATCACTGCTCTTGTAGGTGATAAAACACACGATGTTAACATGTAAACACGGGGTTGTGAAGTTTACTTAAACGATTATACTATTACCGAGACTATGTGCATCACTGCTCTTGTAGGTGATAAAACACACGATGTTAACATGTAAACACGGGGTTGTGAAGTTTACTTAAACGATCATACTATTACCGAGACTATGTGCATCACTGCTCTTGTAGGTGATAAAACACACGATGTTAACATGTAAACACGGGGTTGTGAAGTTTACTTAAACGATCATACTATTACCGAGACTATGTGCATCACTGCTCTTGTAGGTGATAAAACACACGATGTTAACATGTAAACACGGGGTTGTGAAGTTTACTTAAACGATCATACTATTACCGAGACTATGTGCATCACTGCTCTTGTAGGTAATAAAACACACGATGTTAACATGTAAACACGGGGTTGTGAAGTTTACTTAAACGATCATACTATTACCGAGACTATGTGCATCACTGCTCTTGTAGGTAATAAAACACACGATGTTAACATGTAAACACGGGGTTGTGAAGGTTACTTAAACGATTATACTTTTACCGAGACTATGTGCATCACTGCTCTTGTAGGTAATAAAACACACGATGTTAACATGTAAACACGGGGTTGTGAAGTTTACTTAAACGATCATACTATTACCGAGACTATGTGTATCACTGCTCTTGTAGGTGATAAAACACACGATGTTAACATGTAAACACGGGGTTGTGAAGTTTACTTAAACGATTATACTATTACCGAGACTATGTGCATCACTGCTCTTGTAGGTGATAAAACACACGATGTTAACATGTAAACACGGGGTTGTGAAGTTTACTTAAACGATTATACTATTACCGAGACTATGTGCATCACTGCTCTTGTAGGAGATAAAACACACGATGTTAACATGTAAACACGGGGTTGTGAAGTTTACTTAAACGATTATACTATTACCGAGACTATGTGCATCACTGCTCTTGTAGGTGATAAAACACACGATGTTAACATGTAAACACGGGGTTGTGAAGTTTACTTAAACGATTATACTATTACCGAGACTATGTGCATCACTGCTCTTGTAGGTGATAAAACACACGATGTTAACATGTAAACACGGGGTTGTGAAGTTTACTTAAACGATTATACTATTACCGAGACTATGTGCATCACTGCTCTTGTAGGTGATAAAACACACGATGTTAACATGTAAACACGGGGTTGTGAAGTTTACTTAAACGATTATACTATTACCGAGACTATGTGCATCACTGCTCTTGTAGGTGATAAAACACACGATGTTAACATGTAAACACGGGGTTGTGAAGTTTACTTAAACGATTATACTATTACCGAGACTATGTGCATCACTGCTCTTGTAGGTGATAAAACACACGATGTTAACATGTAAACACGGGGTTGTGAAGTTTCCTTAAACGATTATACTATTACCGAGACTATGTGCATCACTGCTCTTGTAGGTGATAAAACACACGTTGTTAACATGTGAACACGGGGTTGTGAAGTTTACTTAAACGATTATACTATTACCGAGACTATGTGCATCACTGCTCTTGTAGGTGATAAAACACACGATGTTAACATGTAAACACGGGGTTGTGAAGTTTCCTTAAACGATTATACTATTACCGAGACTATGTGCATCACTGCTCTTGTAGGTGATAAAACACACGATGTTAACATGTAAACACGGGGTTGTGAAGTTTCCTTAAACGATTATACTATTACCGAGACTATGTGCATCATTGCTCTTGTAGGTGATAAAACACACGATGTTAACATGTAAACACGGGGTTGTGAAGTTTCCTTAAACGATTATACTATTACCGAGACTATGTGCATCATTGCTCTTGTAGGTGATAAAACACACGATGTTAACATGTAAACACGGGGTTGTGAAGTTTCCTTAAACGATTATACTATTACCGAGACTATGTGCATCATTGCTCTTGTAGGTGATAAAACACACGATGTTAACATGTAAACACGGGGTTGTGAAGTTTCCTTAAACGATTATACTATTACCGAGACTATGTGCATCACTGCTCTTTTAGGTGATAAAACACACGATGTTAACATGTGAACACGGGGTTGTGAAGTTTACTTAAACGATTATACTATTACCGAGACTATGTGCATCACTGCTCTTGTAGGTGATAAAACACACGATGTTAACATGTAAACACGGGGTTGTGAAGTTTCCTTAAACGATTATACTATTACCGAGACTATGTGCATCACTGCTCTTGTAGGTGATAAAACACACGATGTTAACATGTGAACACGGGGTTGTGAAGTTTACTTAAACGATTATACTATTACCGAGACTATGTGCATCACTGCTCTTGTAGGTGATAAAACACACGATGTTAACATGTAAACACGGGGTTGTGAAGTTTCCTTAAACGATTATACTATTACCGAGACTATGTGCATCACTGCTCTTGTAGGTGATAAAACACACGATGTTAACATGTGAACACGGGGTTGTGAAGTTTACTTAAACGATTATACTATTACCGAGACTATGTGCATCACTGCTCTTGTAGGTGATAAAACACACGATGTTAACATGTAAACACGGGGTTGTGAAGTTTCCTTAAACGATTATACTATTACCGAGACTATGTGCATCACTGCTCTTGTAGGTGATAAAACACACGATGTTAACATGTAAACACGGGGTTGTGAAGTTTCCTTAAACGATTATACTATTACCGAGACTATGTGCATCATTGCTCTTGTAGGTGATAAAACACACGATGTTAACATGTAAACACGGGGTTGTGAAGTTTCCTTAAACGATTATACTATTACCGAGACTATGTGCATCACTGCTCTTGTAGGTGTAAAACACACGATGTTAACATGTAAACACGGGGTTGTGAAGTTTCCTTAAACGATTATACTATTACCGAGACTATGTGCATCACTGCTCTTGTAGGTGATAAAACACACGATGTTAACATGTAAACACGGGGTTGTGAAGTTTCCTTAAACGATTATACTATTACCGAGACTATGTGCATCACTGCTCTTGTAGGTGATAAAACACACGATGTTAACATGTAAACACGGGGTTGTGAAGTTTCCTTAAACGATTATACTATTACCGAGACTATGTGCATCACTGCTCTTGTAGGTAATAAAACACACAATGTTAACATGTAAACACGGGGTTGTGAAGTTTCCTTAAACGATTATACTATTACCGAGACTATGTGCATCACTGCTCTTGTAGGTGATAAAACACACGATGTTAACATGTAAACACGGGGTTGTGAAGTTTCCTTAAACGATTATACTATTACCGAGACTATGTGCATCACTGCTCTTGTAGGTGATAAAACACACGATGTTAACATGTAAACACGGGGTTGTGAAGTTTCCTTAAACGATTATACTATTACCGAGACTATGTGCATCACTGCTCTTGTAGGTGATAAAACACACGATGTTAACATGTAAACACGGGGTTGTGAAGTTTCCTTAAACGATTATACTATTACCGAGACTATGTGCATCACTGCTCTTGTAGGTGATAAAACACACGATGTTAACATGTAAACACGGGGTTGTGAAGTTTCCTTAAACGATTATACTATTACCGAGACTATGTGCATCACTGCTCTTGTAGGTGATAAAACACACGATGTTAACATGTAAACACGGGGTTGTGAAGTTTCCTTAAACGATTATACTATTACCGAGACTATGTGCATCACTGCTCTTGTAGGTGATAAAACACACGATGTTAACATGTAAACACGGGGTTGTGAAGTTTCCTTAAACGATTATACTATTACCGAGACTATGTGCATCATTGCTCTTGTAGGTGATAAAACACACGATGTTAACATGTAAACACGGGGTTGTGAAGTTTCCTTAAACGATTATACTATTACCGAGACTATGTGCATCATTGCTCTTGTAGGTGATAAAACACACGATGTTAACATGTAAACACGGGGCTGTGAAGTTTCCTTAAACGATTATACTATTACCGAGACTATGTGCATCACTGCTCTTGTAGGTGATAAAACACACGATGTTAACATGTAAACACGGGGTTGTGAAGTTTACTTAAACGATTATACTATTACCGAGACTATGTGCATCACTGCTCTTATAGGTGATAAAACACACGATGTTAACATGTAAACACGGGGTTGTGAAGTTTCCTTAAACGATTATACTATTACCGAGACTATGTGCATCACTGCTCTTGTAGGTGATAAAACACACGATGTTAACATGTAAACACGGGGTTGTGAAGTTTCCTTAAACGATTATACTATTACCGAGACTATGTGCATCATTGCTCTTGTAGGTGATAAAACACACGATGTTAACATGTAAACACGGGGTTGTGAAGTTTCCTTAAACGATTATACTATTACCGAGACTATGTGCATCACTGCTCTTGTAGGTGATAAAACACACGATGTTAACATGTAAACACGGGGCTGTGAAGTTTACTTAAACGATCATACTATTACGGAGACTATGTGCATCATTGCTCTTGTAGGTGATAAAACACGATGTTAACATGTAAACACGGGGTTGTGAAGTTTACTTAAACGATTATACTATTACCGAGACTATGTGCATCACTGCTCTTGTAGGTAATAAAACACACGATGTTAACATGTAAACACGGGGTTGTGAAGTTTCCTTAAACGATTATACTATTACCGAGACTATGTGCATCACTGCTCTTGTAGGTGATAAAACACACGATGTTAACATGTAAACACGGGGTTGTGAAGTTTACTTAAACGATTATACTATTACCGAGACTATGTGCATCACTGTTCTTGTAGGTAATAAAACACACGATGTTAACATGTAAACACGGGGTTGTGAAGTTTACTTAAACGATTATACTATTACCGAGACTATGTGCATCATTGCTCTTGTTGGTGATAAAACACACGATGTTAACATGTAAACACGGGGTTGTGAAGTTTCCTTAAACGATTATACTATTACCGAGACTATGTGCATCACTGCTCTTGTAGGTGATAAAACACACGATGTTAACATGTAAACACGGGGTTGTGAAGTTTACTTAAACGATCATACTATTACCGAGACTATGTGCATCATTGCTCTTGTAGGTGATAAAACACGATGTTAACATGTAAACACGGGGTTGTGAAGTTTACTTAAACGATTATACTATTACCGAGACTATGTGCATCACTGCTCTTGTAGGTGATAAAACACACGATGTTAACATGTAAACACGGAGTTGTGAAGGTTACTTAAACGATCATACTTTTACCGAGACTATGTGCATCACTGCTCTTGTAGGTAATAAAACACACGATGTTAACATGTAAACACGGAGTTGTGAAGGTTACTTAAACGATCATACTTTTACCGAGACTATGTGCATCACTGCTCTTGTAGGTGATAAAACACACGATGTTAACATGTAAACACGGGGTTGTGAAGTTTCCTTAAACGATTATACTATTACCGAGACTATGTGCATCACTGCTCTTGTAGGTAATAAAACACACGATGTTAACATGTAAACACGGGGTTGTGAAGTTTCCTTAAACGATTATACTATTACCGAGAGTATGTGCATCACTGCTCTTGTAGGTAATAAAACACACGATGTTAACATGTAAACACGGGGTTGTGAAGTTTACTTAAACGATTATACTATTACCGAGACTATGTGCATCACTGCTCTTGTAGGTAATAAAACACACGATGTTAACATGTAAACACGGGGTTGTGAAGTTTCCTTAAACGATTATACTATTACCGAGACTATGTGTATCACTGCTCTTGTAGGTGATAAAACGCACAATTTTGATCCCATATTTAAGGAATACACATCCGAATTCGAATGTAAGGACGGATTGAAGCACAAGAAAGCTGAGAGGGTGTTGAAGTGCTACTCTTATCCGAGTGAACATTGGTAAGTGCATTGGTAGCTATAGAAATAATTTAATCTATAACTTAATTTAAGTTTGATTAGTAGGACACTGAAAAGAATTTCTCTGTATTGCAGCAAAATAAGTACACTTATATGACAATACATGAAGTAAACAATAAATAATAATTATAAATAAAAAGATTGCAGAGATAAACCAGTTAATCATTTTAGTCAATCAACTTTATGGTTTAACATATATGTCTAATCACAAAATAATATTAATCTCAATTTCTAAAAAAATGATAACTATTTTATATTAAGTAATATAAAGTTAAAAATTAGGGCTACTTACGTATTTTTAGGATGTAATAAAATTAAAAATTGAGTACCCTTAACATTTTTTATTAAAATTGATTCACACACACATAAAAATGGAAGAAAACATGAAAATTAAATTTTATGAAAAAGGGCAAGAAAATGAATGCAACAGAAGAATTACACATATAGTTAGCACAACACTAAAATCCAGTGAACATATTGAACACACAAATCAATTATACAAACCCAAATTTTGCTAAGATTCAAAACATTCAAAATTATAACTAAAAAAAATATCACCAAGTTATCCATATTCATCAATATTTATAAAAACCACATGTTTTACAATTTTATTTAAATAATATAATATATATAATTAATTTAATTATTTAATTTACACTTAAAAATGTTGTGTGAATCAATTTTAATAAAAAATGTTAAGGGTACTCAGTTTTTAAATTTATTACATCCTAAAAATATTTTATATTAAATACGATAACAACTATCGTTTCGTTTGCTTAAATACCTCTAAGTAATTGATCATTATCACCCTTTATTGTTGATCGTTAGCAATAACTCAGCTAACAAAAGCTCACTAAGTGGCTGTAATTTACATTCTACATTAATGATATTACATTATGGTGAAAATAAATTGACTGTCAGTTGTGAATAAAAGGGAGCCAAGTGTTCTATCTTCATTAGCTATTGATACCCCTCATAAACGTCTTGGAGAATATGATCTTTAATATTCTTTAATATTGATTGTACTTTGTAATAGATTACATCTTTTGCCTGTTTAAATAATAACTATGTATTTAAGAGTTTTACTGCTGTAAGACAGCTTCTCATTGTGTATAAGGAACAGGACCTATAAATTTTTTATAATTATTATTGTTTTCAAAAATTATATTTCCAATTATAAATCCTAATCATAATAACAAACAATAAAGCTTAATCTGATAATCACAAAATTAGTTTTTATTGAATGCATAAATCAGTACTTTTGATAATTCAACAGTCTACATCATATATTGACATGATAGTTTGATGAAGAAATTGCAGGTTTGTAGTTTTGTGATAGTTTGAAATTGAGATAAAATTTAATGAACACAGTTCACTTACCATACATTATAGCTGACAGAGTATTCCTAATTTTATTAAATAATTAGTTATATTCTATGCACAGTAATGATGTAGACTGAAGTTTAAAATTAATTGTGTAAAACATTTCTAATTGTATAAAAAAGAACTTAACGGGTAACTTAATTTTTTAGATCTACTTGGACATCGTTAAGACAAAAAGTAGGTAACCAGAGTCAGCTAGAATATCCTTGCTCATCGGGCGAAAAAAGTTTTATGTCTAGGAATTTTTCAGTCATGGGAACGGTCAGTAGGCCTCGTCAATCCCACTAGGCCTAAACATAACCTTGCAGTTGGTGGGTAATTCCTATAGGTTATTTGTCATCTCTGAAGAAGATCGAAATTAGGGTTACACAAATTATACAAAGCCGAGCGCAATGTTCTGTGTCTGATTTGTTATGGCCACACATCGAGGTCCTACTACATGTAAGTTCAGTAGTTACAGGTACTATAGAAGTCTACCAGATAAGAGCTATATTGTAGACTAGACATGAGATATAACGTTAATCGTGTCCACGGGACCCTTGATTTACAACAAAAATAATTAATTAGCATTCCTATTCTTCCTGCCAGCCAGTTAGTTATACTCTGGCAATCAGTTTACTCATCATTCTGCTTAGTATCGTGAACACTCTCAACTCTCCCTCAATAGTGTATATAGTGAAGTGCAGTGTGGGTGGAAGAGCCAAGTATGTTAGAGGGGAGTGAAGTCCGAACCATAAGCAACACACTAATAACAAAGACTACACTCATACACGTACAGTGGTAACGACCCTCCCGCCCACCTATATACGTACAGTGGTAACAACCCTCCTGCCCACCCATATACGTACAGTGGTAACGGCCCTCCCACCCATCCACACACGTACAGTGGTACTGACCCACCCACCCGCCCATACACGTACAGTAGTATTGACCCACCCACCCACATATACACGTACAGTGATAACGGCCCTCCCTCCTGCCCACCCACACACATACAGTGGTACTGACCCAACTACCCGCCCATACACGTACAGTGGTATTGACCCACCCACCCACCCATACACGTAAAGTGATAACGGCCCTCCCACCCTCCCATACACGTACAGTGGTGATGACCCACCCGCCCACCCATACACATACAATGGTATTAACCCACCCACCCACCCACCCATACACGTACAGTGATAACGGCCCTCCCACCCGCCCATAAACATCCAGTTAAACGACAGAAACTCTAGTGACCACCAAAGGCTAACAAATATTTTAATGCATGAGCTGATAATCAACGTCCGCTAATTTCTGTTAAAGGCCAATCAGTACAACGCTAACTACATTTCCTGTTATTATGTCACAACAACTCTCCCATAGATTTCGATCTTACACTAGCCACACTAATGGTCCACCTACCCATCCCTCATTCCTGACACTGCTAAACCACCAACTAACCGTACATATAAAACGAACTCAAATGTTAACTCATATTCTTACTACCTTCGAGGCAAAATCTATCAATATGAGAATACTTACGAAAAATTAAAATTTTTACCCAAAAATAGATATTAAATTAATAAAGTTTTACCTAACTTTACTGAAAAAATATACATATCTAATCTATGCTCTTCTCGTGATTAAAAAAATCATAAAGTACCTATCATATAGTTGTGGTCATATTGCAAGATAAATTACATTGTATATTTTTAAATTCTATTCTCAGTAAATCACTGTACAATTATGATTGGTATGTATATAGTTTTATTTGATTGACATTTTTGTCTTGCATGACCGTTACAGAATATAAAATATGTACCCTTGAAATTTATTCAGATAATATAACAACGGCGACACTTACTACACGTATTTAAGGTGAACATGTAATACAACAGGAGGGAAGGATAAGAGTGGGGGATGCTAAGAAACTCGCAACTTTACATAGAATCCTGATATCGTTATCCAATCCGTGGCAATCACCATCACGGACACCCAAATTTTCCGTATTATAGTATCAACGCATTTGGAAACCAAATAGTGATTACTTTTAATTATTAAGAGGGCCGAGAAGAAAACCTATGACTATTATCATCACAACAGTCTGTCCCCAAGTAGCAGGGTTACAGCACTGTGCCACGAGTGGCAGAAATATTTCAGCTTTTTGTAGGAAACGTAGAAATAATGTCACTGTTATTCGTAAATAACTTTGTATTGAGGAGGAAACATCGATTTCAACTTAGGAGAATTTATGGCAGCAATATTGTCCACATGCCCTTCATCTTGCTCTGATCCATTATTTTCTGTGTCTGCGTATTTATTGTGCCTTTATTCTTGGTATTAAGACAAGTTATCCAACCATCTACTCCATGACATACTGGAAAGTTTGATATCTGATATGGAAATGTTGGTATCAGGTTATTTGTATGGATTTAATCAATTCATTTAAAGAATTAATATTTTTAATTAATATTAAATTGGATATATTGTTAGGTTGGAAAATTAACAAAAACAACTGAGAGTAAACTGTATCAGCTGTATCAGCAACTATTGGTGAATTTCTAAAAGATAATAATTAGCTTTATAACAATTAAAATAACTTTGAATCTCAACTAAATACGCAATAAGAGTTCACATCAATATAAAATTGTTGATTTAATTTTAAATGCCAACACTCAACAACTACATGAAGCATTTAAGTTATTCATTTACATTCTGTTCTAAATCCATATATTCTGCAAACTCACATGGAAAGATTTGCTGTTTTACACATCTTAATAGTTTTATTTTGTTATGTTTATTTAATATTTATTTAAAAGTGAGACATAATAATAATACAATAGAACATAATAGTTGATAAGACACTAAAATAATATGTATACATAGTAAATGGTTAATTTATATATTAGATGTACAACAGCAAACTATGTATTATATTATTTTGAAAATAATGCACTAGCACGATAGGGAAAATATATGTAGGTATGTCGTAAGGATGATAACAAATCGTAAGGATATGTCCTTACCTGAACGCAGGAGTTAAAAGTATTAATCAATTACTAACTAAATTATAATCACTTACTGGAATACAAATAGGAGAAAAATAACACGCTCACAAGAAAAAAGCATGCTCAAAAGAAAAATAAATACTATTTAAAAAGTAATTTCACTTACAATCTAGAAAAGTTGTAGATGTAAAACAATATTGCAAATCTGTACGTGCAATTTTCACTAACATTTGTTAATGATAAAGTTTGTATTGCAAATATTGTATAAGTGATTCAGTGGAGGAGAGGATAAAGATAGATTAAGGACATTATTTATAAGTAATTATAAAAAAATACGTTCTTACTTGGAATCCCCTTAAGATTGAATTAATACATCTTTTGCCAATGAATATAATTATACCTATAAGACATAAAAGTCTAAACTGACTAATAAAATATGTTCCAGAAACGTTTCATGGAAATAGTCACAGATCATGAATTACTATTTTGTAATAATATACGTAATCATATTAAATCAACCATGGAATCACAAATCAAAACCATTTAAACTAACCTTTTCAAATTAAAGTTTTTTGTTGTTTCTAATAATGTGGCATAACTTATTTCTACACAGTAAGGAAACCACGCAGTCTAATTGAGGAAATGTACGATGAGCACTTCGGATCTTCTGGCACTGTGAAAGTCTTTGAGGGAGGCTGGTAGGATTCGGTGGAAAAAGTCGCCCGTGTGTGGTGCAGACTACCATTGTTAGTTCTGAGGAGTTCGGATGGGAGACTACACATGGTTCTGCTACTGGAGGACGTAACCAAGACATCTGAACACCCAAGGCCTTAACTATATAGGAGTGATTTACAATAGCATAAACATTATAACTTACTTATGTATTCTAATTATTTGATTCTGGGATTGTAATAAAATTGTGTGAATTCGAAATATTTGTCTGATTCAACCAACGAAAAGCACTCTTTATTTACTCTCTGAAATCGTTGTGTTGAATAACATTTTACTTCTAAACAAATTGATGCTTCTATATACTGTGTGAATGTTATAATTTTTTATAGTAAATAAATCATAATAGTTGAACAGTTCGATAAATCTATTTATTACACATTTTAAGGATTACACGTTGGAGAAATAACTACGATGCAATATATATATATATATATATATATATATATATATATATATATATATATATATATACATGGTTACTATACTTGCAATATTATGTGATTCTAGATTATTACAACTCTTATTTAATAGTTTAGCAACCAACTAAAGTTTCCCACCTTGGTTTTTTCCATCATGTGGTTCAACAGGTAAACCATCAAATTTCAAATAAAATGTATAAAATATATTATAATATTTTTAATGAATT
Organism: Stictocephala bisonia; assembly: GCA_035578905.1. Lineage (NCBI taxonomy): Eukaryota > Metazoa > Arthropoda > Insecta > Hemiptera > Membracidae > Stictocephala > Stictocephala bisonia. The sequence continues at coordinate 719,454 of JAQJVL010000048.1, forward strand.
TTACTAAAAAGTAATTGTAATTATCAAATTACAATCAGGAAATCTGAATGATTATATTGAATAAATAAAGTATAATATCTATAAGTCACAATATAATATATTTAAACAGAAATACATTTCCACAAAGTAGAACTCGCAATGTATACAGTATTGCTTCTATTTTAACTGATGCTAACCAATCAATGTTTTATTCCATATCGGTCATTAACATTATTATTGCTGGCCAAAGGTCACTTGAATACTGTAATTTACTTTGTACACAATGGTGGTAAGAGTCATACAAACAATGTACAACAAACTCTTGTTGATCAGGTGTTTGACTTCATATGGCGTAACTTGCCTATAAAATACTGTAATTTACTTTGTACACAATGGTGGTAAGAGTCATACAAACAATGTACAACAAACTCTTGTTGATCAGGTGTTTGACTTCATATGGTGTAACTTGCCTATAAAATACTGTAATTTACTTTGTAAACAATGGTGGTAAGAGTCATACAAACAATGTACAACACTCTTGTTGATCAGTTGTTTGACTTGATATGGTGTAACTTGCCTATAAAATACTGTAATTTACTTTGTACACAATGGTGGTAAGAGTCATACAAACAATGTACAACAAACTCTTGTTGATCAGGTGTTTGACTTGATATGGTGTAACTTGCCTATAAAATACTGTAATTTACTTTGTAAACAATGGTGGTAAGAGTCATACAAACAATGTACAACACTCTTGTTGATCAGGTGTTTGACTTCATATGGTGTAACTTGCCTATAAAATACTGTAATTTACTTTGTAAACAATGGTGGTAAGAGTCATACAAACAATGTACAACACTCTTGTTGATCAGGTGTTTGACTTCATATGGTGTAACTTACCTATAAAATACTGTAATTTACTTTGTAAACAATGGTGGTAAGAGTCATACAAACAATGTACAACAAACTCTTGTTGATCAGGTGTTTGACTTGATATGGCGTAACTTGCCTATAAAATACTGTAATTTACTTTGTACACAATGGTGGTAAGTCATACAAACATTGTACAACAAACTCTTGTTGATCAGGTGTTTGACTTGATATGGCGTAACTTGCCTATAAAATAGATATAAGTAAAAACAACACAGATACACTTAATGATTAAATACAATAAAGTATAGCAGTTGGATCTTTTCTATTATTTTTAACAAGAATTATAATTTTCATTAAAGTTTACATATTTACTTACAAGAATGAAATAAGCAGATTCAAGTATCATATATTTTAAATTATAGAAAAAGAAAAAAATATAAAACAACAAAATATACATAAGTACGGAATACTGAATAAAATTACTTGTCTAAAATCATTTCATGAATATTTACCCATAATAAAGTTAGAAATCTATAAAGCAATTTTTCATTACTTGTTTGGTTTTAATTACTATATTTCACTTTGTCGAACATTGAAGTCAGCACCAACTTTGTACAGTTAATGGTCAGTGAATAGATACTAGATGATCAAGCTACTATGGAGTATGTAAATTCATCACCACCTGTCATGGCCCTCTCTCCGTCCGTTCGTCAAGACATCCAATGTATGTACACAACCATTCCAACACAAATACAAGGTTCATTAATATACACGGGTAAATATTACGTTTATTGTTAAAAACACCTATTGTATGTAAACTTACAAATGATTATTTTGTTACAAAACAAAATAAATTCTTACTTTTGAAATAAATAAATTTCAAAGATTGAAACATGAAAGAAGCAAGTTCATTTTAAGTTTTACACCGTTTCAGTTGAATGAAAATATAGCATTCTAATTATGAAATGTAGTCATTTGTCATGTAAATAAAATCGGAGAGTTCATTAAAAAAAATCAAAATGAAAATAGATGATAACTATAATACGGGGATTTGTCTAAATCTTGTACCCGTATTGTTAATATTTATTTCAGTAGCAAGCAAATTTAGTTAAGTTCTACTATCCCAACTTGTTGTCCCGTGGTTTCCTCAGGGTCGATAACTTATACTATCTGTTATGCCCGTACGTTTTATGTGTAACCAATCAATAATTTCATAATATGGACTTATTTAAATTCAGTTTGATACTAAACGGATAGTTATATTTTGGAATAAAATATATTAGCGAAACAGCCAATAAGGTTATTACATTGTGCAGTTATTTTTATTGAATATGTGTCTGAATTGAGATTCAGGACTTTTATGTGAACAGAATGATATAAAATGTCAGCATTCTATTGAATATACAAGTATTTTATGGTGGACATAAACTGTAATATCAATTTTATTCCTCAGAGAACGCTTACTGTGGACAACAACCATCTGTTACCATATTGGAGAATTCATGGCTGCATTACTGTACAGTATATTATATTTTTATTTATTTTTATCCGTCACTTCCCCTAAGTAATTGTTATTTTTACATCTATGTATTTGAGTTCAGTATGAAGTAACCAACATTCCTCCAAAACTAATTTATCGTGTTTATATAAGACTGGATTATTGGCCTGCCTGTTAATGTCTCCAAACTAGTTGTATGAATATTATAAAAATTATATTTACATAATAATTAATTGAATATAAACTTATAGAATATAATAATTAAATACATAGTTTTACTGTCAAATGGCGTTAAATATCCAATGTAAAATGGATGTAACTCAGCTATTAGAGGAAAAGTGTTGTGTAGATTATACGTAGGTGATATCTGTTCCAGTCCCCTTGATATCTGAAAGAGTTGCATAATGGTCGCCATCTACTGGAAACGTCTGGGATGCCCAACACAGTGTGGGTGCTGTCTGTGTAAGCCATATGTAATATCAATACTAAGTTGTTCGGATTCCACAATAAACTGTATGTACTTCCCTTGACCTGGCAACCAATCGATAAATTGATTTTTCTAAGGATCAATAATTTGACCTCAGTCAGCAACAATGACTACGCTCATTAATATATAATATTTACAATAATTCTGAGTTAAAATCAGACTATAATATTATATCTTGCCGATTAATGAAATAATAGTAAATAATAAAACTTAACTTTATCATCTCATTATCAAGTTTACTGCAATAACTTACTAATAAAATACAAATGTCTGGCTACATAATTTTACTAGCATCAAACATATTAAGGACATTATAATAAATCTTAAATTTAACATCAACATAACAAGCCTAGTCAGTATTACGGTACTGCGCAGTCTTTGTGGCCAGGGACATTTAAGTTTGTCATCTAGACTGACATATGAAATAATGAATTTATTCAGTATAAAATTACAATAGTGAATAACAAAATCATATGTCTTGATTAACTAACCACAGTTACCAGTATCATGATTAGTATAAAAAGTAAAAATAAGCAATTTATTTTACATTAACATAAATTAGCCCAGTCCACCGTTGTATTTTCAAGCTGAAAACAGTCATTAGTAGAACACGCGGATATGGAAAATCACAAAATACACATATACAGTAATTAATTTATATCTCAGAAAAAGAACGGAGAAACCAATAAAAAATAGATTTCTAAATGAAAAAATAAATAAATAAATAAAATAAAATAAATTATAAGATACTTCTACAAGAAACAAACAAACTCAAATCCATCATGTCACAATGACTGCGAGGGAAAACATGATTACGGCCGAAATACTCAACAGAGCGTAACATCCATTACTAAAGTCAACATAAGGGACTCCAAAATATCTTATTCACTTTATTTAGTACTTGGTTACAAGACTAGTCATGGTCATGAGGCAGGATCAACCGTGGTTGACTTTGACATGAATTATGCTCGATAACATTTCAGTTATAGCCATCTACATCATAACATTTGAGATCTACAGTGATCAACATACAAAAGTCGGCACTGGTGGCGCAGTGCTGTAACTCAGCTACTTGGGGACAAAGTGTTTGGGAGATTGTAGGTGATAGGTTCCATGCTCGGTTCTATTAATACCTACACGGCGTCCGCTCAATGGTTGTCATCAATATAGACACTACTAGAGAAGTCTGGAATATCCGTGTTGAATGGTAGTCAAGATTCGGGTGTTGTGTAGAGAAGATAACTAAGTGTCAAACTTGTCAGTTGGCTGAAAATCAGACCAACACTACGTGGTTCGGATTCCACGTAAAGCTGTAGGTCCCATAGTTGCCTGGCTATTGGGCTATTAATAAATAGTCCTTTCTGAGCTAAGTCGAACTCAGATAGTAAATATGACTACACTCGTTCATCTACACTCATCACACTCATTCACTCCTCATATTCGCCCATATCTCTACGATCGGCGTCTTAGAGATGAATAATAAATAATGAATTAGCTAAATATTGTGCAATAAAGAGGGGCCACTTTATATCATGTGAAAATTTAATATATTTAGTAGTACATTTAATTTATAAATTAATGAAAAAACAAAAATTAAATCAAGATAAAATGAAGAGAATGCAACATACATTTAATGTAAAATTTTTATAACACATATAAGTCGAATTATTATACCACTAGTCACATTTTTTCAAATACATCAAACAACTAAATTTTAAAGGAGTTCATTGATATTTCAATTATTGTATTTAAATTAAAAATATTTAACTTGTTCTACGTTAGTTCAGTTTGATTTATGCAAGGCTAATCAATATATATTTGTGATTCAATACTATCTAGATATTGCCATATAAGTTAAATAGAAAAAGAATAATTGTTCACTTTTTTTATTACATTGTATAATTGACTATGTTTGCTCACAATTAAATGTGAGATAAGGCTTAAATTTATCTTAAGTTGGAATTTTTCTAAACATCAATTTTAAGTACAGTGTTCAAAAATATAATATTAATTATTTCATTATTTGGCTGACAAAAATGGGTAATAATTAGGAATGAAGCTACTACTTTCTATTCAGAGAGTATAGTCTTAATTAATGAACACGGGATATAATGGGAAGAAACGGCCTCCTTTGTCTGAGCAGAAACTGACGTCTGAAGAGTTAAACAAGCACTAAGGGTCCAATTAATAAAAGTGAAACTTATATAATAGATATATTACTGTTATAGACGAACGAAAAAAAAAACATTCTTCGACTATTTTGAACTTAAAGTTTTTATTTGTTTTCTACAACAGTGTGGGGACAATCTTCTCTGTTGAATTAACTTTTTTTCTTTTCTCTTTTTGGTAAAGGTAATGTAAAAAGACATACTTGCGATAATTTGAATGTACTGCACTATAATTTTGAATCTACAAAATATTTTCTGTTTTTGGAACTATATTGTAATTTCTCTATATTATATAATTCGTGATGAAATATACTTATTGTTTTATTGTTTTATCTATTTTTTTAAAATAAATTATTGTTATATAAAACACGCAATATATTGAAAAGTGGGATCTGATTTGTTATAATTAAGCAATTCAACTAATAAAACTAATTTATTACTCTGATCGGATGCATATTCAAATTTAATTAATTAATGTAAAAAAGATCGTCTCAATAACAAATAAAAAAACCGCTTGAAGCGTGCTTTGCCTCATTAAAGATGATTCTGTCAAAGATATTGGATCCAGTTACTTAGGTTGAAACCACCAGCAATTTGTCTTAAACATTAAGATTAATTTTGCTTAAAAGCTCTATAAAGAACTGCAAGCAGAGATAATTGTTGATATGTAACTCTACAAAAACACTCAATAAATTTAGGACATTGAAGTTACGGAATACACTTCCATGAGTGTGTGACGAGAATATGCCAGTACTCCATGGGCTTTTATGATATTATTTTTTGATTATGTAATGTGCAAATTATTAGAACTTCAAATTATTAGAACCTCATATTTTGGCATTACTTATAAAGTAAAGGGGCCACAAGTAGTACAGTTTTGGATTTTGATTCAGAGTTGAAGTGTTGGCACAACTTGTTATGGACTTTAAGGCAAATACTATGAATAATTTCACATCTGTATTTCGCGTATAGATGGTCTGTCTACTTTTGGTATTAGTATCAGATATTGACACTAGGAAGGATAATTTAATACTGTCAAATCATTGCACCGCAACGCCTACTAAATGGGCTATACTGTATATCATGTAGTGTTGGCCTGTACTGTATATCACGTAGTGTTGCCCCGTACTGTGTATTACGTAATGTTGGCCTGTAGTGTATATCACGTGGTGTTGGCCTGTAGTGTATATCACGTAGTGTTGCCCCGTACTGTGTATCACGTAGTGTTGGCCTGTAGTGTAAATCACGTAGTGTTGCCCCGTACTGTGTATCACGTAGTGTTGGCCTGTAGTGTATATCACGTAGTGTTGCCCCGTACTGTATATCACGTAGTGTTGCCCCGTACTGTGTATCACGTAGTGTTGGCCCGTAGTGCATATCACGTGGTGTTGGCCTGTAGTGTATATCACGTAGTGTTGGCCTGTAGTGTATATCACGTGGTGTTGGCCTGTACTGTATATCACGTAGTGTTGGCCTGTAGTGTATATCACGTGGTGTTGGCCTGAACTGTATATCACGTGGTGTTGGCCTGTAGTGTATATCACGTGGTGTTGGCCTGTAGTGTATATCACGTGGTGTTGGCCTGTAGTGTATATCACGTGGTGTTGGCCTGTAGTGTATATCACTTGGTGTTGGCCTGTAGTGTATATCACTTGGTGTTGGCCTGTAGTGTATATCACGTAGTGTTGGCCTGTAGTGTATATCACGTAGTGTTGGCCTGTAGTGTATATCACGTAGTGTTGGCCTGTACTGTATATCACGTGGTGTTGGCCTGTACTGTATATTACGTAGTGTTGGCCTGTACTGTATATCACGTAGTGTTGGCCTGTACTGTATATCACGTAGTGTTGGCCTGTACTGTATATCACGTAGTGTTGGCCTGTACTGTATATCACGTGGTGTTGGCCTGTACTGTATATCACGTAGTGTTGGCCTGTACTGTATATCACGTAGTGTTGGCCTGTACTGTATATCACGTAGTGTTGGCCTGTACTGTATATCACGTAGTGTTGGCCTGTAGTGTATATCACGTAGTGTTGGCCTGTACTGTATATCACGTGGTGTTGGCCTGTACTGTATATCACGTGGTGTTGGCCTGTACTGTATATCACGTGGTGTTGGCCTGTACTGTATATCACGTGGTGTTGGCCTGTACTGTATATCACGTAGTGTTGGCCTGTACTGTATATCACGTAGTGTTGGCCTGTACTGTATATCACGTGGTGTTGGCCTGTACTGTATATCACGTGGTGTTGGCCTGTACTGTATATCACGTGATGTTGGCCTGTACTGTATATCACGTAGTGTTGGCCTGTACTGTATATCACGTAGTGTTGGCCTGTACTGTATATCACGTAGTGTTGGCCTGTACTGTATATCACGTGGTGTTAGCCTGTACTGTATACCACGTGGTGTTGGCCTGTACTGTATATCACGTGGTGTTGGCCTGTACTGTATATCACGTGGTGTTGGCCTGTACTGTATATCACGTGGTGTTGTCCCGTACTGTATATCATGTAGTGTTGGCCTGTACTGTATATCACGTAGTGTTGGCCTGTACTGTATATCACGTGATGTTGGCCTGTACTGTATTTCACGTGGTGTTGGCCTGTACTGTATATCACGTAGTGTTGGCCTGAATTCCGAACTACTTAGTATTGGTCTGTTCTAACGGATAATACCCATTCTTAGTTTCCACCCTTAGAAACTTCGAAAACCCTGGCCACCATCCAAGACTCATTGACTTCCCATTCTTCTACAGTAAGACTGTTCTAATAATAAAAATGGCAAAAATTACCCATGTTATTGATAATATGAATAATATCTATTAAATAGATATTTATAATGAAAATTAAATATAATTACATATAACTAGAATCTAAATTTTCCTGTGACAACCGCGTCAAGCTACTATCTACAATATTTACAAGATAACCAGACGTTTCGCCCATGATGTTGCATTCTCAATGGTTTCTCTGAGTCTCAGAGAAATAGGCGAAACGTCTGGTTATCTTGTAAATATTGTAGATAGTACCTTGACGGGGTTGTCACCGGAAAATATAGATTCTAATTATGACACCGGCCGCTTAAGCCTAAGTACTAAGATTATATTTAAATATGGTTTTATAAGCATGATACATTAAAGATTCGTAAGATTTCATACAGAAAGCTATAAATAGACGGCAGCCATGAAAGCAGGGAGTAAGTCTAATAGAAAATTACTTTTCCATTTTTAAATACTTTATATTGATATAGGTATCCTATATCCATATACGATTTTATGATTTTATTCCTATGAATGTAAACACATTAGCTGCGCGGGCTCTTTAAAAACTAATGTATCCGGGGACTATATCATTTTTTCAGCTTTTCGTACTGATCTTTTTTTATTTATGACTAATATATTCCTTAAATTTAGGTTTATGAATTTATACATTTAATATACAGGGTGCCCTGTAAGTAGGCAACTAAACTTCAGGAAGTTATTTTAAAGGTCAGAACAACCAAAATATGCCATTGAATATATGGCCTGTTTCGCTCAATTCCTGTCCATCCGATATATCTGTGTGTATGGAATTTTCACAAAAAGCTTAATATCTCGCATTATATTACTCATAAAATCATAAAACGTAGTATGAATCTTAGTCTTAATTGTTTAAATATTCCTTTAAAATATATCCGATAACCGGTTCTTTTTAAAATGGCGACCAATTAAAAGTTATAACGCTAAATATCTAAAACACCTTAATTTTTGGGAACAACTGTCAGACAAAACAACTGATAGACATAACAATACTCAAGAACCTAGTAAAACACGTCAAGGTATAAATATTTTTAAGATCAACCACAATTATCAGAGACATTGACATTTTTTTCTAATAATTTCTGCAGCCAGAACATATTTTTTTCTTTGTAAAAATTTAATTTTTTTCAGTCGTTTGATATGGATATTTATACCATGATGTTTGGAACTAGATTCTTTAATATCTTTGTATCTGACAGTTTTTAATAAAAATTCAAATGGTTTTTTTTTTTAGATATTTAGCTTTAAAAATTTAAAATGGCCACCATTTTGAACAAAATTGGTGGACAGAAATGACAATATTAAAGGAATGTGTAAACTGTATTTATGTGAATATGTAAAGCAAATGTTTAAACTAAGATTCATGATTTTATCCGTAGTACCGTCTATGATATTAACCTTGTTGTAAAAATTACATACAGACAGACGGAAAATGGAGCGAGGTAGACGATATTCCTGAAGTTTGGCTGGCTACTTACGGGACACCCCGTATAATACGAGAAACAAGTAATTAGTTCTAACTTATTATCACGAAATAGATTAATGCTGTACAGCATCAGTCACACAGACACACAAACTGTAACATAATCTGGTGTAAATAAAATTATTGTTGGAATATCATTCTAGATAGCTAATAGTAAGCTTTTTTTCTGTGCTTCATTAAAGTTGATGGAGAACTTGTTTATTCCATAACAGTAAGTGATATGTTTAATTTTTTTTAAATACTTAAACACTTATGAACAATTTGCAGAATATGATTTGTAGTATCAATGTACGTAAACACGTTTCCAATAGGTTTTTGTTTGTTATCCGTTCATCAACGTCCTGCCACATCTACTGGGATGTTAAATTGGCTAATCTGTAGAGGTACACCCTTCGTTAAAAGTGATCCGATTACACCAGCTTTTCACATTTATACATGAACTATTCTGACCACAACATGTTCCGACAACAAATCTATATTGATCAGATCACCCCATGTTTCTGTCAGGAAAGATTAATCACCCGTAGCAATCATAATGAATAGCTTTAGCACTAGGAATAATATTAAACATCTTCTCTGACAAACTTAAGAATTTTTAAAACATTTATTTTTGAACTAGTTTTAGTTTTCCAAGAATTTCAGTTCTACTGTAGGAGCAGTGTAATAAGTATGACATGATTATCCCTGTCAGTATATTCAAGGTATTTGGGATGAAAACCACATGATTATGTGACAATGTCATAGTAATGACACACTGAAAATAGAAGAAATTACTAGCAAATATTGTAATGCACGTTACTGTATGTCTGGGTGGAGATCACATCCATAACGCAAAAACATTAATTCTAGGGGAAACAAATATGAATTTGTATAAGCTGCAAGCACTTTATTATTTATCAATGCACATGTATGGGTGAGTCGGAGGGTCTTTACCACTGCACGTTTATGGGTGGGTGGGAGGCCCTTTACCACTGCATGTTTAAGGGTGGATCAGAGGGTCTTTACCACTGCACGTTTAAGGGTTGCGGGCAGGGTCTTTTCAACTGCATGATTATGGGGTGGTTGAGAGGGCCTTTACCAAGGCACATGTATGGGTGGGTCGTATTGTCTTTACCACTGCACGTTTATGGGTGGGTGGGAGGTCCTTTACCAATGCACGTTTAAGGGTGGATCAGAGGGTCTTTACCACTGACGTTTAGGGGTGGGTGGCCACTGCATGTTTATGAGGTGGTTGGGAGGGCCTTTACCAAGGCAAATGTATGGGTGGGAGGGAGGACCTTTACCAAGGCACATGTATGGGTGGGTAGGAGGGACTTTACCACTGCACGTTTATGGGTAGATGGGAGAGCCTTTACCCCTGCACATTTAATGGTAGGTGGGAGGGCCTTTACCACTGCAGTTTATGGATGGGTGGGAGGTCCTTTACCAAGGCATTGTTAGTGCCTTGGTACACGTATGGTGGTATTGACCCACCCGCCCGTCCATACACGTATGGTGGTATTGACCCACCCGCCCACCCATACACGTATGGTGGGTTTGACCCACCCACGCGTCCATACACGTATGGTAGTATTTACCCACCCGCCCGCCCATACACGTATGGTGGTATATACCCACCCGCCCGCCCATACACGTATGGTGGTAATGACCCACCCGCCCGCCCATACACGTATGGTGGTATTGACCCACCCGCCCGCCCATACACGTATGGCTTGGTAGGTGGGATGTCCTTTACCAAGGCACATGTATGGGTGGGCGCGAGGGTCTTTACCACTACACGTTTATGGGCGGGTGGGCCTTTATCACTGCACATGTTTGGGTGGTTGGGAGGGTCGTTACCAATGCACGTTTGTGGTTGTGTTTTGGGTGTATAGGTTTTGAAAAAACTATTTATTACTGAATGTTCCATTTAGTGCTTGATGGATGAATCACATTCAATAGTTAATCCACTAAAGTATGTGAAAACACATGCAAATACTGATGTATATTTATGTTTCGTAAATATTTTATAGTTGTGAAATAGTTATTACTTTTTTTAATGGATTGAATTTAAACCATAAAAAAAGTCTTGTGACTGATTAAAAATCAAATTGACTGTTGATCGTAAGCAGAAGAAGACATTTAAATAGTTTATTAACTATGCTTTACATAGGTTAGACTAAAAATGTGAGAATGTCGTCAAAAGAAAATAAATAAAAACACATCTATGCTTTTAAAAATAAGAAACCGGAAAAGGCAAACCTAGGAAAACACCTTTTAAATTGTACCTACAGTTTAAATAAAATAGATGAAAAAGTAGATATCTTAACATTTCGTAATAAAGTTAGGGTTATGAATGCTTGGGAAGAGTTATTTATTGTAAAAGAAAAATGTAAGGATCGTGACAAAGTTATGAATGCGCAGATTAATCTTTATTCTGAAACAGATTTTCATAATGTATTTTCAGCAAATAAAACAATAGAAACAATGGCCAATAGTAATTGTATGAAATAATATTTCAGAAGTCACAATTGTGGTGATTCCAGCCAATTGTCACGAGGCACGTGTTAGTATATAAGTAGATTAGTTTAACACCAGTTGCATTCTATTGAGGATCCCTCTGATCTGAGGAAGGTAAGCTTGGCTCGCCGACATCGATCATCGTACAACTTGTACACTTCGTACTTATATTGTAATACATTCGTGTTTTGAGATGTTCACTTTTATTGGAAATTGAAATATACAAAAATTACACAATTATTTGTTGGTAATGGTCTCAACGGCTTGAATGAACACATTTAGTTGCAGCAATAAATTACTTATGTTCATCTAAATTTGTCAGTTAAAGATTAATTTTTATGAATAAAAGGAAGGAAATGTTTTATATAGCATTCTTAAATGGAGTTTTATAAGATGTACAATTCGATCTTGGTTGAATGAGTCACATAAGTGTTCCGTTTCAAAAGTAACAATAACGTTTTTATCATTTATAACTCCTTAAAAATTGTATAGTTTGTAAAATTCTACAATTTGGTTGTCAAATTAAATTATTTTTTATATCTCAAACAATCTATTTAAACATTGTAGGCAATTAATTACTGTGCTGACCGAAGAGGTTGATTGTGTCATGTGCGGGCTTTGTTTCCTAAACTACCGTGTCTGTCAGGAATTGTTATGGGTGTGGGGTGGTTAGTTAGAGACGAGTGCTATTTGTCATAATTAAAGAGGCTCTTAATTAAACTATTTAATAACCCATGCACAGTTAGATGTAAATTATTGATAGTAAAATAACATTTTCGGTAAGGTTTTATAGCATTCAAAATATATTCACAAACAAAAAATAACTAAATAAAAAAACCTACATAATTATGAAAATGTTACCTAAATAACTAGAAACTTTGTCTTAAAACCAAACACATACTTAGCCGAGTAGTACAAAACAGTCGACGGACTGCTAAGGGTATCGCACTACGGATAATACTACATGTAAGGTCGTTCTCGTTAGTGAACATGAGCACGTAGATGGCTGCAGGTCAAACACCTTAGCCAAGTTGTACAAAACAGTCCACGGACTGCTCAGGGTATCGCACTACGGATAATACTACATGTAAAGTCGTTCTCGTTAGTGAACATAAGCACGTAGATGGCTGTAGGTCAAACACCTTAGCCAAGTTGTACAAAACAGTCCACGGACTGCTCAGGGTATCGCACTACGGATAATACTACATGTAAGGTCGTTCTCGTTAGTGAACATGAGCACGTAGATGGCTGTAGGTCAAACACCTTAGCCAAGTTGTACAAAACAGTCCACGGACTGCTCAGGGTATCGCACTACGGATAATACTACATGTAAAGTCGTTCTCGTTAGTGAACATAAGCACGTAGATGGCTGTAGGTCAAACACCTTAGCCAAGTTGTACAAAACAGTCCACGGACTGCTCAGGGTATCGCACTACGGATAATACTACATGTAAAGTCGTTCTCGTTAGTGAACATGAGCACGTAGATGGCTGTAGGTCAAACACATACTTAGCCAAGTAGTACAAAACAGTCGACGGACTGCTCAGGGTATCGCACTACGGATAATACTACATGTAAAGTCGTTCTCGTTAGTGAACATGAGCACGTAGATGGCTGTAGGTCAAACACATACTTAGCCAAGTAGTACAAAACAGTCGACGGACTGCTAAGGGTATCGCACTACGGATAATACTACATGTAAAGTCGTTCTCGTTAGTGAACATGAGCACGTAGATGGCTGTAGGTCAAACACATACTTAGCCAAGTAGTACAAAACAGTCGACGGACTGCTAAGGGTATCGCACTACGGATAATACTACATGTAAAGTCGTTCTCGTTAGTGAACATGAGCACGTAGATGGCTGTAGGTCAAACACATACTTAGCCAAGTAGTACAAAACAGTCGACGGACTGCTCAGGGTATCGTACTACAGATAATACTACATGTAAAGTCGTTCTCGTTAGTGAACATGAGCACGTAGATGGCTGTAGGTGAAACACATACTTAGCCAAGTAGTACAAAACAGTCGACGGACTGCTAAGGGTATCGCACTACGGATAATACTACATGTAAAGTCGTTCTCGTTAGTGAACATGAGCACGTAGATGGCTGTAGGTCAAACACATACTTAGCCAAGTAGTACAAAACAGTCGACGGACTGCTAAGGGTATCGCACTACGGATAATACTACATGTAAAGTCGTTCTCGTTAGTGAACATGAGCACGTAGATGGCTGTAGGTCAAACACATACTTAGCCAAGTAGTACAAAACAGTCGACGGACTGCTAAGGGTATCGCACTACGGATAATACTACATGTAAAGTCGTTCTCGTTAGTGAACATGAGCACGTAGATTGCTGTAGGTCAAACACATACTTAGCCAAGTAGTACAAAACAGTCGACGGACTGCTCAGGGTATCGTACTACGGATAATACTACATGTAAAGTCGTTCTCGTTAGTGAACATGAGCACGTAGATGGCTGTAGGTGAAACACATACTTAGCCAAGTAGTACAAAACAGTCGACGGACTGCTAAGGGTATCGCACTACGGATAATACTACATGTAAAGTCGTTCTCGTTAGTGAACATGAGCACGTAGATGGCTGTAGGTCAAACACATACTTAGCCAAGTAGTACAAAACAGTCGACGGACTGCTAAGGGTATCGCACTACGGATAATACTACATGTAAAGTCGTTCTCGTTAGTGAACATGAGCACGTAGATGGCTGTAGGTGAAACACATACTTAGCCAAGTAGTACAAAACAGTCGACGGACTGCTAAGGGTATCGCACTACGGATAATACTACATGTAAAGTCGTTCTCGTTAGTGAACATGAGCACGTAGATGGCTGTAGGTCAAACACATACTTAGCCAAGTAGTACAAAACAGTCGACGGACTGCTCAGGGTATCGCACTACGGATAATACTACATGTAAAGTCGTTCTCGTTAGTGAACATGAGCACGTAGATGGCTGTAGGTCAAACACATACTTAGCCAAGTAGTACAAAACAGTCGACGGACTGCTAAGGGTATCGCACTACGGATAATACTACATGTAAAGTCGTTCTCGTTAGTGAACATGAGCACGTAGATGGCTGTAGGTCAAACACATACTTAGCCAAGTAGTACAAAACAGTCGACGGACTGCTCAGGGTATCGCACTACGGATAATACTACATGTAAAGTCGTTCTCGTTAGTGAACATGAGCATGTAGATACATGAGATACAAATGAGTTGTAAAATGAATAAGTTAGGCACATTCACAGACGATGATACTACTTACAAACAAAAATTCCTACAAATATTTCATAAACTATTACAAAATACCTCGTATGGATAGTGGTATAGAACCACGAGGGAGCATGAATACACTTTAGGCAGGTGTGAGAGGAATTACAGTCACAGTATAGCAACGATTTACAGGACGATCTAAAGCACTGAATAACGCCAGTTGATCCTGGGATCAGCTGACATGTTCCATAAAGGACAATAACAGCACCACCTGGATACATTGTTTGTTGCACGCTAGAGGTCTGTGGCAGGACTGCACTAATATTACAAATAAAAGGAATTTATATCAATGGTGCCCGAATGATTGATCATAAATGTCAACAAGATTAAATTAAATGTGTTAAAAATTGTAATGCAATTACACAAATAGAAACTATAAACTTAACACTATATGTTTGATTATTGTTGACTACTTCAAGTCTTAAGATTGAAACATAAAATATACAGTCTAGTCATGTCTAGTATTATCTCATATTAAACAACAAGCTATGGGAGAATAATGGAGCCAGAAATCTGGCTCATTATTTCAAAATTTATATTTCTTATATGATAATGTTATTTTAAGAAGATATAAAAAGCAAACTTCCAAAGAGATAAATATAATTGTTCTTTTATATATGAAAGAGGTTATATTGTTTACGATATAGTTTACAAACAATATTTCCTTGAAAACTCTTTCAGCACAAAATCAGCATTTAGGCAAACTAATTTTACCAAAAAACTTTCACCATCAGTTAAAACAAATGCATGGAACATGAGGTCCAGTGAGTAGGTGTTAGGAGATGTACTGTAAACACACTGCTCCTTATGTGAATTGGCCTTTCCTTGATTGACTTTAACACAAAAATTAAGGAATGTGAATAATTGTATGACATTCTATTCAATCCCCATAACTTTATACTTTAGTTTATATACCTTACATAAACATACTATGCGTTGTGTACGTTTAGAGATATTTATAGTTCCTTGTACACTATCATAAGACAACAGTCTATACCCCTCCAAAATAAACTCCGCACGTTCAGTTGCAACATGTGAATAATGATCTAAGTTGACTAAGAAAGGTCTTCAGAATCAAATATATTTTAAGCTTTTTGTAAAAATAATAAATTTCATAAAAAAATGATTAAATTTTTAAATTAAGTTCATAAATTAAATATATATGACGTAAATATTGCAAATACGTCTTTTACATTTTAAATACGAAATTCAAACATTTTAATGTGTTTTGTTGACATTTTACATACGTAACCGAATTTATCAGTCAGGAATAGATAATAAACTCTAATTAATGTTTAAGCTCTATTTTATTCAACAAAATACATTCTGTCAAACACAGTGTTCATATTGGTAACCTGAAATAGTAAAATAACAATTCCTCACAGCTGAAATTGAATATTGGCACTATCTGCTGCCATACAGATCCCTGCTATTGTTTCTAGTAATTCTATTATTGAACTTGGCAATACATTTATCAACCATACAATGTTTTATAAACAACATTTGTTTATAAAATTGAGGATTCAGTATCATAAAACCATTATAGTACCAACTAACCCTGCAATACTTTATGTTGCTATCATGTTTTGGTTGATAATAGCCTATCAATGGACCTTAATAATACTAGCTCTTTCATGACCTCAAGATCAATATCAGGATCAATTTGTAGGATCAATATATAGTCATGTATATATGATCTTAATCTATTATCGTTGAAGTCAACCAGATTGCTGCTGTTATCTGTTACTAGCATTACATAGGCTAGACAATGGTTTTAATTTAATGCTACAATATATTGAATTGACCATGTTCCTGAAGTGTATATTTATGCAACTTTTAAAAGATAAAAGCAATTTATTTGAATTAAAATATCTGTTTAAAAATATTAGATGCAAGAAAATAAATACTCACTAACCGGAATTTTTTTCGACATGGATAATAGACAGGCCAAAACATTTAAAACGTTCTTCCTTGGAAAAACCCGAAAAAGCGTAATGTTTGTTGACTTCTTTTAAGAGCATAAAAATAATTCTTTATTCTGTTTTGATTCTAACCCTTTCTTGAAAAAATGTACTAATTAAAGTATAACATAGTCCTATTAATAAATTTAATGAAAATAGATACAGCTGAAATTATATATTTACGTCAGTTTTTTGTATTAGTTAAACAGTATATACGTGTAAGATAACTGCATACTGTGTGCTCATCACGAGATGTACTGGGGACATTTAGAAACTGACATTTAGAGTTCTTAAAAGCGTTGGGGGATAAATTAAAGTTATTGTAGTCTTAAGAATGTTTAATCGTAAGGAACTGAAAAAATGTTAAAGGTTAGGTAGTGGTTAAGTAATAAGCTGCAAGAAAGGTACTCCATCCAGGTATTCCTAGGAGGTACGACTAGTGGATGGATACCTTGGACTCGTGTGATGGTGGTAAAAAAGAGGGTTACGAATCCATATTGTTATAGACTACGCCCATATAGTACACTAAATTGTTAACGGATGGTTGAAAAATGTCCATTTGCCGATACTGGTAGTGAGGCCGACAGGTATGACCTCGCACTCCAGGGTAGTCAATAGTGGAGGGTAGTTAAAAAAGTTCTTCACTCCACTAGGAGAGTGGACATCACCGAAGGGTGGTAAAACCAATGGTGGTCCAAAATATAAAACAGTCAGTTTGAATTATACCTAATGATTATTTTAAATGGCCAGATTGTATTAAATTCAATGAGATTAGTGAAATATTAACCAAACCAAGTCTTTTAATCACACTTTACATTTAACATTAATTAACTAACTTAAAGTTTAGAGTATATATTGGACAGTATCACAAACAGATTACTGATTATTAATAATATATTTATGGAAACCATCCTAACAAATCAAATGTCTTTGACTTTGAAAAAAAACTAATATCTAAATATTTGCTAATTTTTGGATAAACTCACTAACATTTGCACATTTGTTGGGTTAGTGCGATGTGCACTTCTTACGGGACTACAATTATTATATAACATTTTAAATCATATTAAAAAACAATCTACCTTCAAGTGAGTTGTTATATAGTAATATTAAAATTAATGGTGTTTTAAAAGTGTACATCTTTATTCCAATAATCAGTGTTTTACTAAGTAATCCAGTTCAATTGTATTGTAAAATAAATATTGTTTACTGCAATCACATTTTATCAACTATTTATGTTCCATATAAACCTAATAATCCAAAGATATTTATATATCGGAAAATCAAATAATATGTACTAGCAATTAGTAGTGTCCTGCAATGTTTAAACAACATTCATTTGTTACATTTGATGGAAACTTACCTTTATAAACAGTGGATACCGCAATAACAACAATAACATATGTTTTATTCATATTTACTCTCATAACAAATTAAATATGCCCAACCATTGTCATTCTTTTATTGCGCTAATTTAATTTGTTTTTTAGGGTATTTTCCTTTTTATAAACTGGTCATAATTACTGGACATAGTGACCAGTTAATTTCCAAACCATGTATATTTTGTAATATTGTTTATTTTAGTTGGAAATAAATTCATTATTCATTATTAGAATTTTTCAATTTATTTTTGTTCTTTATCATGACACAAAACAACAAGGTATGAGACAGTGTTAGTTTGGTCTAACGAATATTATAGCATTTGCCATTAACGAAGCCCAATAGGTCCTTTGGGAGGGCTAGCCCACTAGCCAGGGCAACTATGGTTGACGAAAGCACTAATAATTATTCTAAACCAACAAAATATTCAACAGAATAAAAGTGGAAAATAAAAATAACTAGTAGCCAAATTTATAACACTACTTAAAAAGAGTCTCTGAAATATATTTGGTTTAAGTGTACTTTCATCTTCAGTAATTTTATTCAACTTAAATACCATAAAACATTTGATATTTCGCATTTAATTACCATTAGATTAGTTCTCTTGTTTTCGATCTTACTTAAAAAATATTTTCTAATCTCCACATATCACCTCTAAGATTATATAGGATAGTGAGGTAAATAAGTTTTGAGAGTAATGTTTGTAGGACAGTGATCAGTAGTCTTGACTGAATGACGTTATAACGTAGTATCCAAAGTAATATAAGTAATAAAAATTTATAAGGAAATAATTTAAAATATTTAGAATAATTTAAAAAATAATTAAAACAAAAAAGTTTTAAAAATATAAAAGCACTTATTTTGGTTAGAGAATTGTGAACAAAAACATTCTACTACATCTACAATCTAGATATAACTGTGCGATTATAATTTGTAAATTAAAACATATTCTAGTTTTATAAGACTAAAATGTAATATTTAATAAATATATACAGGTCATATTGTTTTTGTTATTTAAAAAATTATAAAATTATTGAAGTTTGAAAGTATATTTGTGTAAGTATAAGAATAAAGATATGTTTTTAATACTTTTGCATCATGTTCAGTGAAAATTTAAAGGAATGGCTTAAAATTATAGTAAGCGTCTTGTTTCGCTCCCTTTGATACTTTATTTCATAGTTTATAATTATTAATATAATTGGTGTTTAGTCTGATGAACTCGAACATATAAATATGGACATAAAAAACATTAAAATAATAATAATCTCTTTCAAGTACACCTACCTTGTTAGAGTTTCAGAAAAAGTGTCTTATGGAGTCTAAAATTCCTATAAAATCTTTCCCATTCCTGGATTCCAATATCTGAGTATGAGGGAAGGGATTAGTTGGCCGTTCGTAAATATGACGCTATATACACCTGCCCTTTCATAGGAGTTTTTTTATTTTTTTTTTTTTATTTGAGGAAAGTTTCACTCTTTATTAAATCAGAGAAGAAGCTAGATTGCGTAGGCAATCAATGACTAAATTGTTATTTCACAGTCTAGTGTACAAAAATATAAATTGAAACAATACTAGCAGGTTTTGTATATTTTAATTCTTACATATGAGACGCCAACACAACGTTGTTGGTATTTTAAGGCGTATATGAATGGTTATATGAGTGTAGGATGAGTGCGGATGAGTGTAGTCTGTTTACTAACTGAGTTCAACTGTTCCTCAGAAAGGGCAATTTATTAATAGCAAAACAGCCAGGCCAACTAAGGGACCTACAGCTTTACGTGGAATCCGAACCACGTAGTGCTGGTCTGATTTTCAGCTAATTGACAAGCCTGATACTCAGTTATCCCCCCACACAACATCCGCACAATGACTACCACCCAACATAGACACCCCAGACCTCTCTAGTAGTGTCCACGCCGATAGCAATCATCAAGCGGACGCCATGCTGGTATTAAGAGGACCGAGCATCCAACCTATCGCCTACAATCTCCCAAACACTTTGTCCCTATGTAGCTGGGTTACAGCACTGCGCCACCAGTGCCGACTTAATATTGTGAGAAAAAAATAATTAAGAGCAATGAATGTTTTTTATTAAAGGTTCTGGTAAAAGTGCAACTTAATTGACTCCAATAACAGAAGTAGTTTTAGTACTGTACTACGTTTAATAATAATACTCTTCGTCTTAAAGCAGATTCAAGGATTTATTTTTAATACGATGTGAATACTACTTTGAAATTAATATTATCATGTAAAAAAAATATAATTATTTTATTCATAAAATCAATTAACGATCAAAATTTACCTACAATAAATTGTGAGAACATACATAGAGATAGGTTTTGATATGGTAATATACAAAGTAAGTTGGATGACACATGACATGTAAATAAATCATTACCAAGTCAAAAAGTGACTAAGGGAAATGTTGATTTTAGTCCATTCGTACCAAACTAACTAAATATTTTACATATGTAAACTCGATAGAGGGTTTTAATAGGAAAAACAAATATATGACAGAAAGTACAGCATTATTGGTTATTTATAATAGATTGGTTTGCAATTTTGTTTTTACTGAAACCCAGAACGTTTAATATTTGAGTATTATGTGCTAATTTGAATCCCTTTTAATTCCTGGGTTTGAATCTCAGATACATTTACCTTAAATCTTATGGAGGAATATTTTATCTGTCTTTGAAAGTAAGCTGTCCTGCTTATTAAAGTAGATCTAATGCTTCTTAGTCTTTTGATTTGGAATATTATAAATATAACAGAACGTTGTTACTTGTAGAACTTTTTGTTTGATTACGATATCAGAAAGTGATTATTCCATTAAACATTTATACTACTTTATTGAACAATCATTTTATTTGACACAACACACAGTTTGGATTTATTGAATCAGGTAAATATTTATAGCAAAGTGAAAGAAAGGATTTTTGGCATTTCTTGAATGTGTATAGTTGAGTTTTGTATTATTTTTTTCACACATCTGAAACCCCGATAAATCGGCTCAGTTTCACAAAACGTTAGGAGTAATAACACTGTTGATGGGTGAGGGGAACAGTGCTTAAGGGAAAATAATATCAGGGAAGTACATTTGAAGTTTGTTATTTGATTAATACAGCAAGATTTTATTGTACCCATTATATTCATTGTGTGCTCAATTGGAACATGTCATATTTGATTCAAATACCACAAATCAAGTTTAGTTTGAGAAATTAACGTCAATGAAGGAAAATACTACTCTTCAAGAAACCAAATGTTCTTCTGTAATATCTTTTGAGTTTATATATATTTTGCCTTATTTAATTTTTATTAATCAGTAATGAAATATAATTCTTGTTTAGTAATTACTGAAATACTTATGATTGACGCCATTCTAATACGCACCCCTTTAACTAAATCACATTTTTATTTTGTGTATATTAAATATTTTTGGCCATTTATTTTATGGTTATCTGTTAAACAGACAGTGGACTATAAATCATTACACTAACAAATACATGGTGTATCTGAACTCTCTGATAAGCTTTCTTGGTTACTGTTTCTGGTTCATTTAGGATTACAAATATCATATTTAAAGAGTTCGAAACACCACGGTTATCTTCACAAACGCCATTTTGGTTTTTTCTTTTAAATTTATATCTAAAAAACAAAAAGGTATATTAAGCTGACATTTTGTATGGTCTATTATAACATAAATATCCATTTTGAGAAACATTATGGCTTTACCTGTATCAACATTTTTTAAACAGCCATTTACAATTTTAAATCATAAATATGCGTAGCTCCTAAAGCAATAATTATATTACAAATTATAAAAATAATATCTTTTGGGAAATTCAATTACAAATGCAATGATATTTTTATAAAGGTTTTAAAAATCGTAAGAAAAATAAGAAAGAAAAGATCATTTACGTGATAATATGTATTATGCAATATGCCAGTACAATGTGTAACACACGTGTCACAGCTGATCATTTTTGATAGTCTTAAATCAGATACTTACAAAAACTTTATTATTATAATAGTCAGCTGATTTAAGGCAATCACAAACTACTTTATTATTATCAGTTATTACATGTGTTACAAATTACACTGGTATATTGCATTGTACATACTGAAACCGAAAAGATCTTTTGTTTGTTATTTTTAAATACTATTTTTAAACACATTTGTCATAAGAAATAACATTTTTATGATACTCCATTACAATTCCAATGATATAATTGGAATTGTAATGGAGTATCATAAAAGATTGTATTATGTATAATTTTTAGTATAAGTATTTGTTTATGATTTGCTTAGAATTAAAAATTTTAAATAGATACTATTTTGAAAATTTCAATACAGGAAACCCCATGATTTTTCTCCAAATGGATGTTTATGTTATAAAGTACCATAAAAAATGTAAGTTTAAAACACTCTTTTGTTTTTGAGGTATAGATAAAAAATAAAATAAGAACAATTGCGTCTGCAAAGATAAACGAGGTGTTTCGGTTACTTTAAAGATGATATTTTTCATTCTAAATTAACCAGAAACAACACCCAAGAGAGCTTATCAGAGAGTAAAGAGCCACTGTATGTTTGATTAATAATGCGACTACGAGTGGCTCGATTCAGAGGTCACTGTTTCGCCTAAATCAGAGTCAGTTTCACAATAAATTAATCATGTAAATTTTAAAATGCTGCCCTGTTTTATTTTTTTAAGATGGCATTATTTTTATAGGGTTTTAACTTTTGAGAATTCAGTCAGAAATAAATTAAAAAGGAAAAAATTAAAAATAATAATTAAAAAAATCTAATTTTAAAGTGATAGTGGCTTTAAACTTCTGTAGTGTTGTGATACGAATATATTCAGTTCAATACAATAACTGTGTTAGAACAATACTGCAGACCTAACCCCTGTATTATGTGTGCTGTAGAGAGGGGACTTACCGACTTTGTGCCTGTACAGGGTCATGTGTGCATATTGCTCTTGAGACAATGGCAGAAGGGGAGGCTTTAGAAACATTTGAATTACATTCCATTATAAGCATATCATTATTAATGTAACACGAAAGGCTCACATGCTGTATGTGAATACGTTCGCACGCTGAGTTAACTGATGTGATGTAGTTACACATACATTAACTCTTCAATACTTGTTTTGGAGTTTTGGTTTTTATTTCGTGGATATATAAATATGATTATATAGTTGTCTCATCTTACCTTAGTTATTTATATAATTCGCCTCAAAACACATCAACTTAAAGGTACTGTCTCAGGAAAAGCTAATAATTATATATTGGCTATGGTGTTTTCCAGAATAAGTAAGATATATACTCTTTGAGAAATTCAAAACTGTCCATTCTTGTAAAGAAAGAAGTCCTCTTGGATCTGTTCAATATTGAGGAAATAATTTATTTCCTCAAGTAAAACAATAGTAGTTCAAATATTTCCAAAGTAAACTCAATACGATAATCACAGAGATGTACTTCTGAAATATTACAAATTTTGAGTGAGTAAAAATTGATGGAGGAAATCTATTCCTAAGTTCAGATCACATTAAAGAACCTCTCTAGGTGTTAGTATACTACGTGTGGACTGTGGTGCCAGGACGGGCTCACTCAGACGATCACCCTGCCAAGGAACAGCCACGCTCGATGTTCCTTGACGCCGTTATCTTGTGATAACATCGGAACCATCCAGTCAAGGCCACTGGCTAGTTTGCTAAAATAATGGATATTTATCAAATTATAAGACACATTTATGAGTGAAAAGTGATTAATTATATGGTGAGATGGATTAGTAAAAGTCATAGTAACATTAATAGGCTATTGTGATAGTTGAACAGAAATGTTAGGCAGACTGTGTCTAAAGAATAGGCCAGCTATTTAGGACTAAATAACAAACTACAATATTAATTGCTTTTTCCATAATTAATTGTTCAGTTCATATTGACATGCTTAAAAAGTAGTTTAACATTTTATTTTATCGAATGTTTTATTGAATGTTAGAATATTAAGTTTAGAAGATAAACAATAATCATATTATATGTTAAGATCTTGTATGTTTAAATTCAAGGCACACTCATATATAAAGTCAATTAAACAATATAAGTGTCATAACTTTACCGGCAAATGTTATCAAATTATCATTAAAATATGATTAATTATGTGTATAGACCAATGTTAGTAACTTTTGATAGGGGAAAATGTAAGATGCAGCAGGAACATGACATAGTCCAATAAATTAGGATTACAAATAAAGCATATTGTCACAATATAATATTTTCAACGTATTTTAAGTTTGATAGCATATAAAACAGCTTCTAGCACCAGAAGTAACATCTAATTAAAAAACATATTTTAGAATAATTAACTTAATTTAACTTTTATTTATTATGAATTACGTTCACACAGTTGATAAAGTATTCAGACACTATTCCTTTGACTTTTTCGATCTCAAATAAAATTACTACTTCCAGTTCTGGGTAGTTTTTATTTATGTGCTCTAAACAAAATATGTGTTCTAAGGTGCTTTATAAATGACATCAAAGGTCCCTTTGAGGGATTACGTCCGATCGGGCTCTGATGTTTTATTCACAAACACGGTTAAGGACTCAGCCCTTTGTCCCACTGGTCCCAACTAATGAAATCCATAGTGCTCATATTTTTTCTTGATAGTGATTTTTTTC
Organism: Stictocephala bisonia; assembly: GCA_035578905.1. NCBI lineage: Eukaryota > Metazoa > Arthropoda > Insecta > Hemiptera > Membracidae > Stictocephala > Stictocephala bisonia. The sequence continues at coordinate 744,563 of JAQJVL010000048.1, forward strand.
ATTATAAAGTCTCAAATTTATCAAATGTTTTTATTTGAAACCATTTAATACATTCATAAAAACATACATACTAAATGAATGCATTAGTACGTACAGATTTTCATGTAAGTTATAAAAGTTATATAAACACACATACACTTATTTAATGTATCTCATTAAATACAAATAAAAACAAAACGAGTGCCGGATGAATACTGTGCTAGGAATTAATCATAACTATATAAAAGGTATTTATCTTTCTACGCTGTACGTAAATGATACATAGTCTTGTATTGTACTTTAACTAGTAGTCGTAGTTATAGTAAGACACACTTTGTATAAATGTGAGCTACAAATTATCGTCCACTTTAATGTCTGTTGTGTTCACTATAACTTACTTATTATAATAATAACAAACACGAACATTACAGTTGAAATAGAAGTCCAGCACGACGTGGCAACAGCGCCAAGTGACCAGGACGGCCGCGGGCATCAAATACTCTTCAGCGAACTTGGATGGCCGCGGCCGGCCTGGTCACGTGGCAACAGCGCCAAGTGACCTGGCCGGCCGCGGGCGACAAATACTCTTCAGCACACTTTGATGGCTGCGGCCGGCCTGGTCACGTGGCAACAGCGCCAAGTGACCTGGCCGGCCGCGGGCGACAAATACTCTTCAGCGCACTTTGATGCCCGTTTATTTATCAGCCACCATGTTAATAATTTATTTATATGGACGATTTAGAAAAATAAAATAATAAGTTGTTGATACCATTGCTATTATAGTATTTTTAGTAGTACTTTTATTAACTGGAACCGGTTTGTTTTCTAGTTAGTTTGATGCTATTTATTTCATACGTTGATGATGACCATTGTTAAGTCACTAGTTTTGTGCATACATTTTTAAATAGATATATTCGTCAACTGAAAAATATGCATGGAGAGCAAATTAGCAGAACAAATGGTCATAGTCATATAGTGCCATGTCGGAACGTTAAAACAATAATATATGTATCCTTTAGGCAACTTTAGGTTGCCTCTGCAATATTTAGGTTGTAACTTCAGAAAATTCTCTTCTACTCAGGTTGTATGATTGTACTGGTAATATAATTTCATACATTGGTTTTTAGCGGACTGCATCACAAATATTCTATTTTTTCATTTTTGTCTTATTCCTTGTTTTATTCTGAATACGATTATATATATATATATATATATATATATATATATATATATATATATATATATATATATATATTATATATATATATATATATACACAAATATACATACGTGATAGTTTTAACAAAATAATTTACAAATATACTGTATAACAACTATGTCAATTCAGTTGAAAGTATTATAAATATTTAATGTTTTGCTAATTTATTATACTGTAGTTATTTCTTATAAGTAATAAAAAAGACACAGAGACATTTTAAAATTCTAGTATTGGTATTTGAAGGTACCTTTTGAGAGTTGTGATTATTAAAAAAAAAAAAAAAAAAAAAAAAAAAAAAAACGTATCACTAAGATCAGAATTGTAGGTCGAAACTTACTTCTTTAATTCATATCACGTAACAGCTGCAACAAAAAACCTGTTGTGTCTAATAATTTTGTTTTCTCTGTTGGCTAATCTACAATATACTCACAAAAAATGCAGACAGTTGGTTATGGTAACATTTGTTTATTGTTGTTGTTTATAATATGATCTGGAATATTCTGAGGTGGAATATTCTGGAATATATTTATAACATATGCCGTCTGTTTTTAGATGTAGCTCGTAGTTATTTGTGTTTTTCTGAAACCACTGTTATCACATTCTTGAAACACATCTGACCAATACTTGCAAGTACACAAATGACATAAGCAATTCTTTCATTGGAAGAAAACACCAGTAATATAAACTATAGTATGAATCTTCATACTAACCTGTTGAGGCTATACTAAGTATTTCTTAACATAATACATATAGATAGAATTATCTAACCTATTTAGGTTAGAAGTAAAAAAATGCATTTTCCCTCTCTACTCAATTGAAGAGTATTTCGTAAATTTAAAGTAATATCTGACGATTTCATATTTTTGCTTACATAGTAATTTTTTATAACTTATATAAAGTATATAATAACTTAACATACGTACCCCTTTAAAATGTTATTTTTTAATGAAACTAACTATTGTATTTTTTTTAAAATATATAACAATTTAAATCAAATTTAATTTTTAATTTGATTGTTTTTAAATACCTTTCCAAAAACATGATAGTTTTAACAAAAAATATCTACCAAATGCGTAACAACTATGTCATTTTAGTTGAAAATATTATAAATATTTACAGTGCTGCTAATTTATTATAAAGTATATTACATAAATAATAAAAAAAGACACAGAGAAAATTATTAACTATTATTCATACAACGAAATAGTTAGTAATGAAAATAGTACTATCGAAAAAGTAATGGACTAAACCTATAAATAAATATTAAGATTATACTGCTTAAATCTGGTTCTTAGGCTTGGAAAGGCTGATGTGTATCACTTTGAGCTCTGCGTGTTCACTACCAAGGGATCAACGACACCATGAACAGTCAAATACCTGGACTAAGAGCATTCCGAGATTTCTCAGCCCACTTAATCCGTCCCCAGGTCGTTGGACTCTAAATCTTCTTGAGACCCATCCTACTGTTTTATTTTTCTGTTATTTTACTCCTGTGACCTTATTCTCTTCTACCCTTAAGGAGTTTATCTCAATATATTTTTATTCCAGTTTTGATAATTTTCCGGCAATGTTTTAGTTTGGACGATAGTGGTCTGATTCCCTTTTATCTTGGCGTAAATTTCCATATTAATTTTAAAACCCGTAATACTAAAGCTAAAACAAGTTTAATTAGATTTTTTTCATTGAAGCCTGTTGAGTTATGACTTGTGAAAACATATTTATGAAGGTCCTGTGTCATTCTGTATAAGTATACTTGCTAAAGAAATCGTAAAATTAATATTTATGTGATATGCGAGTAATTTTAAATGTAACTACAAATTTATAGACAATAAAAATTATGTAATTATTGGGAAATATCTCAAATACATTTTTCAGAAAAAATACAATAAAGATACAGTCATTAGTTGTCATGACATACAATATATTATAGTATAAGAATTATAATACGTTATTTTTACGTATACAAACTTACATTTTAATTATTGAATAAGCTTAATGAGTTGTTATTTTAAATATGTCTAGAACATGTATACTATACAATTCCATGAAAACACCTGACTTAGTGTAGCTCAATGCCAACTACAGTGACCAACTGTTGTGTTCAGTCAAGTGACCTGCAAACAAAGTTAGTACCAACAACAAGCCACAAGTTCTGGCAACTCAAACTGTTGTCTGAGTTACCTTGGACAAACTCCTGGGTCTTAATATTTAACTACTTTCAACATCCTCTCATGGACAGATGGATGGTGTGACACAATTATAACTGAACATTATTATATTATAATATATGGATTAATATTAGTAAATTGGTCATTCATACATTTTTTGGGACTTTTTAACTATGCAATCTGTAATGTGGTGTAATTTTTATAATAAACGTCAATGGAACCATGTATATATTGTAGATAGAGATCTGAAGTAGGCATTTTATGGTTATATGCTAAGGCAAGGCAAGGTACAAGAGGGAAGAGCTTAATCCATAACGGATTTTTTTAATTTATGTGTTGCCTCTGAAAAGCAACCGATTACTTTACTCTTATATATTCGAATCATCCTTTGAAGTGTGAAACTTAACGGATTCTAAGATTTTTCATTTATCTTTGGTGAGCTTTCGTTGTAAAGTTATGACCACTCTCCACAAATAAACAGTTTTAGAGTGAGGACTCAGATAAACAGAACAGTTTTTACATAATTTTGTTTCAAAAAATTAAATTACTATAGTCACTTAAAGATCCGAACTCATGAGGATGAAAACTCATAAAGAGTTACTTGCTGGGTATCAACATTTTAACTTAGGTAGATGAATCAGCAAATAGGAAGGAAACACGGAAGTTTTAAAAAGATAAAGAAGCATTTTTTTACCGTAAACAGTTAGGGATAGAAAGCGCTCTTTAATCCTTGACCTTGGGACTAAAGGCCTTGGAACCACCATGACAAGTACTCGAAAGAACGAAATCTCTCAGTGGTGACCCGTCTAAAATTTATGGTGCGTGGCTGACGCTACGCGTTGCTTGGTGGCAGTGACAAGTGCTCGAAAGGACGAAATCTCTCAGTGGTCAGCCGTCTAAGGATCATGGCGCGTGGCTGAAGTTACACGTTGTTTGGCGGAAGTGACAAGGGCTCGCAAGGAAGAAATCTCTCAGTGGTCACCCGTCTAAGGATCAAGGTGCATGGCTGACGCTACACGTTGCTTGGTGGAAGTGACAAGGGCTCGCAAGGAAGCAATCTCTCAGTGGTCACCCGTCTAAGGATCAAGGTGCGTGGCTGACTATAAACGTTGCTTGGTGGCAGTGACAAGGGCTCGCAAGGACGAAATCTCTCAGTGGTCACCGTCTAAGGATAATGTGGCGTGGCTGACGCTACACGTTGCTTGGTAGCAGTGACAAGTGCTCGCAAGGACGAAATCTCTCAGTAGTCACCCGTCTAAGGATCACGTGGCGTGGCTGACGCTACACGTTGCTTTTCGGTCTTTGTTGTCTTTTTATGCTTACGCTTTCTTATCTTATGATAACTTATGTACTCTGCCTATATCCATAAGCAACCATTGTCATGTTAAAATAAAGACGGTGGCAGTAGAATAAGGTGCACTGAGAGTAGTATAAAAAAAGTAAATTATTTCTATCTACCAATATAGAAATGGTTTTAATATGTTACAGAGTTTATTATTTACCATCCGTGGTAACATCTCAGAATGTTGTTCATAGATATCTTATAAATACAATTCTAAATATAAATTTGAGTGAACAAATCTCGTTGTACTGCAGGTAAATGAGATATTCTTAAGAAATACCACAACAAAAACTTCTAAGCATTTGATTTGGGATTTGAAGGTTGTTTTTATTGATCAAGTAAAAGGAACCCCCATAATGACCTAAGCTAAGAACACTAATAACGAACATAAGTAATACGTTTGTTTATTTCGATACAAAGAGGTCCTATTTATTTCATTAAATAAAAATAAAAATTAAGTAAAATGCAAATATTTTATTTATTTGAACTTGATAATTTTTACGTATAACGATTGTTGCGCCCATGTTTATAGTCTTATATGTACAAATAGTCACATGTCATTAATTGTTTAAATTATTCTGTAACATTTCATTTATGTAATAGATCAATACTAATTTGTGTTGCCTGATGATGCCTTTGCTGGCGAAGGGCCAAGTTGATAGTAAAATTGATTGGTTTTTATTGAAAATCTAATAACTTGAATATATAAAATAACCAATATCAACTCAATCTCAGCTTCACTAATAATTTTATTGATTACAAATACAAAACAATATAAAATATGTGACATCAATACCCCTAAGATTTTACATAATTTCAGGGTATTTTTTTGGTTGTGAGAGGAAATAATACTTTCAATTTTTTAACCATTGGATTATACAAATATTAAAATGTTCAATAGTTTCTCAATTACTAATAAATAGTAGTCAAATATTGGAAATATAAGATTGATTGACAAGCGATGTCGTAGTCAAATCCATTCAAAGCCTAACAAGTGACACACTGCTGTCGATACTTCACTTCGAGGTTCAGTGGCCACTTTCAGCTTCATTGAACAACTCAGCTGCCACTTGATAATGTGCTCAATACCACTTCAACAAATATTGAATTAAATATTACCTCAATTGCTCGGTTTTAGAAAGCTCTTGATAAATTATATCAGTTTCCTCTTTGGTTGCATTTAAAACAAATTTCGTGATATAATTTTGTTTAAACCTTTGTAAACTTTAAACCTTTACATACTTTTCTGGAAACATTAGTGCTTTCCGAGTGGGTTTATAATTATATCATTATAAAGGTAATATTTATCTGCAAACAGAAAATATATTGGTTTTTAAGTTGCATAAAGTAGACATAATTTGAAATTAGCAAATTTGTTACATACTGAGCCAAAAGAATAATTGGTCATTAATGCACAAATCATAATTATTTAATATTTCGAACAATTTTTACTTATATTATATCTACTTTAATGTAAAAATGAAAAAATAGAAAACATTATATTTGTTGAAATATTGAATGAAGTGTTAATAATAGACCAATACTTATAGCGCAACTCTCTCCCCTTTAAATAATATTATACCATATGAGCAATTTAAATAATCAGAAATAAGCTTTAGGCGCACTATTTTAGAATTTAACATTGAGAATATTATATAATGACTGAAGAATGGTATTTTATTGACATAAATAATTTATATAACTCGCTGATAAACATTACCACAAAACAAAACCCAACAGCTTTTTAATTGCCAGTTTTTAAATGCTTGTAATGCTTTACAAAAACTTTAAACTTAATTTAAAATTTCCTTTTAATCACATTTAAAACATTTTCATTTCTGTAACTCAACCTAAGTATACTAGACATAAGAAATTATAAATACTTTCATTAAATTATCCATAAAATGTTTGGACAATTGATTTAAAAGCTATTGACATAATCTGTAATTTCCAATCACTTAAATTCAGAAGTTCATGCTTGAAAAAACTTCACTTATTACTTTAAGACAAGGTATTTTAAAATTATTTGCCTGTTGACTTCTTAATTGAGCATTGTTAATTTACAACGTAATACATGCATCTTCACCGACGTAATTTTGCAAACTGTTTTATTTAATTCATAAATATAAAGTAATACAGCAAAATGTATGGAAATATTTATTAAATTAGCTGAAATGGTTCTTAGTGTTCAAATTACCCAGCAACAGGCAAAGCACATTTATTTACGTTTTAAGTAAATTTATGTTTTATTTAATTCATAAATATAAAGTAATACAGCAAAATGTATCGAAATATTTATTAAATTAGCTGAAATGTTTCTTAGTGTTCAAATTACCCAGCAACAGGCAAAGCACAGTTTGTAACAGATTAACACCTCCCTGTACTGGTAACGTTTATTTAACGTGTCGCTTTTACTTTGACTTCAAAACGAATTTTCTTGAACTAAGCTGGAATTCAATATACATAATGTTAATTAATTCAGAATGGGTTTTTATTAAGATATTTGGGAAATGATTTGCAAACGTTTTCTGACCGCTATAAGTAAAGTAAATATACATCTGTACATTTCACAGTGAAGTGTAATTCATGTTATCTTCCTTGCAGCTGAACCTCTGGCGAGTAACATGTTAGCGTAACATTTTAGTTTAAGTAATAAATTCTTTATTTGGACGTTGACAGAAATTTAATCTTTGAAAACTATTTACTCAAACAATACTGTGGTATTTATGTAGTTTCATTAATATAGTGGATAAAAAGGCTTCCCAAATGAACTCTAGTAGATCTCGGTTGAAAAGGGACGTTCTTACATGAAACAAGTATTTATAAAGAAAAATTAACATTGTTTTTAAGTCAAAGAAAATATCTATATGGCTAATAACTTGCCTTAGCACTGTAACAATAGAAAACATTTTAATGATGGTTTTATGTCAGTAATGCACACGGTGCCCATTGATGGTCTTACCATCTATGATTATAAAATAAAGTGGACATGCCCCCTTTAAAAAAATGCTTTTGACATTTTAATGTCATATATTTTAGGGTCTGTTTTTAAAATATTTAACCATAAAATTAAAACCTTATAAAAACAAAATAATATTATTTTAATTTATTAACCCATAATTGTTTTTTTCATTCTAATTTTAGCGATTTTATGGATACTCAAATAAAATTCTACTTTAGTATGTTTTAAATTTACTGACTTCAAGCTGAAAATAAATAGTTATTTGAACTTTAAATTGATTTAAGAATGTTGTTTTGTCGTTACCGATATTTGACACTCATCTTGTATCATTTAGACATACATTTTCGTGCAAATACCTACCATAATGAATAAAGGTAAATAAATTTTTCGAATACAACTTTACCAGCATTTACAAACATAAGATATATTATGCTGTACAAACAAGCTATGTAGCTCTGCAATATACACATAATAATATTGCAATAGTACATAATATTTATTTAATCATATAATAAGAACATTTATTAAATTAACATTATATATAACCTTTTTAAAGTTAAGTGTAAATTTAGATAAGTAAGTAGTAATTGATTCCTAATTGAATAGTGTAGTTAACCTTAACATTCAAATGCATTGCAAACTAGAGTATGTAAAGGAATCATGAAACTTACGTAGCAAATGTGTCAACATCTATACAACTACATAAATAGTTACAGGGCCTCTTTAGATAAGTAAAGTGTTTTTGCTGCTGTGTAACTATTGTTATTAATTTTAATTTAAGATTGACAATAGTTGATTTGAAAAACAGTTGTGCAAACTGAAATACGCTTGCACAATAAAGGCATTTATATTTATTTATTTATTTACATAATGAATTGTAACCAGAATTACATTTGTTTACTTCAGTATTGAACCTTTTGTTTCTAGAAGTATTGCAGAAAATAATAAAACAGTAAGAATGGTGATCATAGTTGTTTGCATATATTTTGTTAAAACTGAAAGGATTTTATTCTTGATTGTATTAAAAAATATAATTAATGCATTATCCTCTAACTTCACATCAAATGCATTTCAGACAGATTTGCATTTTGTCTAAAATTCACAGGCGAAAGAAATACACGATATCCACAATGGCATGAACGATTTTGTGTATTTATTTAGTTACATGCTGAAATAATTTCCGTTTTGCCCAACACACCGGAAATGTAAATGTTGACGACACTCTACATTGTGGAGGAAGCAACGTTAATGATTAATGCACCGAACTCTGACTGTTTTATGACTGAATTAGGAAAAAATATGTATTGCAATTTTGGAATTACATTCGTAGGACTAAATCTGCAACAAAGTCACATTTTACATTGCTACAACTATTTATGAGAGTAATTAGGGTATGCAAATTTTATATGACTAAAAACGTGAATTTAATATTAAAAGCTCAAGTGTATATTTCTATAAGTATTAAAGACTAGTCTTCAAAGAAGTATCCTGATAGGTATCGTGTTATTATATGTTAACGTATACAATTTGTACTGTAAATGGGTGAAATAATTTCTTTAAATGTGTCGTACAATTTTAGGATAGTAAAAAAATTAATATTTGGCAGAGTTTCCATGAATAAAATTTGTTTTTAAAAGTTTATAAACAAAAGAAACTTGTGTTGACACAAGTGTATCACTACTTTAGGCACCAAAATAGAGACACTTTTAGAAAGCTTTAGTTATGTTAGAGCAAAACATGTCTGGAAAGAGCTGATGCATACTATTGAAATTTGTATGATGGTTTTATAGGATATAATGCATCTAACAAGTTTTATATTAAACAATAATAAGATCCGTATTTAATTTCACAGGATAAACAGCTTGGATAGTTTGAGGTGAACTTCAAGGTTGTCCATACTGAAATGTTCTTTACAAACAATACAGATCAGCCCTATAATAAGCAAAGTTACAAGTCTAGCACACCTACGGTTTTGAGACACAGAAACTCATCGAATTTATTGATTTAAAGATTTCTACGTAGAAATGTAATGTCAAATTTATAAATTCCTTAAACACTTTTAACAGTTTTCAAATAAGTGTACTAACTGCCCATTGGTTATGAATATATATGTTGAAGTCGTTAGTGAAGACATTTTTAAAATTAATAAGAGGGACATTATTTCGATTGATTTTATTAAATATAATAAATTACATTATTTAATAGTTAAGCTCCTGGACCAAATAAATTGTATACCAAGAGTGGTGTTAAATATATTTAAAAATACATAACATAACGTCGTTGATCTCAATCATCATAGATCTTTGGTGTTCAGACAGTAGTTGCATTTTTCTTGACGTCTTCTACAGCTGGGGACAAGCAGTGTAGTAAATCCAGTAACAAGTAAATTTTGTCTTTATAAATATATACAACATTACATTACTAGTCATGAATTATTATCATTTACTCATTCAATTCTGCATTGAAAAAACATGATCTGTTATTATTATTAACCATTGTTATATGTTAATAATAACATAATTAAACATAACATAAAAAACATAAGACCATGCTGCAGCACATTAAGGCAGTGTTGTTCGGGATTTTTTCCAACGAATCAGACACAACTCAAAGAATATATAATAGAATATTTGTGTACTAATGTGCCAAACCCATTAGTTGACCACAGATAGATGTCTAAGTACAAAACTGTAAATATTTTAAAAACTCATAATGATAGTTATCATAAAATAAATTATGGGTAATTCTCGTGCCCACCCACCGACCCAACATTTGTCTTGATGGGCCCTCACACCCACTCGACATACGTCTTTACTATTAATAAAAAAATTTTGTGGTTGGGTGGGTGGGTTAATACAATTTTACGTGTATGGGTGTGTGAGTGGGTCCTGTTCGTGAATTTTCAGCCACACCTTATGCATTTTAATTATAAGCTTTGTTAAGTTATCATAGGTTTTTAGTACTAAAAATGGAACTTGACTTAAAAAAAAATCAATAGTAAAATCCCGCCTACATATACACGTAGAAAGCATTGACCCACCCCACACCCCGACACTTGTACGGTGGTATTCACCAACACTTCCACCCTCACACGTACGGTGATATTGACCTCCCCGCTCACCCACACATGTACGGTGGTATTGACCCACGCTACAACCCACACATGTAAGGTGATATTGACCCAACCTTCCACTAACACACGTACCATGGTATTGACTCACCCGCCCACCTACTCACGTAAGGTGGTATTGACCCACCCACCCACCTACACACGTACGGTGGTATTAATCCACCCGCCCACCTATACACGTAGAAGGTATTGAACAAATGTACGGTAGTATTGATATATAATATATATATATATATATATATATATATATATATATATATAATATAACGTTTATTTATTTTTTGTGTTCGAATTGTTTAGTTACTCAAGTAAAGCATAAACGTGTTTAACTTTAAGTAAAGCATTAACTTTATATTTAAGATTGCATCAACTACGCTATGTATTTAAGATATGATGTGACATATTTTACTCATTCACATATTTATTAGATCGTTTTAAATACGAAATTAAAATAATGTTATTTATTACATTAACATGTTTTATCACAGTGAGTGATTGAGCCCACACGAGGTCTATGGGGGACGGTCACTGAGTCCTTCAGTGAACATTGTATTATTGACACTAGTGGGCAAACATCCCATACAGGGGCTCAACCGTTAACCAATCTGGTGAATAAAACAGGACGAGAGATCCTCTGTGATCCTCTAAAGTGATTCTAGCAATGACTAAGTAATGCGTCCCTCCATCCCTGATCATAAATGCTCGTTCTTCACATGTTATAGGAAAAACGTAGTACCTAATATAAAATAAACTATAAAATAAACTATAAAATAATTCTTTGTAAACTAATGTTGTACAAATGTTTATATATTAATCATTTAATAATTTTTTTTGTAAATGATCCTTTTTATCAACGGATCAAAGGTATTTAGTGTAAATCTCAATTGACAAAACTATCTGTTAAAACTATTTTGTTATCACATATTTATACTAACTTTAGGGATATATTTTACACCGTATTTTTTATTAATAAGAGTTTTCCCGTTCATTAAGTAGACATAAATACTGTATATTTATCACCATCGTATATGAGGAAATCTCATAAGGAATCATGTATATCATAATCATATTTAAGAAAATAAGTCGGCACTAGTGACGCAGTTCTGTAACCTATCTACTTGAGGACAAAGTGTTAAGGAGATATTAGGCAACAGTTTCTACACTCAGTCCTCTTAATACCAATACGGCGCCCACTCATTTTTTTAAATTTTACTTGTAGGCCTACAGTGATAATAAATATCAGCTTATAATGTACACATCATACAGGTTTTTTAAGTACAATGGAATTCACCCACCCGCCCACCCATACACGTACAGTGGTACTGACCCACCCGCCCACACGTACAGTAGTACTGACGCACCCGCCCACCCATACACGTACAGTAATACTGACTGACCCACCCACCCATACACGTACAGTGGTACTTCTTACATTTCTATTATTATTACATTTATAATATTTATAATATTATTACCATACATGTAAGTATAGCAAAAGAGAACGAACATTGTTGCAATATCATGGGATTTTAATATTATAACCTAAAAGTAGACTATTCATTTCAACTATAAAACATATTTTTATATAACATGAACTGCTGTTCTAAAATAATACAAAAGAGTTAAATAATATTTTTATTACACTTATAGTAGTTTTTCTAAATATTAAAAATTATTCTGTCTCAAGTTTAAAATGATTTTTAAACATTAGTTCTACCTTTTTATTTTTCGAAACGTCAATTACATATTTATCTCTGATAATTTCTGTGTAATGAAGAAAATGAATAAATGGAATAGAAGGGAATGCTGTATGAGAGGTTAGACTGCAAGCTACCAAGCTACTAGTTTAAGGGACCCTTAAATCTTACTGATAATATATTTTTTATATAATGTATTTCTTCCGGGAATTGAAACAAAACTGAATTCTAAAGACCTTAGCTATGATAACAAACTGCTTTACATGAAATAGGTCTTTGATGTAAAAATCTATGATACACTATATTCAAATGAACTATTTTGTACACTACCAATTTATGGAAAATTAAAAATGTGAATAATGCGTCTTTTGCATACTGATTTTCTAACTCAGTATGCAATAAGATAGTTAATGTTAATAAGTCATATTGCAACTGCAGTAGAGCACTCTTCAATAGCTGCAATGATTACATCAAAGGACTTACCTTTAATTTCATAGAAAATGTAAAAAAATCTTTTACTAATACTATTCTTAATATTTTAACATTATCAAATTTTCAAACGCTTCTAATATTTGTTCTCTATCAATATATGTTTCATTCCATAAACTTTGAATGTTGTGGTAATAGGCAGATATGAATGGCATCTAATCACCCGTCTATAACTACTCGGGGGGTCAGGCAGGTAACAATATACACGTAGGTGAGATAAAAATATACGCCTAAAATAGTGAAATAATCAAATTGTTACATTTTTATCAATACTTGCAAAGCCAGCCTATAATAAGTTAAGGACTGTATTTCAAGGCATTTTACAAATTTATAATACTAGATAGGTCGACTGCAATATTAGTTTCTATACACATAATTACGGTGCATGTACGGGCCTGAACGTAAATGTATACTACACAAATTAGTATACATTTGCTAGTATAGAAATATTGCTAGTAGAGTATATTAGTGAACACAACTTAAGTTTCCTACACTTAACTAGCCACCCACGTTTGTACTCGTATTAATGTTTTGAGGTTAATTTTTATTCTTTCATGGACATTGTTTTGCCAGCATTACCGTAATTCTATATAGTGACATAAAATTGTATGCTTCTATGAATTCTTTAGCTGTGATTATATTATGTCCTTTAATTCCCTATATTGAAGACATTTCCTATAGATTTTATAGATGTAGACTGCTGTTCCAGGATATTAACATTGCTTAGCAATGTTTTACAATATTTTGCTGTCGAATCTGTCATTATGGAGTCAGAGGAGTAGCTTTTGAATGGTTCCAATCTTTTGTCTGGTCGCAAACAGCGTGTCTCTTTAAATACAAAAAGAGTGCTTTTATTCACCGTGGGAATTGATTTCCATTGGTGTTCCTCAAGGTAGCATCCTTCCTTCCTTTTTTTTTTAATCTACACAAATGACTTTAAAATTAAATGCGAAGAGTCACACATCAATATGTTTGCTGATGACATGTATGTCATTATCACAAACAAAAATTCTGATTCTTTAGGAACCTCTGTTGGTCGAACAGTAATTGAACTTCTCAAATGGTTTCAGGACAATGGACTTTTGCTAAATTTAACTAAGACTGCAGCTGTATTTTTCCATAAAAGTTTTTTGATACGTCCATTGATTCATGAAATACCCATAACCCCATCTTGCATCCTTAATATAAGACCAAATGCAGTATTCCTTGGAGTGAATATAGATCAAACCCTGTCATGGGGAGTTCATTTAGAAAAACTCAATAAAAAATTAAATTCTGCTACTTGTGCTATTCGGGTGCTAAAGCCTTGCAGTAGTATTGAAGCATTGTTAGATGTGTACAGAGGTTACTGTGAAAGCATCATACGGTACGGGATTTACATTTGGGGCTCTTGTTCCAAACTTGAAAAAATCCTAAAAAGTAAAAAAAAATATTAAGAATTATATTTAATGTCCCTCAACGACACTCATGCAAAGATCTTTTCAGAAAACACAAAATTCTTACAGCTCACTCGCTATACGTACAGGAAGTCCTAGTTCTTACATTAAAAAAACGCGATGATTTGGAACGCATGGGAGACCTCCATGGACACAATACAAGACACAGACAGGATTTGCGCTACTTACGGCACAGAACCACTACTTTTGAAAAAAGTCCGTTGTATTCTGGTTTGAGACTTTTTAATAAACTGCCTTTAGAAATAAAAAAACAACAGTCACTAGCCAAATTCAAAAACTGATTAAATCCTTACTTGTCACACAGGCGATATCTTCAGTGAAGGAATTTTTAAATCATTAGATATTATGCTACTTTATAAAATTGAATTTTATCATAAGTTATCATGAATTCCCTTGTCTAGTTAATATTGATTAACGAACCACCATATTTGTGAAATATAACAAATGAATTGTAGTAATAAAAATGCTTATTGCTTAGCCGTAAAATTGAAAAAAATATTTTTGAATAAAGTTTTCTAACTACTTTTAACTAAAAATAATAATAATAATGAAACATGCCACCCCAACAGTTGGTTCGCGTGGGCTCGTCTAAAACTGAGATGACTTGTCATCCTACCAAATAACAAGGTCATATACGACTCGGCGAAGCACACGGGACACGGGGCTTAATATATACACACTAGCTATGCTACGAGGAGGGCGAAACTGGGAAGAGTTTATAATATTTGTAAACAAATTCTTTTGATGAAACGACTGAATAAAAAAACTCATGAAGTCCTCCTCCTTCTCAATATTTATTGACAGGATCAAGACCATCGAAATAATTCCCATTTGATCATTAATTACTGTAATCTCATCTCAAACAGAACATTCAAAATCAAATTGAATTATAACTGGCACCCATTGAGCTTATCATAGGATATTACAGATAAGAGGGTTTAGATGGAGCCAAAGGGATTTATTAAACACTCGCCAGTGTAATTATAGGGGTTAAAAGTATTTATAGCAAACATTTCGAGGATTAAAATGTTCAGTGACACCCTTATTACGAGCAATCCTTTCATTATTACACCACTCTCATTCCCAACCCCCTTTATACCTGTTTTATTGTCCCTTTATTTAACCAATGAGGATATATTCAAGTATTTTCATATAAAGATCTACAAGATAGGGCGTAATACCATAGTATGTGTATTGACAATTTAGAGCCAAGAAGTTAGACAGCATGTTTTTAAAAAAACTTTAGGGTATCGTATCATACAAAATACTACAAAGTTCACTAAAACCATATCACATTATCTCTATACATGTTCAAAAGGTCTTTCCATTTAAGTAATTTTTGGCAATAAGTACGCATATTATATACACTACATTTGGGAACAATCTTTCAGCAAAATAAAAATCTTCTATTCAAAAATTGACTTCTAAATATTCTTAATTTAACTTCTACCAGTTTATTACAAATGTAATAATATTAATTACATATATTTTGCATGAAATAATCGCATATTTAATTTCCTGCTGTTATAACACTAAGCAATGAGACTATATTTCTATCTATACATTAACTGAATAAGACACTATAAATTATGTAACTTATAATAGTGATTTAAAATTACACTTCTCAATATATCATTTTTCACAACAAATCTTAGGAGCATTACGAATATCTTTAGAGGAAAGTTTATATTTATATGACATTTTATTTACAAAGTAATTAATTTTATACTACGCCACTATTATCAGTTCAAGATTATAATTCATAACAATAATTCATTCACAGTAGTTCTAGTCCGGCAGCCCATCCATACAGTTTTAGTAGTACTTTGTTCTGAAACAAACACCAAGATGTTATTTTTGGGTAAAAATAAGACAAAAGTTCCCAAAAACACGAGAATGACATCCTTTGTAGTTAACCACCATTTTGTATTTTTCGTTTTATACTTTTTTGTCAGTAACGGTTTGTCGTAAAATTTAAAATTGTGCAAAAACTTGTTATTATCACTTTCTAGTACAATAAAAAATAAATTACTTAACAATTTAAATTATTTTAAAATGGCAGCAGTTTTAAATATTCTGTATACGATACTAAGAATTCAGTTGTTTTAAAAGATATTTGCTAAAGGAATTTCCTGTTGCTAAAACATCATTACAAATCTAACGATATCTCGTTTTATAAAAAACAAGATATAATTTATTTAATGATAGTTATTCACCTCCATCAAGGGCTGACGAGTTTTTTTTTAACACGCTTTTGACTTAAAACATTATCTTAAAAATGTCAATACTTTATGCTAGTAGAAATCTAGCTTCGTCTTGTGAAAGCACTTGGTTTTATTCATATCTTTTATTCTATGTGAAATAGCATGAAGGTAGGTTAGGGCAATATACATTATGTTTGCTACAATTATAGTGTTAAATATGTTTCTAAGTCAAAACATGATAATAATATCTTTGAATATATAAGACTCCATTTTAAATTTGATATAGAATACATTTGTACAAATTATGAATATTTTGCTTTTAGTACTAAACAAAGAGAGAGAGAGAGAGAGAGAGAGAGAGAGAGAGAGAGAGAGAGAGAGAGAGAGAGAGAGAGAGAGAGAGAGAGAGAGAGAGAGAGAGAGAGAGAGAGAGAGAGAGAGAGGGAGAGAGAGAGAGAGAGAGAGAGAGAGAGAGAGAGAGAGAGAGAGAGAGAGAGAGAGAGAGAGAGAGAGAGAGAGAGAGAGAGAGAGAGAGAGAGAGAGAGAGAGAGAGAGAGAGAGAGAGAGAGAGAGAGAGAGAGAGAGAGAGAGAGAGAGAGAGAGAGAGAGAGAGAGAGAGAGAGAGAGAGAGAGAGAGAGAGAGAGAGAGAGAGAGAGAGAGAGAGAGAGAGAGAGAGAGAGAGAGACGATTAATAACTTTAAGGGGAACCAAACAGTTGGAACAAAAGGGACACTTATATACATGGATCAAATCCTACACTAATTCTTTTGTTGGAAATGATTGCTAAGATTTGATTTAAACTCTTTCCGGATTATGGACTTGTATATCGTGCTCGGTTCACAGCGGCATTGAATGCATTTATTTATGAGCGGATAAATCTATACTAATAATTATAAATCGAATTACTAAATTATTACAGTAATAAATAACTATAACCACATAATATGAATACCAATTTCAATGAGAAAATAACTCCGATGCTACAGAAACACCATAACTATTCTACAACTAGTTATGGTGTAAAATAATTGATGAAATAACAAGGTAATTTTTCATGTTTATAAATAAATATAATTGTATGGCAAAATAAAATAATAGACTTCTATAATGTGCTTTTTATACATACATCAATCATATCTTCCAAACCACGAACCCTTTAATACATTAGACATATTCTTGCTTACTTCAATAATCGTTGTTTCTTGTGCTGGAAAGTCCCTCTTAGTAATTAATTGATAGTCATTATAGTTTGTTATTGTTTACTAACGATAACTCAGCGAACAAAAACTCACTTAGTGGCTGTAATTTACATTGTACATTAATGATATTTGTAATGGCGAAAATAAATTGACTGTCAGTTGTGAATAAAAGGGAGCCAAGTGTTCTATCTTCATTAGCTATTGATACCACTCATAAACGTCTTGAAGAATATGGCCTTTAATATGATTGATTGTACTTTTGTATTAAATTACATCTTTTGTATTTTGAAAGCACAATTTATACATACCGTTGACTGCTATAGCAGTGAAAATATTGTTTCTGATTTTCACTCTGAGGCTGAATTATAAAACTGATTCAGAGCGAAAATCAGAAACAATACTAATAACAGTTTTTATCTTAGTCTTGTACCAAAATGTACTTCCAAATATAAACTCTAATCATAAGTCTTGAACAGAAAATCACCCTATCAGTGCTATTCAGTAGATGAATCCGTACTTTTGATTGATTGACACGATGATTTGGTTAAAAATAACAGGCTTGTAGTTTTATGTTAACTTGACATTTTTAATTTTTAAATTTAATTGAGATCATATTCTATGAAGGTCAGTTACAGAACCTTATATCTACTAATATACACCTCACTTTACAATAAGGTTAATTATGTTGAACCTAAAGTAAATGTACGTTTCAAAGTTAGTCAATTGTTTTACAAATTTGAAAACCTAGCAATGTCATTTGTCCACGGTTATTGTGGGGTTTCTAATTGGAATTATAATTAAAAATCCATATTAATAATAAAACAATCCAATAAATTTATAGTTTACTTGTGAGGCCTCTCGATTATGACGTAATCGGATTTGTTTGTAAAGAGTAAATTGGATTGTTTGCTTATTAATATAATCTTAAATTTAATGTGTCTCTAAATAATAAATTATTTAATGTAAATAAATTATAATTGGCAATTCGTGCACACTTACTTGAATGGAAATTTCTTTCTCCTTCCTATTTATTTACATATAAATGTCAACTATACTATTATCTTACATATTAGAGTTGGACTTATGAACAACTCACCTGGGACCTTGATTTGACCTAACAATTGTCCACCTACCCAGTTCCCAACTCTCATGCTTCAAAGTCGCCCCCTTCACCATACCTAAAGCATGATCATGCACATAGTTGTTAAAATATGTTCCATCGCTTACAAGGCACAACCGGGTAGTGTAAGATGAATTCACAAGTTTATTGTTACCAAACATAGGAATCTAACGGAAATAGTTCCATTTAACTTTGCGTAAACGTATATTCAGCAAATTCAGGTTTTTGTTTTGTTATTTTTGTTATTGTTTAGTTATCAGACCTAAGGGAGTTATTTTTTACCTTTTCCTTCTAACACAAAATAAGTTGCAAATGCCTGATTTAAATAACTTAAATTGCCCTTACATTAACCTATTAAATAATGATTTAAACAAATTAATTAAATAAAATGAGATGAAATGAAATGAAATGAAATGAAATGAAATGAAATGAAATGAAATGAAATGAAATGAAATGAAATGAAATGAAATGAAATGAAATGAAATGAAATGAAATGAAATGAAATGAAATGAAATGAAATGAAATGAAATGAAATGAAATGAAATGAAATGAAATGAAATGAAATGAAATGAAATGAAATGAAATGAAATGAAATGAAATGAAATGAAATGAAATGAAATGAAATGAAATGAAATGAAATGAAATGAAATGAAATGAAATGAAATGAAATGAAATGAAATGAAATGAAATGAAATGAAATGAAATGAAATGAAATGAAATGAAATGAAATGAAATGAAATGAAATGAAATGAAATGAAATGAAATGAAATGAAATGAAATGAAATGAAATGAAATGAAATGAAATGAAATGAAATGAAATGAAATGAAATGAAATGAAATGAAATGAAATGAAATGAAATGAAATGAAATGAAATGAAATGAAATGAAATGAAATGAAATGAAATGAAATGAAATGAAATGAAATGAAATGAAATGAAATGAAATGAAATGAAATGAAATGAAATGAAATGAAATGAAATGAAATGAAATGAAATGAAATGAAATGAAATGAAATGAAATGAAATGAAATGAAATGAAATGAAATGAAATGAAATGAAATGAAATGAAATGAAATGAAATGAAATGAAATGAAATGAAATGAAATGAAATGAAATGAAATGAAATGAAATGAAATGAAATGAAATGAAATGAAATGAAATGAAATGAAATGAAATGAAATGAAATGAAATGAAATGAAATGAAATGAAATGAAATGAAATGAAATGAAATGAAATGAAATGAAATGAAATGAAATGAAATGAAATGAAATGAAATGAAATGAAATGAAATGAAATGAAATGAAATGAAATGAAATGAAATGAAATGAAATGAAATGAAATGAAATGAAATGAAATGAAATGAAATGAAATGAAATGAAATGAAATGAAATGAAATGAAATGAAATGAAATGAAATGAAATGAAATGAAATGAAATGAAATGAAATGAAATGAAATGAAATGAAATGAAATGAAATGAAATGAAATGAAATGAAATGAAATGAAATGAAATGAAATGAAATGAAATGAAATGAAATGAAATGAAATGAAATGAAATGAAATGAAATGAAATGAAATGAAATGAAATGAAATGAAATGAAATGAAATGAAATGAAATGAAATGAAATGAAATGAAATGAAATGAAATGAAATGAAATGAAATGAAATGAAATGAAATGAAATGAAATGAAATGAAATGAAATGAAATGAAATGAAATGAAATGAAATGAAATGAAATGAAATGAAATGAAATGAAATGAAATGAAATGAAATGAAATGAAATGAAATGAAATGAAATGAAATGAAATGGAATGAAATGAAATGAAATGAAATGAAATGAAATGGAATGAAATGGAATGAAATGAAATGAAATGAAATGAAATGAAATGAAATGAAATGAAATGAAATGAAATGAAATGAAAAAAATTTTTTTTTGTGAGGTAAAGTTAGAACCATTAGGTCCTCTCTTACACTTAACCTCATAAAGAAAAATTAATACATAACTAAAATGAGTATATCTAAGAGTTCTTACGTGTTCACTGCTGCTGAGCACATTATTTACAAGTTAAAGAACAATTTTAAAAAATTACAGTTTTAAGATAACTAAAACTAAACAAATTAAGCATAAAGCTTGAAAGTACATAAAACAAAGAAGAAAACAAAAACTATTACTTACATGAAAAAAAATAAAATAAATAAATAAACAAATACAAAAAATAATAAAAAAATAAAAAATATAATGAATAAAATAATAATAAATAAAAAGTATTTAATGATCACTACAATCACACATCACACATACACTCAGTCCAGCATTGACAGCACGGCCAAGGCCTACAACCCCCACGAATCCGCCGACAACCACTCCCTTAGTGCCACAAAAAACCGAGCTCAACTATCAATATTTCGAGTTGAAGGATCAAGTTTATTCCACAATCTGCAGGCAGTGACAGTAAAAGATCTATTGTAAAGTGCTGTTCGATGAGCTGGAATAGTTAACATTGAAGAACCCTGACGCGTGTCCCGATTACTTATGCTAAAGTTAAACACAAAATTTGAAGCTAAATAAGAAGGATTTTTTGGATTGAAGAACACTGTACAGTAAAGATAAAATTTTGACCTTTCTGTACTCAAGTAACTTCAGTAAATTTAGCCGTCTGAAGTAAGGAGTGATATGTTCATCTCGACGGAGATTGAAAATATAACGTAGACAGTAGTTCTGCGCTCGTTGAAGTTTATCAGAAAGATGGGTAGACATGTCATTGATGACAATGTCGCAGTAGTCAAAGTGGGGAAATACAAGAGTTACACAAGAAATACATATATAACATAATTTCACCTAATGTAGGGACTATTAGAGCTATTTTAAATGTTATTCCCAGTTAACTATTTATTGTGAAGAGCAAACATCGATACGGACTTAAGAGAATTTATGGAAGCAATATTGTCCACATGTCCTCACACTGATCCTTTATTTTCCGTAACTGTATGTTTTGTATCCTTTTACTTGTTACTAAGACAAGTTGTCCAATTATTCACCATAAAATACAGGAAAGTGTTATGTCTGCTACGTAATTTGTGCTGTTTCGTCTTTTAGCTATTTATTGTAATAGCATAATTTAATTCTGTGAATCAAATACATGCATTCATT
Source organism: Stictocephala bisonia (assembly GCA_035578905.1). Taxonomy (NCBI): domain Eukaryota; kingdom Metazoa; phylum Arthropoda; class Insecta; order Hemiptera; family Membracidae; genus Stictocephala; species Stictocephala bisonia. The sequence continues at coordinate 766,678 of JAQJVL010000048.1, forward strand.
ATTAATCTAGCCTTATAGTGAAAAATAAGAGACTTTCAAATTTATTGATTTTTTAGTTTTAAACATATTATATTATTAGGTTGTCAACATTTGAAACTGATATTGAAGTGACATAGCTGTTTCTACAACTGATTGCATCTGAGAAAAACATAAATTATCTAATACCATTTGTGTTAAGTTTTCTCTTGAAAATAAAATTAAAGATTCAATTAATTATAAATACAAAATTTTAATATTTGGCGAAGGAGTTTTCTAAATCTAAATGCGAAAATCCATATGACAAACTATCACTATTTTCAACATCTCAGTTTTGTTTGTTTTATTATTGCTAGGTACGAGTGTAAATTACATGCCGACACTGTGCGTTAAATGTTCTTTTATTTTACCATCACATTTTAGCTGACGAGGGACAGGAAAAGTTAACAACCATAACTTAATGAATGCACTAATATTACTTCCTTAACCCTTTATCCATAAGTTGATGACTTGTTTATATCATATGTTAGAGTGTATACACCAAACTGTATACACAGTTAAAAAACCTCTAGCCCTGGTACTGTTAAAATAAATAATCAATGTATTCGTTGTGATAGCAATTGCATAACATTGCAACTGTAGTAGAGGGAATATGGTGGTAAAGTGGATGTATATACTATAGTGATAAATCTAATAAAATTGAGTCATTTATCATGGAAATCAATTTATCATGTGCAACATTCAAATAGAAATTGTTTACGTTACAATTAATAATCCTGTAAACTAACTGGTATTTTTACAAGTATATTACTTCCATTAAATGTCAAACTACGAAAATTTACATTGATATAATCCTCATCTTTGGTTTTAAGTTTTCTAAGACCTGTTAATTAATAAAATATATGTTATAATAGTTTTTAAAACGTCCAAAATTACTACAACAATATCATTTATATAAACTATTGCATAATGAGCATTTAGTTGTTATTTTTTAATGAAACATTTTCGTTTGTTTAACAAGATTACTTTAAATTTGGGAATGTAATCCTATTGCCATAATTATTCTTCTATTCAGCAATAGGATTACAACAAAGGTGTTTCTGAATTGGGATTTCAGACTTTTAGATCAAATTTAGGTTATAAAATGTCAGAATTATGTTAAATAAACATGTATTTTATGGTCGTGAACAATATATTAATGTAATTCCTCAGAGATCACTAACTGTTGATAACAAACATTTGTTACCGTAGTGGAAGTTATGAAGTTGTCAAATCTCTTCCCAACTAGTTGTAACTTGTAATTATAGTATACAGAACATTTTTTATACTTACCAGATTAAGAATAATTTAAGACAAAGATTTTAATGTGAAATGACACCAAGCCAATACTGTCATTCTGTCAGCTACGTAGTACAAAGTACTAAGGTAATTGTAGATAGTAGAATCATTCTAAACCTTGCTACCGTAACGACATGGCGTCCTCTCAACCACGGATAGTAGTGGATATTAAGATGTACGTTTTCAGTTTTGGCTTGAATTTGGATGTTGTATAAGAAAGAGAATTGTTTGCACACGTCATTTAGCAGAATTATAGTGAATGGTTTAGATTTTACAATGAGGTGTAGGCATATTACAATTGGCCATTGAGATCATTTATAAAAGGCCTTTCTAAAGCTTAATTTGATCTTACTTAGTAACATAAATAAATATTATTAACGCTTATTTAAATATCATCTGCAAATCTATCTATCCCATTGGCCAAACATAATATATTTTAAAGTATAAAATAAAAAAATCATTGGTTGAATAACTGGGTAGTTTGAGTCACTGGAGTGGGGAGATAGTGGAGGGAAAATACTACTTTGTATTCAAAGAATGTCCCCTTAATTAATGAACAGTGGTTATAAAGGCTGGCAAGCACCCTTTGTCTGATCATGCAGTTACTTTTGAAAGGGTAGAGTATTAGGGACTTAATTATCAGCGATGAAAGTTATATAGTAGATAAAATGTTGGATAAGAATGAGAAAATAAGAAACATGCTCAGCCATTTTGAGGCAAAAAGTTTGGTAACGTTTTCATATAACAATTAGTTTCATTATTGATTTAAACGTAAGTAAAACCAACATTTTATTAAATCAAGAATCAAAACATATCCTTACACTAGCAGCCAAGCTAGTTGAGTGTAACCCATCTATCCATATAGGTATTTAACTAATCATATATGATAAGTCATCATGTATCTTCACTGATGGTCTAATCTACGATAAACGTGTCAAAAAATATGTGCATGATGATTTAGGGCATTGGCTTACAGAAAACTCGTACGGAGTTAAAGGGAATGGTTGTCATCATTGAGTGAAGCCCAAATCGTCACTATAAACTGAGACCCCTTTTGTCATTGACGATAGAGACTCATATTATGATCAATGTAGTAGGAAAAACTTGACACCCAATACAAGATCTATTCTCCATGTAACCATACACAAGGTCCCCAGAAGTAAGGGATGCCAATCTTTTAATCAATGATAGAAGCCCATATTGTCTTCATAATCCAAGCCCTCTATAATTCATTGATAAAAAACACTCATTTTTTAACCAACAAGGGACGCTTATCTTTGTACATGGATTCCTATCTTATAAGTCAGTTCCATGAAGAGAGAGTTCCATACTGTTACTGAAATCGAAAGCCCATACTGTCAAAAAGAGGAAGGCCCATTTTTCATTCGAATGATAAACATAAATCCGGTCATACCATGGAAGGCTCATCTTACTATCGGTTATGTACTGTATTCCCATCTACTAGATGAGGAAAGTCTATATTGACACCGAAGTTGGAGGCCCATACTGTCATCAAGTGTTTCTCAAGACAAGATGTTCTCAAGATCATCGGTGTTCCTTATCAAAGACCGATGCCCGCCAATCATTGATAAGGAAAACGTGTTTTATCGATGTCGTTACAGGTTTACAAAATAACAATTGTGCGACTTATTTGCATATACAAGCATTTTAAATTGTTAGTATTTCACATTTATTACTGATATCATTATCGCATGGATTAATACAAATGCTATTACATTGAGAAAATTAGTTGGAACTCTCTTGATTTTGCTCTTATAAAACGAGTAAATAAATCTTTTTATATGAAAAAATATAATTTTTATTTTGCGTGTATTTTGTTAATCTTTATTGTACCATAGCTTCACAGAGAAGAGTAAATATTTATGTTTCGATGTAGTTATATCTATAAAGTCGTTCAAGTAAGAGACCTTACACTTTTACTATTACTTTCAAAGTTAGTTATAATTACCGTCTTGTTTCTCAATTAGAAAATACTTTTTTTTTATTTTTTAATTTAGAAGGAAATAAACTGAATTACACAAATTACACTTCCATTTTCAGAAGACTAAGATAAAGTTCTTTTAAGAGCTTCGCGAATCAACTAAGGTAAAGTATATTCAACTTTATGCAGATGTGGACCTTTAACAAAATAGCTGAAACACCTAAATATTTTATGTAAGTCGTTTTGGAATATTTTAAATGTAAAAAATAAACAACTCATATAACAATAAAAAAATTTTTAACACAATAAATAAATATTTTAGTTTTTTACACTTCATTCTTTGTGGATTTTAAAAACTTTAATTGACAAAAGACAGTGTATTTATGAAATATGTTCTCTAACTTTTATTTGTATTCACTAATAAAGGACTTTACAATGTAAATGCTCTTTATAAACGGGTTGGTCATTTATGGATATTATTGCGTTTACTTTTATAATTTACTATTGGAACACTGCTACTTTGATTTCATTTTTTAAATTTATATTAATACAGAGAATGCACTCAATATTGAGTTTAATCAAAATAAAATGCTTTGAATAGATGACGCATAAGTTAATTTTGAAGCTATTTCAGTGTGATATTACTCCAGTACTTTAGTATTCTTGGGTGACACTGACATGATGAGTGATAATGAAAGTGACTTGGTGAACAAATCAATGCTACCCCACACGCATTCATATACAGTGCTGACTCGCCATCATGGTTGACCGAGCTGTGTGGACTGCAACCCTTCTGGCCAGTAAATCCCAAGCAGTGGTTTGTTCAGATCCATAACCAATTCTCTTTGGTTGGTGTCACCCCCGATGACACCCACCCACTCTAGCTATGTTGCAGGAAACATGGAAGCTAAATATGGAGCCGAGGTTAGAGACGTCCTGACCAGCACCAGCCTCCAGATATATGATAAAATCAAATCAGGGCTTACTCAAAGACTCAGTGCATCAGAAGACAAGACAGCTGCTAGAACACTAGGAGATGAGTGAAAATAGTTTTAAGGCATTGTTTTTAAGACACTGTGCTCTTGGACAGAGTCTCTGAAACCACTGTGCCTGACGAGGCTGTTAGCTTTTACACATTCAACCCAGTAACCCAGCAAAATGCTGATCTTGACACTCTAGCCATACTCGCTGACGAATAGCTGGATGCTAGTACTCAACCTCAAGTAGTGGAAACCGCTGCCACTACCAACACAATGGAGTGCTGATGGAAATTTATGATATCAGCATAAATGCGTGATATCGCAAGACCACAAGCCATTAGGGGAGATGAACGAGAATACTTCTATCACTCGCACTCGCGTTCGACTCCTCATCCGCGCACGCGCACAAGTTCCAACGGTCGGTATAAAGATGGCGTGTGCTGTGTAACAGAGGAGATTGGGAGACAGTGAAAAAAACCACTAAGCTCTATCAGTACACTACTAGAAGTCCGGGAAACCATCAGGAGAGTCGCTAATAGTGGCAAGTGACCTTTTTACCAGCCAACGACTCTTTGACGTCGTGTTTTATACGAATGGGAAAGCATATACAATCTTTCACTTATTTTGTAATTTAATTTTAAAATAGTATTACTATTAGCTATATTTCCGAGTACATGATTTATAAATGCGTAAATAAGTTTATTTTGGAAGGTAATAATATATTACTCAATTTGAAAAACATACTTTTTTGAATACATTAATATGATTTTACTGTACTACACTAAAACTGGAATATTAAACTATTATTAAAAAAAAACCACGAGATAAAGCTGTATACCACGCCCTATCACATTTTAATACGCCGATTTGTTGGCTCAATATAATATTATTCAAACCGGATATATACAGAGGTCTATATTGTATATTTAATATATAAATTTAATGCATAATTATAACACCCAATTAATTAGTGTCTATAATAAAACCATATTTTCCTCTAACTATATTCCATAAGTTGTCATTCGGCCAGTGTTTAATGAATACAATTCTGGAAATTATAAATTGTAACTAATTTAAGGTATCAAAACACATTAAATATAATAATAATAGTATCTGATATATTTCATTTGATTATATTCAAAATATTTAAATGTTCTAACAATCACCTGCAATATAGCGGGTTATTAGTACATCAATGTACGTAAACATGTTTCCCATAATTTGTTTGTTTGTTACCCGTTCGTCAGTGTCCTGCCACATCTACTGGGAGGTTAAATTTGTTAATCCGTAGAGATACACCCTTCGTTAAATGTGATCCGATTACACCAGTTTAAACATCGACAGAGGAACTATTCTGACCACAACACATTTTTATAAAAAAATCCACTGATCAGATTGCCCATGTTTTTGTCAGGAGTGATTTATCATTATGAAATATATATGGGTAATAGTGAGGAGTTTTGAAAATATAAGTAAAATTAATAGCTTTTCTGAAAAAAGCTGAACCTCAATTTATATTCTCAATTCCTACATTTATACTATCTTCAAGTTTAAAGGGAGAACTACAGATGGTGAAAAAAAGAACTTGTACTTAACCATGATGCGATGATTTACCCTTCCAGTTTAAAAAAATCACCTGGATGCTAAACCCCTGCGTAGGGATTATGTTAACACATTATAACGATGGCTAGGTTAAATAATTTTTCCAACAAATATTGTAACGCACAGAACTGTATTTCTGCCAGAGTATCGCATACCTAACAATACTACAATAAATATCATGTAATCAAATAATACTTTTCCTAAGCTAAATGTGTACCTGAATGTATGAAAAAAGCTTAGTCGTGTTTAACAATAAAAGAAATCAACTTTTGAAAATACATCTTCGTATTTCAAATTTCATGTCCTGTAAATATTTCATATCAATGACGTTGTTATTGCTTTTGGTTATTATTGAATTGTATCTATAAAATTCCATCTTATGGCTGTTTTTAATTGCAATTGAATATAAGTTCCATATTTGTTAGTATTTTATTCAATACCTTGAATTCAGTTGATGACAGTTAAAATAAAATGATCTTGTTTTTAATAATATAAAATGAATTTTTTGTATAAGAGATTTTAAAATAATTTAAGATAAAATGATCAGTTAAATGTTGCTTAAATTAGTAGTGGTAATTTTTTTTAGAAAATAAACAATAACGTAGATATAATATGTTTAGCGATGTTATCTTTTTTAATGTTAAAAATATCTTAAATGGGGTCTGCGAATGATTCTGTACGTCTCAAACGTTCTATTAAAGTATTTTTCCAGATTTGTTAATGTATGAATTAAGGATGAGGGGTGGGGGGTAATAGCTAAAGATGAATTACTATTAGTTTTAAGTGTGGAAAATTATACAGGTATTTTAAATGTCTAGTGATGTTTAAACAAATTATAACTAGCCAGTACTAGTAGTGTCTGGGTGTAAAGCAGTAACATTAAAATTAAATTGTATTTCAGATTTATTACTTATATGAAAGGGTTCTCAATAACCCCATATATTTATCAAAAAATATAAATTTAACAAAATATAATGTGAGTAGATAATATCTCTTGATTTATTTACTGTGGATAATAATTCAATAGTAATTACAAAAATGAACTGCATAAAAAGAACGTCAATACAATTAATAAAAAAATCATATTATTTAACTTGTCGACTCTCTTATTGGAGAAAATTGAAAGAAAATTTCTTTAGAATGTTTTGTAACATTATGAAAAAAAAGTTGAAATCATGTTTCTCTGAGAAACACGTCTATTGCCATCGATAAAGATATATATAGATAGAAGATTAATTGTTGAATATAGTGTCGGTTGCACTAATTTATAATTCGCAAAACTGCCTAACTTGCCATCGTTACTGAAAACGTAACCAAAATAGCAAGGCCACTTAACCGAGCCTTAATAAAACTATTGAACGGCGCTAACGTGATTCAGCTACAGTTGTGTATTGCGGGAGTTGCTATCAACTTATTGCGAAGGCACTGCAGAATAGCTACAGCTTTGCTTTATACAGCGAGAACAATCACACTTTTTAAAAAAATGGCTTCCTATTTTATGTGATCAGGGGAATTTTCTGCAAGAAATTTTCAGCGAGCACTCTCACCGTTATGTAATTTCTTAAAATATAGTATTCAATATTATAGGAAATATATCTTCCCCATAATCAAGCTTACACGACAGTATGGATTCAGTTATGGGGTTTGAAATTGGTAAGCTGCTTAGTATAAATCACTAAAACATAGGCTATAGCATTCTTAAAATATTACATTTTTATTTATTTTGTTTAAATTGTATTTGAAGTTTACATTAAAAACATAAGTTGTGTATTCAGATCTACACTAATAATTTATAATAGAATGATTTCTAACTATAATTAATTTCAAGGAATCGCATGATCCGATCGTTAAGTAGCACACCATAGAGAAGTTGTTTAGACATATGTGCTTCTTAGGCTAATGTAGTCTTGATAACATAAACTGCAAAGTTATAAACAATAGTAAACATACAAGTTTGTTAGGGAAATTGTATTTACTTTAGGTCAAACAGTCATGCATTCTGCAATACACATGAATTTTATTGAATTGTAAAATGGATAAGATTGGACACACTCTCATACGATGTACCAATCTACGATAACATTCCTGTGAAATATGTTATAAAACAATGTAAAGCTATTCTGTGTTGTTAATTGTATCATGCAGGAGGGAGTTATGAATACACTTTAGGCAGATGCGAAAGGAATTACAGTCACAGTATAGCAACGATTTACAGGACGATCTAAAGCACTGAATAACGCTAGTTGATCCTGGGATCAGCCGACATGTTCCATAAAGGACAATAACAACACCACCTGGATACATTGTTTGTTGCAGGCTAGAGGGCTGTGAATACACTTTAAGTAGGTGTGAAAGGAATTATTACAGTCACAGGATAGCAACGATTTACAGGACGATCTAAAACACTGAATAACGCCAGTTGGTCCTGGGATCAGCCGACATGTTCCATAAAGGACAATAACAACATCACCTGGATACATTGTTTTTTGCACGCTTGAGGGCGGTGAATAAAGTGAGTTTTTGGGTGGGGTGTTTGTGTGTATTAATCATCTTGTAAAATAACGATTTAAAAAGTTTTGACAAATTAAAAATATATTTGAGGTCTTATTATGGATATAAGTAATAATAAGTAACAGATTAAAGTAGATAGACCTGAATAATATTCACAGATAAAATATTCAGGGTTAAATAATTCTATTTCTCATAAGCCAACGTTTACTTCTTACCTTTGGCATCTTAAGTGGTAGACTCTGAGACTCAGTCTACTCACTGAGGACGTAACATCACAGCATGGGCAAAACCTCTGATTATTTTGTAAATAATATGGATACCACCTTGACACAGTTTTCACCAGATAATATGGATTCTGGTTAAGACACCGGCCACTTAAGCCTGTCATTTTTATGAATTAAAAATTTCTATGAATTCGTTTATCTAGATAAAAACCCCTATTTCATGTTTCACATACGTATGTTTAAAACTCCAAACTGAGCCACAACAAAAAAAGTAGATATTGGTAGACAGGAGCCTCTAAATAGAGCACAGAGAACACCCAGAATTCATAGCCCTGGATTTATTTTTCTTACATTGAATAAACTCGTAATACTTGAAAGAAAAGTAAGTCGTCACAGTAGAGGCTACATCCAGAATCTATGAATATAAAAATTCTTTAGATTATCTTATTTTAGTTTACGTAAACAATGAAATTGTAAAGTTGCATTCATGCACGTCAGTTTCTTATGTCAGTATTATAGAAAATAAAATTTCTGAGTAGTTAATTTTTTTAAACATACAGTTTTTTTCTAACGAGAGTGTATAATTATTAGTAAATATCTATATTGGAACGGCTTAAAGCTCTATTAAACAAAACACGTGTTACTGTGAACATTCCTTAAAATACTAATTTGCTTAAATTATTGATATTTTATTCGTAAGCTAAACTGGAGCCATTTATTTTTACGCATTTATTTAAAACGTTTAAAGTATAATTTTTCATCTAATAATAATACATAAAGGATGTTGGATATGAAAATTAGAAATGATACATGACACCAAATAATTATAAAGTCTGACGAAGAGAAATGTTGATTTTAGTCTGTCCAGACCGCAAAAATAAATATGTAACGTTGGTAAACCTGAGAGGGCGTTCTGACAGGAAAAACAAATATGCGAGGGAAAGTTTAGTGATATTGCTTATATGTCGTTTTTAGTTGTATTTTTAATGAACTCTGGGATTTAGGGTGATAATATATAAGTAATAAACCATACCTAGAAGTTTCTCAATTATAAAATATTATGTTTTTTCCGCATAAGTAATGTTTTAATACACAATATGTAAATTCTCCTTATAGTATATACTACGAATAATATATTTGAGTTATTTTATTTTGTCTTAAAATATAATGCTTTGTCTGCAATGACAACTGATTTTACAGCATAAAATATACATTTTTACAACAAAATTACTCTTTTAAAAGTATTATTTTTTTTTTAAGTGGCTACACAGTTGATATGTATTGGGTCAAGTCATATATATGTCAAGCGAACATAAAATCTGTAATGTATCTAGGAAAGTATTTAGTTCGTCCTCGCTTGATTCATCACCTGTTATCTCTTAGTTCATTTTACAAGTTATAACAAATAGTATTTTGAAAATAATATTTCTCCAAAATTTTTTACGATTAGGATATATTCAAGAACAATATTTAAAACTAAGATGTAAAGCAATAGCTTCTTCTTTTTTGTAATTTATACAGTACGTGCCATGGAAAAACATGATAAAATATTCAATTCAATAACCGTGTTAGAGCAATACTGCAGACCTAACCCCTGTATTATGTGTGCTATAGAGAGGGGACTTACCGACTTTGTGCCTGTACAGGGTCATGTGTGCATATTGCTCTTGAGACAATGGCAGAAGGGGAGGCTTTAGGAAAAACGGGTCGAAACGGGTTCCAAGAATATCATTATTTGTTAAACATGATAGACTCACACATACTTTTCCAATATATGATGTCCCATTCTATAAATATAAACAAAATGAACAAATGATTCTCCGTACATTTAATTCTACAAATGCGTTTGAAGTAAGTAAGAAGGACAAAATAAAAAAATATGATTTACAGCGATTAGTTATTCCCTGTTTAACTATTATACTCATTTAAATAATATTATGAATTATTGAAATATCGGTGTTGTGGCTTAGTTACCAAGGCTTTGACTGTGAAATGCAAGATCCAAGGTTTCAATTCCAACGGAGCCAATAGCCAGTTCACATAATCTCCAGGCCAATGTAAACTGGTGATTATAGTCACAGTCTTTAACAAACGATTGGAAGTACTTTTGTGAAAATATATTCTGTCACACGAAAGAGAACTGAATTTGGCTATGTATAATTATATTATTAGAAGGCTTCTTGGATTCAATAATAAAAAAACTAAAAGAGTTTTTTCTGATCTTAAACAATGTAAGTGCAACAATTATCAAAATAAATATAATACTGTAATTGCAAGCATTTTAGATTTTCTTTTCTTTTATTATTGCAAACCTTGATTGAACATTCATAAACATTGATAAAACAAATTTATTCTTAAATGCTGATTACTTTGAAGAACCTTTCTAGGTGTTTTTGCGTGTTTTGAGTGGAAAACAATTTAACATGGATTCAATAACATCCTCGTAAAGGATGGTTTATCATGAAAATTAACTGCAAACTCTTTCTTTAACGTCTAAAACGATCTGGTGTTATCATTGCACAACTAATTAAATATATATCATAAATTGTATTAATTAAGGCAAATTACATATTTTCATATTAATAGTTAATTTCACGTTCAATAAGTTGCAAGAATGATACTAACCTATTAATCAATTTCGGGAATGGTATTTTAGTTTCTGAAAATTGGTTTTATTTAAAGTTATACTGTCGTTACTAGGTGACATCTCCAGTCCGAGGTGAATCACTAGATTGTTTTGTTAACTCAATTACATCTTCTTATTATTTGTTTGATGTTCATTATAAACATTTCAATTACTTAAAGGCTATATTAATTAATTAGATAGTTACAGAAATAAAGATTACGTATTAAACCAGATTATACTGACAGACAGAAAAACGAAATTTAGGTATTTTGAGGAATTGAGTGATTTTTGAATGTATATATGGAACGTATATATTGAATATACATGGTTATTTAAATATATATGATCTGTTTGTCTGCTGATTAAACATTTAAATTATTATCAATTTGCGTAATTTATTTGAAAACTCTCAATAACGTTAACGAGTGGGCTAAAACCTGATGTGGATATAAGTGATTTTGGAAGTGATTCAATAATTATGTGGATATTATAAATGACTCTATAAGTGATGTAAGACTAAGATGACACTTCTAAATATTCGTTCTCTATGAAAATATCTTCGTTCATTGGCCTTATTTAATTAGGAGGTTATTAATTAAAAAAAGATACTAACTTAAACTTATCTAAGTACTTATTTTGAAAAGACTGACAGCCTATGAATTTTGTTTTGCATACTTATGGTCTTCTTATATAGGCATACTCTCTTGTAGTTTTAGTTAAAAGTTATGAAAACTGAAATGTTTATTAATGTTATAGAGTCTATATAAATTTATTTTATTTATTTTATTTATTCATAAGACGCCGATCGTCAAGATATGGGCGAATATGGATTTCGAATGAGTGTGATGAGTGTAGATGAGTGAATGTAGTCATTGTTACAAACTAAGGCCGACTACTCCTTAGAAAGTGTCATTAATTAATAGCACAATGACAAATGAACAGCTGGTGGCTATCAGCTGATCCTTCTCAAAATGTGTTACGACTGATTGGGATCGAACTGAGATATATAAAATAGTGTTAATTCCACTAATGGAACATATAAAATAAAATTTTTAGGGGTCATGAACGATAAAATCTTACACTAATAAATGGAAAAACATTAACAATTGTTTCAATACAGTGTATATTAAATATTAATAATAAATTGATATATTTTTTTCACATTTATTGTTCCCAATTATAATGTGATTTAATTCAACCTTGGTATAAGTTTCATTTAGATGACACACTTTAAGTGCAATATTTTTCAAATTCATTAAAACATTACATTAAATATTTAGGTACATATATTTAAAACTTGACTAATTAGTTTCATATGGATCATTAATACGTACACTGATTGATCATTTTGATAAATAACAGTTATATTTTTTGAAAAGAATGTTTTATTATTTTAGTATACTATAAAAATATGATACAGATTTTCATGAATAAATTCAATGTTTCATAATAAATTCACGCAGTGTTAGGGGTAACACTAATGGCCACTTAGGTAGATTGTGTTGATTTTAAACCACGCTCCTGATTATCACCCCCCCCCTCTAGCGGACCTCATCCCCAAACCCCAGAGCCAGCTGATTACCTTATACCTTCGATAAAGACATTTACCTCCATATCACTGTGCCACACTAATATCATACCATTGAGTATAAAGAGGGAAATCTGCCTTAAGTATAAATTCGACCAAGGATCTGCTTAGATTTCAACTATGGATCGTAGCTGGAAGTTACTATAACTATGTAATATATTAAATCGACTTTATGTAATATATTACTTTAATGAAAATAAAACTATCTTTAAATGTGACCTTCAGAAGAAAATCATCCTCTAGTTCAAAATTCTAATTATATTGTATACATAAGCCAATAGTTTTCTTAAAAATATATATTACAAGGGAAGAAATATATTTATTTATATTAATTAACAGTTTATTTACAAATTTTAACAACAACTGAATATACCTCATGTGGCCTTCTTAATTTAAACTAATGTGAAATTGAAAATAACTTTAACACTAATTGGTCGCTGTATATTGTAAAATTATTTCATTCTCTTCTCTCTATCTCCCACTTACCCCCCCCCCCCCCTCTCTCTCTCTCTCTCTCTCTCTCTCTCTCTCTCTCTCTCTCTCTCTCTCTCTCTCTCTCTCTCTGTCTCTCTCTCTCTCTATCTCTCTCTCTCTCTCTCTCTCTCTCTCTCTCTCTCTCTCTCTCTCTCTCTCTCTCTCTCTCTCTCTCTCTCTCTCTCTCTCTCTCTCTCTCTCTCTCTCAAATATATATACTTAAGAAATGTATAAAAAAATATATAAAACTTAAAAAATGTATCCAGTAATATGGTCAAGCTTTATAATACTGCCAGTTAAAAACTTCAGTAGAGAACCTATTGCTTTCGTGTATATAAACAATAAACTCGTATTATGTTTGTTCTGGCCTGATTCCATATGAATGTTCAGTGACCATTTCCTGTCTGCAGAACCATAAAATCATTTCACTGATTTCTTCCGTCCTATTAAATATCTAAATAGGATTTGTGTTGAAATCCTTTAAGACTGTTCTAAGATTTTATTAAAAATTATTCGTAATAGAGAAAGTGCAAAAAGTATTTTATTTTAGTTTGCATATACAGATTTTTTTTAATGCTGTGAATTTATCCCTAAGAGCAGAAAAAGAATGGACGACATGTATGCGACCGGTGAATGACCAAACTCAGTATCAATTTTCTAAAAATTCAGAAAATCGAAAAAAATTTTGAAAAAATTTACTTTTCTGCCAAGTAGTAAATCTCATTACGTAATATTAGTCCAATACCAAGGTTAAAAACTAAGGGAAATAACTGACTTACTTAAGGGAAAAATAGTATAAATAACTCTTTCAATGTTCGTTTATTTATACTATCTTTAAGATTAGCTATGGAGAACTCCTGCATGCCATTGCCACGGAATATTAAGATACACAGGCTGGAAATTACTGTACTTGTAAAGGTTTAGAACTTACTGGCTATTGACGGCTTTTGATATGATTATAGTTTTAAGATTTACTAATATTAATTATCATTAGCAATATTAGTTTAAAGAAACAAATTAATGACTATTTACATAACTGTGTTAAGTCGAAAAGTTCATCCAACCGTTGAAACAAAACTTTGTTAAGTTTTTATATTGAAAAAGTTAAAGTAAACTCGTTATTGGCGCCAACGTAAAGAAATAAATGAGCTACTCAAATTTAATTCATTAAAAACACGATAATTTTCTTATTTTAAATATGATCAGGTCTATAAATCATTATAAATTTGTTATACATCTACTACTTTTAATGTTTTTACCTATTGTGTACAAAAAGTAAATCATGAAATATAGTAGTAGTCTTTAACAATAATACACTCTGAGGGAGGTTATTATAGTATTTATTATAATACGAATCAATAAACTACTGCATGAAGAACAATAAGATATTTTAGTTCATGTTGATTTCATATTTATGTATACTTAAACATGATAGACGTACAATACTAATTTAACTTTGAAATACAGCCTTACACAAACATCATAAAAATAAATTTGAAATCAATAACCAGACACAAGTATAATACAACAGTCATATGATCCTTACTATGGTAAGAATGAGAGCACTAAAAACATCTTATCCCTAATACCTCACTCAAGAAAAAAATATACTTTATTCACTCACCATAAAAGATACAACTTTAAACGAAATATAGAATTTTACTGTCATTACTCTAAATCAGTTCAATATGAAAGTTAACCATTAAGATAGTAACATGACAACCTGAATTATAATAATTTCAAGTAGAAGAGAATGTGCCAAAATGAGATTAATACAACATTAATGACTCCTTACACAAGTTGTGATTATAAATTATATTACTTTTATACTAACTTCTACTTTAAAATGGGTTGATCTCGCTTGGCAATAATGAATGATTACAGAATCGCATTTCTGAACCGATATCATTTATTTGAATATGAATTAAATAAAGTTATTTTAAATAATTATTCAAATTCAAATTCAAATTCAAATGATTTATTCTGTAAATTGACAATATATACATTGTATTACAGTCGTCAATGCTTATCGTACATCCATGAATAAAATAATACATTTAATTTAAAATAAACTTGATAAATCCACTATTATTCCATTTGTAAAACTATAAAAACTCCTCAACGGAGTAACAGGCTCTTTCTAAGAGATATTCCCTAGTCAACTTTTTAAATTTATTTGGGTTTGTTTCTGATTTAATTGTTGCGGGTAATTTGTTGAATAGTTCTGGACCCATGTTTTGAGGTAATTTTGAGGCTAGTTGCAATCTATGAGGGGCTTGTCTGTGTTGGTCACGTGCTCTTGTGTTGTATAAGTGAACATCAGAACCGGTCTGTATTGAATCAAACTTAAAACTATAATATAGGAGCATTTCATAGATATATATTGAGGGCAATGTCAAAATCTTTAAGGATTGAAAATAAGATTTGCACGGTGCTCGTCTATGTAGCCCTGCCATGATTCGTACAGCCCGCTTTTGTAACCGGAATATTCTCATAAATTTGGAATGAGATGCTGAACCCCAAAGGACAATGCCGTACCTCAGTCTTGACTCAATGAGGGAAGTATATATAAGTCTTAAAAGAAAATGGTCTTGGTATTTAGAATATCTTTTCAATAAAAACAGTTGTGATGCTACTCTAGAACATAATGTGTTTATATGCTGATCCCACGATAGTGTATTATCAAAAATGATTCCCAGATATTTGCAATTTGATTCAGACGGCAGTAAAAATTCATTCATGAAAACTAACGGAAAACTAACTAATAAATACCAGACACCAATTTTACAGCTCATTCAACAGTGAAATAACATTATATTAATAGTGAGATAAGCTGGCCACATTGATTAAGTTATTCAAATTGATATATTGTTTAAAAGTAGATTTTTGAAAATTTTGAAAAGAATTTAGAACTTTTTCAAGCTTATAGCTCATTTTTATGACTTAATACTAAAGATCTCTTTCTCTAACTTACATGAATACTCTTCACCAATTGACATATAATATTCACCACTTTCACTACCGAACTGCCTCACTGCCCTCGCACACACCTCTTTCTTCCAACTTCCATCCGTGCCGATCCAATGTGGAGGGTCTCCTGATGGTCAGCCAGGGTGAGTGTTGCCCGCCTTGAAAGTGTTATACGAACTCTGTGAACTGTACGAATTGATGAACTGTCATGACCCCAACACATCACCTGATTGCCAAACTACAGTTTTAGCAAACCGGGACATGGTGGTTTCGATGGTTCTGGATTCAAACCCCCATGACAAAGTCCTGAACTCCGTTTGAAGTCGTCTCGACAGCAGGAGTGAATTGAGAAGATGTAGAAGTGATGTTGTTGAAGATGTATTTGTTTTGAAGGACTAGGTTGAAGTATCTGGATGTTACCGAGGTCCAGCTATGGGGAATATATAGTGGTCTAGTCGTTTTCTATTTATATTCAACCTCATAATTAATGAATTTCTCTAATGATTCTTGAGGTCGGTGAGGGAATCTACCCCTTTTATTTTTCATAACCTAGGAAATACCCGTTCCACGCGGCACGTTTTCTTCCGGTTTGTTTTTCTTTCCTAAATTGCTCTTTCAGCGTTCGCCCCACACTCACACGGGATTGTCGAATTCACGTCTTCCATTCACAAAGTTCTTTCTGGGGTGGATGGATTCCGGTTTGGAATAGTGAATTTTGCAATGTTTGTGGTATATATTCTGGGTAACTTAATAAATGCGTATATTTTAAAATTATCCACATTTGTATAAGAAAGTGGTATGATGATTGATAAGTCACTTATTTACAAATTCTCATGACACACCGTTTTATATGATCAATTAATTATAATTCCAAAAGGTGTTAAGTGTAGCAGTTGACGTAGTTTCGTGTAACACAATCAGCTGTTCTTCCTCGCCGCCATATCAAAGTCAGCGTGTAAGCCTTTGAAGCAATTCATAGCTGAAAATACAATTAATTTTAGAAACTACTCTGCTACAAACCTTATTCTAAATTGTGTGTCTGGTTTAACTATTTAAACATATCACCAAATTTTAAACTAGCAAAATTATCAATAATCCTTACATTTAAGCTCTGTAAATAATCAAAATATATTTCAATCCAAATAAAACACTAAAATAAACAATAATATAAGTATTCAATTGTACCAATTTACTGTCTATTTTTATAGAAATTAAATCATTATCATATTCCCTTCATATTAAAATTCACTTCTACACTGGTAATCTAATATAATTATATCTAATAATCTAAATTGTAAGTGTAGATAATCTAATAATCTAAATTAGCACTATAACGTCCAATCTTGTTATTTATTGTATACGATTGTTAAAATGTTAGATTGATCACTTCCAACAAAAGAAACCATCTTAATAAATCATTTTATTAAATATTTTATATAATAAGGTTTGAAAGTATTTGTGTCTTATTAATGCCTCATTTGGGTTCAATATATACACACTTTTACTTGCTTGAATTATAATATGTTTACTTTTAATATGTTATGGTTAAGTTCAAAGTGTCACTTTATATTCATAACACATAAATAATAATTATTTACTTTGTTTAGACAGTAACATTAAATTGATTATTCTAGCTTTGTTAAAATAATAGTAGAATGAATATCATTTATCTATTTGTCATTATAATTTATAGTAGTTAGTTAAATATTTTCAATAACAATCTTGTTTATTTACAGTAGGCCTACTTAAATACTTACTGTTTACGCGTGGTACCGTTAAACTAATTTATTTACAAATTTACATGTTCTTGGTAAAGAGTGCAATATTGCTGGCCTTGTCTTATCACGAAGAGCGCATACGGTGGTAAGCCAATCATTAGATTTACCATTTGGAATACCACTGTACGTGTATGGGTGGGCGGGTGGGTCAATACCACTGTACGTGTATGGGTGGATGGGTGGATGGGTGGGTTATTTTTACCTTGCACCATTAACTTTTAGTTGCACAAAATTTCCATCAATACACCATCGTGGAGCACATGAATTACACAAGTTTGAAAGTAATCAAGGTTGAGTGTATTTACGCTATGTCCTTTTTACAGAGGCCACCCGCTTACCCATACACGAACTATGATAAAAAAGAAATATGTATATTACCTTTTTGTATTTTACCATCTTTTAAAATCTCTTCTTGCTATGAAGCTGGAGAGAGCTGCCTAAACTATTTTCAATTTTGTATTTGACCCTGAATACTTATAATATGGCTTAAATTTATTAGGCCTTAGTTGTTTAGGTAATTTTATCACTACTTCACCTTGGTGAAAACATGCTAACGGGTTTTAAAATCAAAAATATTTTTTGCTTTTCTTGTTCTTTTTTTTGTAATACTAGGTATAGTTTTTCTTACTTTTTCCATGAATTTTAGATTTTCCATTAATGTTGTGCCTGTGGTAGGGAGCACAAAAACTGTATCACTAGGATATTTCGATTTAAATAAAAAAAGGGACTTTGTGGGAATTTTGTCGGGTGGTTTGGTGTGAGCAAATGTTACAAGATCCAAAAACTGAAACTAAGAATTGGAATTATCGTGAGCGTAATGAGAAAGAATACTACATCGTTATTCTAATACAAGTTTCATTATATCGTTGTATAAGTCCGTTTACAAATAGCGAATATGCCGAACTTGTATTAGGCAATAATAAACGTATATACAGTAATAATTATCTACACTTTAACCTAGATCCTAGAATGGGGTACAACAAAATAAACTTCTACTAAATATAAAAAATGTGAACTGGGTGAAATTAATAAAACCAATTAGGCGCTGCCAAGATCACGATATCAACGAACAATATTAAAAGAAAAAAAAAATTAATATTCCAATCAGACTGAAATGAAATTACATTAACTAAGCATAAATAAATATATGTGGTACCTGAAAAACACTATTAATTTTAAATAATATTAAGCATGCACCAAAATAATATATGTGACTCGGAAGGACTGAGACTACTATATAATCAAAATTAACATTACTATTACATTTTAACATGAAAAGACAACAATTAGTAGGAATAAAACAATACAATAATCAAATATTATAAAACGATGAAGTCTAGACGTCCCAGGCATGAAGTGAGGATGACTCAATCCAAATGTAGTGTCTACGAAGTTCCCTCCAAAGTAATAAAACAAGGGGACAAGACAAACATAAACAGTACACTTCACAAGAACTATCGACAAACTGATGTGGTCAGAGACGTAAGAGACAAAGGTTTGATTTCTTAGCCGTTTATTAGAGCCCAGGTCTGGGTAGGTGTTGTCTTTATCATTATTAAAAGCCGAGCATTTTGTTTTTTTCAGGTGACGAATATGATCAGTAAGCCCAGGGGCTGTTCCTTTGGTAATTCACGTTTTAATTTCTGGGAGTGTGACAGTCAAAATATCAATGTGAAAATCAAAAAGAAGAATGTTAAATTAATGCACCACAAAATTGATATTATCAGATCAAAATACCTCAATACAGGGCAGAAACTTGACGTCTGAAAATAGGGAATATTGGTTTATTATTCTGTAGTTACGATATTGAATGCATTTAGGTTTGGATTTTGGCGGGTGAAGTTTATAAACATGAAAAATAAGATCGTCTTTTGAGATACCAGGAGCAGGGAGTTGTCTGCGGTCTGCAACTTTGGTCAGATCACTGAAGGTCATCATATCAAGCCAAGGGTCAGCAGAGGTATCCAGTTGCAGCATTATAATGTTACATAGTTGATGAGTAAGTTGATCATAACTACCAAGTCCATGAAAGTAACATTTCAGGTCTCCTCCGGTAAAACCTGTTTGGAACGAGCCATAAGGGCTTGAAGAACTTTCCCATATTTAGAAGAATAACGAAATATTTTGATATCTGTAGCATACACTAGCATCTA
Source organism: Stictocephala bisonia (assembly GCA_035578905.1). NCBI lineage: Eukaryota > Metazoa > Arthropoda > Insecta > Hemiptera > Membracidae > Stictocephala > Stictocephala bisonia. Next base: position 786,840 of record JAQJVL010000048.1, read on the forward strand.
TATATCCAAGAACATATATTCAGGCCTTCATTCTCTAGAGGTGTCACGGGTAAAAATTGACGCAGATGACAACACTTCCACCCACTTTGTGGAGACAATCGTTACGATGAAGACAATAGCCTGGTATTTCGACTGATTTGGTATTAGTTTAAGGTCTAAACCAAGTTTCAAATAATCTACTGTTGAACATAAAAAAAAAAAAAAAAAATCAAACCTGTAAAACAAAGATTGGTTATTAATATGAGCTGCCTTTAGATGTTTAAGATATTGGTCGAAAATGAGGCAAAGTTTGTTACATTGTTAATAGATACTAACCATGACATGAACAGATTCAAGGTTCAATAATCGTGTATAGTTTTAGGAAATATAAAAAGGATTATTTGGTTATTTTATGACTTAAAAAAATAAATTTGAGGTTGAAAAAATGCATGTATTATGAACTTACTTTCTATGTATGACGCATAAGATTCACAAAATTGAAAAAATATTCATAAAGAGTTTATTTCAATTTTGCTACTCTAAATTGAAATAATCGCTTCCAGTTCTAGGTAGTTTTTATGTATGTGCTCTAAACGAAATGTGCTTTAAGGTAATTTATGAATGACATCAAAGGTCCCTTTGAGGGATTACGTCAGATCCGGTTCTGATGTTTTATTCACAAACACGGTTAAGGACTCAGCCCTTTGTCAGTCCCACTGGTCCCAACTAATGCAATATTCTTTGAGCATAATAATCGTAGAAAACAATATTTTATTCTACGATTCAAATAAATTATATTGATCTTATTTCAGAAACTTTAGAATATTAAAAAAAAAAAAAAAAAAAAAAAAAAAAAAAAAAAACATGGATACACAGTGCATTACTGTATTTATGTACGTTATCCATAAACAAACATTTGTTAACGTCACTAAAGCATAAAACAATAATTTGTAATAGAATTATACGAGCATAAAATAAATTTTACGATCTTAATATTTATTTTTATGCTATTTTATAAATGTCATTAAAGATAAATAACTAACCAAGTAGGAATATGATGGAAACACATCTGCTTCATAAGAGCTCAATGTAAAATAGAGTACACAGCTGTATATAATCGAATAGTAAAATCATGAAAAACATGTACTTAATATTTTTATACTAATAGTCCTTATTGAGACAGAATGTTTTATATTTTCCTCACCTACCCAAATTATTTATAATAGAACACATTCTACTGAAAAGTTGACAAACCCATATTTAATGTAACGTATCAGATAATAGCTTAGCATATGTGATCCTATACTCGGATTATTATACATACAGTAACAATTGAGCAAAAAAATATGCTGAAAGCCATAGACATCCATACATTTAGTCCATACTTTAATTGGTTTAGTAAATAATGTTGTCACAGTCAAGCCTCCAACCCTCTATCTGGTGTTGACTTTTCAACTGCTTGTAACTCCTTAGACTGGCCAACTGACATCCGTCTATTCGTCCCTTGAAAAACCGTTGTGTTAGTTTCAATATCGTGGCAGTTGACTCTCTCTTCCCTGCTTTGACACCTGGCAGCGTGTTTATCAGGAGCTGACGGCCGCGTTCTGCAGTTGAACATTACTTCACTTGAAAACATTTTATGCTTAAATTAAAAATATATGTATATTTCAACCTTTTAACATGCTTTTTAGGATACGTTTGACTTGTGTCTTTTGTGATTACATTTATTCCAAAGGGGCTTGGTTTGTTAAAAACGTAAATTAAATTAAAACAATAGTTTTTTTGTATTATAAAAATAAATCAATCTACAAAATTGAAAGGTTTGTTTCACTATACAAATTTGTTATTTTCAAAGAAAATTTGAAATTTAAAATCGTACTCTCATGTAATATTGTTTTGAAATTCACATTGGACTTATGGAAAATGAAATCCAATGTGGTGACAGGTGTATCAGACGTTAAGTACAACAATAAAACCATTAAAATAAATAAAATTAAACATTAATTTAAACAGCCATAAAACAAATCATATCACTGGTTACAATATATACGATTATGATTGTATTGGGTTTGAGTTTTGAAATAAGAATATTTACTTGATAATATTTTAACGTATTATAATTTTGTAACACATTTAAAAATCGATTTAATGTAAACAAATTATATAATACACCATAAGTTTGCAATCTATTACGTAGGTACGAAATTAAACACATGGGCAATTTCTTAGCCTGGAAAGGCTTATGTGTATCACTTTGGAACAGTCAAATACCTGGGCTCCGAGATTTCGCAGCCAACTTAAACCGTCTGCGGGTCGTTGGACTCTAAATCTTCTTGGGACGCATCCTTCCGTTTTATTTCTTTGCTCTGTTAATATTTCTAATTTCCGTGAACTTATCCTCTTCAGTCTTAAAAAAATAACTCATCTAAATATGCTTACTGTTCAAAAATCAAATTCTTAAATACTTAAAGACTCAAATTCTTAAGTCTCAAATCATATGTATCCTCTATCATTGGTTCCTCTATCAAATACTGAGTTAGCGTAGAATTAGAATATTGAAAATATTCCGTAATTTTTCAATATTTTCATTGGAGCTATGTTCATGTAAATAATTGTTATAGTTCCAGGAGCAATCTTGTAATTAACATAATAAATTAGTTCACGAATTACTGTCACAGTAAAATTGTCAATTATTGTAACAGTATGGTTTATGTTATATGGTGTAAATAGTCAGTAAAACAATTTAACAAACAATGTTTCAACAATACACAACAATACACAATGCATTGCTTTATAATTTATGTGAGTATGATTGTAAACTATGCTAAATTAGTTTTATCTACTTTATTTGACTGAAGCCCCATTCTATAGGAAATGGTATATCTTACATTCATTATGTTCATAAATTTTTTTTAAATTAACTCTATTTAGTGTAGGATTAGGTTAGAGTTAGAGTAAAAGGGGATATACAGTTGGTCCAGCCAACCCTTGCAACGAAGCCTGAGGCTTTTTGTGCCAATCCCGGTGCCTAATTGTCGTAAAGCTGGCAATCCTTGACCAGGCCAAGGAGCTTCTTCACTGGATTAGTAATTTCCGACTGTCCCAGAGGTGAGCCTTCAAAAGGTACTCTTCTGCTGGCACCAAGAGCCTCACGCTCCCGGACAGTGTGTTCTGCCGACTCTTCGTCCAACCCACAGAGGCGACAGATGGGATCCTCCGTAAGGAGTCCCGCTGTTCTTAGATGCCTCCGGAATTTACCGTAACCGGTGATGAGTCCCACCACCAATTTTACGTAAAATTTACTCAACCCAAGAAGTTACTTTGTTGACTTCTGGGAAGGATTTCTGACAAGAAGCTTGTCGAGTCCTTGCCCTGGGAACCGCCACCATCTTTCCAGATGTCTGGGACCCAGTTTTGGTTTGTATTTTGACAGCTGCAGCCGAAACGCCGCAGGCCGGCTCAGGACCAATGAAGGGCTTAATAGCACCTTCCCTAGCCAAGGCATCGGCCTGCACGCTGCCTTCTATTCCCCTATTTCCTGGGATACATTCCAGCAGAACCTGATTTCTTGAACCCAGGATGCTGAGGGACTCCACACATTCCCAGACCAGACCAGACGAAACCTTCCAGGAGTCAAGGGCCCCTAAGGCCGCCTGACTATCTGAGAGGATATGGATATGTTTCCCGCAAACCTCTATCATAATTTGCGCTGAACGTATGGCGACTTCAGCTTGGAACACGGTGCAATACGCTCCCAGGCTCACGCACGCGTTGGTCCTAGGGTCACCAGTATAGACACCAAATCCAGCTCTGTTGCCTATTCTTGACCCGTCTGTGAACCATACAATTGGGTCGTGAGAAGAAACCGGGCTACTAACAGCGTCCCAGTACTCCCTCGACCCAAAATCCACAGTATGGGGTCTGGTGAAAAGATACTTAGTCCCAATGAAGTCAAACCTCATTGAGAGTACCTCATCGTTTACTAGATTGACCACTGAGGAGTGACCTGTACAGGACCCCCTCCAGTGATCAGTCAGTTGAGGCCTATAGGCCTTTTCCTCTGATTGCCAGGAGTGCTTCTCCTGGCTATCTTCATCCTATTCAGAGCCTCAGCCGTCCGATCGAGCTGATCAGAGCCTGGGCTCCGAGAAGGATGTTTTCGAGGTCAGAGAGCGACATGCCCCCCTCCGCCGAACCCATGACCCGAGCAGCGGAGACTTTAGACTGGCCTACTTGGCTACCTTCGTTCCCCGTGCCAAGGTCCTTGTCTGAGGGCTCTGAGCTGTCCTCAGCCAAGTTGGATTCAGAATCGGAGAGAGACCTGTCCCCCCCCCCGACATTGATTTGGCCCGAGCAATGGAAAACAAGGGCTGGCCAGTGAGGCTGCCCTCTGCTCCCATGCTCGGTTCATTATCTAAGGACTCAGTGCAGTCCTTAGGTATGTAACTATAAGTGTGTGTGGTAATGAGTTCAGGGTACCGCGGGGTCACTAAGCCCGCCAGCTGCACACCTCAGCTGCCCCTGCGAACCTCGGTCCGGGACTGCTTATTAGGGTTTCCCCTTATTCGCAGTTGTCCACCCCATCAATGACGAGGTGGAACATTCGCTATCCGCCACCTGCGACCCGCCCAGTAGCTGAGGCTCGCCCTGGGAGGATTAGGTTAGTTTTACCTTGGTCTACATTATCAAAAATAAGTTTGTCTATTGTTCACATACCTAGGTCTGGTAAAAAACTGGTTTTTAAATACAGTTTATTGAGAGTGATTATAAAGCATCTTTAAGCAAATAATAAATTATATAGGTTATATAGCAAACTTATAATCCATAAAACTATGTATATTTAATTATAAAATACTAGAAACAGAGCCCGTTGTGGTCAAATACAACGGTCTCTAGTAAAATGGTACGTGTAAGCTATTTCCTGTAAAATCAAAAAAAATTATTTATAATTATTTTCAATATTGAAATTGTACTTAAAAAAAATTTGTTTTCTGTTAGATTAGATACTTAAATTAAAATAAAAATCAAACATAACGGTAACGTATTTATTTACAATATTTCTTTATACACAACATTCTTTGCAAATATTTTATTAGAGTTTTTCAACAATTTTCCTTGTTCTTTGTTGGGGATAATTTTTATTTTAATATCATCAAAACTTTTTACCCTAGACAGTGCAACATACAATTGTCCATGGCTGAATACTGGTGCTGGTAGGTAGACACCAACTTTCTTTAAAGTCTGGCCTTGTGCTTTATTAATCGTCATGGCAAATGCTAATTTTATAGGAAATTGTCTTCTTTTTAAAACAAATGGCAATTCTGTGTCCGTCTGTGCTAAATCAATCCTTGGAATGAACACAATGTCACCTGCTGAAGATCCAGTTAAAACCTCTGCAATTATTAAATTAGGCTTTAACTTTTTAACAATTAATCGGGTGCCATTACATAACCCTCTTTTTGTGTTAAGATTTCTTAGTATCATTATAACAGCTCCAATCTTTAAATTTAATTTATGTATTGGCATTCCTGATGGTGATAGCTGATTTAAAAATTCTATAGGGTAATGTGTATCTGCATGGGAACTATCATCCGCTTCAATAGAATCCGAACTTAAGTATGTTTCTGGTTTTGCTTCCAGTAAGTTGTGAACAGTTTCATTTAGATAATCCACATCTGTGTTTTTTGAACATAAAATAGCCTTTTGGGCGAATTCATGAGAGTGTGCAATGTCCAACTTATCCCCAAATGTATCTCTGGCTATGTTACCGTGACTTAAAATTTTTGGTGGTATTTCTATTAGTTCTTCTGGTAAATCATATGTTCTATCAGTCAGACCATTTCCTACGCTTAATAGCCACTTGCTAAATAAATCATCCACTGATCGTACATTTTTACTCAATCGTAGGATCTTAAAGCATTCCCACAGTGGGTGAAATTTTATACTTGCTTCTATTATTTTAGTTCTGTTACCATGTCTGACAACTGGAAGAGTTTGCCTGAAATCCCCACCTAGTAACATAAATTTTCCACCGAAAGAATTCTGGTTGTTCATTATTTCCTTTAGCACTCTGTCAATGGCAGTTAAAGCAATTCCTGGTGCCATAGTTGCTTCATCCCAAATTATGATTTTGGCTGATCTAATGATGGTGGCTTCGAGAGAATTCAATCTTATATTTGAAACGGATGTTTCGTTTAAAGGGGGTACCAACCTGAATTGGTTAAAATATGTTTTACCTCCTTCCAATAAGTTTGCAGCAATGCCAGTAGACGCAATAGGTAATGCAATATTTTTTCCTCCACGCACTGTACACAGAATAGTCTTATACAAATAAGTTTTTCCTGTGCCTCCTGGCCCATCCAGAAAAAAACACGTTTCTGGGACTTCATTGTTTATTGATGCAATTATATTGTCATAACACTGTCTTTGCTCGGTATTCAAACTATTTATCATTTCTTTGCTTTTTTCTTTCTCTAGCTCATGATCATAGATATCAGTATGGTTGATTGGTAGGATATCATTTACTGGCATCGGGAGATTGTATTTAAGGCAAGAGCTATGACTTGCTTCTAAGGTGTTGTTAATTTCTATTAGAGTCAAATTTTTACAACGTTCACAGTTATCTGAATGGCCTATTTTGTGGCTGTTTGCAAAGTCTTCCCAAAGATGAGATAGGTATTTTTCAAATAATTCCTTAGCATTAGATGGGGAAGCAAATATTAGAATATATGCTTTGGTTTTTTGCAAATAACTTTTAAACGGTGAGGAAATCGACTAAAGTGGAAGGTGATTTTCTGAAAGAGAATTAAATTTCCTACAAATGGCTACTAAGCATTTCTTGAAAAACCTCAAAAAAGGCAGCTAAAAATTAACTTAAAATAAAAAATTTGTGAAAACCCGTTTTCAATGTATTTCTTATGGAGAACAGGTTTTTTAACTTTTTCACCATAAATACAAAAAAAACATCAAACTTTCATATTTTTTGGCAAATCTACATGTCGGAAGCTTTCCAACAACACATTAATTATTAAAATCGGTCCAGTGGAACTCTAGATTTAGTTGTACAAAGTTTAACTAAAATATATCTAACTCAGTATTTTTTCAACGCAAAAAATGTGTGGTAGCTTTGGTTTTTTGCAAATAACTTTTAAACGGTGAGGAAATCGACTAAAGTGGAAGGTGATTTTCTGAAAGAGAATTAAATTTCCTACAAATGGCTACTAAGCATTTCTTGAAAAACCTCAAAAAAGGCAGCTAAAAATTAACTTAAAATAAAAATTTGTGAAAACCCGTTTTCAATGTATTTCTTATGGAGAACAGGTTTTTTGACTTTTTCACCCTAAATACAAAAAAAACATCAAACTTTCATATTTTTTGGCAAATCTACATGTCGGAAGCTTTCCAACAACACATTAATTATTAAAATCGGTCCAGTGGAACTCTAGATTTAGTTGGTCGAAGGTTTTCAAAACTGAATTATTATAAGAAAAGATTAGTATTTTAAATAAAGTTTTTGTAACTTAATTAAGGTATAATTTTTAATTATTTATAAAATTTAATAAGGTAGGTCTAAACATTATTTTAATTTTTGCTACATGTATAGATTTTATAGCAGTAGTCTCATTGTTTTTTTCTTAGCGTCATTTTACTTTTAAAATGAATTAAATGTTCGTCCATGATGATTTGTTTCCCATGATACAATTGATTTATTACTTGTAAAAAAGGTTTCCTATATACTGTATCTTCAGAGGCTTAGTTGCCAAATAAATCTTAATATTGACATTAACAACAAAGATCTGACAATTTTACTACATTCAATAATTACTATTACGTAAAACAGTACATTTGTTATTACCAATGATTATTGAATTATATGTAATCCATTCTTGTATGGCTGATGATTTTTAAGCATAACGGAATATTTATAATATACACTAAATGTACATGGTGGAAGTTCATATAAATTAAGGATAGCTTTCTATCTCTTTTATAGAATTTATTTATAAGTGTATAAGTGTTTATAAGTGTATTATAAGTGTATAAGTATAAGTGAATTTAATTATAAGTGTAGTTAATGTAAAAAAAAACTTCAAACGTTTTAACTCATTTCAACACAAATTCTCATCGAACGGCATTTATTTACTTCAATATTCTCACTGGACAAGGTGAATAATTTGATGAGGTAGCCTGATATATCCATAAACGTATATCAAGCTAGATATAACTAAGTGACTGTGAATATTAAACACAAATATTTATTGTTTGCTCTATTCCAACTGCGGTGGCTATCTATTGTGTTTGGTCAAGTAACCTGCAAAGTTAATACCAACAACAAGCCACAAGTTCTGGCAACTCAAACTGTTGTCTGAGTTACCTTGGACAAACTCTTGTGTCTTAATATTTAACTACTTTGAAAGCATGTGACCTCTCATAAACAGATGGCTGATGTTGCAGAGGTATAAATAAAAACCACGAGGATTAGTATTATTTGAAAATATAGTTTTTGACATTTGAAATTATTAACATTTGACTTTTTATTGATGTTTTCGTAATGTTTATGATGCACAAATTGTAGATAGGAGGCTGAAATACGAATATTATGTATATACAGTAGTATTACCCTAGCTCGTGTTACACAAGAGAGGAGAGAGTGAAGGATACTTGCATTCTTGATCAAGTAACCAAATATAATGGAATGTTGTATTGCCAGATTAAATCAACAGTTTTTTATACTTGTAGAGTTAGCTTTATAAAACGTAATATTTTAACTGATTTTCGACAAGTCTTGACTGTAGGAATTTTTTACATTTATTGTCCCCCATAAACACATAAACTTACGGTACTGTTCCTCGTTGCATCTCATACCTTACATTCTAATATGTTCCATAGACCGTTAAACGTAATAGTAAGAATGTGGGAATGTCGATAGTATTTACTTCTCCTTGTTACGTATTGTTAACAAGTAACCATTAATTGGCGAACTCAGCAAGTCATTATTGGATGGATATTACTACATATGTATTTACTTAGTTTTGTATTTACTCGGGACCAATGAATATATTTTTATGTACATATATGTAACTATAACACCATTTTATTGATTTATGTTGATATTTTTCTTGTTCTTCTCCTTCATTTCTCCCCAACACTCCTTCATCATTTGAGATTTTTTTCATTATTGTTTGAACCGAAAGCACACGTAATAGCACGTCTTATTTTCAATCTTGTATGAGTCTCTTAATGTTCTCGTTTTATAAATTAGATTTTATTTTGTTAGTTAAATTTATTGAATATCCTCTCATTTTTTAATCCAGTAAGGCATTGTTTATTGTTTAAACATTATTGTTATTTATTTTTTTGTTATCTTTTTCGTTGTTTTATTTTCTAGCATGCTTAGAATTTACAAAAATTATGATATTCTTTTTTCCTCATATATTATGCTATTAGTTGTATTTCTTTTCGAACTACATTTTTTGGTCGTAGTCTCCATTCTTCTTCGGTGTGATGTTTCTTATTTATTTACGTTCTGATATTCATATCTATATTTTTTTGTTTTTTGTTATATTGTTTGTTTTTGATGGTACTGCTGTTTATTTCAATACGTTACCTTTGGTTGTAATTTTTTCATATTTAGGTTTTGTCTTTATTGATAAACATTTGGTGTTCAACGTGTTATTTGTGAGGTCCCCTGTTTCTTCTAGGTTTTTGGTAATTTTTTTCATGTTAGTGTTTCTTTTCCATCTCCCTTTAATATTTCTCCTAAATACCTAAATTATTTCATTATTACCATTTTGCGCTCATTTATCTTCACCGCATCTATTACTAAGACCCTCTATTTCCACTATTTTTTATGCGTTATATTTAAGCCTATATTGTTTACCACTTATTCTATACTTATTATTTGTTTCTTTGTAGTTGTTATGTTATCTTTCAATAATATATTGTTTGTGTATCCTAGGCAGTTAAGTATCGTACTGGTTATCTGAATCATGTTCTGATATCTTTGGATTTGATTTTACCTTTTGATGATTGTTTATTATAACTTGTAATTGAATAGTATTATAAACCACCCCCCTGTTCTGTTTGTGACCTGTACTTATTGTGAATAATTTGGATGTTCCTCCTTCCAAAATCTAGCTTTGATCTTGTTTTTTTATTGTTATATTTACTAGTTATTGGATGCGGTCCTAGGTGCCTCATTATTATTAGCAACAATTCTCCATTTATGCTGGCATGTATGCCTTTTTGTAATCTATAGAGAATTTAAACCTAATATTTTGTCTTATTTTTTAGTAGTTAGTTTCAATTTTGTTACTTGGCCTTGAAGTCTGATAATCCTGATAATTCCGTAGCCCACTTACTAATCGTTCTTTATATCTGTTGTATATTATCCTAGAGGAATCGTGATGTACTATAGATTCCTCTATAATTAACAGTACTTATTTAATAAATTTTTTGTATTATGTTTCTATGGTTGGTCCTGTCCATTGATTTGGTAGATCTCTCATCTCCAAAATTTCTTCCAGTATTTGTTGTAAATTCCGTAATCATTGTCTCTGCCTGGTATCCCATTTCTGATAGTGTTCAATCATCTCCACTTACCATATAACTTTTCATTTGTTATATTGCTTGTCTTACTTCTGAAAATGTTGGTGGTTCTATGTTTATAGGTGTTTTTTGGTTGGTGGTTCTAGCTTATGGTGTTTTTTTTATGATTTTGTGTTTAATGCTATATGTTCTGTTGGCTATTCTGTTGTTACTAATTCTTCCAACCCGTAATTGGTATTTTCAGGCTAATTTAGGCCCAACAGAATTTTGTTTTGTTATAGTGAAAAAGGAGGTACTCAAAGGATACCATTCTATAATGTATTCCTAGAGCATTGAGGTCAGTTATTGGACCCTGAAACTTTGTCAGTGGGTGTCGTATTTTAGGGACTACAAGTAGACCGGGTCTATTTTGACCCCGCCCCCTAATAACACGTCACATGTGCCCTTTTAACGAATAAACGTAGATTGTTCTAAGTGTAATGCTACTTGTAAAATCACATTGTAACAAAAGTTCTTTTTTGCCATTTTCATGATGATCAGAGGCGTTTGTGAGCAACTAGTTTACTATTAAAAACATTTTTGAACAAAAAGTCTTCAGAATTGTATGTCAAGAATTTAAATTTTTAGAATAGTCTACTTTGTGTTAGCAATTTAGTTTTTAAAATTCAGTAAACTGATATTTTAAAGAAAAACATGCTTCTACATATCCTCTATAATAATAATAGTCAATGTTCAATATTGAACATTCTTTTCAGAAAAAAAACAAAAAAAACAAAAAAACATACAGGTTACATTAAAAAGTATTTTTTTTTATACATGGTTAAGATTTTAGTTCATTTATATTAATACTAATTATACAATCTCTGTTTTAAAAATGTTTTTGTAAACTTAGATGATCGTTGAACCACGTGATATATTGAAATGTTGAATAATAATATAAAATATGCAAAAGAGGGTCAATGAAGGCCCGGAAATAGTGCTTTCGAGGGTAAAAATCACATTACTGCTAATATTTCCGAATATTCCTGGTTACTATGTGCTATTTTACTATGTTTATTTATTACAAAATGTATAATAAAAATAAGTTTTACTAAACATTATATAAAACATCATAGTTCTTTCACCTTAAAGAGAGCATTAAATATAATTAACTTCTCTCTTATGACGTACACATAAAGAAGATCAAGATATTTGTTTTGATGATTGAAGCTGTTATTTCACTGTCACAATAAGGGATCACTTCAGATCCCCCCACTTTGACGTCATAATCTCATGAATCTACAGTCTCATACAAAGTAGCCACTAGCAGTATCGTTACTCATATTTACCAAACAACACAACTATCTCCATTAATTAGGACGTGAGGTTTAGTGTTAGGAGTTCCTCCCATCTGCAAAACTAGATATTACTATCGGACATGGTCAACAGTCAGTTTTTGGGTATCCAAACGATCCACAAAACAGCAACAACAAAATTTACATGTTAAATTAACAATGTATGATCATGAAATAGTTGTATGGCAGGGCAGCAGTACGACAGGATTCGTTCACTTTAACGTTCCAGTTCAGCGATCATCACACATATCACGTTGCAAGTGTCACTAGATCATCGTTTCTCAACTTATCACCCATCGTATCATCTGAGAGTTTGTTGCTAGATATTTTAAAAGAATCACTAAATATAAAGTTGCATGAAAAACTAGTGGCCACAAAAAGTTAAATGAGATATTATAAAAACATTACAGCAAAGTTCCAGCCAACTGTTGAATCTGGGATTTGAAGTTTTTATATTGAAAAAGTTAAAGTAAACTTGGAATTGACTCAGATCAAGAAAACTGATGAAATACAGAAATTTTACATCTATTTGTTTCGATACTAAAAAATAATATTTTATTTTATTGCCGAATTATCACTAAAATGTATGTATTACAATCAGAACGTAATTGCTTATCCGTTGGATTTTATAGCTATGGACATATCGGTAATCAACATTCGCCTATACACAACCATTTATCTGTAATTTATTAATTTAAGAACTCCTTATGATTTTATATTTATTTATTACTAATATGCCGATCATCGAAATATGTGCTAGTATCGATTGGGAATGAGTGTAGATATGTACATTTATTTATTGTTACAAACTAAGGCTGACTATTCCTTAGAAAGTGCCATTAATTAGTAGCCTAATGACAATAAACAGCCGGTGGATATCAGCTGATCCGTGTCAAATATGTTATGACTGATTTATAAAGATAAAACAGTCGATATGATTAGATCTGCTAATAATGGAGCCAAAGAAACTTGCCTGTATACGTTACGTGTTGAATGTTTATTTTAAAAAAATAACAACAATAATTTAACTAATTTCATCTTGATTCAACTTCCAGTGTTAGTAGTTTCCATAAGCAATAATATTCAGTGCGTAAACACTATACACAATATGTAGACATTCGATACTTGTGTGAAGTATATGACTTAAACATTAATTAACATTGTAATTAATTAAACAGTGTTTTATGAAAATAAGTTTGGTAGTTGGAAACAAGCTGCATCGATATGGCATGTATTATTTGACTAAATTTATTCAACATCATTAGTTCGTTATATAATTAAATCTTTAGTGAATATACAAAGTTATATTTTACGGTATTCCATACAGAAATTATAGCCATGCAGAATTTAGCTATGCAAATATGACATGTAGACACTTCTATACTGTCTTGATTATAAATCCACACGGAAACAACTTTCCTATGTTTGTAAAGAAGACTGAACTATAACACTGTATTTAAGTTGAATGCAATAAAAGAGGAAACTGATGTAATTTATCAAGAGCTTTCCAAAACCAAGCAATCGAGGTAATATTTAATTCAATATTTGTTGAAGTGGTTTTGAGCACATTATCAAGTGGCAGCAGAGTTGTTCAATGAAGCTGAAAGTGGCCACTGAACCTCGAAGTGAAGTATCGACAGCAGTGTGTCACTTGTTAGGCTTGGAATGGGTTTGACTATGTCATCGCTTGTCTGTCAATCTTATATTTCCAATGTTTCACTTATATTTATTACTAGTGATTTTATTAACTGTTACAAGTTTTCTTATTTGAATTATTACATTATTTAAACGTTGCGTGTTTTACTTCGCCCATTACATTGAAACTAAATACACTCAAAATATGTTCATGCTTAAGTATATGTAGAGTAATTAGTAAATTGTTGTATTTTCAATTAAATTTAAGCAAAACTTATGATATTATGTTACATTTTGTACAATTTAAATAATATTTTTTAGTTTTTGAATTATTACATTTATACTGTCACAAAAACAATGTTTGCCAAACATTTGTTATATACTCTATAATGGCCCAATACACGTTCATGTAGCTTCATAAACCTTATCTTAGAGTACTTTGTTAAAGTTTTCCAGAACATTGCACTGTTCATGACTTTATCAAAATCTATCTCTGAACAGGGTTATACCTGTCTGTATTTTCTGTTACTTAATCTCTATGTTAATAGACAATTTTTGATCACATTAAGAAAACCATAATGGATGATACAACTTTCCTGGTCTTTCTTTAATTTTTACTTGATAGTTCCAATAAATTAATATTCCTTTAACACCAATTGTGGTATTAAACCATACAAACTCATGGCTTTCTAGAATCAAATGTTTCTTTTGTTGATGTACTGTTTTTGAATCAGTTCCATGACATCAATCTTCAATTTGTTTAGAAATATATCTCGAAGACAGGAGAACGTGTTAATATAAAACAGAGATTAAGGGGATAAAAAAGCTCATAATATTCTGATGATGTAATACTATTCGAATTTTCAATCTTATTTAAATCAGTAAGACACAAATACAACAAATTAGTTAAGATATTATTTACCTTTGTAGCGATAGGTTTACTAATATGTCGAATGCATACTTTCAAGATAAAACATTCATGTCCTCAGCTAGGTCAAATAAATATAGTATAATAATGCTTTATGATTTATGTTAACTGTAAGACATGAGAATGAAATATATTAAAGCAGAAATAAACAACATGGAAAATATATAAAGATATAAAGTTGTGAATGTAAGTATATACTACTTACAGTAGTCTGTCAGGTAGCTCCCACTGTATTGAAGATCAGTAGAAGTACGTGTTTCAGTAGTTAAAATACCAACTTTAGCCATTAAATATGAAGTCGAAACCCATAATGGATTTTGTCTATAGGCTAAACACAAACATGACATGACAAATCAGTATAAAAATTATTATTATGAACAAAACAAATTATAGGCCTGTAAAAATCATGTCACAAAGTGTCCCATCGGTAGGATGTTTTCTAATAATTTAGCTGCATATTTGATGAAGATAGGGTGAACAACAGCTGATTGGTATTTATAGTATTTAATGAGAGGGCTAACAATATATAAAGTAATTTGTAAAAGTTTCTCATTGATCATTTTTTCGTCACGGTTATTATTGATAAAATATTCATTAGTACATTTCAAATTCTTACAATGTACTAATTTTCCTCCTTTTGTCACACAAATGCAGAATTAATCCCGGATAAAAGTTGTGTTTTAGTTTTCAGATAACCAAGTAAAAGTCCATTGTGTTATCACTTAAATGAATTACACATTACATGTATGGGTGGGTGGGTGGGTTAATACACTGTACGTGTATGGGTGGGCAGATGTGTTAATATACTGTACTTGTATGGATGGGTGGGTGGGTTAATACACTGTACGTGTATGGGTGGGCAGATGGGTTAATATACTGTACTTGTATGGATGGGAGGGTGGGTTAATACACTGTATGTGTATGGGTGGGCAGATGGGTTAATATACTGTACTTGTATGGATGGGTGGGTGGGTTAATACACTGTACGTGTATGGGTGTGCAGATGGGTTAATATACTGTACTTGTATGGATGGGTGGGTGGGTTAATACACTGTACGTGTATGGGTGGGCAGATAGGTTAATACACTGTACGTGTATGGGTGGGCGGGTGGGTACGTGTAAGTTGGATGTCAGCCTGGAAGAAGTGCTACAGGAAAATTATCACCCCACTCACCTTGGTGATCACTAACAACCGGGTTTTTTTACCATAACAACCTGAATAACTTGTAAATATAAACTGTTCTAACCAGAATGCTGTTACAATAATATGTTCTTAAGATTAAACCAAAGTTCATAAACTGATATAGATCATAATCTCATAGTGTATCAGTCAACAAATGGAATTAGGAAATAATAGTAAGGTTCTGAGTCACTAAGCTGTTGTTTCTAAGCTGTTGAATTACTTTTTGACTAAATATGCGTACTTTATAGTTCAGAGTGCGTAGCAGAGAACATGTAAAAATTCAATAAAAATTAGTTGAATTCAAGGATTGACACAATACACAATACTATAAGCTCATATTAGTCCTATTTTCACATTTATCTTCAAAATATATGAATCAGTGGCGTCGAATTAAGATAAATAATCAATTAATAGGCTTATATGGTTCTTGGTGTGCAAATTACCTCAGGAACATGCAAAGCATCGTTTGTAACAGATTAAACACCTCCCTGTACTGGTAACGTTTATTTAACGTGTCTCTTTTACTTTGACTTCAAAAGGTTTTCTCGTGAAGTAAGCTTGTATTCATGATGTAGTATTTTAATTAATTTATAAAGGTTTCCCATTACGTTATTTGAGGAAATAATTTGCCAGAGTTATTTCACATACGAAAACATGCTATAAAATGCAACGTTAATATATCTGTGAATTGCATTTCTTAGTGATATTTGCACATATTATTTTATGCACGTAAAGTTCCTGGCATATTATAATAATATTTTATTGCAAACGACTAAGTCTTTATATTGACATAAATTAAAAAGTTACATAACTTGGTATTTTATGAAATAATATTCTAATATTTATGTAGTTTCAATGGCGTTCCCTCTAAATTAGCTTACGCCATATTCCATACTAGCTAAAGGTTAAAACAATAAGGTACTTAGATAATTAAGTTTGGCAGTTTTGAAATAAAGGAAGATTTGACAATACTGACTTTCCAGTTAAAGAATAGTTAATAGAGTGCTTTGTCTTTTTAAAATTCCAAAGATGTATATTTAATGTTGGTTTTTTAATCAATAACACCCCAAATTAATCCTAAATATAATACAAAAATTTCATCCAAATTTTATTTGAATATTTTAATATATAATGTTACATATTTAGGGTTGTCGTAAAATAAAAAACTACAAAATAAAATTTAAATAATCATTATAAAAGTTAAATAGAGTAACGTGATGTCTATAACTTCTCTAAACACTACTAGCCTCTTCAGACTATTAACAATGGCTTCATATTTATTATGAATATGAATGTTTGGTACTATTAAACCGTAACAAGTTCCAAGCCCATAAGAAAAAGTAGGCTAACTTATACTTGAACTTTTCAAACCCAAAAATGTATCTTATCTTATAAAGAAAAAGAACATTATTTGCATCATATTTTTAGTACAGATTTACTCCATAATAAACAATGCTAAATATAACGTCAACAGTTTACCAACAGTTCAAAAATTGTTGGCTTAATGGATAAATATAGTAGCTGTACAGTACGACTACACTAATACTGGGATAGTAAGTAATATGTGTTTTAAACATACACTTATTAGAGCAATGGCATCTAATTATTTTGAAAATAGTCATTATAAGTCTTGTAATTAAAATAGATATGTGATTAAATTATTAATTGATGATTGTAGAGAATGGTAACCCAAAGTAGGGGTACATTTCAGAAGTAACTGAAAAATAATTAAAAGGGGAGACAGTTTTTATAGGAAATACGCCCAAAAATGTAAAGTTTTGTACTTTGATGTTTTATATTTGAAATGTTAAGTCAACATATAATAACAGAAAGTTGCAGACATTTCCTTATAAATACGCTTAGAATAATCCTCTTACTCAAAACAACAACTAATGTACAAGTAAGTCAAAACAGGATTACATTAAATTGTAACAATAATGTCCATATGAATAGTATAATAAGGCCATGTATCATACAAAGGAAACAAGTACAGGGGTCTGTACTTGCTCCAATTTTATTCAACGTGTATACTGCTGACATCCCAATCACTAAGTCTAGACAATTTATATATATATATATATATATATATATATATATGCGGATGATATAGCTTTAGCTTACCAACAAAAGAACTTCACAACTACTGAAGAAACACTTGCAGTTTGCAGCCCTCGAAGAATATTTTAGAACCTAGAAGCTGAATTCTAACCCATCAAAAACCAAAGTAGCCAGCTTCCACTTAAGTAACAGACAGGCTAATCGAAAACTGGACATCTTCCTAAATGGTGTAACATCCCATCATAATGAGCATCCACAATAACTGGGAGTAACGTGAGATCGATCGCTGACCTTTAAAAGCCATCTTCAAAAAACAGCAGCTAAAATTAAAACCAGGGCAAGTATATTACATCCTATTGCGGGAACAAATTGGGGAGCCAACGCACACGTACTGCGTGCTTTGTCACTGGTCTATTCAGCTGCTGAATATAGTGCTCCAGTTTGGCTAAATAGTGTTCATACTAAAGCGGTCGCTGTCCAACTCAATAGGGTCATGAGATCTATTAGTGGCACTCACTCTCATGTCAACTCCACTTCCTAGGCTCCAAGTGTTGTGCAGTATAGCTCCTCCAGAGATAAGACGTCAGGAGGCACTACTCAAAGGATTCAATAAGATCTGGAATGCTCCGCATTTACCCATTATACAGGATCTCCCACGTCAGAACAGTCGCTTAAAATCTCGAAACCCATCTCTACGTACTGCTTTTCATTTAAGCAGATCAAACTTCTCGCCCAATACCGTATGTCCGTAGCGTGGAACAGTTTTGATGGACGTAATAAGTTCCTTATTAACGATCCGTCAATACCTGTACGTAGGATGAACCTCCCTTGTAGGGAGTGAACACTGTTCCGAACTGGCGTTGACAGATGCAATTACTGGAAGTATAAATGTGGATTGA
Organism: Stictocephala bisonia; assembly: GCA_035578905.1. NCBI lineage: Eukaryota > Metazoa > Arthropoda > Insecta > Hemiptera > Membracidae > Stictocephala > Stictocephala bisonia. The sequence continues at coordinate 805,404 of JAQJVL010000048.1, forward strand.
CAGTAGATCAGTCATGTGATTGCGGAGAGTCTATCCAAACAATGTATCACACGATTACAAAGTACCCCCTGCACTCTTTTATGGAGGGATTGGTCAGCATACACAGAATCAGTGAGGAAGGTGTTAGATGGCTCGATGGATTGGACCTAGCTTTGTGACAGGAGATCACATTACGATTTATAATCAATGAATATATAATCATGACTTTTGGATATTTATCCAAATATATATTGCAGCTTTATAATTAACAAATGGTAGCTGACAACAAACCATACGATATACAGGTTGATTCAAAACTATACGGAAATCTCTTTGCAACTCATTCTATAGCCAAAAATAAGAAAAATTGTTATATAAACATATGCCTGTTTCTTATGTATTTTAACCTGCAAAATTGAATAAAAATTGATTCCAGGGGTGTAAAGGCAATACTTTCAGAGAAATCTTACGTAATACACAAGAATTTGTGCAAAGAAATAACACATTGTTCAGTTTAACGTAAGATTACTTCCATAAATGGTAAGTTAAGGTATATTTTTTTCTTAAATACTTTTGTAGAACATTTTATTAAAAAAAGATTCATGTGAATACTCAGGAAAAAAATTAACAATAGGTATTGAAATTTCGCTTTATTTAAAATCAAAATAGACGGCCATAAAACGCACATTCCTAACTGCATAAATTATTAACAAATATTTAGGTCGGGAGTAACAGCTGACCATTTATTCAAAACTGAACATCAACATAAAATGTATTTAACTTTATAAAAATGTAAAAATCACCTACAATAGTTGTTCAAAGTGTCCTCCGTTTTGATTAATGCACGTTTTTGTATGACGAATTCATTCTTTTCTAGTGTATTTCATAACGTTTGGAGCATTCTTCATAGTTTCTGCCGCTTCTGTAATGCCATTTCGTAACTCCTCTAGGGTGTTAATCCGTTTAGAATAAACAATCGCCTTCATCCAACCCCATAGAATAAAGTCTGCTGGTGCGAGGTCGGGAGATCGTGGTGGCAATTTTACTGGTCCGTTTTGAACAATCTATTTTCTACCATATTTATTATTTAAATAGTCTTTCACATTATTAGAAAAATGTGGAGGTGCCCCGTCATCCATCTAATATGTTTTGAAAATGAATATCTTCCAAGAGGGTTGGCAGGTTTGTTTTTAAAAAATGTAAGTGCACATATCCGGTAAAACGATTGGGTAAGAAAAACGGACCAATCAAATTATCACCCAGAACACTAAGCCATACATCGACTAAAAACGTATGTTGAAAATGTCTCGTCGCAGTTTCATGTGGGTTTTCGTACGTCCAATTATGGATATTACGAAAATTAACAATTCTATTTCTAGTGGAGCCGGATTCATCAGTAACCAGAATTTGCCGAATAAAATACAGATGTCGTAAACAATTACTTCTTAACCAACGGCAGAACATCTTCCGTTTATTAAGATCTTGCGGTATTAAGTCTTACACGCGTGTTATATGAAATAGGTATAACTGTGTTTCATGAAGTGTGCGCTTAACTGGGAAATATTTAAATGCGTGATAATCGTCTGGTGCTTGTGGTTGGTGCTAATTCTACAGGATTTATTATTACTTGTTCATTATTATGGTTCCTCGCACAACGTTGATGACCAATATCTATTCGTTTTGGGATCAGGTGTTCTTCAATGTGGAAAAGTACCACGATATTCCTGAACTGCAGCTAAACCACTCTTGTTAACTTTACCGTAAATCAGTATCATGTCCGTATACTCTTCAAACGAATACATACCATTTCAATTATTTGCTAAGATAATTACATGCAATTTTAGAAAAACTTTATACATTTGTTCAAAATAATCACAGGATCTCACAAAATACAATCTTCAAGCGCACAATACAAAAAACACCATAAAGCTTATTCAAATATTACTTCATGAACTGAAATGTTGACCAGGGGATATTGCCAACCTTACATCAAAATAGTATGATAAAAAGTATTGAATAAATAATCAGCTATTACTGCCAACCTAAATATTTGTTAATATTTTATATACTTAAGAAAGTGCGTTTTATGTGCTTCTGCTTTGATTTTAAATAAAACAAAATTGCAATATCTATCATTAATGTTTCTGAGTAATTCACATGAATCTCTTCAGAATTAAATTTTCTTCAAATTTATTTAAAAAAAAATTTACCTTAAATTACTATTTATGGAAATAATCTTCGTTACACAGAATAATGTGTTATTTCTTTGCACAAATTCTTGTGTTTTACGTAAGATATGTCTGAAAGTATTGCCTTTACAGCTCTGGAACCAATTTCATTCAATTTTGCCTTTTAAAATACATAAAAAACAATGGTAATTGTATGTTTGTAACTACCTTTAACATTCTTATATGGCCTTACTTCACCGAGGGTACAGAGTTCTAGGTGAAATTTTTCGCTAGCCGTAACTGGCTAACGAAGCGTTTTCAGGCATATGTTCATAGAAACTATTTTTCTTATGTTTAGCTATAGAATGAGTTCCCAAGAGACTTCCGTATAGTTCTGAATAACCCTGTATACATATATACAAAGGAAACCTACTTTGCAATAAGATTGTTTAAATGAGCCTAATTCAGTATTAAATCTCATCGTTCTAGAGGCAATTGCAGGAAATAATATGGTAGCGTAAGGTCATAACACATCATAACGTCAGACTTTCATAACGTGGGGGGGTCTCTGGGGAGTCGTCAACTCACTGGAAGGGAGCCTTGTTGTTTTATTATGTTTAATATTAAACATAATAAAACAACATGAATGGTGATCATTGTAATTTGTACTGAGCTATAAGGTCATAACACATCTCAACGTCAGACTTTCACCACGCCGGGGGGGTCTCTGCGGTATCGTCAACTCACTGAAATGAAGCCATTGGAGGTATATTAAACATAATAAGACAACATGAATGGTGAACATTGTAATGTGTACTGAGCTATAAGGTCATAACAAATCACAACGTCAGACTTTCACCACGCCGGGGGGGGGGGGTCTCTGCGGAGTCCTCAACTCACTGGAAGGGAGCCATTGGAGGTATATTAAACATAATAAGACAACATGAATGGTGATCATTGTAATATGTACTGAGCCATAAGGTCATAACACGTCACATCGTCAGACTCTCACCACGCCGGGGGGTCTCTGGGGAGTCGAAAACTCACTGGATTGGAGCCGTTGGAGGTATATTAAAAATAATGAATGGTGATCATAGTAATAAGTACTGAACCATAGCACCATAATACATCACAACGTCATACCTACACAACACTGAGGGGTCTCTGGAGAGACGTCAATTCACTGGAAGGTGCCGTAAGAAGCCTTAGTAGATAAAAAAGAAGATTCCAAATCATCCCTACGTAAAAAAATCGGTTAAAATAATATTTATTTAAATTTTAAAGACGTTTATATTCACCCATATCTTAAATAGATTATACAATATTTTTTCCAAAACCATTTTATCGAAAAAAATACAGAAAGTTATATGAGTGCGCTGCTTTAAATTTTATATTTCTTTGTTTCTAATTTGAAAATAAATAAAAATTACTCACTTATTATTAATAAAACAGTTCACAGTTCACTAGAATTAAGAAACTTTCAATAATTTGTTATTTCAAAACGTTAACTACATAATGAAAACATAAGATTTTCTCAAACACTTTCTGTGAACAATTTTGCCAAATGGCGATCTTCTAATTAATAAGATCTTTTTATTTATAATATATTAAACTAAATAATTTTCTTTGTAAAACTATTCATGGCTTTTAAAAGGTAAACTTTTTCTGAAAATCCAATAAGAATAAAAATGGATAAGCAAAAGTTTGTACACAATTTTATCGTTATTGCTATCATTTTGGCCAAAAATATTGAATTTATTCGGTCAGTTCAATGACAAATAAATTCATTGACAGGATTAATAGATAGTAATAATTACACCATTAGTTAACATTAGAATGATGCAATGTTCATATGACGAGGTTACAAGGACTTAAATATTTAAGCCTTATAGTAGTTTTATACAACGATGGCAATATTAAATGCCTTACTAAATCTTCAATCTATAGAAACTATTAATAATGACAGATTTCAACCCTAGATAAAAACATTACTATATTTTTATAGGAAAAAAGTAAGTAGGCTACTTACCTTAAAATAAATATATCTTTTATTTTGAAAAAAAATCAAGATTAATTCTATTATGATGTTATGTCTATCTTTGTTATTATTTGCCAACAGAAATGTGTATGGCTGGTCAGTTGTCCACAAATATGTATGTTTCTGGGCATATGGACTTTTGATAGTTGTTAGACGACGTTTAGAGCGACAACAAATGTTTGAATTATATAGTGAGACTTCTATATATGTTTGTATGATTAGATCTTTTCATCAATTTTAGCGTTTTTAGTTTGAGCTTTAGTAACCAACTGAATCTCTTAGAGGCCTTAAGACAGTCCTGGGTGTAAACTATATTAAAGTCTAACTAGGGAAGTTGGGACATCATGGAGTCCTAATGCGTGTTTTCTTGAATCTTATCAAACATTTTTCACTTAGATAATTAAAGTTATACTCAGTTGCATTTTAAATAGCATGCAAATTTTTCTTACGTAACATTTTGAGAGTGGAAGTTCAAATTAGTCTTTTCGTCTCCGTATCACCACTAAGCAAATGGGAAAGCCGAATCAGCCGTGAAGATTTTCAAAACGCTCTTGAAAAATAGTAAGAGAAGATGGTCTTGACTTCCAGCAAGCGTTACTTGAGTTGATATGCCAATGTAGGGTGTTGGTTACAGTCCAGCTCAGTTGACGTTCTTCATAAGAACCAAACGTTGTCTACTTATAAACCTAGACCAGCTGTAGCTTAATATACCTAAACGCATTGTCCAGAGATGGAGTAGAAAAAGTTAGCCTATAAACGGTCATATGACATAGGAAGCAAAGAGCAGGTCCCAGTTAGAATTGATCAAGTTGTGTAAACAAGAAGAAGACCTCAAGACAAAAATGATCCGTGGGTAAAAGGAAAGGTTGTTACAACAGTTGGTTTGCGGACGTATATAATTGATGTGAATGGAAGCCTATATACAAGAAACAGAAGGTTCATGACATCTAAAAAAAGTTAAAAAAGGGAGATGTTGGTACTGTGGTTATTTTATATTTAACATTTTGTTTGATTAAGAACATATGTTTCTTATTTATGTTTTGGACTATACTATGTTGCCATGGACACAATTCAATAAGTTATTTTAATCTTAAAGTGAAGGTTCTGAATAAATGAAATTTTGTCAATTATAAAATCTTACATATTAACAGACATAACAAACTATAATAGACAATATTTATTGGAGTATTGATTTATGATAACAATTTATACCAGCTTCCATGCGAGTGGGGAAAACTCCTTCTTATTAAGTAAGCCATTACTTATTAAGTGTCCTTATTAGGAGTCAAATGTAAAAAGCCTAATGATGATAAACATACTACAAAAAAGAAACGTAATCATTACTATCAAGAATTATTAAAGGTATTTAATCATATTATATCCTAAGTTAAGGAATATTCCCTTAAATAAGTAAAAATGTTTGAATGAACATTAGGTTCTTTCAAAGGTGAGTATATTTTGATAAAAACGTGAGCTGTGCTTTGAGACGTTTGCGACCAGCAGAGCACTCTTCAGTAATTGGAATGATTACGTCAAAGGACACACCTTTGATGGATTGAACACGCCATTGCCTTTGAAATAAGAGAGAAATAATTATTTGCTTATATTTTCCTGAAAACAACAAATAAAAAACACTTAATTCAACTACTATCGAATTACTATAAATCAAATTATATGATAAAATCCGTTAGTTTTCCTCAGTTATTTATCTTATATTACTATTATATGAAAATCTAATGGTTTATGTTTGTATATCTGTCTGTGTGTGTTTTATCAATCACGCAAAAACTACTGGACAAATTCAGCCGAAATTTTGCGTGGAAATTCTTAACATTACTTCTTACATGAACTTTTGTTAACAATATTGTAACTCTAGAGTTTGAGGTTAGTGTACGTTTCTATAAATTTGTAGGTTACGATTGCATCCTTTAATACCTAATATTGGCTTCCTATGGTAAAAAAATTAGAGCAGATGATGAAAACTCTAAATTTTAAATCAAAATTATAAAGTCATTGTTTAAAACTAATGAGTTTAAACTGTGTGTGTGCGTGTGCGTGCGCGCGCGTGTATGTGAATCACCTAAATAAATAAATTATTTGTTTGCAAGAGTACTTTTTACCTACTCTCGTAAATAAATGTTATATTCCTCTCACAAGTTTTATATATATGTTATTTAATTCTATGACCATACAATTTAATATAGTCTAAATTGCTGTATTTTTATACAATATATACCATTTTATACAATACCCTTATAAAATGCCTTATTTTTGGAGGTTATTCTTATGATCTATAAATAGAATTAATAAAAAACTATGTTCCCTGACAAGCGAAAATTCTAAAACTCAACAGACTTAAGAATAAACCCAACAACAATAAACAAAAAATGCAAACAGTTATCCAAGAACAATCATCATTCTTGATTGTTTGACGTTTACATGTTGATCAAGATATGTATTCTTTATAAAGAACGTTCTTCAGCTATACACAAATATTACTGCTTTCAAGTAATTTATCACTGGATGTAGCAAAATATATTCTCTTATGATTAAACATTTTTATTTGATTTTTTTTATCAAATAAAACTATTTTCATGATTTTAATCTTAGTTACACTTTTAACAATCTCCAAATTTGCACGTTTCATTATGGGTTTATATAAGCTTTAAGACAGAGTAGAAAATTGAATAAACATCATTCAATATTAAATAAAAACATTCACTTTTTATTTTCTTTATATAATTTTTTTTCTTCAAATAATAATATAATAGCCAATACATAACAATTAATTTTTAATTAATTAATTTCAGTTTTCTACACTGAGTTTGAAAGTGCCAATCCTAAGATGAAAGAATAACATGCTTCACAGTGCTCCTGTGTTACTTAATTAATTACAACACTCTGTATTTTGTGTTGTTGTTTTATTTATTTATTTTGTTTGTTTGGTTTAATTTAATACTAATAAAATCTCAGATCTCTTTGCTATTGTGCGAATTTATATTATGTTCATTACAGATGTGATGGTAAAAATGTCAATATCATTAGGCACTTACAGTTCAAGGCCTACCAAAAACATACCCATAGCTCAAAGCCTAGCACTTACAGTTCAAGGCCTAATACTTACAGTTCAAGGCCTAGCAATTACAGTTCAAGGCCTAGCACTTACAGTCAAAGCCTAGCACTTACAGTTCAAGGCCTACCAAAAACATACCCATAGCTCTTCAAAGAAAAAAACCGTTATATTTAGATATACCTTCTGATAGTTTATATGTATATGATTGTTGTACTAATGAGTTATGGGCAAACTGGAATGGACGTAGGTTGACTAATGTAGTTATCAGGAATAAAACAATAGTGTGCGATGCCATAATAGATTCAATATTGAATTGTGTGGACTGTGTCAATAATTCCGCTGGTTAACGTGTTTATTGTGTTTGACACCGTATTGCGTAGTAATGAAATGTATTTACACGCTTCCTACAGATGAATGTAAATAAACAATGCTTGACATATGTTTAGATAAATTTACATTCACGAGATTAAATTTATTTATTTTCAATGTTTTCCGTCAACAGAAACTGTACAATATATTATGATTGGTAACAAGATGTGCTTAATTGTAGATATAGCTTGTTTTTGCTTTAGTAAATTAGAAATAGATTTAAAGAGAATAGCTAAGTAATTGTAACAAGTCAGTTGACGTTGCCAACAAATGTTGACCAAACTAGTAGTCATTGTATAAGGTGTCTGACATTGGTGGAAGATGTTTAAACCCAGCTACGAGTGAAGTATGTCGGCTGAAAGATTAATATGGAGGGAAACAACACCACCTGCCCCCGGCGCTTTGTGATTAAAGATTCCTTTTTCATGTTATATTCCATTATTTTCAGAATTATATTTGCAAGTCATATTAATATGTTGGCTTACAACCCATCATATGATGACTATCCATTATTGTATTCTATTCCATATTTAAATATAAATTTATTTCTGCAATGAACCACTAAATTGGAAGACAATTAATAACTGATTGATTTTGCATTTGGTAACAATGGCGTAGTATTTTGTTTAATGTACTGTAACTAATTACTATCATGGAAATTCCAACAGGCCATTATAGATGCTCAGCTAACAAAAACTCGCATAATGGCCGTAATTTATGTGCGCTGTCAATTATTGTAATTATAATGTCATATTGGTGAAATCTCTGAGCTACTGACAACGGCAGGCTGTCTTCTCTGTGAAGAAAAAGATCAAGAGTATCTCGTTTTAGTTTGTAACATTAATTAAATGTTTTATTTACTACATATATACTAACTGTTTTGGTTTAGTTTTCTTTTAATGTTACTTAAATTGTATTTTATAAATCTATATTTTGTCTGTTTTATATGTTGTCTATGGTATTTTGAAAACTGAGATTAATTTCAATTGATTTTCTTTAGTTATTTAATGATTGTTTGTAGTATATTACCTTTTTATTTTTGCATTTTTTATTTTCAAAATAAATAACTAGTAGGCAATATGCGTATGTGTGCACGCGCGCACGCGCACGTGTGTGTGTAGCAAGGCATACATTAACCTTGACATTCTTTCGACAGAAACATTTCCCATCTTCGATATGGTTGAAAATGTACAATGTAATATTTTTAAGTCTGTTTTATTTTTCTGGAACGCTTCATACAATTACTATTAAATTCGATCTATTTCAAAGTATCTTAAAGAATCATTGTCCTCACAAATATTTACTTATTCTCTAATTAATTATAATGGGGGCATAAATCACCATAGTTGTTAGTGAACAAAATTTCTAGTTTACGGGGATGGGCATCAGGCGATCTGTACAGAGTGTCTCCAACGGAGTTCACACAACACATGTTGTTCTGGGCCTCATCACACGAATGCAAACCGCAAATGCCCCAAATGTTAAATTAAAAAGAATGTAACATGTGAAATTCTGAGTATTAGACAGAAGGTTTCTGAATTTTTGTTTTAAGGTCAAAAAATTAAAAAAATCTCATTCCTTTTGATGTACTGGGTATTTTGATATTCATAATGATTGACTTAGATAATATGATTATTTTTTAACAATGGCAAAGTCAGCTATGGGGATAGCATGTAAATATACGACATAAAGTACAGGCTGTGGTTGATTTATCTGAGTGCTTCAATATCCATTCAGTGAAAACTATCCATCAATAACAGAAGTAATAAATAGTCATTCACAATATATCATCATTGAACCTGCAACATTGTATGCACATACTAACATTTTTATAACGCTATAAAAATCACATAGAATCTGCCATATTCTACTTGTCACAACACACTGCGCTTGAGTAAACATACAAATTGTATTAGGCTAAAATCTTCAAACGTGCATCATTTATTTAATGGGTAACTTACTTTCTAGACGCCTCTAAAACTACAAAGTACAATTTAAAGTGTTTAAAATAAGATAATATATTAAGGGAAGATTGTTTCCAACCACGAATACCTCGACGAGCACATTTCCTTAAAAATAGAAATATCGACTTCTTTTTTTGTTGGCTGCACTCGGATTAGTAAATTATTTTCACAGCTCAAAAAAGACAGTTTTACTTCATCCAAATACGTCTAACCTCTCCAATTTCTACTTTTGTTGAACTAAATTAAAATGAAATTAAACTCACGTGCCAGGTCTCCGGGAATTCATTAGTAATACATGCAAATTCGTATTTTGTGATCAGTCGTTGCTTTTATTGGCATTGTGCAAGTTGCTGACGTACTATTCTTTTAGACCAAATTAGTGTTAGATTTTGTGTTCAAATTACTATCCAAGCTTAATAAGAAATTTTGAAGAATTCCCGGTAGTAAAAAAAAAAAAAAAAAACACTGTGAAATTAAAACTATATTTATTGGACCTTTTATACCTTACCTACTAACGATACGAATATGATAATGAACTATGATAATTATTACGGCCTGGAGAATTTAATTATAATAACACATACTTGAAAAATAATATTCAAAATAATTTCCACTCAAAACAATACATTTTTAGTCTAGGCATACATACATGATTGAAATTGCAATATTTTTCAAATATATATACTATAGTTTATAAATCAGTTAACTAATTTAGAATCTTTGATTATAATTTAGTTAACGGCTTGGTTATTGTTCGTAATTATTGCTTTTAAAGGCGTTTCAGAATAGATGAATATCTTTTACAGATCAGCTACCAATTAACGAAAAACAAAAAATTAAACTTCATTTATTTAATCAATGGTATTGTAAACAATGCCAAAATATGACGTTGAAATTGTCAGCGTTGTTTCCTGGGTCGGTCAACAAACCGGAAATTTAAATGCTGACCCAACCCTGACAGGAACTGAGCCCTGAACTGTTATGGATTGTGAAATCAACTGAAATTCATGTGTTTAGTCTATTTAACAAGTTTGATTTGTCATTTAAAATATAAATATTTCACTTATTAACATTTTGTATGTGACCTATAAGTTTGATTTTCAGCATAGAGAACTTAAAAAAGTTTAACAATAACTTAAACGCCTAAAAAATAAATAACATTTATTTTATCTAATTTTGTTAAGCCTTTTGATGCTTGTTTAGTTTGTAAATAATAGTAAAACTGTCAAAGTTGTATTCCCACATTCCGTAATACATCGCAAATTAATGATTCAACGATATCAAGAAAATTTTGGAATTATTGGATCATCTTATTCCTTATACAAATCAAAGGACTAAATAGAATTAAACAATCAGGTATCTGATTCATATTTTAGCTATCTGATTTTCTACTAAACTTAACTCAACAACGAACTTTCAAGTTATAGTATTCAATGTAATAAATTAAAATTTACAATTAGTAATTGTAATTTTATAACTAATAAAATTTGTATTGATAAAGTTAATTTATTGGTATAAACATTTACCAAAGGCTATCAGCGACGATGTTATTAACAAAGGCTATCAGCTGGGTTTGTTCTTGATCCTTACGAAATTACGAGTGTGCTGTTACGTAACTGTCCTACAAAGTTATGGATTTTTGCAAAGTTGTCAAAGGATATTTTTATTATTCAAGACGATATAAAATTATTTTCATTAATTTAATGCATAGTTGATAGCCTATTACACATAGTTGAATACACATATAATATTGCTTATCATTACAAATGAATAACAGTTTTTAATGACTTATAAGTCATAAGTACAATGAATTCTTCAGCTAACATAATACAATTTACTGCTAAAAATTGTTTTAATAAGATGTACCAACAGTTTCAAAGAAAATGTGTTTTTTACAGAGACATTTGTAAATATTTCTAATATTCTTTTATTAGAATTTAAATAGATTGTACTTCTTAATTAATTGTCAGTGTTATTAACTCATAACTAATAAAACCAAAACGTCCTATGTTGTTATGTTTTTAACAACAAATATAAGACACACGTTCACGCAATCTTAAATTAATTATTCTCTTACTCATTACTTTTTTTCTTATTGTAACGTATACAAGAAAGAATATAATGTTATACAATTACTCTACGCTTGATTCAGTGAGATATTTCCTGTACCAGCCCTAGATCTTCATGATAAAGTATCATCCCAGCTGCACAGATAAAAATAAGTTTAACACAATTTTACATTAAATTAAATCCAAACTTATAAATAAGGTAAATGTCCTAGAATGTGGGCTATCTATTATGTGGATTTGAACTTGCTTCCAAATTCAATTTACTGTTTTGTACGTATGTCACAGTTTATGGTATATGTATGCAGGATTATCACAATTGTTATTTCATATAACTTTTACGCTTCAGAAATATTCCCTTTAACTTGCAAGACCGCGGCTAGATATTGAAGAAAAATCATATAAAAGAAATTAATAAAAAGTTATTTGTTATGAAATAACTTAGTGAAACAATAATTCTTAAAACCACAAAATAACGAATTGGTTTCAATAGGTTATTATTACAAGAAATGTTCATAGAGGTTAGTTATAAGCAACCATTGACGAGTAAGTTGCCGAAAGTTGTCCTTGAGGATTAAGACGATTAATTTTCAAAATAGTGTGTTATACAGGGTGTCCATGTTAACTGGGCCATCACTGGGATCTCAGAACCTAAAAAATTTACTGCAAACTTTAAATGGAGAAAACTCACTTAAATTTTTAAGACTATAAAATAAATGAAATCAAACCTTGAATAATCGACCAATATTTTCTAATATCACGACCAACTTTAAAATTTGTAATGGTAACACCTATATTTTATGATAATTTTAGGTAAAATTAATCATTTTATGACGTTATTATTTTAGCGCTTTTTGATAAACCGTATTGTTTCCAAGATAGATATGTTAACCGTGAATGATTGCAAATCAATACAATCACCATACATTAGAGTACTCTTATGACACCACAATCTGAGACGCCCACTCATACACATAAAGTGGTACTGACCCACCTGCCCACCCATACACGTACAGTGGTACTGACCCAACCATCTACCCATACACGTACAGTTGTACTGACCCACCCGCCCATCCATACACGTACAGTGGTACTGACCCACCCACCTACCCATACACGTACAGTGGTCCTGACCCACCCGCCCATCCATACACGTACATTGGTACTGACCCACCCGCCTACCCATACACGTACAGTGGTACTGACCCACCTGCTTGCACATTCACATACATTGGTACTGACCCACCTGCCCACCCATACACGTACAGTGGTACTGACCCACCCACCTACCCATACACGTACAGTGGTACAGACCCACCCACCCATCCATACACGTACAGTTGTACTGACCCACCCGCCCATCCATACACGTACAGTGGTACTGACCCACCCACCTACCCATACACGTACAGTGGTCCTGACCCACCCGCCCATCCATACACGTACATTGGTACTGACCCACCCGCCTACCCATACACGTACAGTGGTACTGACCCACCTGCTTGCACATTCACATACATTGGTACTGACCCACCTGCCCACCCATACACGTACAGTGGTACTGACCCACCCACCCATCCATACGTGTACAGTGGTACTGACCCACCCTCCCACCCATACACGTACAGTGGTACTGACCCACCCGCCCATCCATACACGTAAAGTGGTACTGACCCACCCGCCCATCCTTACACATACAGTGGTACTGACCCACCCGCCCACCCATACACGTACAGTGGTATTGACCCACCCACTCATACACGTACTGTGGTAATGTCCAACCCACCCACGCATACACGTACTGTGGTACTGATCCCCCCGCCCATCCATACATGTACAGTGGTACTGACCCACCAGTCCACCCATACACGTACAGTGGTACTGACCCACCTGCCCATCCATACACGTACAGTGGTACTGACCCACCTACCCATCCATACACGTACAATGGTACTGACCCACCCGCCTACCCATACACGTACAGTAGTACTGACCCACCTGCCTACACATACACGTACAGTAGCACTGAACTACCTGCTTACACATACACTTACAGTGGTATTGATCCACCCGCCCACCCATACACGTACAGTGGTACTGACCCATCTGCTTACACATACACTTACAGTGGCACTGACCCACCCGCCCACTCATACACGTACGGTGGTACTGACCCACCCATCCACCCATACATCTACAGTGGTACTGAACCACCTGCCCACCCATACACGTACAATGGTACTGACCCACCCGCCCACTCATACACGTACAGTGGTACTTACCCACCTGCTTACACATACACATACAGTGGTGTTGATCCACCCACCCACCCATACACGTACAGTGGTACTGACCCACCCACCCATACACGTAGAATAGGACTGACCCACCCACCCACCCATACACGTACAATGGTACAGGCCCACCTGCTTACACATACACATACAGTGGTACTGACCCACCCATACACCTACAGTGTAGGAAAATATACAAATAAAACAAATAACTTCTATAACTTCAATTTATATTTTAAGATGTGAGAGATAAGCATAAACAAAAAATATTCTGCATAGAAATTGTATTATGAATTTTAAATTACTATTGCGGCAATTTAAATGTTATCATACAACCCGAAAACGAAGGCTTTGTTTGATAATGTTTAAGTTTGTTCCTTATATTAAGTGTTTGTAGACTGTTGTCTTGTGTATGGCCCATATTTTTGTTTTACAGTTTAGTTGCAGGTTATGAAGACCAGAGGCACAGAGACACGTAGAGTTTTTATCACCAACTTTTGGCGCCACACACCACAATAAAATCTTCTGTTTGAGACATGATATCAATAAACAAGCCCATTAAGAGATTCAGCGTGAAACATTTTATTACGTGATAAAATAAAAAGAAAGATAAAACCTGTACTGGAAATGGATATATGAAACAAATATTTATTTCCATAAACTTAAGTTTTAAGTGTTCTATTTTGAAAACATATTTAAAGGATATTTGCCTACGAGGATGGAATTAAAAATATCTGCACAATTATTTTGAATCGTATTTTAAACAATTCTTTTTATTGTGTTTGAGAAACTGTCTAATTATAACTACATTTAAGACGGATGGCTACTAAACTAGATACCGAAAATTCATTAAAAATTACAAGGAAAAGTTTTATTCTTTTACAAATGAATCTTACCCAATCGTGATTTGTATGCTCCATTTTTGTGTCAATAAACTAAGAAACGTATGTTATAAAGATATAGAAATAATAATGGTAGACATTGTAAATACTAGTTTTGAAAGCATTCAATTACCATTATTATGAATCGTTTTTAAAACAATTCTTTCTACATACTTTATACTTATACAACATGTTCCAACAAGATGTAGTAAACATTATCATGTAGACTAATGTAACAAGACAAAAATACAAACTAACTATTCTGCGGATGACAAAATTAAGAAAGATTTGAATATATAAAACCGAAAAATTCTAATGAAAACACCAGGTAAAAAAATCCTCAAGTTAACCCATTCTCCCACAATTTACTGTGTGATTAAATACAACAATAATACATTCTGTTTGATTATTCATTTATGTTAACTAGTCTGAAATAGTACATTCAATATCAAACTAAATTATCCTCGGTGATCCCTTTAGCTGATCCTAAGATATTACAGATGAAAGAGTTTAGTTAGAACCAAACGGATTCATTAAACACTCACCAGTGCAATTATCGGGTCAAACGTACCGTTATCAATGTAAATTTCAAGGATTAAAACGTCCGATGACTCCATTATTACAACCATTCTCATTCCCAAACCTCTTTATATATGTTTGGTCCCCCTATCCCTCATTTATGTGGATTCACCAAATATTTTCATTAAATGCTCATTTAGAAAGTGTGTAGTACCCTAGCGCGTGTGAGTAATGACATTATAAATAGAGCTAATTACTTACATGAAATGTTTTAGTAAATTATGATATCAAATAGTGAAAAAAAAAAAAAAAAAAAAAAAAAAAAAAAACACTGGAGTTTGACTAACAGAATATCGAAATATCTCTATGCCTCCTAAATAACCAATACTTCCCAAAGGTCCTTCAGTTTCAGGACTAATATACAGGTTGGAAGGAAATCAGAAGCAAAGTCCTCCATGATAAAGCTGGACATCTACCAATTAACTAAAAAATTGAATGATTTTTTGGACGATTTTCTTAAGAATGAAGTATGTATTTTATTAAGAAACTCTCTCACAACAAAATATTCTGGTTCCATTTACATATGATTTTAACCTTTTGATTGACGAAGGTTAAAAAAGGAAATAAAAAAAAAAATTGATTGACGAGGAAGAAGGAAAATGATTTCCTTTCTTTTTAGCTATTTAAAAAAAGATTTTTAATGGAATCAGAGACAATCCAACGCATCTCTTTCAGTGCTATCCTATTTATAGGAAGCCGTGACTGAAATTTTTTATGGGATCAAATAATGGAACGGAACTTTAAATGTTTATCTTTTTTACATGTACGCCTTTTTTGACAAACTTTTTGTAAGTTTGGTTCAAGCTAACTTAAGCACAACACACTGTCACAAAGCCACCAACATTTAAAGTTATAACTACAACAAGTGCTAAAAACATCAGAGACGTTACAGGTATTGCAAACATCTGACACTCACAATAAGCATAAATTTTACCTTATAATCAGGCTAAACCATCTCCAGGCTTCAGTCGCAGTGTCCTATATATAGGAGAAAATACTTTAGGAATATATTGTCATTTAATAAAGAGCTTTTGTATGAAATTATGACCAAAAACAGGATTTCCCTTAGATGCTATAATTTATTTTAATTAGTGTGCAATGGAATATATTATTTTAAAATGTATTTGATTTGTATAATTCTTTTACTTTATTATTTGTGCTTTATACAAGTAGATGCAGTAGACTGTTTATACAACATTATCTAAGCTGGTAGTCCTGGTACTGTGACATTTATTTATATATGCTTTTATTGTTGTACATGTGTGCAGAACATTTTTTTGAAATTCCAAAATTGTTTATTATTTTCTTAATAGTTAAATTGACATTGAATCTTATCTTAATCTCTTTAGCAGAAATTCTATTTAAGACATCAACTAAATTAAATTGTATAAATATATAAGTAACAACAACAAATTGAAACAGTAACAAACAATAATAACCTCAATAATATAAATACACTCAATAAATAAATCATGTGCTTTCAAAAATCAGAAACACCATCATTACAGACAATTAAAGGGGAACAAACGATATTTACAGTTAATTTAATAGGTTAATTAAAAATTAATTAAATGAACAAGTCAAATTATTGTAGGGATAGAAAACAATGTTTTTGCATTTAAAATACTTTCTCCTTTAAATTTGATATAAAGTTCAGTTTTTAACGTCCCAGTATTTAAAATAAATATTTAAAATTATTAGTATATTAAAATTTTCTTTATAATTTCCTAATAAAATAATATATGACCTTTAGATGTGTCATAATACATAGATACGACTTTAAGTCAAAACTACTCTTTTCCTGTCAGTTATAGAATATTAAATCCCAAAATAGTATTAAATATGAAATAAGTCTTTTATGGAGAAATGTTAAAGCTAATATCACTTTTATTATTACTGTGAACATTAAATATCCTTTAATAGTCTACGAAGATAGTCTATACGGAAACAATTCTGTACACTTTGGTGACTCATACTTGAGCTTCAACTGCTAGAGTATGAGTTAAACAATTTAACAGAAACCCAAAGATAAAAGACGATTGGACGTAACGAATGAAGTTAATATTATTTAAATTTTATTTTAATTTTCATTCTATAAATTTATATTTTTAACTATAGGAGATGTATTAGTATAAAGTATAAACATTTTAATTCAAGTCTTTCGATAAATAAAGTATATTTGTCGAATAAATATTGACGGTTAATTGCCTAAATAATTGGGTACTATACATGAAACTTTCTTCTAAGAAAAATCTAAAAGAAATACAATTTTATATGCTGTGCACGTTGAATATAAAATAATATTGGTTGTAAAATACAAATAATTGTAAAGAGGAGAGACGCACATTTTAGAAACTTAAATCTCTCAAGGCTTCATTGAAAGTAATCCATTGGGAGCAAGAGAACCTAGACTTTGTTGTTGATGAAGGACTAATTCTCTGAGGATTTCTTAATGGTCTCTCTGTAATCAGACAGAAGTCTTTCAATTGGTGAACTTTTATTTAAATGTTAACGCATGTAAAATGTATTAAACCTTTAAATGAAAAGTACAGAAAAATAATTAAAAATGAAGATCTAAATAATAAATAAATAAAATATAATATCTCATATTATATTAGGAAAGAGTAAAATCAATATATTTTATCTTAGGATAACATTGTTTCTTAAATAAATCTAGTTAGATAGAACCAAAATTGTCTTCCTGTTGTGTAAACACTTAACAGAGATTTTACATATCAGTTCGCACACGTTGTGTGAATATGTGAATGATATATTATGTTGTTATAATGCGAATATACAAAAGTGCCTACCACTACACTTACTGCTCAAACCTGCCTGTCCACAAACGGGAACCTTAAACTCGCACTATAATAAATAATAAGCTGCAGTCCAAATTTTTTGTTTGATATTAATCCAATATAGTCTAACATATAAGTCTTAGAGTAATAAATTAATTTAAATACTCCAATATATGACTCGAAAGCGTCTTACCATAATCTTGGGTTAGATTTAATGGTTGGTAAAGCCCGTCTCTCTCTCTTGGCCCGTCATACGGGTGGGAAAACCCAAGGCTTGGTATCAAATATTGACACATTATTTTGCTAACTTAATCGTTCTTACTGATGACACAGTATTGCGAGTTAACTGTGCTATCTCTATCTCCGACTTAGTCCTGACGTCTTTGACCACTTGGCTCAACACGTCCTTGGCTAGCATTCCGTGATGGGCTGAGGTGGATACTGACTTTTGGGTAGTTATTGTGACTAGTTTTGGCATCCATTGATCAATGAGTCTGGAGGCCAATCTTCTTATATAACGTAATAAGTGAAATTACCTGAAGCTTCGGTTACATCCTCATGATGCTTGCAGATCGAGGTCAAGCATCTTTTATTTCCTTGTGGTGCTGGATCCTAAGCTTTCTCACCACTGAAACACACATTAAGATTGTTGGTGGCGTAACCCTCAACGAATGAAGTTAGTGGGTAAATGAAACAAACATATACTATAGTTTTAAGAGACCAAAGTAAGTGAAACGTTGTATGGTACCCAAATATACTGCTGTATAGGGGAGGTTTTTGAAAATCATATTTTTAACATTTTGTTTTAGTTTCTATAAACATGATATATACATTTAAATAAAAACAATATCCTTTAATGACTTGATTTTTGAAAAGTATATTTTAGTATTACTATGATACGAGGTAAACAGATGAAACAGAACAAAAAAAATGTTTTATAAGGTAATTTAAAATAGGATAAAAAATATAAAAAAATTTTCCTTTTTTTTACAGAATGTTATACACAGTGTAATAGCATCTTTAATTTTCCAAATTTAATAACAAAAAATTTAAAATAAAATATCATTATAAATAAAATATCATTATAAATTACTAAAGATGGCACTTCAAATATTCGTCTACACTGTAGAAGGCATGAGACAAAGCCTACCTAGCTTTGCACTTTCCAGAAACCCTGCTCATGCAACTTTCACATTTATTAAGTTTGGCAGTGCGTTGAAGACTATAAATGTCAAACTGTAAATGTTTATAAAAAAATCAGTTTTGTGAAGAGGTAGATAAAGGTTATTGTCCGGACGAAGATTATACACATGTTTTGGGAGACCGGTTATGAAATTGTGGCTATTTTTATCGGCATATAAGAGAACACTATGGATGAAGATACGCGGAAAGGTGAATAAATTGTGTTCCTTGAAGAGTTGTCTGCAAGGAAAAGAGTTTCGTTTTCAAAACATAATTGTTAATGGCTTTTTTTTTCTTTTTTCTTTTGTTGAAGTTTAAATACACATTTGGTCTTTGTGCATTCATGACCCCAAATTTCAACTGTATACAATACAAATTATAAATTAAACCATAATATGCACACATTAATACTTATTGTTTCATGAACAAAGCAAGGTTTCTTAATGTGAAAATACCAGAAGCTAATTTTTTACAAACTGCAGAAATATGTGTTTAAGGATTTAAATTACTACCAATGTCAATCCCTAAAAACTTTGTTGACTCACTGAAAATGACTTCTATTTCTTTCAATAACAATGGCAAACTTTCTTTAATGTGAGAACTCCTTACTTGAGTTGTACCGTCATTAACTTGCAATTTATTTTCATCTAACCATTGACACACCGAGTTCATGCCTCCACTTCATCTAACCATTGACACACCGAGTTCATGCCTCCACTTCATCTAACCATTGACACACCGAGTTCATGCCTCCACTTCATCTAACCATTGACACACCGAGTTCGCACCTCCACTTCATCTAACCATTGACACACCGAGTTCGCACCTCCACTTCATCTAACCATTGACACACCGAGTTCATGCCTCCACTTCATCTAACCATTGACACACCGAGTTCGCACCTCCACTTCAAGATCAGTCTGGTTATTAGCTGAGACAGAGAGAGGTGTCATCAGCAGGTAAGCAACTGTTACCGTTTGTCATTGAAGAGGGTAGATCATTCACATGTAATAGGAATAAAACTGGTCCCAGAACTGAGCTCTAAGGAACGATGACTGAGCACTCCTTTTGCAACCATCTTTATCTATGTGAGGTATCTATACAGCCTGTTTCATGAAGAGAAAATAAGAAAAAATCCAAGTAAGAGCTTTTCCAATGAAACCTATCCCTTGTAACTTATTCAATAAAACAGAATGAGCTACCATGTTAATAGCGTCTATAGTACCGTACGTTTCCCTTTCGTAAAACCAAACTGAAAACGAGGGAGCATGTTATTCTTATTGACAATTAGTAATGTGATTAGCCACACATGTCACCTTTTCACATTACACTTGGAAAGTCTAGAGGATCAGTGGTAGTATATTGTAATGACAAAGATAGGCAGTTAGGCAATCATATAAAAAGCAACATGTGTTGTTTATTTCTTTGAAGAGCTAGAGATACTATTAAAAATTCACCAATGGAGCAAGCGATGGTCGTAAAGCAGGTTGAATATAGTCTGTACTGGTTCAGGATCCAAAGAGTAGATTCAGATGGATGCATACATCATCCTCAGGAGGGATGATGAAACAAACGACAACGATGAGCACTGTTCCTTTAGTTGATTGGTAGTCGTAATCGTTTTGAGAGCACATCGTCATCTTGTATTCGAAATAGTCACTGTCCTCAATGGAATACTACTTCAGCACTTTCACAGTAGTGTCAGTAAATCACAAATAGAATATTTGGTTATGCATTAGTTCAGAATGATGTCAGGGGCTAGTAAGGCCAACTGAGCTGTAAATAACAAGAGTAGAGGAGGATATTAAAATGCCGAAGATGGACTGAACAGTTGAGAAGATTGGTCGGGCCAACAGGGGAAAAAATGTCTTTTCTCATTTAGCAATAATAGGAAATTACGCGGATCAATATCTATCGTGGCTACAGATTAAAAAATAAATGAGACTGTGAATTGTTACAATTATTTGTAAGATATGTTTTCATCCTCTATTCCACTACGGCATATTTTTAGATTTAAAATGGTATTGATTCTTATACTAATAAATCTTAAGATATATATATATATATATATATATATATATATATATATATATATATATAAAACACATTGTAAACTTATATATTTGAGTCTAGCATTAGAATATTAAATAAAAAGAAAAAAATCGTCTATTGTGGTATGTATGACAAATAGTTTAATTTACCTTTAAAACAAAAAGGAATATTGATTTATCATCAAAAGTATAACAATAATTATACAATGCAATATTGACAAGAAGCTTTAATTACTAGATATAAAATGAATAATGAGTTCAATAATAAAAAGGGTTAATTCTAATATTAAATGTAACTATATGACAGATGGTAAGTTATTGAATAATTTTACTATGAGTTACTATTGTAAGATTTCTTTAAAAAATCAGGATTCTGTAAAAGATAAAGCTAAGCAGTAGTGTTTTTATAAAATTGTATTATGTTATTTACATTTTTTAGATCTACAGGTAATTGGTTGTAATACTTTGGTCTTAAGTAGGAATAGGAATTGCGGAAAATTTAATTGTTAACTTTATGTAGGCGAAATTGCTGGTTCATATTATAGCGAGTATATTAGTATAAATCAGTTGACATATTTCCACTCCTAATGAAAAATAATCTAAGGACCTTAAAAATAAAAAGATGTTGAATTGTTAAAATTTTATTTTGCGAAAATAAAGGAGAGAACTATCACGCTTACTTTTCTTTAGTATTATACGTAAAGATTATATAATATAATTATATATAATTATAATATAATAATTTTATAATAATTCGGTTTCATTCTATAAAAAATGTATAAGTTCCTCTCCAACAAGTTATACCATACTGTAATCTAGATTTAATGAGTGTAAAATATAAAGATCTCAATAATGATGTACTGCATAAGTTTCTTAAGAAGTAAAATTTCCTCATTTATAATTTCAGAACTTATCAATTATGTAACCATAATGTGTATATTTATGGTGTGCTGCTGAAAAGTCAATTTGCTATCGAAAATAACGCCTAAATACCTGTATATTATTTACTTTGTTTAAGGCCTGACAGTCACATAAATGCAGAAGACATATTCTAGAATGGTATTTGATAGGAAATGGTATGTCAAATCCTAAGAAATCCAGATTGATATATTTTGTTTTGTTTATATTGATTTGCATTCTATTATTCAGGAACAATTCTCTAAGCATAAGCAGGTCACTATTAATTAGTTGACCAATAACAACTGGATCTTTATTATTGTAAAACTATTAAATATCATCGGCGAAAGCAATATTTGTACATTTAAAATTTAAATTCAATTAATCATTTATAAGAATTAAAAATAATATTGCAGATAAAATCGATCCCTAAGGAACGCCTCCATGTACTAAAACTGTAGATCTGTAAGTGTTTCAATTTTTTACTTGCTGTCTCCTTCCCCCAAGAAAAGACCTAAACCAGTTCAGTGAAGTACCTCTTATACCTAAGCTTTTTAAAAGAATAACTATTTAATAGACTGAATAACTAAAAAGATATAACTTAAATATAATTTCATAAGAAAATTGAACAGAGATAATCTTTAACAAGTCACGGTCCAACAACTGTGCTAAAAGCTCGCGTAATCGGATCGCTTTTATCAAAGGGGAAAGGTTTTACGATTATCCAATCTAAAATCTCCTTAGTTGTATTAGAGTCATGACCAATCGGAAAAATACAAAAGGATTGTCTTCGTTTGCATTGTTGCGATGGCAACTTTTATTTAATTCTAAAAAAAACTATACAAAGCTATTATGTAATATATAAATCCCATCATTGAAAATTAATGAAATTTAATAACATTTATCGTATGTTATTAGTTACGTATTATTACTTAGTGTAATACATTTCGTTACAAAACAATTTTGTTGATAACTGGTAAGCTTTAAAACATTACAAGTAACTGATGCTATTCAGGCGATAACACTGATTTCGAACAAATCGAGTTGTTTCGTCACATTTTCTTAATTACATTGATTCTGGACAATTATAAGATATACTGACCTGGATGACCTAAAATGTGCTTAATGATATTGATGGTAAGCAAATTCAGGGGATACATCCATACACTAGACATGGTCAGCACCTTAACAAAAAAGGTAAATTCTTACTATGTAAAGAAATTAGCAATTGTATCCTGAGTTTAGTCAATAAATCCTGAGTTTTAGACCGGGTGTAGCTGGAGCAATGGTGCAAGAGGTTGATCAATCTCCACTTTTAATTTCGGAAAATGTTGCAAAACACAAGGTTTCTTTGAAAATTCTTCAAATCAATACTCAATGTTTACGAAGTAAATTATTAGAACTGGAACATATTGCAGAAAACAAAAAAGTAGATATTATATGCATTGGTTATTGGATGAACAAATCGAATTGTTTGTTCCACAGGGGTACGTAGCTGCTAGTGTACTCTGTCACAAAACATTAAAACATTGTGGAGCGGGTATCTTCACTAAAGCATAAACTGATTACAGTTTTATTGACCTCAGTCAATTTAATTCTGAAGTAAATATTAACACAGAAGCCATAAGTCTACTTCAACAACTGAACCATCGTAATGCTCCTCAGT
This sequence comes from Stictocephala bisonia, assembly GCA_035578905.1. Lineage (NCBI taxonomy): Eukaryota > Metazoa > Arthropoda > Insecta > Hemiptera > Membracidae > Stictocephala > Stictocephala bisonia. The sequence goes on from JAQJVL010000048.1 coordinate 829,409, forward strand.
TTAGTTGGTCAGTTCTCAAATCGGATGATCTACTCAAAACAGTTTCAAAACTTTCTAACTTGAAAAGCACATATTACTATTGGATTTCAAATTTTCTAATAAAACATACTATACGCCTTATTTATGAGCCTTTAACTTTTGTTTTGAATCAATGTTTTGCAATTGGTTATTTTTTAAATCTATTAAACATTTCTAGAGTGATACCGGTGCACAAGAAAGGTGATAGGTGCAACTACAACATTTTTGGCCTATCTCAATTGTACCAAACTTTTCTAAGGTTTTGAGTCTCTGATATTTGTTCAACTTAGTAATCATTTTGACAGAAACAATCTACAAAGTAATTACCAGCATGGCTATTATTTAAATAAGTCTACAACATCGGCAGTTTTTAGTCTAGTGGATGATGTTCTTCTGCCTTTGAAAACAAAAGAATCAGTTTTTCTAACTCTCTGTGACGAGCAAGGCCTTTGACTGCGTCGACCACGACATCCTTTTAAATAAACTTTCTTATTTCTGTATCACTGAAAAATCTTTGAAGTTACTGAAATCTTATCTAACTCATCGTAAACAATACGTCAATATTAATAACAGTCAATCTACCACCCTAAGTGTAACCACAGGCGTCCCGAAAGGATCTGTCTTGTGCCCTTTCCTCTTTATTGTTTTTATTAATGATTTACCATGAAATTTGTAATCTCAGGTTTATATTTATGCAGACAATACTACCTTGCTCACGTCTCAGAAAAACTCTGATAGTTTTGAGGAATGTAGAGCCATATTGTATAGTCTGCTCTAAACTGGTTCTTTACGAATAAATTGCTTTGCAACAGAGACAAAACCCAAGAAATACTTCTTAGTCTCTCAAGTCCGAGTAATCTAAATTCTGTTAAGCTTCTCGGTTTTTCAATAGACAATAAGCTATCGTGGAAGGCTCACGTTGACGGTGTTTGTAGAATGATCTCTAGAGTTTCATATCAATGTGGAAGTTAAGAGATATTGTTGGACAAAATATCTCAGGGTAGCTTATTTTACTTTCTTCCATTCACACACAGCCTATAGTCTGATTGTGTGGGGTCACTCTAGTGCAGTTAACGATATTTTCACTATGCAAAAAAAGTTATCAGAACCATGTGTAGAGTAAATGCATTGGAACATTGCAAACTTTTTTTTCATTCAACTTAATATTATGATGGTAATAAATCTCTACATTTTCCAAATTCTCTTACACACTAGGATTCACATATCTGAGATTACTCGCAGAAAAGAAATTCACACTCATAACACCAGATATAGGATCAAAATTGTTATTCCATACAATAGACTTTAAAAAACGGGGAAATCTTTCAAAATTAACTGTATACAATTTTTCTACAAGCTTCCTTCTGAAGCTGGAGAGATTCCTTTCGGTATTTTCAGAGATTTCAGATCCACAATAAGCAATTGGCTGTTAAAAACCCCTTTTTATTCTATTAGATAGCCCAGTTTATATTCAGTTTTGAACAACAATAGGTCCATGGTTTAAAATGTTTTAGATTTCCCATATTAACATTATTTGTTCTAACTTGGGGAAATGACTACAGTAGTAAGTTTTGGAAATAAATTGGTAAAATTCATTCAGTAACAGACAAATGCTGTCTTTCAATATATTCAAGTGTTGTTTGTATAAGATGGTACAGTAATTATTGTAACTGAGTTTATCTGCATAGTCCTGATGAGTAAGGTGTATGTAGTATAAATTGACGTTTCCTATTTTTGCTAACACAAATCAATGTAAATAAAACATTCATGATTCTTGATTCTTGACGGTGACAAGTGTGCTTAATAATATTGATCATATAAAAGTGTAGGGGATACTGACATAAATACTAAAAAATGGGTTTAGTGGTTGTAAAAATGGTTTGGAGATACTGTTCTGAAAGGTATGAAATGTGCTCAATTACATTGATCGTAGACAAGTATAAGATACACTGACCTGGATGGTAACAAATATTCTTCATAATTTGGTCATAAACAAGTGCAGGAGATACTGTTCTGAAAGGTAAGAAATGTGCTCAATTACATTGATCGTAGACAGGTATAAGATACACTGAACTGGATGGCAACAAATATGCTTCATAATTTGGTCATAAACAAGTGCAGGAGATACTGTTCTGAAAGGTAAGAAATCTGCTCAATTACATTGATCGTAGACAGGTATAAGATACCCTGACCTGGATTGTAACAAATATGCTTCATAATTTGGTCATAAACAAGTGCAGGAGATACTGTTCTGAAAGGTAAGAAATGTGTAACGCCTGTCCGTATAAAACTTTGCTAGCTCAGGGAGAATGGGGGGTTCTTCTAAGAGAAAGGCCAAGTATAAGGGAAACGTTTTGAGTAGTTAACACTCAAATAAATGTTTCCAAGTTCATCAATAGTAGCCAGGGATTAGGGCACCACCTTGTTGACCTGAGAATGGCAGGACTCCAACAAGGAATCTTTCCTGCAGGTGTAAGATGTACTTATGACTTTGTAAAAGTTCCGTCCTAGCACTATACCATGAACTGTGTAAATAAATATTTCTCCCTGAGGTTAGCCAGGAGTTTAAAACAAAAAGAAAACTGTTAAACTAAACACAAGTACCTAAAAACAACAAAACAAAATACTTATCCTCGTCACAAAATTTAAAAACACAACATGTTAGTGTGAACTGAAAACTGAACTGTTTTATTCCCAAAACATAACTTATTGTTGAACAGCAACAAATAATAGAAACATACATATGAATAAATTAAGTTAAATAAATAACAGCTGATCATCTTTTTTTTTTAAATCGATCTTTCACACATAACAACTGTTTACTTTTAAAGTCTTGACTGTAATATAATTTTATGTGTAGCATAAAGTGAAATGTCACAAACGTGCTCAATTACATTGATCGTAGGCAAGTATAAGATACACTGAGCTGGATAGCAATAAATGTGCTTAATGATATTGACTGTAAGCAGGTCCAGGGAATACATCCATAGACGGTGACAATTGTGCTTAATGATATTGATCATATAAAAGTGTAGGGGATACTGACATAAATACTGTAAAATGTGTTTAACGATTGTCAAAACGGTTTGGAGATACTGTTCTGAAAGGTAAGAAATGTGCTCAATTACATTGATCGTAGACAGGTATAAGATATACTGACCTGGATGGCAACAAATATGCTTCATAGTCAAGTGCTGCATAATCCTGCAATTTGATCATGAACAAGTGCAGGAGATACTCAATACTAGATGATGACAAATTTTCGGTCACGTACAAGCTGCTTTGTTATTCTTGCTCTTGATTTATTTGTGCTTATTAAAAATCCTGGTTTTATTCCACAAAAAACACTATTTTCTTATTTTTTCTCAGTAAGAAAACGTTAGTTAACTCAGCAGTACTCGCGTGGGGTAAATACGACCCCAGGTGGAGTTTTTGTTTGCTAAAATTAAAACCTGGTGGAAGTACTGCTCCCAACTTCTGAGTAGCTTTCTAGAATTCCATCTAGAATTCTAAGTTATGCTATTTGCTGTTGTTTTCACGATTTAGTTCCCTTTTATTTCGTTTATGGTTATTGGGATCACATTTACACTACGAAAGTAACTATGTTACCGAAATATTATTATTGTTTTTAGTATCTACAGAGAATTACTTGTGTTTTTCCATGTGTACATTTAGTTCACTATAACTTTATATGGTTACTATGCAATATGATCTATTAAACGGTCTACAATAATTTCCCAAACTAAGGGCAAGACGAGCCAGAGGAAGATGTGATTTGTTTCCTCGTTCAGCTAACAGAAAGACTCTATTTTTTAAGAGAAACCTGTCATAAAATGCCGTATAAAGAACTTGTAAAAATATATTCTGAAAACTGTATGTTTGTAATGTTTGGCAGCAGTTGGTTATGATGTTGATTATTATTTTTACCAGTTGAAAATATTTATTTTGCAAAAGTTATGCATAGAAAAATAAATAAATTAACTTAAAAAATTAGTTTTATCTTTATTCAGTCTGCTGATTTAACTTCATTATTGTATTTATTAACCTGATAATACAAACAAATTATTGTATTTAGTTAGGTAGAAAATATATAGAACAAGATTTTTTTCGGAAATAATAAAAAAACCTAAAATGCGTTAGGTTTACTAAATCGTGTTGTATTAATTTGTTAAAAATTACTGAAATATAAAAAAAACTTGTTGGTGTCATATTGACTCAACGCGATTATAAATGTCACCATTAGTCATGCAGGTACTGCAGGTTTAATTTTTTTTATATATATTATTTTTAAATTTTTAAAACTTGCGTTGCTTTCTGAATTATTTATTTCATTGGGGATTTTCTCAAAATTTAAATAGGTTATAGGCTTATAAAATATTGAAAAGCCTATGTCGGACATTTGAGTCGAAGGGTATCAATGTCAACCCTAAAATACTACAATTTCAAACTTAACATGATTTCGTTTAAAATACCACTCGTAACATAAAATGACAAAATATTGCATGTTCTTTCTTTACTTGAAAGTAAATATTGGGATGATATTCAAATCGAGATACTGATCTTGATATGCATAAAGAGATATGAAATCTCGGCCAATATTGAATATCCTTCTCTTTTATGTAAGAGATAAAAACTAATATCAATTTTATTCAGAAGAAAACTGCTTACTTGACACAAATGTGGACAACAAACATCGGCTTTCGTTTAGGGGATTTATGGGAACCAATTCAGAACAATAATTCTTCTCTGATATCATCTTCAATGTAAAATATATTCAGACTAAGAGGTTTTAAAAATACAAATGCATTTCATTCTAATACTTTATGTAATTTTATGTTGTATAATATGTGCAAATTTTGTATCATTGATTTATGAAAAGCTCGTCAAAGATACACCGGTTAATTTATTATATTACAAAATATAATATAAATAATGCCAAAAGAATGGTACGGCTGTCTTTTTTTACTTTCTCCCATGTGCGTCAGCATAGAGAAAGGATTGTTATCGTAAAAAAAAGTATAAGTTCTACTTTAGGGTCCACTGAACCCAAAAATTGTTTTCTTTAAACGCAGTATCGTAGCCAGGATTTTAGTATGGGAGGGGGGGGGAGTTTTCCGGAGATTTTGGGGCCCTCCCTTCCGGGGGGTATGGAATCTTAACATAAAAAATATTTCAAGATTTTTTTATGTAAAGTACTTGATTTGAGGCTCAAAAACAGTAATTTTGAACGAGTATTTATTACTCGTATTTTAAGAAAAAAAGTTAGGTACAGCTTAAAATTGCGTAAAATAAAAGCTTTACTTTAATAAATCATTGCTTTTACGAGTCTTTTGATTATATAAACTTAGAACTTATTTCGTATATTGTTAGAATATTAACTGTACAAAATAGTTGTAAATAAATTTTAATGCAAAATACAAAAAAGTACTACTTTGTAGTGTCAATATACAAAGGAATATTCAAATCAATAGAACAATGTCTGTCTTATTATTAGTGTATATTATCATTGTTACTGGCAATTTTTACAAGTTACAACCACCTGTTCCATAAAAGCTACAAAATAAAGTCTATTCAATGGGGTTTTAAAGAACACTCATTCAGACATCGTTTGTTGTTCTATAGAAATCTCACGATGGACATTCAGACATCGTTTGTTGTGATATAAATCTCACGTTGGGCATTCAGACATCGTTTGTTGTGATAGAAATCTCACGATGGACATTCAGACATCGTTTGTTGTGATATAAATCTCACGTTGGGCATTCAGCACATCGTTTGTTGTGATAGAAATATCACGATAGGCATTTAAAGCAAAGCCAAGCCATTTAAACGTGTCTCACTTGTTGTTTCTGAGGTAGGATTATAGGGATTATAGTCTTCTTAACTATAGGAGAGATCGGCCTCTCCTTAAAAAAAAAAGAAAAAAACTTCAATAAAGACCTTTCACTCGTAGCAGTTGTTACTGGCAGCGAGTGATATTTTCAGTAATCTGTGAACTGCTGCCAGAGTAGTTTTGTCACACATACTAAGCGCTTTAATAGCACTCTTTGGATATTTTTTTCTGTTGATTTACGTAGCTGTACCATACCGAAATGTCACCTAGTGCAGCAGCCTCACTGCAACCAGCATCCGTGGCATACTTGTCAACAAGTTGTTTTACTTCCTTCTTGTCCTCTTCAGATAATGTAAACTTGTCTTTTGGTGGCAAGAGGCATTCAAAAGATTTTAAAATGCCTTTGTGGTTGTTTAAAATTAAACGAGGTTGCAGTTGTATGAATCAATCCAGGAATGGTATGAATTCAAACAACTATTCTGAAATAACCCTCTAGGTTTCTCGTTTCAACATTGCACCTTTAAGTTTGTTTACCTGCTAATCGTGGAAAGCGTACTTCAGTTTCAAGACTATCTGCCTTTGCTTGTACAAATTAACACGAGAGTGAGAGAGAAAGGAAATGGCGGACAAGGGTATTGGGTTGGGAGAGGGGTTCGTGGCAGAAATTCTCAACCAGTGCTGCATAACAGCGTTTTTTATAAATCTGTGTACATTGGTTTTTGCCGTTGGAGTAGGTTGGCCTTATAGTAAAAAAATTAGTTCCCCAGCTTCGCCTGCCGTAATGTGCGTGTACTTACACTGTAAACAGTGATATTACTTAAAATAACACGAACACAACAACTTTTCGTTTATTTTCTTGTAGTTGCCCCACATCTGTTTTGCTGTTTAAGGTAATTTATGCTCTGTCCACCATAGGTCTTTGTCAAATAATTTATAGGTCATCCTTCATAGTAATTTAAATTGTTGGTTGTGATTATTAATTTCTCCCATATGCGTTAGCATGGAAAAAGTGTAGCCTATTGTAATCGTAAAAATGATATTTTTTATAAGTTGGTCTAAAAATCCATTTTAGGGTCCCCTTAACCAAAAAAAGTGTTAATAAAATGTTTGTCTGTTCATATGTGTGTCTATGCACTTTGTTGGAGACCGAATAAATAGATCGATTTTTATGAAATTGTATGTAAGTGTATTTAACTAATATTTCCAGACTGTTCTTTTCAATGGTTTGAAGTTTTAGTTTTTTTATGGGCAAAAAACATAAATATTGGAATTTTCTCAAAAACTGCTTTAACGATTTTGATTAAATTTTTAGGAGTGATGTGAATTACAATTTAAAATATTTTAGTGAAACCCATGTGTTCCTAACTTAAATAGTTGTTGAGTTATAAGACTTTTTTATGGGAAAAAAAATAAACATCAACAATACCATTATTTCAAGCTTTTTTTAACGAGTTTTCTTAAATGTTCATTAAAGATACAAATCTACATTAAAAATATTTTAGTTACAACCCTACTAAGTTGATGCTGGAGTCCGAAGGCCGGAAGCCACAACTCAAGTTGTTGAAGGTTTTTTACATACAATCTAGCTGTGTAATTAATTGAGCAACTGTTTATGAAGATTATTTTCCCGTACTTTTATTTACATAAAATAAGTGTTTCGTCTGTACATTCCTTAGAAATGCTATCACAGATAAGTTATCTGCAATGCTATTAATTGAACGTATGTTTTTATTTAGGTCTATTTTTTACATTCTTTAATTTGAATTCAATTCAAAAATATAATATATTAAACATTAGCAAATGACATTAAGTAAACTTTGAATATTATTATTATATAGTAAATATTAAACAAAATATTTTTATTATTATATAGTAAATATTATTGTAATTAATCAATCACATATAAAAAAATATTGTAAATCACTGTCACTTCTAAGGCGTTGTCAAGGGTTGTATGGTTGGCTACACTATATAGATGAGTCGATCACCTGGCTCATTCGCGTAAGAACGTACCGCCTTTCGCGCAGGTTGTCACAGCAGAGACGCGACGGATGGGCCGGCGCCACTAAAGCACGGTCGCACATACCCGTTTGGAACGTAGTTTTCTATCTATCATGTCTTACTCGATAGATAATGAAATATGATTTATTCTAAACATTCAACAGTGTATTAGTTTTTTCCTAGCAATAACATTTCTTTTCCCTCACGTACGATTTCTGTTTTTACCTTCAGCAACAGATATAATCTTTTTATTTATTGAGGGTTCTTTGGTGTCTGTCCAGTTGTGTGTCTGTGTGTGTATGTAAACTTCGCTAGTCACTAAACGGAAGGGTAAATTATTTTCAAAATTTGATATGTAGGTGCATTTGGCTAACATCTCCGGACAAGTCTTGAATTTTTTTAGAAATTTGAGTTTTTTAATTTCTTTTTGACAAAAATGGAATTATCTAAGGAAAGGCATTTTTTGAAAAGATTTTTGGCATCTATTTCACATTTTCTGAAAAGATGTGAAATACCATTTAAAATATTTCATTAAAAACTTCATGTCCCTAAATTTAATAGCTACAGCCTTCTTTTAAAGGATAAAATATTTAAAAAAATCAAAATTTTTAAGCTTTTTTCTTACGATTTTGATTAATTTTTTTGTAAAGATGCAAATTACAACTACAAATATTTTAGTCACTACCCTACTAAGTTGGGGCTTGAGGCTGAAGGCCAGAAGCCACAACTCAAGTTGTTGAAGGTTTTTTACACAACATTTGGCTATGTGATTTATTGAACAGCTGTTTTAGAAGATTAATTTTCCTATACTTTTATTTCATTTTAATCTATACAATCATTATATGAGTAAATATAATTAATTGAGCGTCTGGTTTTATTGCACAATTTTTAAACAATCTGGCATAACAAAGGGAAAGGGTGAACTTTTGTGCTATTTACCTGGTACCATTTATTTAATTAGCGCTTCCTTTGCTGTTTGTGACATGATAAAAGGCAAATGCTACAAGGAATTTTTATTACATTAAATTTTTAGGTCTCACACAAGGGCAGACCAATCTGTTTGTAATTATTTTAGAAATGTTATTTCAAATCAAAGATAGGAAAGGGAAACGTCACAATACTTGTATATAAGCAATAATCGTGGTACACTGCTACTGTAGTATTGTATCTAGTGGTACGGTTAGTCATCACTCCACACCACACAAGAAAAATCGAAATTGCAAATCTAATAATAACCACTAAATAACCAGTTATATTGTTTTAAATAGCCTCAAATTAACTTTTGTTAAATAACAAACCCCCTTTTACAAACTCGACTCTAAGTATCCTGGTCTAATAGAGCTGTTCATATTCATTACTGAAACAAATTATTTATTAAAACAAACTTCAAAGCCTTAAGGTTTTAAACCCATTCTGGAAAATCGTAAACATCAGAGAGCAGCCAATATTTTTTGGCCTATTCCAATCAGGCCATAAGAAAATGTTTTATATATTGTTTAGACATTTGGGTCAGGCCTATGAAATAAAAAATTTTTAAGTATACAAAGTTAATGGCCTTGTTTGAAAGTGTATGTTTTTTTAATTATATAATAATAGACGGATGATGTTAAAAGTGTAAATCCCACTTAGGTTTGACTAAAATTGTTTTATTTATGTTGAATAGCAGATTTATATTTGTAAATGTTGTATTACAGCTATTTTGGCAACTCGAAATAAATCAAATATTTTATAGGTAGTTTTATATTCATGCACACAGTATGAGAAAATGTTGAATTTTGCAACCCTTTAAATTATGTAATATTTTTACATGGGTTTAAATTTTAAAATACATCGAATAGATTTGCTTGAGTTACTAAAACTGTAGACTATATTTGCTGGATGTGTCCAAATAATAATAAAATATGACATTTAATGTAAGTCAAAAATAAAATAATTTAAAACCATCAATATACAAAAAACATCATCAATACTTAATAATTATTTAAGGTTAGTGTACACTTATGCACAGGTACTGTCAAATAAACCCCTATCAGAAACACGGAACAGTGACGAATGATGTATCACGATAGAGTAATTAATTAATTGATTTACTTTACAGCTTTCAGATTAGTTTACCAGCGCCATAATTAGTTTCTGAAGCCTTAGAGATCAAAGTCAATTATCGATGTTAATACCTGTACTGACAACTTGGCCGACAGTTGGTACACCTTGTACAGTTAACACCAGTCAATTATCGATGTTAATACCTGTACTGACAACTTGGCCGACAGTTGGTACACCTTGTACAGTTAACACCAGTCAATTATCGATGTTAATACCTGTACTGACAACTTGGCCGACAGTTGGTACACCTTGTACAGTTAACACCAGTCAATGCAAAACCATACCATTGATTGAGCTCCTTCCCACCTAGCCCCAATGGATCATGCTTGTCCACTGACACTACAAAATGAGACTGAGGGTTCTGAAATCCAAATCCACGAATATTATAGATTGACATGATCCCTGGTAATACTCAAATACCCTTAGAAAGTTATACGTGCGACAATTACATGATTTATGGGAGATAAACTGAATTCCTCTCGGCAATTGTACATGGGAAACTAATTTGATTTCTTGGAGGCCAAACTAACATCGTGCGGAGGTTGTATATGGGAAACTGACATGAGTACCTGGAATCCAACAAAACACTTGAAGGAAATTGTACTGGTAAACTGATATGATTCCATGGAGGTTAACCTAATATCGTGCAGAGGTTATATATGGAAAACTGACATGACTACTTGGAGGCCAACAAAATACCTGTACGAAATTTTACTGTGAAACTGATGTGATTCCTTGGAGGCTAACCTAATATCGTTCCAAGGTTGTATGTGTGAAACTGACATGACTACCTGGAAGTCAACAAAATACTTGTAGGAAATTTTACTGTGAAACTGATGTGATTCCTTGGAGGCTAACCTAATATCGTTCCAAGGTTGTATGTGTGAAACTGACATGACTACCTGGAAGTCAACAAAATACTTGTAGGAAATTGTACTGGGAAACTGATATGATTCCATGGAGGCCAACCTACCATCGTTCGGAGGTTATACATGGGACACTAACATGACTACTTGGAGGCCAAAAAAATACCTGTACGAAATTTTACTGTGAAACTGACATGACTACTTGGAGGCCGACCTACTACCCATCGGATAATGCTAACTGGATAATCAAGCAAGGTAATTGGAATTAGTATTTTGATTTATTTTTCTTATACCACTGATTATGTGACATTATCAAATCTTGGGTCATATATAAACAGTTTTATTATTTCGGTGACATTATAGTAATTATTGTCAGTTTATAGCCATTTGGTTATAACGATAGAGAGTGTATCCTAGTAGGTCCACATAAGCTGAGGGTACATGAGACTTAAGCCACAATTCGAAAATAAGAATAAGTCGCAAAATGGAGTTCTAAACAGTGACTCCTCTCATCTATATGACAACGTACAGACTGTGCATTAATATGAGCTATCTTGAAGAATCGGCGATAGGGTGATAAGGAATGATAAAGAACTTTCTCAGTGGAGACGTCGGGCCTGAGCGCGGCGGGGCCTTGAAAACCCTGCACCAAAGAAAAGTCCGACGGACCACGGCATGTCACAGAAAGACGGCGAGAAAAAGCAGGGCTTCACAAACACACACATACATTCAGTCAAAGGCTTATTTATTAAAAATGAATACATAACATTCAACTTATGAAAATTAATGTACACGCAGAGCATTGTATCTTGGCACGCTTAAATACAGTTTCCTGTAATCCTGAGTGATATTTAGTTACACTATTTATAAAAAATAAGAGAAATTAAACAAAAAAATCATACATAAATACATGATCCTATATTACTATATAACTGCTATTAGTAAACCAGTATAATATAACAATCACAAAATAAACTTGTAATAATAATTTAAGTACGTGCTGTGCTGAAATAATGCATTAAACCTCACGATAACAAATTACAAACATTTTATTTTATATATAATATATACACATGCACATACACAACTCATATTGCCTACTAGTTATATATTTTGAAAAAATAAAAAGTAAAAAGTTAATAAACTAAAAAAAAAAAAAATTAAATAACTAAAAAAATCAATTGAAATTAATCTCAGTTTTCAAAATGACCATAGACAATATATAAAACAGACAAATAAATTGTTGATAAAATATAGATATATAAAATACAATTTAAGTAACAATCAAAGAAAACTAAACTAAAATATTTACTACATATGTAGTAAATAAAAAGTTTAATTAATTTTACAAACTAAAACGAGAAAACTCGTTATCTTTTCTTCACTGAGGAGACAACCCGCCGTTGACTGTAGCTGACAGACTTCACCAAGATGACATTATCTTCACAATATTTGACAGCACACAACATAAATTATGGCCATTATGCGAGTTTTTGTTAGGTAAGCATCATTAATGGCCTATTGGAATTTCCATGATAGTAATTAGTTACAGTACATTAAACCAAATACTACGCCATTGTTACCAAATGCAAAATCAATCAGTTATTAATTAATTGTCTTCCAACTTAGTGGTTCATTGCAGAAATAAATTAATATTTAAATATGGAATAGAATACAATAATGGACAGTCATCATATGATGGGTTGTAAGCCAACATATTAATATGACTGGCAAATATAATTTTGAAAATAATGAAATATAACACGAAAAGGGAATCTTTCATCACAAAGCGCCGGGGGAAGGTGGTGTTGTTACCCTCCATAGCAGCCTTTCAGCCGACATACTTCACTGGTAGCTGGGTTTAAACATCTTTCACCAATGTCAGACACCTTATATAATGACTACTGGTCTGGTCAACATTTGTTGGCAACATCAACTGACTTGTTACAATTACTTAACTATTCTCTTTTAATCTATTTCTAATTTACTAAAACAAAAACAAGCCATATCTACAATTAAGCACATTTTGCTTGCCAACCATAATATATTGTACAGTTTCTGTTGACGAAAAACATTGCAAATAAATAAAGTTAAGCTTGTGAATGTAAATTTATCTAAACATATGTCAAGCATTGTTTATTTACATTCATCTGTAGGTAGCGTGTAAATACATTCCATTACTGCGCAATACAGTGTCAAACACAATAAACACGTTAACCAGCGGAATTATTGATACAGTCCACACAATACAATATTGAATCTATTATGGCATCGCACACTATTGTTTTATTCCTGATAACTACATTAGTCAACCTACGTCCATTCCAGTTTGCCCATAACTCATTTGTACAACAATCATTTACATATAAACTATCAGGAGGCATATCTAAATATAACGGTTTTTTTCTTTGAAGAGCTATGGGTATGTTTTGGGTAGGCCTTGAACTGTAAGTGCTAGTCTTGCTAGGTACAAGATACGAGTCTTGCTCGTACAACATTTTCGTGCACTGATTTACAGTAAACCGTATTGATTCTGGTGTAAGCCTAATGATATTGACATTTTTACCATCACATCTGTAACAAACATAACCTAAATTCACACAATACCAAAGAGATATGAGCGTTTATGAGTATTAAATTAAACCAAACAAACAAAATAAATAAATAAATAAAACAACAAACACTAAATACAGAATGTTGTAGTTAATTAAGTAACACAGGAGCACTGTGAAGCATGTTATTCTTTCATATTAGGATTGGCACTTTCAAACTCAGTGTAGAACACTGACATTAATTAATTAAGAATTAGTTGTTATGTATTAGCTATTATATCATTACATTAAAAAAACCAAGACAAATTTTACATAATTGAAAAATAAAAAGTGAATGTTTTTATCTAAAATTGAATGAAAATTATTCAATTTTCTACTCTGTTTTAAAGCTTATATCTTATTATAAACCCATAACGAAACGTGCAAATTTTGAGATTTTTAAAAGTGTAACTAAGATTAAAATCATGAAATTATTTTTATTTGATAAGTTAATATCAAATAACATTTTTATCACGGTAGAACTTATTTTGCTAGGGCCAGTGATAAATATATTTGAAAGCAGTAATATTTTTGTATAGCTGAAGAACGTTCTTTATAAAGAATACATATCTTGATCAACATGTAAACGTAAAAAAATCAAGAATAATAATTGTTCTTGAATAACTAAAGTCTTTTGTGTTTTAAAATTTTCGCTTTTTAGGTAACACAGCTCTTTTGATTAATTCTATTTAGAGGTCATAATAACCCAAAAAATAAGGCATTCTATAAGGGTATTGTATAAAAGGGTTTATAGTGTATAAAACACAGTAATTTAGGCTGTATTAAATTGTATGGTCTTAGAAATTAAATATCATATACATATATAAAATTCGTGAAAGGAATATAACAATTATTTACGAGAGTAGGTGAAAGGTACTCTTGCAAACAAAGACTTTAGAATTTATTTAGGTGACACAATATGTTACTATTTGGAGGACTGCTTCAATATGTCTCAAGATTAAACCTCCAGGCGTTGAGGGAGATTCTGACATCACAGTAGCTGATAGGAATACATATCACCATCTTTATGTGTATAACAAATATCTCGGAACATTACATTGTTTTAAACTTCATTAATTTAATGGCTTTAAGCTGCACTGCACTGTATAACATTCAATCAACATCATGTGCTACCAAATGGTAAATGTTAAGTCTTTGTGTGTTCTCACTATTGAATAGTTGTTTTGTCGCCAATTAACTTCAGCATAATGCAACTAACTTTAATTAGCAAACATTTAAGATGTCGAATATTACCACCATATTTTAGTGGTGTAATACTAAGAGAAACAGTATTTAAAATAAATCATTGTTAACTCACTTAGTAATTAACAAAAATATTAATGACTTCAATCGTTTACAATTTAAACAATAGGAAAGAAAGAGTTATATTTTATTTAACGATAGAATCTATTCATTGAAGTCTTATGATTAAATTTGTTATTTATGCTTAAAATAAGTTAAATAAAGTAGAATGAGGTCTGTTAGAATATTAGAAGGCTGTATAGTTAAAAAAATATAGACTTCGTTTTAAAGAACCAAGAATTACATTTGTTTTTGAATAAAAACAATACATAGACTTATTTTTACTTAAATAATCTGTTTAAGAAAGTGAAATTATTCCTAACAAACATATTTTATTCAATTAACATTAAACAAATTATTTGTTTATGTAACTACTTAGATTGGTGAAAGGCAAATTTGTCTTCTGAAATTTTTTAAAGAATTGAGATAAGTCAATAGAGGGACTATTAAGTAACTGATGTATTAATGACTAGATTCTTTAAACAAATGTTTAGGCTCTACTTTATTATTCGAGTGCATAACGTCTTAGGAATTATCAAAACAAATTTTCATAAATTAAAGTAAAATACAGTACATTTAAAAACAAATTACACTGCCTTCAATGAAAAACGAATTGACAAATTAACGTGTAAATACTTCTATGAAAAACAAAAGTCTTGTGACAATGATAAAATATGAAAAAAACAAAAAATAATAATAAAAAAGTACATTGATACAATCATGATTAGGTTATAAAGTACTCCTTGAAAGTTTCCCATATTAATTTTAATTTAAATCTTTTTTGTCTTTTATTGGATTACGTACAATCAATAGAAATAAAGTATAAGCTGAACGTTAGTAAATATACAGATAATTTAGTTTAGAACATTAAGTAGCAATAAATAAAGATGAACATTTCGATCTGTTCTAAAGAAAAAACTCAGTATTGAAACTGTCAATAGCTCATTAGTTGATGGGAGTATTTTGACGGTTACCTTTGATGATGTTATTGCTAAAGTTTTAACTCGTTATAGGCACCTATCTCACCAAAAAGGATATCAAGGAACTCTTTGAAAACAGTTCTTTATTTCTTGATGGGCTTTGAAAGGACAGTGATTAATTTGTTATTTTTAAGTTTTATTTTAATATGTGTATTCTATTTAACATATTTGATGCATATGACTTATATGCTCTTTTGCTGATATGTTTCAAACAGAGATATAATTCGATCATTTTTTAAAAAGGGACTCTCAGTCTTACATTTACTCCAACCATCTTACAACTGGCCAATAACACGGGCTAGTTGTTCAACTGGCCCAACCCTTTAGAAATTGGTAAACATGCATTTGTCAGTTTAGTCACACTTTCAAGAATCATACGCTGCTATCAATATTCCACGAAACCTGTCATAATCTTTACAGAAACGCTCAATCATAACATTATATTATGATAGTATAACTGAGTGTGTTGGTATAATTAAATCGTTACATTTAGATCTTATATCTCGTATAGGTCCACAATTATTCTCGAATCTAGTTTTAGTTATGGAATTTAGAACGCAATAGCAATAATGTCATTTTAGTTAGCCTCTTGTGGTAATGTCTTCCCTGTTCCACTGGTTACCGGTTACCGGACCCAGTTCACAAAGCAAAAGTAGTACGTTGCCATTTAAGCTGTGAATTGTTAAGGTTGTAATCAATATAATTGTATAATGTATCCGAATACGTCAAATAAAGATACAATTTTACTAAGTGCACTTAGAAGACGGCATTAAACATATGATATTTACAAAAATGATTGTTATAATGAACAAAGAACTCTAGGAGTACTAAGAATTAGCTAGTGACTATAGACATTCCAGTTTGTATCAAAGCTTAAATGAAAGAGCCTGCAATTATTGAGGTTGTAGTCAGTATAATTCTATAATATCTGTGTATGGTTCCAATAAACATACAATGCTACTTAGAGGGCATTAGCCAACGCACATTAAAATAATGATTGTTATAATAATCAAAGAACTCTCGGAGTACAGAGACTTGGTAGTGATGAATAACTATGGACAAATTCAAGTTTGTATCATAGCTTATATGAGAGAGCCAGCAATTATAATATTTGAACATTGTCCTGTTACAAAGTCTGTACTCATCCGATATCTATATTAGGTCTTGTATTGTTATATTTTATAGAAAAGAAAATTGTTGTAAGTTATCTCGCGTATGTTCCATTGTAAATATATACTGTGATAACTGATAGTTTATAAGTAAATATTAATATTTAATTTTTAACTATTAAGATCAATATATTATCGAAACTGATGGAGGCAAACATCTCTGGCTTTGATGACAAAGTTTAGTGTTGACGCATTTATCATGAATATATAAAATCATTTTTATAATTATAGAAACATTTTTGAAATTAGATTCCTCTACTAGCAGTACTGACAAAATATAAAATTCTATAAAGAGATGACTCCCATTATTTAGGTGACTGTTGTAGATGACAAACCAGGTACCTCCTCCTCCCCACTTCCCCCACGGCTGATTGCCACATTATGATATTGATAAGGACACACCGTCACTATCACTGAGCCGTATTACCTTCACTCCATTGAACTGAGCAGATAGCTCCCAAGCTCTCTCATACCTATAATCTTCTCTGTACATATTCACTTGGTTCTTTTATTAATTTATTTTGCAGCAAGTAATTCATGTAATTTAGATATACATGTACTGTATTTGAAAAAGTACCGTGTCATGATCTTGTATACTAAATATTAGTGTTAGGAATATTCTTTTAGAATTTATAAAGATTAAAAACTCGAACTGTTGTTTATTACGTAATTAAATTTATTAATAATTAGATATTAAAATTAAGTGCATTTTTACAAAACACGGCTATTTTCCGTTAATTAACTACCATAACCATAACTTAAGTTAACCTAGCATGGCCAACCCTAACCTAAACTAACATAACTAAACCTAACCAAAGTTGTGATAGTGAACTAACGTAAAAGGTCCCAAAACACTTTTGATGCATAATGCATAAGTACACGAGAGTATTTACGATCTGGTGAGTTTATTTCTGTAGGTAACACTTACAGTCTTCAAAAACCGGTAGTAAAGAAGGAATAGTAGATTACTTGAATATATCTTAAAATAACAGCTAACATTTAAATACAAATTTTACATCTTAATTTGTAGGCTCAAGCGGCCGGTGTCATTTCTAAAAGCTCAGTCTCCGAGATACCACTGAGTAAGCCACATTAAAGCATGGGTGAAACGCTTGGTGATTAAAAATTGATGTCTTTATCAAATGTTTTGAAATATACATGTGCCGGTATACTTAGAATCTTTCGATTTGCTTGTTTGCATTGCATCTCTAAAATAACACCAGCATTTAAAGCCGTGTGCTCCTCTGTGTACGTAGAGTCAACTGAGTTTAAAGGCTATTTATAAACATTAAAGGTACCCTTTATGGATTACGTCAGATCTGGTTCTGATATTTTATTCAAAAACACGTTTAAGGACTCAACTCTTTGTCAGTTCCATTGGTCCCAGCTAATACAACCCTCTCTAAACATTGTTTTTCTGAATGACTGTTGAAATGGTTGGTGATATGTAGTTAAAGTATGCAACACTGAAACAAAATGAATAATTTTATAGGAATTTATTGTTTAAAAAAAAATCAGTCTTATTAATAATCTAAATAGAACAACAATAATCTAAAACGCATGCTTTGATTTGGTAAATGTATTAAATCTGGTCCTATATTATCAATGGAAATAAAAAAAGTATAACTGAGGTTGTTTTTACTATCTTAACTATTATATTGAAACCATTAGATGTCGTTTTTTTTTTTTTTTTTTTTTTTTCTTAAGGAGAGGCCAACTTCCTTCTTTTACCTTACTCTGCCCATTCCTCATAGACTATTGATCTGTGCGAGGAACTTAATCAGAGTAAGGGGGCGAACCAGTAAAGTAGAGGGTGAATATTACTGAGAAATCTTCCGGTCTAGGCTGGATTTGAACCAGCGCTATCCCTCCTGGATTTGAACCCAAGCTCAAAGTCCTGACGCCTTAGACCACTCGGCCACCGGCTCGCCCAAACAACAAAGTAGATAACAAGGTCATAAAGACGATGCAGGATCTGCACTATGTTCTTTATTATTTGTTGCACTCATATGTCTTATAATCAAATGTCATTTAGAAGAATCATTTATAGTAAAAAATATTTATATATAAAAGGTATATAAAAGTACTTTACTTACTGTACCCCACAAAACGTATTAGTCACATGCAATACGGTACTTACTGAACCCCACAAAACGTATTAGTCACATGCAATACGGTACTTACTGAACCCCACAAAACGTATTAGTCACATGCAATACGGTACTTACTGAACCCCACAAAACGTATTAGTCACATGCAATACGGTACTTACTGAACCCCACAAAACGTATTAGTCACATGCAATACGGTACTTACTGAACCCCACAAAACGTATTAGTCACATGCAATACGGTACTTACTGAACCCCACAAAACGTATTAGTCACATGCAATACGGTACTTACTGAACCCCACAAAACGTATTAGTCACATGCAATACGGTACTTACTGAACCCCACAAAACGTATTAGTCACATGCAATACGGTACTTACTGAACCCCACAAAACGTATTAGTCACATGCAATACGGTACTTACTGAACCCCACAAAACGTATTAGTCACATGCAATACGGTACTTACTGAACCACACAAAACGTATTAGTCACATGCAATACGGTACTTACTGAACCCCACAAAACGTATTAGTCACATGCAATACTTACTTTTATGCTAACGTCTATCTAATATTTCATAATTAATTAATACAATCAACTGAAATAATCATAATATGGCTTCCATTTCACAGTAACACATTAAAAAAGTTATTTCAATAGGACAATAACTTGAATTTTTATTGTTAAGTAGATTCAGTTTATTCTATGGTAAATTTGACGAAGATACGTCATTCATTAGCCATTAAACGTAATACATTTTCTCAATTCAAGTTACCTGTTACAACAACCTGTTACCTCAACAGGTTTGTAAGTCATGTCGTTGAATTAAATGGGATTATGTCGTAAATATTCATAGGTTTATACTGTCATAAATTCTAAATTTAACAAAATGTTCCAGTTTTAATGCAACTTTCTCTAACTGTTTTCTACTCCTATAAAATGGGATTAATTATGCACTTACTTCCAGTGTTTGAAAGAGTTTTCTTAAGCTTCTTTGCATTGAACGTACAAAGATGTCATTCTCTTATCAGGTACATATGGCGCTCGATCAACGGTAATCTGATTTGTCTAGACAATAAAAGCCAAACTTTGCTTGATTACGTAATTAGAACTAGACAGTTTTCATTAGAGTATTCCATTACGTATTTTTCCTTCCATATTTTTACTGTTTTCTTTTTTTTTAGATTTAGTGACGGATTTATTATTGTAGCTTTATATATGCTCAAATACATTAAAATCATAAAAATGTTGAATTTGAGGATACATTTTGACAGAAAAACCGTATGATATTGGCACATTTCAAATACGGGAAAATAACAGAACAATGCTTATTCTATAGAAACATTCACGTAAACATTAATGTAAAAGAAAAACATCCAATAGAAATGCACTATGGAAAACGTTATAATAAATTAAACAAATATTTTAATGTATTCTACTGGATTGAATAAAATTGTTACGTTTTATTTTAAATATACTGATTTGAGACGTGGCCTTAGTTTTTACAATCGTAGAACCCTTATATTCAATTCAATTTATTTTCGCAAGCGCAAATACACATCACTGCAGTGCATATATAAACCATCTAGCTATATGCTAGTTGATGGAAAATATATATTACTAAATAATGTTGTTATTGTATAATATTCATCATGAAATTATAAATGAGAAAAACATACTCAGTATTAATCAGTTTAACTGAAAAATAAAACAACTATCTTATTTGATACAGTATAGTTGTCAATAGTTTTTCAAATGCTTGATAAAAATGTATGAAAATAATATATTTATAATTGTGACTAGTACAACTATGTAGGTTCTTATATAGTTTCTTAAAGCCTACTACTCAAAACCCACAATACATAAGAAATGACGGATTATTATAAACACTCTCAGAAATGTTTGTTGTCAGTTAAATGACCACTATATCTTAAATGTCAAACAAAAGTACTATACACATTAGATTACATTATTAGGGGTTACTCGTATACTCCATGTTATATTATGTCATATATTCACTTCCACATATCCTATGCTAAATACATGCATTTTAATATTTTTCAATGTATTCAGATTCCTTGCACTATTATAAAGCCCCCGCCCACCCATACACGTACAATGGTATTGACCCACCTGCCCACACATACACGTACGGTGGTATTGACCCACCCGCTCATACACGCACAGAGGTATTGACCCACCCACCCACACACGTAGGGTGGTATTGATGGGTGTCAATCAAGTTAGGTTTGAAACGTTGAATTTTCGTTTAGTATTACTATTGTTTATATAACAAATATTTACTATTTAAAACCTATGAAGCCTATGTACTAGTTACTAGTACATATTTAGGCTACTATTTATGAAGCCTATGTAGCATTGGACATTTAACATTTTTTAATAACGTTTTTAAATATTTGTATTTTACCATAACTCTATATATTGCTTTTTCTGTTTTAATTATTTTAAATAAAGTTCCTAAGGTCAATACACCTTTACCTTTACGAGTATTTGTTTGCACTTTGGTATACAATTACGTTAAATTTCTTGATATCTTTTATTGGGGAGAGATGCCAGATTAAAATACAGTTCCCCTTTCCTGCTTAGATGAGCCCATTTTTGTTTTTAAGGCTCGTTGCACCACCAGCTTAACATAACTTCCGAGCCACGGAAATGGCCCAGGGGTAAAACTTATCTGATATGATCGTAATAATGGCACAGGGGTAAAACCTATCTGATATGATCGTAATAATGGCACAGGGGTAAAACCTATCTGATATGATCGTAATAATGGCACAGGGGTAAAACCTATCTGATATGATCGTAATAATGGCCAAGGGGTAAAACTCATCTGATATGATCGTAATAATGGCCCAGAATAAAACTTATCTGACATGATCGTAATAATGGCACAGGGGTAAAACCTATCTGATATGATCGTAATAATGGCCCAGTGGTAAAACTTACCTGATATGATCGTAATATTGGCACAGGGGTAAAACCTATCTGATATGATCGTAATAATGGCACAGGGGTAAAACCTATCTGATATGATCGTAATAATGGCACAGGGGTAAAACCTATCTGATATGATCGTAATAATGGCACAGGGGTAAAACCTATCTGATATGATCGTAATAATGGCACAGGGGTAAAACCTATCTGATATGATCGTAATAATGGCCCAGAATAAAACTTATCTGACATGATCGTAATAATGGCACAGGGGTAAAACCTATCTGATATGATCGTAATAATGGCACAGGGGTAAAACCTATCTGATATGATTGTAATAATGGCACAGGGGTAAAACCTATCTGATATGATTGTAATAATGGCACAGGGGTAAAACCTATCTGATATGATCGTAATAATGGCACAGGGGTAAAATAGAAAAAAATGGTCACACCAGGAATCGCTCCAAGACTACTTGCGAGGAAAGACACTGCCTTAGCTCCTAAATGCGGCCACTTTAAATATATTGTGATTGACTCTCATACAATTTATTAACTCATTAACTGATTACATTGATTCAAAACCCTCAGATTTTCAATTGCGTATATTTATGGCCCATTAAGATCCTTATTAGTGCTTGTATCGGCACTTTGCTCCCCAGTTTACATTTTAGACTCAGCTATTAGCTGGGAGCGAAGGGGCTTATTGCCTAAATCCTAAAGTTATGTGTGGATTTAACTGATAGAGTTCCCTTTCTCAAACATATCAAAACTTTTCTCCACATTACAAACATTTACATTGAGTAGCTTTTAAATAGAATAGAGAGCAAAAATAGAGAGTTGCGTATCTCATATCTCGTTCATTTTTAGGTACATTTTATGTACTTTTACTCAGGAACTATTGTACACAGACGATTTTTTATATACTTTGATTTTAAATGAAAACCTTATTTACCCACTGAGTTTTTTAAGCCCCCGGAAATAATTTGTTTTATTATAAAAAAGTTATTTTCAAAAACATTAAAAAGTTTATTAAAAAAATTCCAATTATAAATTGTATATAATTAAAAATTAACCAATTATTATTAAAAAAACTTCAGTATACCACTATTGTCTTTCTAAATAACTGGTAATAATTGAAAACGTCTAGTTTGGAAAATGACTTAGAAAAGGTACATAACGTGTCAGAAATCGAAGATTTTGTAATGGAATACCTTTTCCAGTTGAGCCCTGTTGAACAAACATAACCAAAATGCTGAATCAACAACGACATTGACAGCTAGTGTGGCTATGCAACATTAGATGTATCTGGTAGTGCTGACAACTACAACATATAAATATAAAACAATACATATAATGATTTAAAATCTTTGTTACTATATAAAAACCAGTTGAGGTTCAGAAATTGGCAAAATTTATCTATGCACTTGATTTTTAATAAACTTTAAAATATGTTATACTTACTGGAAAGAGACATATAATATATAATTTTAACCGTTATTATACAAAAAATAATGAACTTACATAAAACTCAATAAATTTTTATTATGAAGTACACAAACCAATTTACAAGTTGTTATTTTTGATGTTGTGATTATTTATCCCAGAAACAGTATTTCTGTTCAGATGAATAATTTAACGCTAAATAAAAACTTTATCATTTCATAAATGAAATACATCATAGTTATTAAACATCAGATTGGCATTTCAATTATTTGATGTTAAAAACTTAAATACAATAGTATTGAAGTTTGTCACACTCTTTCTATGCACCTTTAAGCGTAAGAAATTAACATTTATTAACAGTTTCATGTTCTGGAAATCTTGACCAGGAAGTCAACAGACGATAACGGTTACACTATTATGTACTAGGAAGTCAACAGACGATAACAGTTACACTATTATGTACTAGGAAGTCAACAGACGATAACGGTTACACTATTATGTACCAGGATGTCAACAGACGATAACGTTTACACTATTATGTACCAGGATGTCAACAGACGATAACGGTTACACTATTATGTACCAGAATGTCAACAGACGATAACGGTTACACTATTATGTACCAGGATGTCAACAGACGATAACGGTTACACTATTATGTACCAGGAAGTCAACAGACGATAACAGTTACACTATTATGTACCAGGATGTCAACAGACGATAACGGTTACACTATTATATACTAGGAAGTCAACAGACGATAACGGTTACACTATTATGTACCAGGATGTCAACAGACGATAACGGTTACACTATTATAAATTGATTTCGCATAAATTCCTCTTACAGTAGAAATATGTGTGGTTCACAAAAAAGTGTGGATATCTGATAGTTATGATTTTTGAAATATGTGTAGGTTTCAATTTAACATTAAACAGGTGTCGACAGTTAAAAATGAATATTGAACTGAAATTTGTTTATAGGTTTATTAATTTACCTTTTCACCATCCTTTTTACCACAAATGTTATATTCCTCATTATTACACTATGTTTTGTGTACGATGTTATTCCCTCTATCGTGTTAATTTTATTATTTCTCCGGATTAACAGAAATGTTGCACAGCGCTATATCCTTACATTCAGACCAGCTAACCTCAATTTTAGGCATTTATTATTTGTATTGTAGACAGTGATGCTTTTGTGGATTAAGTAACATTGGAAATTTAATGACGTACAGGAAATTACTACTATAAATATAATTACTAAGTTTACCATTTTTAATGAATGGTTATTTTATTGAATATTTATATTGACATAAAAAACTAAACATGTACTAAGTTTTTGTAAAGTTTTTATACATTCGCCATATAATAAAACCGTATGATAATACAATACAATATATTAAATTTGTGATAAAATAAAAAAGAATGAGAAAGGGCAGTACTAGTACAGCTGTATCCAAAACTTGAGGTAAGTTGTTGGCCAGAAATTAATATTGACTTGCTCAACTTTGAAGGACAAGCACTGGAACTCAGTTTAGTTGAGGCCAAAATGAAGGATTCTATTACAAACATGTTGCGTACCATATTATTTTATGCATTTTCTTTAGTATTTTCTGACATTCTTGAAATATGGGTTAGAGTATAGGGAGTACAGTCATAATATACAATAATAAAAAAGCAAAGGAAAGTTATTAAACCATAGTCAGTACCTTAAATTATTTATTATAATTATACAAGTTTACTTCAAATAATTTGTCTCATCGTTAATGTTGATGCAAAATAAATATTTCAATAATAATAATAATAACTATAAGTTTTGTTTTATAGACATATCAAGTGTTTTGATCAAATATACGCCATTTTCGTTTATATTAGACTAAATGTATTCGGTTAGCGAACACCAATCCAATTGTCCTAAAGATACAAAGAAATCTGAAACTGTATACGATATATTATATTTCCTAAGTATTTTTGTTCATTATAGTGACTTATTTTTAACCTCTTAAAATAAATAAAAGTAGAGCTATTTATTTACCACTAGCCATTAAAAAGTAATATATTAGAATCCATTTAATGGGCCCAAAGACATTTGTAAAAAAAGTATAATACTGGCCTAAAATTTTAATAGGTTCTAATTGTTTTAGTTTACTACAGTACATCCCTCTTTGTAATTTGAAAATATAATTAGTTATATAAAAGTAAAATACTTTGCTTATGTGCCTAAATCGGAATTGTAATAGAACACCCTCACATTGCACTAACCTAGCTACCAATCGTAAGGCTACAATACTAAGATCCTTCTTACTGTGGCAAAATGTACCTGTGTTACAGAATACAGACACACACACACACACACACACACACACACACACACACACACACACACACACACACACACACACACACACACACACACACACACACACACACACACACACACACACACACACACACACACACACACACACACACACACACACACACACACACACACACACACACACACACACACACACACACACACACACACACACACACACACACACACACACACACACACACACACACACACACACACACACACACACACACACACACACACACACGCACGCACACACACACACACACACACACACACACACACACACACACACACACACACACACACACACACACACACACACACACACACACACACACACACACACACACACACACACACACACACACACACACACACACACATACACACGAAATTAAGTATGTTTTACTCTTCTGTATAAAATACTTAATGTTATTGCTTAGAAATGAAACATTATGATGTTTCACATTTTAAATTTTTTATTTTGCGTAAACCTTTTAATTTTACTAACATTTGTTACAATAATACATAGGCCCTTACATCAATAAAGGATCCTGTTACATTGATACTTTTGATCGTTAGAGGGTTCTTAATTAATACTCCCAAATCTTACCTACTTCACCACACCTGCAATTTCTTGAGATCAATTAATGAGAGATATGGAAAAGGTAAAAGGAAATAATTTCATTTCTCTTGACGTACCCTGAGGCAAGACAAAAAATTGTTTAATAAAGCGGAATTATTTTAATCTTCTCTTTACCAAGCATACTTTGAGTCAATGAGAAATTGATAAGAAATATTAAGGAGATAAAAATACAACTGCTTTAACATTTCACTATATTTAACTATTAAGATTGAAATTACCCTTCAAATATAATTCTAAAAATATTACATATTCATTCATTTAGTTTAATGCATATTGTTTTATTTTCAGATTCATAGAAATTGAATTGTGATCCTACTAGGTGAGTGGTGCAGGCTTCAGTTCACGTTATGTGAGTTATATCACATGGATGTGAGAAGAGTTGATTTTTTGCAAGTAAAAATTGTAAAAATGTTGCCTTTTCAAAAAGCCTACCTCTGTAGGAAAGTGTAACACAGCATTTTTCGTATGTAAGACATAGGCTTTTCGTACTTGTAGCAGCTTGGAGTGTAAGGCTTCGGATTTTGGAGTCTAACATTCAGAGACAAATTTTTCAACTGAGCTGATGGTAGTAAACACAGTGAATAAAGTTCACTCAAGACCTGCATCTTATCTTAGATTTGATCAATACATCTACAGAGAGATATACGTATCAGGTTTTAGACAGTTATTGATTAGAACTGGATTATCAAAAATCACTGATACAGTGCACAGTCTACCAGTGACAATTACTAACCAACTATGGCGCATGGATGATCAAGATTAAGTGCACAGTCTACCAGTGACAATTAATTACTAACCAACTATGGCGCATGTGCGATGATCAAGATACAGTGCACAGTCTACCAGTGACAATTACTAACCAACTAAGGCGCATGGATGATCAAGTTTACCGTTAATGCTTGAATTAATTTTAACCGTAAATACAGTCTCTACAGTTCTAGAATGCCCGATTTATGTCTGAATACAACTTATTATCACGTTAAACCATCATCATATGTTCGGCATCAGTGATAATTCAGCAGCATCGTCTAAACATCCAAAAACTGATTATTAAGATCAGTTAGTCTCACTTTGAAAAATACATTTCTTAAACATTTTATGTTGATATCCCTTTACGTCCTATTGTATCCATTTGGATACAGTTTTTCATGATTTTTTTGTACTTTTACCAATAGGCTCACACATTTCTTCCTCTATGGGGCTGAAAAAAGAACTGTTTGACCAGGGAATTTCATTTTTGTACGTTGGCTGCACTGCAGAGCTTAATTTTCATCTCATAAACAATCTGCTGTGTCGGCCATTGAAGCAACCTGTGAAGTTGGCTGCTTTTAGAGGTTAGTAAAACTGATTGCTTGTTGCTTTAGTTACTTGTAAAAATTGTTTTCGTGTCTATAATATGTCAACAATCAATAATAATACAAGGTTTTCAATATTTATTTTTATGTTTCCATGGACACAAGCTAAATAAAACCTGATCCGTTTGGATACTATAGGCATAAACCGTTCTTTGCGCATTATTCGCTAAGGAAAACCTGGTGCCTGTAGATGCCAAATGGATACAGGTTATTTAAAATAATGCTAACCATCTGTGCCTACAGGTGCCAAACGGACACAAGTTTGTGTTAGGGGCTTATCGGTTTTTTAATTTGCACTACAGTTATTTGAATTGAAGTAAGATAATTTAGCCTACAATATATTTATTTATTCATTTCAGATGGAAGATCAAGATGAAGAAATTGAGGAGTGGCTACTACTGCCAAGTAGTGATATTTCTGATAATGATGTATCCAGTGGTGATGAAATGGATGAGGGGCTCAATTTTGATCGTGTGTTCCAGCAACAAATTGAGCACCAGCTTGCTAGAGTTAACATGGATTTTGATGAGGTAATTTTGTTAGTCATTCAAGACCACACAAATAATTTTTATTAAAAATCTAATCTAATAAAAATGTTTTTTTTGTGTTAGTGATTTATTTATTATTTACACTGTGAGGTTTCCGCTTCTTGGCTGATATATTTAGAATTTTCCATTTTTATTTAGGAGATTTAGGAATCAACACTAATATGTGTGTAGTTTTAGTTCAAGTGCTTAATTTTTTAAATAATTTTCTTTTATTGTAAAAAAATTGTTTTCAGGTTGTATTCAATTATTTCAAGGTTTTTGTGTGCTTTTTTATTGTGTTTCGATTTATTCATTTTACAGTAGTGATAAAAATGTATTCTTTCATGATGGAGTCTACAACCTGTTTATATGACTTGATTGTGGTTTGAAGTGTTTTTAGAAAAGTACAAGAATATTTTTTTTGCAGTTGAGGGTTGATGCACTAGAGACGTTTGAAGATAACATACAAGACGGTGAGATTGCAGAGGTTGGGATGGCTGGAAAAGGAATGGAGAATGAAGAGGAAGCGGAGAATGAAGATCGGGTGGTGATTGACGTGGTAGTGGAGAATGAACTGGAAATTGTGACTCAAGAGAATGCAGAAGTTTCAAGGGTCAAAGACCTAGAAAGGGTTGATACTGTTGCGGAGTCTGAAGGTGAAGATAAATCGGCAGAATCCCAGGAAGATAGTTCTGATCCAGACTATAATCCCCCACCAGCAAAGATAAGTAAGAGCAGAGATAGAGTTAGGGGTTCAAATAGGGTAGAGAGTGAAGAGGAAGTGGAGAATGAAGTAGAAATTGTGACTGAAGAGAATACTGAAGTTTTAAGGGCTGAGGACCTAGAAAGATTTGGCACTGTTGCGGAGCCTGAAAATGAAGATCAGTCAGCAGAATCCCAGGTAGATAATTCTGATCCAGACTATAATCCCCCACCACCAAAGATAAGTAGGAGCAGAGATAGAGGTAGGGGAAGTGGGAGAGGAAGGGGAAGAAGGAGAGTTAGAGTTACGAATAGGGTAGGTGTACCTACTCTAGCAAAGCCTAATAGAAGGGGTAGAGGAAGAGGTAGGGGGATAGGAAGGGATGTAAGGCCACCTTCTCCTGTGGCAATCTGGAAGAAGGACACTTTTGTTCCTCCCAATGTGCAGTGGCAAGGAGTAATACCTGGTCCTCCTGAGAATGCAGTGAACAAGACACCTTTCGATTATTTTAGTACTTATATTGATCAAGACATAATAGAACTCCTTACTGAGCAAACAAACTTGTTTGCTGAACAAAAACGTTTTGAATTACATGCAACCGAAACAGAAATTCAGCAGTTTATAGGTATTCTCTTGTACACAGGCATTTGTAATTTTCCCAAATACCGCTTGTTCTGGAAAAAGGAAACAAGGTTTCCTCCTGTGGCAGATTACATGTCAAGAGATAGGTTTATATTGCTACTGCGATATTTCCATGTTGTAGATAATACTACACGAATTCCAGGAGACAGGTTGTTTAAAGTAAGACCGTTGATCAATCACATTGTTGATATTTGCCGGACACTTCCTCCTGAGGAAAACCAATCCGTGGACGAGCATATGATACCATTTAAAGGTACATCATTCTTGAAACAGTATGTAAAGAATAAGCCAAAGAAGTGGGGCTATAAAGTTTTCATGCGTTGCAGCTCTTCAGGCCTCCTACATGATTTTGCCATTTACACTGGAAAAAAAACATGTCCCGACTATAAACTAGGATTCTCCAGTGATATCGTTGTTGAGTTATGTTCAGATCTACCTAGCGACCTCAACTATAAACTGTTTTGTGACAATTGGTTCACGTCCATTAAACTGTTTGCTTACCTAAAGAATAGGGGCATATGGGGTTGTGGTGTAATAAGGCAGGATCGTACTTACAAATGTCCTCTTCTTACTGAGAAGGAGCTAGAAAGGGTTGGAAGGGGCTCGTTTGACAGTGCCTTTGATGAAAAGAACAACCTAATTGCAGTCCGGTGGTTTGATAACAAACAAATCACAATGTTATCAGCTCTTCATACGGTTGAGCCCATCGAAGTTTGTCGGAGATGGGATAAAAAACGAAAAGAATATGTGGAAGTGACACGGCCAGCCATTGTCCAAGCCTACAATGAATCAATGGGTGGAGTAGATCTTTTTGGCATGCTCATATCTTTATATCGTATAGATGTAAAGGGAAAGCGTGGTTATATGAGGATTGTACATTGGGTGTTCAATGTAGCCGTTGTAAATAGCTGGTTGCTGTATCGGAGGCATGTAAAGCAGTTGGGAGAGCCTCAGAAGTATACTCTCCTTGATTTCCATCTGTATATAGCTCGAGTGCTATGTACAAAGGGGGCTCCTGCTGAGCGAAGAGGTCCAGGGAGACCCAAACAAGTAACTCCTGACGTGACCCTGAAAAGGGGGCCAAAGAGAGTACTTCCTATTCCAGAAACCAGACAAGATCAAATATCACATTGGCCAAAAACAAAGCCAGCGAAATCAAGGTGCGCTCACTGTCGCAAAGGACAAAGCAGAACGTTTTGCTGCAAATGTAATGTGCACCTCTGCCTTAACAATGTGTCTAATTGTTTTTTTGATTTTCATAATCCTCAATACTTAAGATAAGATTAGTCTGTAAAACAAATATGTTTGCGAAGATAGTTTTGCGTTTTACTTTTGTATTTTATTACCAATGTTTGTGTTTTTATACCAATGTTTACCGATGTTAATAACTAATAAAGTTGATTTCGTCTCTAAATGCATTGTTTGATTTACCGATATAACAACTGAACTAAAATGGAGAGCAATTTCCCACTTAAAATCAATCATGTGCCGAACGGATACTATAGGAACTGGAGTGTAAGTTAACGTTTACTAATCATATAAGTTGTCAAGTCAGTAGAAGTTTACATAACTATAGTATCCGTATGGATACAAGTTTCTATTTTTTTTGTCTATGAGGGAAATTTTGAAATTTCCATCAAATTAGTCTAATTTGGCCCTAAATAATAAGAATTTAAACAAAAAAAAATTTTGGGGAAATTATTTCATAATTCAGGATGTAAAGGGATATAATGAACCCTATGACAGTCCAAATTTTTAATATATAGTTAAGTTATTAGTGTTATTATTCATACACTGTATAACAACTTTAATATATTTAATAAATATTCAGCATTTAAATGGATAAAACTGAACACAAAGCCTCTCAAAGATATATAAGAAGTTGTAGAGTTGTTCCAGTAAGTAAATGGGAGATAATTGAGGAGGAAAGTCTGTATTTGGGGAATTCTCCATAATTGGCCGAGAGATATCGTAAATTTCTGCCTGTGTAACAGCCGGAAATAAAGTTCAAAAAACTAAGTCAATTTGTATTAGCCTGGTTATAGATATTAAAAATGGTACGACGGGTTAACAATCAGGAAGGAACAGAAAAAAGGTACAATGAAACATTTAATTAAAATAAATAATTTATTTAAATTCAATTATTATGAACTAATATCATAAAATAGTTCTTTGTATTCAGATTTGGAAACATCAATGTATACATCCATATTTATTGATGACAGCTCGTTCAGTTCCTGAGATATTAAGGACTGTTTTTTCAAACTTCCACCCAAAATTAATCAAATTCACTTACATAATTCACTCTGAGCATAAAGCAATTATAACTTATAATATCATATATCTTCTCTTTGGATTATTTGCGATTTTTTTCGAGGTCCCATAAGAGTATCAATTTTAAATAAAGGATCCTTATGCGAGTCCTAATATTCCTAATTAATTGTGCTCAGTTCATTAACTGAAGTCAGCCAAAATAAAAATCAAATGTTATTTGTTGGAAAAAATTAAATAACTTACAAACAAGAATATTCAGTATAAATACCCAATAGATTTATATAAAGACAATTTTAATAATTTATGTAAAATATTTTCTCCATTATTCTAAATATATGGTGATATCTTAAAGAATAACATTTATGGCATTATTGAATTAAAGAATTAATAATAAGTACATATAACTTTATCAGTATAATGTATTTAATATAATTTTAAAGGAGGCAAAGTTGGCTAATATAATATAAGATGTATTACGAAGTGAAAACTTGCAGTAATATCCTTACAGATAAGATTAGTATAAATTGTTGGTATTTTGACTTCGTGTTTGTAAACGTTATGACACGTTATTATTATTATTATTATTAGTTGGTTAGAGAGGAATTACTAGTCCTAACCGCACCATTTGTACACTTTGTTGTCAATAAAGCTATTTTTCATTTCAATTCATTTCATGCCACGTTATAATTTAACCAATCTACTGTTCTTGAGGAGACCGTTCATTTATAATTTAACCAACCTAATGTTCTTGAGGAGACCGGTCATTTATAATTTAACCAATCTACTGTTCTTGAGGAGACCGTTCACTTATAATTCAACCAATCTACTGTTCTTGAGGAGACCAGTCATTTATAATTTAACCAACCTACTGTTCTTGAGGAGACCGTTCATTTATAATTTAACCAATCTACTGTTCTTGAGCAGACCGTTCATTTATAATTTAACCAATCTACTGTTCTTGAGGAGACCGTTCATTTATAATTTAACCAATCTACTGTTCTTGAGGAGACCAGTCATTTATAATTTAACCAACCTACTGTTCTTGAGGAGACCGTTCATTTATAATTTAACCAATCTACTGTTCTTGAGGAGACCGTTCATTTATAATTTAATCAATCTACTGTTCTTGAGGAGACCGTTCATTTATAATTTAATCAATCTACTGTTCTTGAGGAGACCGTTCATTTATAATTTAACCAATCTACTGTTCTTGAGGAGACCGTTCATTTATAATTTAACCAACCTACTGTTCTTGAGGAGACCAGTCATTTATAATTTAACCAATCTACTGTTCTTGAGGAGACCGTTCATTTATAATTTAACCAATCTACTGTTCTTGAGGAGACCGTTCATTTATAATTTAACCAATCTACTGTTCTTGAGGAGACCGTTCATTTATAATTTAACCAATCTACTGTTCTTGAGGAGACCAGTCATTTATAATTTAATTAACCTACTGTTCTTGAGGAGACCGTTCATTTATAATTTAACCAACCTACTGTTCTTGAGGAGACCGTTCATTTATAATTTGGCTAACCAACTGTTTTTGAGGAGACCCTTCATTTATAATTTGGCCAACCAACTGTTTTTGAGGAGACCGTTCATTTATAATTTGGCCAACCTACTGTTCTTGAGGAGTTCTTGACCGTTTATTTATAATAAATTTGTACAACGATTTG
Source organism: Stictocephala bisonia (assembly GCA_035578905.1). NCBI lineage: Eukaryota > Metazoa > Arthropoda > Insecta > Hemiptera > Membracidae > Stictocephala > Stictocephala bisonia. The sequence continues at coordinate 862,976 of JAQJVL010000048.1, forward strand.
GTAGTAAACTAAAAATATTTATATTGAAGAACAAATTTATTTTGTTCTTTAAATACAAAAACCTTAGCCTTAAAAACAACATTGCAATACTCTGCCAATTTAAGAAGTTTTATTCGGGAAGTTAAATTTAAAGAAGTTTTAATTTATCCAATTTTACTCTCTAAGACCTCAGACGAGATGGCCACAAAAACGTAATGTAAGCTTTTTTAATTTGTTTAAAACTGTAAAACGTGATGAAATAGTACTAACTGGACGTCCATTTATTTTTCCATCACTTTTAAAATGTTTAATATCAAAAAATTAGTATTAATATCAATGGATAAATACGTCACAATTTGGAAACTAATTTCTTAGTTATTAAAACAACACTAATTTTTTACTATACTAAGTGCGATGTTTAAAACTGCCATTTGAAAATTAAATATTAAGTTCTTTCTAGAAGGATTTAATAATTGGGTTTAGTCAGCCATTTATAGTAGTAATTTTCAAAGATTGTCGAATCAAATATTATAATTAATCCTTTATAGCCACTAAGCCTATGTTACATATATACGAGCACATAATTATATTAATTTCTTGAATCCACAATTAGTTAGAATGTACTTATTTAATTTGCAACAAACGAGAAAATCGTCGACGAACCCCTCCCCTCTTTATTATAATTCTCATCCATCCTAACACATTAAAGTATTTATTATTATAATTATTTATAGTTCCCTGTTTAGTTGATCACCAACAATCGTCATTGAATCATCCTTATGAATTCATATATAATTTCCCACTCACAAAAATATATAAATTCCCACACACAAAAATGTGGGCAGGTGTTATAACAGTGTTTGTAAAGGAAAACATAGTCGTCTTGGAATATCGATAAATATTTATCACAAATATTTCACAGATTTCACAGTACAGTGGTATTGACGCACCCACCCACCCATACACATATAGTAGTATTGACTCATCCACCCTCCTATACACGTATAGTGGTATTGACCCACCTACCTATACACGTATAGTGGTATTTTTTGAAGAATTGAAGAAATTTTATTTTATTTAATGGTGACTAAACAGGAACAATTTTTAGTTTAGTGTTCGTAATGTACCTTACTTAGTGAGCAAAGATATTTAAGGGATTGAATATGGTTACCGTAACACTGAACATAAATCAAGTGGTCGGTTTGATGCTCAATGTACTGACGTATACAGGCGCGATTAGTTAAAAAAAACCATATAGGTTTTGTCATAGTTTGCTTTGGTTCACAATCTAGTAACTTCTCGTCTAAGTTTATGCATTTAACGTTGGATCTTTTATAAAACATGTAATTTTTTAGAGTTTATTTTTCGTAAGTCATAATTATTTACACTTGAAAGCCCATTTTGATTGTTTATTAATACATTCGTTATTGATTTGAAATAAACAGATTTTCAAACATTTAAAATCGTTTAGTTTATTCGACTCTTAAATGAGTACTAAAACAAAGCTGTAATATAAAACTTATCAGCCAGCAACCCATTTATAACATTCAAAGCTGGTGTAATCGGATCGCTTTTAACGAAGGGTGTATCTCAACAGATTAGCCAGTTTAACCTCCCAGTAGATGTAGCCGAATCACGACCAATCGGATAACGAAGTAAAATATACATTATTGAAAATTCTTTGTTACCTCGCACCTTTACGAGAATTCTGTGAAATAAATCGGAAAGGATTTTTTAAAGTATCCTATTTGAAAACTCATCTAGTCATTGCCGTGGCATTTTATTGTTCATTGTTGTCATCCTTGTACCATTTACTGAATAAATATTGTAAAATATTATATGTTTAGTTAATTAAAACGTTTCTAAAATATTTTTTAATAAAACATCAATTAATTGATACGGCCTGTAAAAAGATCTTTCATCGCTACCAAGTATGGGCTACGAAAAATTAATCTACTTAAATTACTTACAACAGTTTACTTCTTGAAACGTTTAGATCAAAATGATAAGCTATTTTTTAAATAATAAATAAATTTATATAATACATTAATAATAATACAGATAACACAGTATATACGTTTAGAATGAGAATGGCTTATAGGAACCTCACGATGTCTTTGCGTGGGATTGTGCGGTTATCATTCTGGTTACAGAAGAAGTCAGCTACAGGGTTCGTTAACGGATTCCTGCGAGGACATAGCTTCTTAATTGTATTTCGATGCTCGGTCGACAGTGTAACCAGCTACACTCGTCTACGGAACCTCATTTAGATATATAAACCACAAATAATGTTTAAATTGAACTCATTACAAATCATAATGTACTGTAGCTTTTATAGTAATGGCCATAGTTATATACTCTTAAAATATATTTGGAAATGTATACAATTATCTAGTTTTAATATTCAAGCCATTTTAACCCAATTGAATATTTGGATTTTTACTTAATTTATTTTGATTTTACACTCAGAATAAGTTAAATACGGTATATTTAACTTATGAACCAAAGTGCACAGAAATTATCGTAATAAATTTGTTTTTATTGTATTATTCAGTCTAAAATTGTCTCTGTTCGATATAATATCACAATTATTATTAACTTCAAATAGCAGTTATAACCACAATCAATCTCCCCAACAATATTTATTGCTTCTTCTAAAGTAAATCAATTTATCTATGTAAATAAAAATGAATGTTTGTATGTATGAGTTATATGCATTACTAAACTACAGATCCAATCGACATGAAACTTTGGGAAATTGTTGAGTATATTCCTGGGAAGGTTTCTGGCATAGTAAGTCTATCAAAATGTAACGCTTAGCGTGCGAGAGGGCTGGGGTTTGAACCCCAGGTATTTTGACAGAAAAGCTGTGTGTACTCATTAGATAATTTGGTTTATTGCGTGAAAACTAATAGTCGGATCTTCAATCTGGTTGAAAAATGTTAGTGTGGAATGAAATTATCTACAACTTTAGTATTTAAATTTTTTTCCATCTCTTTTAATTTACGAGTTAAATACGTGAGTAAACCAAAAATGCGATCAGCGCACCTTTACCCTCCCAGCCGCTGCCGCGAGGGTTAAAATCGCCTTCTATCATAGTATAGTAATGATCTCTGTAACTATGTTCCGATAGTGGCGCGCGCATCGTTCCACTAAATATGTGGAATATTGTTTAGCGGCCGTTGGCCGCTGGATTTTGGCGCCATTTCTGCTCTCTGTCTGGCCAAGGAGACACTGTCTGAGCCTGCCCGCCCCACCCACGCGCTATCAGTCACTCTGCGGGTTCCGTACGCGAATATCACTTCTGCATCCGAGTGTCAGTTTTCTGTGCGACTGTCGGTTATGTTTGCGAACTTCAGATCTGTGTGCGGGACGTCTGCGAGTTTCGTACACGAGTGTCACTTCTGCATCAGAGTATCAGTCTGTGTGCCACTGTGGTTTATGTTTGCGAGCTTCAGATTTGTGTGTGGGACAGATATTTACAATTATGCCTCCCAAAAAACGAGCTATAAGTCGCTCTACATCTCAAGTACGAAAGTCGAAGATTCAACGATCCTTACAAACAAACGATATACGAGAAGCGAGATTGGAATCAAATTGAGAGCGGAGATTCATCGGAAACAAACGAACATCGAGAGGCAAGATTGGAATCGAATTGAGAACGTAATGCTCGAGCACGTTCATCTGAAACAAACGATCAACGTGAATCCAGACTGCAAACCATTCGGGTGAACACTGCTCGATCTAGAATAAACACTCACGTCGACTTAAATCTACGTGCTTTCAATTACGATGCTAATTGTAATTACAGCATCCATCCAAGTGTGGTTATTGACAAAATGGATGACCTATGCACCCATTGCTATGCATTCAAATTTAAGAATGAGTCGCCCGGAATGTGCTGTGCAGGTGAAAAAGTAAAATTGCCCGAATTACGTCCACTACCCGAACCATTATCTACGTGGGTATCAGGTGACACGAGCGAATTGAAACATTTCTTTAAGAACATACGCAAGTACAATTCATGTTTCCAGATGACATAATTTGGCACTACCAATATAGTACGCGATAATTACATGCCAAGTGCAAGGTCAATTCTATCATCGAGCAGGTTCATTACTACCATTGCCAAGAACGGATCATAAATTTCTTCAAATCTATTGAATGGGGAACACTGATGAACAAATCGACACACGTTGTCGAAACAATACCGGCACTAGACGAGAAATTGTCTCTGTGTTACAAACTTTATTCGAAGAACACAATGAATTGATTCGATTATTTAGAACTGCCCTGGACTAAATGCCATCTGATGACTACAGAGTTGTCGTAAGAGCTGACAAAACACCTGTCGGACAACACGACAGACGATACAATGCACCAACAATTGATGAGGTGGCGATCGTTATAGTGGGCTAAGAACTTAACTCACGTGATATTATTCTTCATCGCATAAATTGTAATGTTCCAAGAGTCGCAGAAACACATCGCTCATACGACGGATTACAATATCCCATTTTATTTTGGCAAGATTAAGATGGTTATTATTTCAACATCAAAACGAGAAACTCCCAAACAAATGAAGAAACTAATAAAAATGTCAGTGCCATGAATTACTATGCCTACCGTTTGATGATTCGTGAAAACGCTGAAAATCATATCTTGAAATGTCTGCAATTGTTTCATCAGTATATTGTCGACATGTATGCAAAAAGTGAATCAGAACGACTTCTCTACATTAAATTAAATCAAACCAAATGAATGGTAATTCTGCCGGCTACATTCACAGGAAGCCAACGGCACATGCATGAATACGCACAAGATGCAATGACATATTATGTTCGTGCATTTGGACGACCAGATTTATTTATAACATTCACATGCAATCCTGCGTGGGAAGAAATTAGAGAACTTTTGTTACCTACTCAATCATCTGCCGATCGACATGATATTACTGCACGTGTGTTTAAAAAAAAGTTAAAATCATTAATGGATTTCATTGTTAAGCATCAGGTTTTTGGTGAAACACGCTGCTGGATGTATTCCATTGAGTGGCAAAAACAAGGGTTGCCTTGCACACATTTTAATTTGGTTGATAACAAAAATCACACCAGATCAGATTGATCTGATAATCTCAGCAGAAATACCAGATGCCAACACCGAAAAAAAAAAAAAAAAAACACGATTCATGGCCCATGTGGTGCACTTAATAACAATTCACCATGCATGTCTGATAGCAAATGCAAGAAACGATACCCTAGAACTTAAGTAGCAGAAACTATCACTGGACATGACGGGTATCCACTATATCGTCGGCGGTCAACAGAACATGGCGCAAATCCATCACTTTAACACTAAGGAACAATGACGTTGAAGTCGATAATCGATGGGTTGTACCATATTCACCGTTACTCTCGAAGATCTTTAAGGCACACATAAATGTCGAGTATTGTAATTCAGTAAAATCAATCAAGTATATTTGCAAATATGTCAACAAAGGAAGCGATATGGCAATTTTTGGTGTGGGAAATCAAAAAGGTTCTATCAATGAAATCAGTCAATGCTGATTGACTGGGACGCTACATCAGTAGTAATGAAGCTGTATGGCGCATTTTATCATTTCCAATACATGAACGACATCCAGTTGTTGTTCATTTGGCTGTGCACCTATAAAATGGCTAGCGCGATAACTTCACGGATGAAAGTGTACGTACTAGAGCATTGACGCCTCCATCTACAACGTTAACTGCATTTTTCTCATTGTGTAAAGAAGATATGTTTGCAAAGACGCTGTTATACTCTGAGATGCCAACTTATTACATATGGAATACATCAATGAAGAAGTTTCAACGCCGAAAACAAGGCAAGGCTGTTACTGGACATCCAAACTTATATTCGACCAACGCGTTAGGCCGTCTCTATACTGTTCATCCAAACAATGCAGAATGCTTTTACTTACGATTACTTTTAGTCAACTTAAGTGGCCCAACATCCTTTGAAGAATTGAGAACAGTGAATGGTCATGTTTATTCTACATATCGTGAAGCTTGCCAGGAATTAGATCTACTTGAAAACGATGCGCATTGGGACACTTCACTTGCTGACGCATTGACTACTGCTACATCACATCAAATACGTACTTTGTTTGCGATAATACTGACAACGTGCTTCCCATCAAATCATACTGATCTATGGGAAAAATAAAAAGACTACTTAAGTGAAGATATTTTGCATCATTTGCGTACAACAAATCAAAATCCAGACATTAATTTTTCACCTAACATCTACAATGATGCATTAATTGCGATTGAGGACATGTGTTTGATAATAGTTAACAAAGTACTGGTACAACTGGGATCGCCTTCGCCGAATCGATCAACGAACAGCCTTTTCGATCCTGATTTGAAGCGGGAAACAAACTTTGACGTTTATGAATTACGTACAAACGTCTTTTGTAATTATAAATACAAACATCCTGAACGTAATTACGTTCAAACGAATCTTCAACATTTAATTCCAGAACAACGCATTGCGTATGATACAATTATGAATGCAGTCACAGGCAACTGCGGTGGCATGTATTTCCTCCATGCGCCAGGGGGCACAGGAAAGACTTTTCTGATTTCTCTTATTTTGGCAACAGTACGGTCAAGTACTGATATTGCGCTGGCGATCGCATCATCAGGAATCGCAGCAACTCTTTTGGATGGTGGTCGGACAGCCCATTCAGCACTAAAATTGCCATTGAATAACCAAAACATTGAAAAACTGACATGCAACATTACCAATACTTCCGGGATGGGTAGAATACTCCGAGAATGCGAACTTAAAGATTTAAGAGAAAATAAAAGGCTCTTCAGGGGCGCAATCATTTTATTGTCAGGTGATTTTCGGCAAACCCTATAAGTAATATCATGCTCAACACCCGCGGATGAGCCTAATGCATGTCTGAAATCATCAGTTTTATGGCAAGACGTACAAAAATTAACCTTGAAAACCAATATGCGTGTACAACTGCAAAATGATGCATTGGCAGACATTTTCACCAAACAACTGTTGAACATTGGAAATGGAAAAATGACCATCGATGAATCAACACAATGCATCACATTGCCAAAAAATCTTTGTAAAATAGCATCATCTACCAACGAGATGATTGACCACGTATTTCCAAATATAAATAAAAATTACAAACATCATCAGTGGCTAAGTGAATGGGCTATATTGGCAGCCAAAAACAACGATGTTAATACTATCAATTGCAACATTCAGAACAGAATTCCAGATGACACGAGAACTTACAAGTCAATAAATACTGTTATGAATCCAAAGGAGGGTGTAAATTATCCAATAGAGTTCTTAAACTCACTTGATTTGCCAAGCATGCCACCGCACGTCCTAACATTGAAAATCGGCGTTCCCATTATTCTTCTGTGAAACATCAATCCGCCACAACTCTGCAATGGTACCAGACTTTCAGTTAAAAGTTTGAAGAACAATATAATTGAGGCTACCATATTAAATGGATATTTTAGAGGCAAAGATGTTCTGTTGCCACGCATCCCAATCACTTCAACAGAAATGCCATTCGATTTCAAACGTTTACAGTTCCGGTACGACTCGCCTTCGCAATGACGATCAACAAAGCACAAGGACAATTGCTACAAATATGTGGGCTTAATTTGGAAAATCCATGCTTCTACCACGGACAGCTTTATGTGGCTTGCTCAAACGTCGGAAACCTATGGATTTATTTGTGTACGCACCAGAGGGGAAAACCAAAAACGTATATCCGAGTGCACTTCAATAAACGGCATCAAATTAAGAAAATTTATTGACACACTGTTCTCAGTCACACCTCTGTAAGTTAATCTATTATTATGTTAGTAAAATAACGCATTATGTTAGCTTATATTTACATGACATTCAATGACTGTTAGGTGGTACGAAGTTCGCCAGGTCAGCTAGTTATCTATAAAAGGCAAATACCACTGACTCATTCACTCATCGCTGTAACTAAAGAAGTACTAAGCCTACGAGGCTAACCATTTATAGTCAAAGGTCCTATATTGTAGATGTGTAATAAGAAGGGATTTGAAAAATGTTTAGTAAATAGGAGATGCCAGGCTTTTTAGTGCCAAGAATTTTAAATGCCAAAAACAGCGTTTCTCTAATTTTGACTGTAGTGTCTAAATGAACGGTTCTACAGCAAACCTAACAGCATTTTCTATGCCCGATTCGAGACGATCTACAACTTAGGTCCTATGACTTTTTGCTCTATATCACCTCCTTCATCATTAAGTAGAGCTACATTTTCAATTGTGCGTGTAAATCAAATTGGTTAATTTACTGCCTCTAAGAGTAGACTTACAGATTTTTCTAGACTGTGAAACTTTGTTATCTAGGAGAACAAACTGTTTTCAATCAGAATATAAACAATTTAGTTTTAAAGGACGATAGGAAATGGCTAAACATAGTGAGAAACAATATTTTCTTGATTCAGAATCAAATGTAGTACTTTGTGCTATCTAAATGTAAACTTACAAATTTCTCTTGACTTTGAAATTGTTTTATCTAAGAGAACAAACTGATTTTAATCGGAATTTAATTTTACCAAATGCATAGCCAGTTCACAGTACATGCCTAAATATGGCGAGAGACCCAATATTTCACTGATTCAGAGTCAACTACAGTAATTTGTGCCCTCTAAAAGTAGACTTACAGATTTGTCTACACTTTGAAACTGTTTTATACAAAAGAACAAACTGATAAAACATAGTGATACAATAAATGAAATCGTAAAATTTCAAATTTAATATTTATATATATAAAATCCATTTACCACTCATCAGCATTTCTCTAAAACTATACGTACAATTGACTTGATTTTTTGTACACAGGTTTATCTTGGACCCTAGAGCCTCACTATACTATACTAAGAAAGTATTTTCCTCTTCGACCCACTGGCCTAAAAAATTCCCATAGTATTCCTGTGGAGCTATAATAATTAATTGATTTATTTGATTAAAAAGCTGTTAAATAAAAACAAATAGAATACAATATTGGTAGGCTAAACTTTCAAAATTAAAAATAATTGAGTACAGTAGTAAACTATGTATAACATCAGCTGTTCTAAATTGAATACTGTATAAACAGAAAGGTTGCTGCACATTTCAATTATACAATCAAAACTAAATATTATGACCTGCAAATCGGGCGGGTACAGCTAATGATATAAAAAAATCCAGTAAGACTGACTGGACAAAGTTTTCGTGTTTGTCAGTTAGTTTCAGAATGTCATAGTTACTTTTGTAAGGATATGTAATGTTTTTCTGAAAAATACTAATCAATAAGTAATGAGCTTTTAAAAAAATTAGCGAATAAGTATTACTTTTCTGAGTTTTCCATCAATTATTACATTGTATTCCCACCTTAATATATATAAAACAAAGGTTTAGTGATGCTATACAATTTAATTATTAATGAAACTTTTTAATTTATGACATGACAACAAAATTGAATCTAGATGACTATTATTTGTGTGGATGTCATCTTTTCTATTAAAACACCTATTCTACACTGTTTAGAAAGTTACGTGACAAGTATTGAAGTCAATCCATACACCACTACTATTTATATATTTACATATCCACTATTTCAAACTATAATAATTTTGTACACTGTAGCCTAACACATAAACGCATTCGGTTAATATCAAACGCAGCATTAATATTGGTAATTTGACCACGCAAAACCACCCCTGCCTCATGGCTGTAATTAAATATTGACACTATTCTGCTGACACACAAAGCCCTGTTATTGTTCCTATTAACTCCACTATTGAACTTGGCAATACGTTTAGCTACCACCCAATGTATCCCAAATATTTATGTCTCTTCTAAATTAGTAACAACACAACCTCTTTACAGAACATTACAAAAGTGTTTACGTCCTAATTTCTAATGTTCAATACAATTTTCTTTGTGAACATTATCTAATGATATGTTATAAGAAATTTAAGTGTTGTTACTCACATGACTAAAAATTATTATAATGAAAGCAGAAATAAATTCATCTTTACCTTATTTTTTCTGCTCATTGTAGAGCCAGCATTTAATAATATTTCAAAATATAAAACTCTAATAAATGTAACACCATGTTCAAGCTCACCTACTAGTTAGATGATGGCTAAAATGCAAATTTAATGAAACAATAATCTTGTAAAATTCAATAAATGTGTACAGATTAGTTTCATCCAGAATATAAAATATAAACGTTCATTAGTTTTATATAAACTTAAAATGAATATGGGAACCACAATTAATTAACTACATGGATTTGTTTACTACAAGTTCGCGATTGACGCACTTGGTGAGTTCCAACCGTGAGTCGTTCCTGTTCGCGACTGACGCACTTGGTGAGTTCCAACCGTGAGTCGTTCCTGTTCGCGACTGACGTACTTGGTGAGTTCCGACCGTGAGTCGTTCCTGTCGCGATTGACGCACTTGGTGAACTCCGACCGTGAGTCGTTCCTGTTCGCGACTGACGCACTTGGTGAAGTCCGACCGTGAGTCGTTCCTGTTCGCGACTGACGCACTTGGTGAAGTCCGACCGTGAGTCGTTCCTGTTCGCGACTGACGTACTTGGTGAAGTCCGACCGTGAGTCGTTCCTGTTCGCGACTGACGTACTTGGTGAGTTCCAACCGTGAGTCGTTCCTGTTCGCGACTGACGTACTTGGTGAGTTCCGACCGTGAGTCGTTCCTGTCGCTATTGACGCACTTGGTGAACTCCGACCGTGAGTCGTTCCTGTTCACGACTGACGTACTTGGTGAGTTCCGACCGTGAGTCGTTCCTGTTCGCGACTGACGTACTTGGTGAGTTCCGACCGTGAGTCGTTCCTGTTCGCGACTGACGTACTTGGTGAGTTCCGACCGTGAGTCGTTCCTATTCGGGATTCCTGATCTCCTGTACCTAATGGAGAAGGAAAATCATTACCTCTTGGATAAGTTGCATTTACTACAGTTTGATAATTTTGTCTATGTGTTACCAAACTGGCGGGTAGCGAGTTTTCTCCAGCCTGGAAATATCTTGCCACAGATAACATATTAATGAACACAATAACAAAATAAACCTTTATTAATTATGGTAAGCATAAAATGTAAAACTTAATACATTCTAGGGCATGTTTTTAAACAATGCTATTTAAATCATTATTGATTAGATATTCGGTTTAAGCGGCCGTTGTCAAAACTAGAATCGATAGTTTCCGGTGATAACCACATCAAGGTGCTATCTACATTATTTACAAAATAACAAGACGTAAATAATAGCTTCGTTATTTAACTTTTAATTTTTACTATTTCAATTGTCATAGAATCAAACCGATTTTAAGTAAATTATATTTTACAATAACACTTTAGTTTTTCACATTTATACTATAATTTCAATTTAAAAACACTACAATCACAATAAACTAAATATATTTACTTATTTCAATCTGAACAAGAATTTTAACACAATGTTACAGTTGTGAATAATTTATATAACAGAGAAAACTTGTAGTAATATAGTGACAAAATGTTATGGGGGAGACTGATTTCAGAATGTCTGGAGGGCTCTACAAATTGAAGTTGTGTTGTTTCTAAAGTCCTCCAACTTACTTTATCATTGTGTTTGAAACATTCAACTTTTTTATTACAAAACAAGGTAATGACATGGTTTCATTTAAATTACATTTAACTGCACCTCAGTATATATTTGTCAGTAGAAAAGTCTAACTGACACCGTTGTTTTATACAATGATTGTTACAAAAATTTAGTTAAAATTTAAAACTAGTGTTTAGTTTTATACATTGGGTAAATTAATAGATGATAAAATCGTTTAATGTAGCTTTATTTAGAATCGATTATTTTATCTACTAAAAGTATCATTAAAAGATAGTAAGCAAACTTTCTGATTTTGAATGTTCTATAACTTTCTATATTGGAATTTACTCTTGAGATAGTAAAATTTTGTTTTGGGGCTTTGTATACAAAAGTGGTTTACAAGTTATTGCTATTTAAGAATATAAAATCAAATTTTTAAATTTATTTTAGCTACATTTAAACTTATTTTAACGTTTGTATCAAACTGCTTGACATATGCTCTACTTACACACGTTTGCTTTATTTGAAAATATTGTAGTTATTGTTTTTATAATACATTCTAACACTATTGAAATTCAATATAAAAAGAAAATTGTATCTAAACTAGTAATAGTGGTTTGAAATAGTTACGAAACTATCTGAACGGCATCGTTCTGTATTTTCCAAGTTTAAATTAGCTGTAACAGGTTTGTCTTAACCACATATAGACCAATTAACTGAATCTGGCTAGAGACCAACAACAAGCTAGTGATCTAATTATTGTGTACACCAGCTGAGATCCCGACGTTTACTAACGTAAGACAACGATAGTTTGTGTAGTACAAAGATGAATAAAATTAAGTACAACCTAACATTTGAACGTTAAACTTATAAAATTATTAATTATTTTGCATTAAGTTTATTTCGATATTTTGTATTTACATTTCATATTTAAAATGAAAAATTGCTTCAAATATATAAGTTATTTTTAACTGTGAATCCTTTATATTACAATCTGGCTTAGTGGCAGTGGTTAAAGCTGTATGTATTGACTGTGTAGTCTACGATCTACGGTTCGAATAGCCAAATGAAGTGATGATCAATATTTAATAAATGATTTCTTTGGAGACTGTAACTGAACAAATGATATTTAAAAAATAAATAAATAAATAAATATATATATATATATATATATATCTAAGTATATACTACACACATTAATAAGTAAAAAAAAAAAAAAATTAAATTATGAAAATATGATAACATTTTGTCTTCCTTAGTATTTATCATATCAAGTGACCTCTTGTTTTACATTGTTGCATATTAACCTCAAAACAGCATCAATTATTTATACATAAATAAGACATTATTTATATTATATTAAAAAGGAATTTCCGTCTACACGTTCTGGAGATATATATTGCTTTTAGCAAAAGGTATCAGCTGGTCTTTAAGAACCCGTTCTGACTCCACGAGCTTCTCTCATTTATTAGTTAAAGAACAAAGAATCTTAATGAATATTTTTCTATGTTCTTCCTAAAACAAATCTGTGAATGTTTTCGGGCTTGGAGGGCTTCCATGTTTGTTGACCAGGGAGTTGGTTATGTCTAACTCTGAACACTTATTTCAACGGGAAAACGTTAACTATATTTATCAGTGTGTGAATAAGCTTGATGAAAACTAAAAAAATAAATATGATAGATAAAAGAGTTTAATATATTTTTCATTCAATACCAATAGAATTATTTTATTCAGTATAGTAAATTAAGTCTATTTCAAGCTCAATAATTTTTATAAGTGATAAAAATACTATTGCCGGTGCAGAAGTTATGTGCACCCTAGCTTTGAAGGTTGTTTTCTAAAGGTCAAAGAGCCTACGAAAAATCTAATCACACCATTGTTTTCTTCATTTATTTGTACGTTGTGCTAAATGCATTTGTACATTCTATTACAACTTTTATAATTTATACCCCAGTTGGAGCCAAAAAGTTCTGGAATTCTAACTAGTTTTCACTTTGTATCAAATGTACACTGTTATTTTAGAATTCATACACCTTCATCCTTCATACTGCTACAGTGATAAAGAATGATGAGTGTAGAAGTGTAACTAGCAGCCCAATCTTGTGTACCAACCATTCCTTATGTTATTCCAACCTTTGTCCGAAAAGGAAATTCATCAACCGTAATATGAGGTCCAGTATCTGAGACCTGGATTTTTTGCAGGTGGATCAAAACTCATAGTAAAAATAATAGGTATTATATTGGATGGTGATTGACCATTGAAAAAAAACGGGAAAGATCTGAAATATATTTATTATTGAAGAAAAAACACATATATTATATTTAACTTAACATTTCATGTTCAACGTGTTTTTCTTCAGTAATATATTTAATATATTGTTGTATTGGAACGTTACTATTTATACTTATACTAACTTGAAATAGCAAGAGTTAAAATGCCCGTAGTATGATTTAGATTTAGATTGAAAGGGGATGTACAGTTGGTCCACCAACCCTTGCAACGAAGCCTGAAGCTTTTTGTGCCAATCCCGGTGCCTAATCGTCGTAAAGCTGGCAATCCTTGACCAGGTCAAGGGGCTTCTTCACTAGATTAGTAATTTCCGACTGTCCCAGAGGTGAGCCTTCAAAAAGTACTCTTCTCCTGGCACCAAGAGACTCACACTCCAGGACAATGTATTCTGCCGACGAGTCGTCCTCCCCACAGAGGCGACAGATGGGATCCTCCGTAAAGAGTCCCACTGTTCTTGGATGCCTCCGGAATTTACCGTGACCGGTGATGAGTCCCACCACCAGCTTGACGTGCAATTTACTCAACCCAAGAAGTGGCTTTGTTAACTTCTGGGAAGGATTTCTGAGAAGAACCTTATCGAGTCTTTGCCCTGGGAACCGCCACCATCTTTCAAGATGTCTGGCGCTGACCCAGTTTTTGATTGCTGTTTTGACAGCTGCAGCCGAAACGCCCCAGGCCGGCTCAGGACCAATGAAGGGCTTGATAGCACCTTCCCTAGCCAAGGCATCGGCCTGCTCGTTGCCTTCTAATCCCCTATGTCCTGGGATCCATTCCAGCAAGACCTGATTTCTTGAGCCCAGGATGCTGAGGGACTCCACACATACCCAGACTAGACCAGACGAAACCTTCCAGAAGTCAAGAGCCCCTAAGGCCGCCTGACTGTCTGAGAGGATGTGGATATGTTTCCCGCAAACCCCTATCATAGTTTGCGCTGAACGTATGGCGACTTCAGCTTGGAAAACGGTGCCATACGTTCCCAGGCTCACGCTAGCGTTGGTCCTGGGGTCGCCAGTATAGACACCAAATCCAGCTCTGTTGCCCATTCTTGACCCGTCTGTGTACCATACAATTCGGTCGTGAGAAGAAACCGGGCTACTAACAGCTTCCCAGTACTCCCTCGACCTGAAATCCACAGTATAGGGTCTGGTGAAAAGATACTTAGTCCCAATGAAGTCAAACTTCATTGAGAGTACCTGGACTCTACACATTCCCAGACTAGACCAGACGAAACCTTCAAGGAGTCAAGAGCCCCTAAGGCCGCCTGACTGTCTGAGAGGATGTAGATATGTTTCCCGCAAACCTCTATCATAGTTTGCGCTGAACGTATGGCGACTTCAGCTTGGAAAACGGTGCCATACGCTCCCAGGCTCACGCTAGCGTTGGTTCTGGGGTCGCCAGTATGGACACCAAATCCAGCTCTGTTGCCCATTCTTGACCCGTCTGTGAACCATACAAATCGGTCGTGAGAA
Source organism: Stictocephala bisonia (assembly GCA_035578905.1). Taxonomy (NCBI): domain Eukaryota; kingdom Metazoa; phylum Arthropoda; class Insecta; order Hemiptera; family Membracidae; genus Stictocephala; species Stictocephala bisonia. Next base: position 878,361 of record JAQJVL010000048.1, read on the forward strand.
GAAACCGGGCTACTAACAGCTTCCCAGTACTCCCTCGACCTGAAATCCACAGTATAGGGTCTGGTGAAAAGATACTTAGTCCCAATGAAGTCAAACTTCATTGAGAGTACCTCATCGTTTACTAGATTGACCACTGAGGAGTGATCTGTACAGGACCCCCTCCAGTGGTCAGTCAGTTGAAGCCTGTAAGCCGCCGCCCGAGCCTCCATGTTAAGAAGAACCTCCAGTGCAATTAAAGGGGTCGCCTAAAGGCCCCTATCATGCACATGCAGGCAAGTCTTTGTTGGCTTGAAAGCCTACCCCGGACACGGTACGGCACGGGAGAGTGGATGTTTGGTAGGGTAAGGAATTAATGGGATAGGAGTGCTCTCAGTATCGGGATCACACTGAGAGCTGTGGAAAGGTACCCTCCTCCTTTCTCATCGGTTATGGGAAAGATGAGACTCCGGGCTTGGGACCGGTGCAGCGGAGTTAAACTATTGCCGGTGCAGAAGTTATGTGCACCCTAGCTTTGAAGGTTGTTTTCTAAAGGTCAAAGAGCCTACGAAAAATCTAATCACACCATTGTTTTCTTCATTTATTTGTACGTTGTGATAAATGCATTTGTACATTCTATTACAACTTTTATAATTTATACCCCAGTTGGAGCCAAAAAGTTCTGGAATTGTAACTAGTTTTCACTTTGTATCAAATTTACACTGTTATTTTAGAATTCATACACCTTCATCCTTCATACTGCTACAGTGATAAAGAATGATGAGTGTAGAAGTGTAACTAGCAGCCCAATCTTGTGTACCAACCATTCCTTATGTCATTCCAACCTTTGTCCGAAAAGGAAATTCATCAACCGTAATATGAGGTCCAGTATCTGAGACCTGGAGTTTTTGCAGGTGGATCAAAACTCATAGTAAAAATAATAGGTATTATATTGGATGGTGATTGACCGTAGAAAAAAACGGGAAAGATCTGAAATATATGTATTATTGAAGAAAAAACACATGTATTATATTTAACTTAACATTTCATGTTCAACGTGTTTTTCTTCAGTAATACATTTCATATATTGTTGTATTGGAACGTTACTATTTATACTTATACTAACTTGAAATAGCAAGAGTTAAAATGCCCGTAGTATTATTTAGTTAGCCACCATATAATGTTTTGTAATAGTAATGGTCTGAGCTTATACTGAACATTTACTAGGCTTACTACTCCATTGTTATTTTCTTTATGTCTGTTAAAATTTGGGGATACTCATAGAAAAAAACGAACGGACAAAAAGAAAAAGAAAAAACAGCCCTAGTACATTTTCTATTGGATAGTATTGGATGTTTACAATAAAATGGTCAAAATCAAATAATTAAATACACATCACAAGAACAAAAAGAACATTTGTATGAGTGGAGTAATACATCATATAGGATTTGATTTTTGTTCCTAGATCTTTAATTGTTTAGTAATCTACAGTAACTGACGATCTACAATAGTTACTTACCACGCAGCTAAGCATCTTGATTTATTTTGATGTTTTTCGAAGAAGGCAAACAACAATCAGTCAATAAATTGATTTATGTTTTAAGTTGGCTAAGGAAATTTTAATTAATATACGTCCGTAAGATTATAAGACAATTTGAAATCCTTGTTAAACAATTTACGATTTTAATATTAATGCAATTCACTAATTTTGTTATTACTGATAAAGTTAGTTTCACGAACGATATATTGTAGTTGTAACTATTTATATTCAGTCATTATAGTATTATATATTTGTAACTACAACTATTTACAGTAACTAAATCTCAACTAATAAAAATGTCAAAATAAAAATATTAACTAAACATTAATTATGACAAATTATCAATATACATCGGTTTGAGTATATTTTATAGTGATTTATGTTTGGTTTAAGATTATGATTACTAATCATTGTTTAGAAAATGTTTGGAGAAAATTCAAAGAGAAAATAGGTAGTTTCACAAGATTGTTTGTAAGTAAGACACGTATTTGGAAAATAAGGAGGGAACACTGCCCTTCCAATTACAGTTTAATGAAAATCTAGTTGGCTAGCCACCTTCAACAAAGGCATGATTAGGGTAAGGACTATAATTTGGTGAAGACTAATATCCACGAAATACATTCTCACATTCTTGAACTAACACAATTAAAATCATTATACAGATAATACTGTTTTGTTAGTTAGCACTAAAATATTTATACATTATGAGTCACTATACAATAATTAAATTGTTTACGAGTATGAGATAATATTACTACTACTACTAATTAAGACACACAACAACACTCCACAGGAGTACTGACCCACCCACTCACCTTTACACGTACACTAGTTGTATTTACCAACACACTCACCTCCACACGTACGGCAGTAGAAACGTAAATAATAAAATTTCACTTGAAAACAAAATGCTCATATTTTAGATTAAACTGACTATAGGTTCTCATATAATGTTACTTTTTGTAAGGAATATAAATGCATATAATATAATTAAATATTATTATTTCAGTAAATAATAAGATGAAATTGGCACTGGCGTGGTGCAAGTTGACGTTATTATTTGTGTCATATCCCTTAAATTGGCACTGGCGTGGTGCAAGTTGACGTTATTATTTGTGTCATATCCCTTAAATTGGCACTGGCCTGGTGCAAGTTGACGTTATTATTTGTGTCATATCCCTTAAATAAAATAGTTATGTTATTAGTGTCTTTTTAGATATTTATTTTAAAAGACCGCTTAATAATCACTGAGTAAAAACGTAAACTGTGGGCAATGATAAATGTAGTCACTGTGCTGAGGAAATATCTGCAGAAGCCAACAATGTATTTTGCAGATTATGTTCAAGGACGTTTTATTTGTGTGACTGCAGTATAAAATTGAGGACCTGAAATAGTTATGGTAAGCAAGGCCAGAAGAAATGGAAAATCATATTTTTCGAAGTACAGAAAGACATGGCACAGAACCTGAATTCCTAGAGTTATCAGAACAGGCCTGTGATGTGAATCAGAACAGGCACCAAGAACACACTTCATAATATTTAGGGGTTGAAAGGTCGTCCACACGAACAGAAGCAAAGGTTCGGCGAATAACACCTAAACCAACGAGCTGAGAAAAAAGTACTTATATCTTTGACATCAAATACAAGAAATGAGTTATTGGTTTCAGTCCAGATGATTAGGCTTCTGTCATTACTGTCGGCCTATGAGTAACCCCAGGCTGTGATGACTATTAAAATCCCCAAAATACAGGATAGGGTATTCTAAAATCTGACACAATAGTTGATATTGTAAAGAATATCATAGAATATCATATTTTGTTATAAATATTCTTAAATATTAAAATGAGCTTTTATATTAATAGCCATAGTTATATACTCTTAAAATATATTTGGAAATGTATACAATTATCTAGTTTTAATATTCAAGCTATTTTAACCCAATTGAACATTTGGATTTTTACTCAATTTAACACTCGGACGTACAGAATATGTCATATATATGGAACTATAGAGATATATTTAACTTATGAACTAAGGTGCACAGATATTATCAAAATAATTTGTTTTTATTGTATTATTTAGTCTAAAATTGTCTCTGTTCGATATAATATGACAATTATTATTAACTTCAAATAGCAGTTATAACTACAATCGATCTCCCCAACAATATTTATTGCTTCTTCTAAAGTAAATCAGTTTATTATCTATTATCTATAAAAGGCAAATGCCACTGATTCATTCACTCATCGCTGTAACTAAAAAAGTACTAAGCCTACAAGGCTGAACATTTATAGTCAAAGGTCTTATGTTGTAGATGTGCAATAAGAAGGAATTTTAAAAAAATGTTTAGTAAATAGAAGATGGCAGCCTTTTTAGTGCCAACAATTTTAAATGCCAAACACAGCGTTTCTCTAATTTGACTTTAGTGGCTAAATGAACGGTTCTACAGCAAACCTAACAGCAATTTCTATGCCCGATTCGAGACGATCTACAACTTCGGTCCTATGACTTTTTTTTAAGAACGGGAGTTTTGTACACTTCTAAATTAGTCGGTTTTAACACAATATTTTGTTAGACTAAGCACATTGACATCTAAAGGGGAATAAAATGATTTTATTTTTCTAATATCATTGTTTAACAATGAACTTATATGTGGAATAAATAAAAGAATACACATACATTCTGAGGTTTATTTTTCTTAACAATTCTATTAGCATGTCTTATCTGGAAATATATTTCCTGTCTATATATTAATATACATATTTGATGAGGCATATATATATATATATATATATATATATATATATATATATATATATAAATAATGAATTGTACGATATTTTTAATGATGAGATTCATCATTTCAGTTTAAAACGTTTAACAGAGTGGAAATGAGCTTCCCTCTTTCCACACACTTCTCTGCTAGTAATGAAAATCTGCCCGTGTAAATACAAAGATCAAAGGTTGTTGGAGGAGGGAGGGCTGTTCCCTAGATACTAATTGTTTATGTACCCTTCCTTGTACTTCTACAAAATAAGCCCTTCACTGTCAGAACATTTCAAAGGTTCCAAAATGTTGGATTTAGCTAGTTAGATCGACTACTTTTGAATCTAAGAACTAAGATAACATAGTTGTATCTAAGCGGTTACCCATCAGACATTCGTAGCAAAATTTCTAAAACCAAACTAATCTCTAATTTATTCATGTATTATTATGTATTACTATTTATATAAAGTATGTAACTCAGGACGGCAAATAATCGTAATATACCAGTTACTCTTGTTTTATTATATCATATAAAAACGAAAACAAAATTGGTGCTTTTTAGGTTAAAATATAGTTACATAATCCTTAGTGTAAATGTATAAGATATGCCAAATAATATATTTCAATAATAGTAAAATTTTTGAACTTAAATACACAAAAGACTAATTACGATAATTCATTCAAAAAGATAAACTAAGATCAAATATAGTAATCATCTTATATACGTATCAACCTAAACTAAAATACATTCAAGAAAACAATGGATTTCATATATTACGTAGTAATTGTTCTAACCTATTGGAAACTTATATTTTAATGAATTAGTTTACGATAGTGGTAGGTATTACGACGAATTGAATAGATTGTAACACCAAGGACGGCACAATGTGGACAAAAATGGACGATTTATTTTGTTTATAAGCTATTTCATGGAAGATGTCTTAAATATAATTGACCAAAGTGCTAATAGCAGTAAACTGCAACAGTAAACCTTAAATAAGAAGGCGATGATAATGAAATGGTAGATGAATCAGAAAATACACAAATTGCTGAAGTAATCTTTAACGTCTGCATTGGCAATGCTGAAATCTCTGAAACAATATAATTTGAATTACGTTATTAGTGTAAACTGAAAAAGAAAAAAAACGTTATCCATTCCTTCTCCGTCTTCCTTTATCCTCAGTGATTGAAAGCCATCTGACGTATATTGAGAGCTTTGCTCAATTCCTAAGTGCCAATTCAACTTCCTGCGTATTATTCATCTACGTGAACGATTTGTAAAGTAATTATTATTTAAATATTTATTTGGCCATACTTATACAATTAGTTATTCTAGTGTTTTGTAGCTTACATTATTCTTATTGTAAATTACCTGTGGGCTATTCTGAGAACAATTATGTTTTAACCGATAACTTATGGTTTTAAATTATTAATTTTAACATTTAATATTTTATATTTGCCAGTTATATCCTTAAATATCTATGTACTGTTCATTACAGAAGACAAGGTTTCGCTATACATTGTCATACATTGTTAATATGTATATATATCCATGTATCTATACATATACCATGTATTATGTACATTTTCCATTTTTAATAATTAAACTTATGAATATGCAAAATAATAAGAACAAAGTTTCTATATTTTGAACAACGTTTGTGAAATAGGACCTTTCTACTGTTAATGGTTAAGATTTAGTGAAAAGCACATTATTATTTCGTAATTGAATAAAATAAATAAAACATTGTGTAAAACGTGTTTGAATCAATAATCGTATAAAATAAAATATGTACACATATGTTATACTTGTAAGTGCTTTATTAATGAATAAAGAATAAACCCCAAAACCTGTATATCTGCTATAATTGTTTGTACTCAAATTTGTCAACTAGCTTTAATTTCACCTCGTTAATTATTCAAATTTATTACTGTATATCTCGTGGATTTCATTTTCTCTGTGTCTATGTAATCTTTCCTAGTTTAAAATAATAGCGAGTAATTCTCTACTTATCATATACTTCTAAATGCAGTTTGTCTTGCCATGAGTTTGTATTTGCTAATTTGTAAACCGTCGGCATTAAAGACGTCTAAGTTCCATTTTGAACCATTGAAGTTATGAAAATATAGGTAGGGAAATATGCATTTAAACCATCTACTTTTTTATCACTGACGAGAGTATTTTTATAATATGCAAACTATTATAAAGTAGAATAAATAAATGAACAATTTATAAACGTATATTTGTGTATATATTTTACGAAGTAATCGTGTATTGAATTAGCAATAAATATTAAATATATAGTAACTATTATTTTTTCCCTAAGCCTGGAAACGTTTAATAAATACTCTGTTACCCCAGATCTGTCTAAAAATGTCTTTTTTGTGGTACGTTTTTGAACTATAAAATTTCTATTTATAGTATAAAGATGATTCTAAAGCCGATATAACGATGATTGATTTATTTTTAGAGGGATTTATGACCCCTCATCTCAAAGTGGTAGGGGTTCACACAAGAATTAATCAGTATACTGCACTCATTATAAATCCTTTAACGTCAATTTCTCATCGTTCTTAATTACCTGCAAAGTCTGGATTAATTTTTTCTTTCTTCAGTTTAAACATTTGTACTGTGTTACCTCCATAAGTAGCACAATATGAAAGGGGTTTTTTTTTAATTATTGGTACGTCAGATCATAAATAAACGTTTAATTTAAAACATACGTTGATAAGACAATTTCAAAGTACGATTAAACCCTTTTAAAAACCTTTTATCAAAGCAATATGCATTGTACTAATGCCTTACACTCTCAATCACACTTTAATCGACTGTGAGTGTAGATGGAAGCATATATTTAATCACCGTAAAAACGACAGTCACTATTAACTGAAAATATTTATAGTCCAAGAGAGTATGTTAGCTTATTTTTATAAATTATTATTTAAAACTACATTTATAATCTTACGACAATCTATTTGGTGTGAAGTGTATTATAATTAAGTTAAACTTTAATATGATAATATTTTTAAATGTAAGATTTTAGTAACTAAGCACTAACATTTGACAATTACAATTATGAACCAGGTGATGCTGTTGTCAACCCACTTCAAGCTCGACAAGCGTCAGGCTGCTATCAATAGTACATTTTATGGTACAATGGGACTTATGAGATCTTGTCGACTCAGCTGTCAGTTGATGAGTTCACCAATCCATCAACAGCTATTGACTGATTATATTTTACTGTTGTGTGACGGGTGTCACGCTCCTGTCGATATTCCACTTTATGTTAAAGTGAGCCTTTTGAACTCTTGTCAACTCAGCAGCCATTTGATGGATTCGAAAATCCATAAACTGTGATGTATTGATTCCTTGTTACTGCTATTTGATGGGTGTCTAATTCCAATTGGAATTGACACGTGGCTAAATTCCAATTTATAGTACAGTGGACCTTTAGAGTTCCAGTAAACTCAGCTACCAGTTCATGAATTCAACAATTTATCTACAAATATTGACTTATATCATTGTTGTTTGACGTGAGTGTTACTACTGCCGAAACTCTTCTTTGTGGCATAGACTGTCTTTTGAGATATTGTAAACTCAGCTTCCATTTATGAATCCATAAGTCCATGAACAGCTAGTTAGTGAGAAACTCTTATTGTTATTTGACTGGTGCTACTGTAAAAAGGGCTACTTTAGTGTACAGCGAGCCTTATGAATTCCAGACAGCTCAGCTTCAAGTTTTTGAATTCAACAATTTATCAACAGCTACTGAATGTTATCGCTGTTGTTTGACATGTCTTGCTACTGCCAAAACTCCACTTTGTGGCACAGTCGTCTTTTGAGATATTGTCTGTCAAACGATTCATTTAGGTTGGTTAGAAGTAATTGGATATATTTTTCGAATTAGACAGTAATTTTTTTACGTATAAGTTTACTTTTATAAACTCCAATGGTAAAAGTAACTCGATAATATTCCGAGTAAACTTGGTTGAGTTAATTATATTCAGATCAAAATGTAATTTTATAATATTTTTCTAACTGTGTATTTTGCTATTGAAATAAAAACGTTCAAAAACTGCAACTAATTAGTAGTAAAATGATGGCGATGTCAAACCCACTACAAGTTTGACGACTGTCTCGTTGTCAAACCCACTACAAGTTTGACGAGTGTCTCGTTGTCAAACCCACTACAAGTTTGACGAGTGTCTCGTTGTCAAACCCACTACAAGTTTGACGAGTGTCTCGTTGTCAAACCCACTACAAGTTTGACGAGTGTCTCGTTGTCAAACCCACTACAAGTTTGACGAGTGTCTCGTTGTCAAACCCACTACAAGTTTGACGAGTGTCTCGTTGTCAAACCCACTACAAGTTTGACGAGTGTCTCGTTGTCAAACCCACTACAAGTTTGACGAGTGTCTCGTTGTCAAACCCACTACAAGTTTGACGAGTGTCTCGTTGTCAAACCCACTACAAGTTTGACGAGTGTCTCGTTGTCAAACCCACTACAAGTTTGACGAGTGTCTCGTTGTCAAACCCACTACAAGTTTGACGAGTGTCTCGTTGTCAAACCCACTACAAGTTTGACGAGTGTCTCGTTGTCAAACCCACTACAAGTTTGACGAGTGTCTCGTTGTCAAACCCACTACAAGTTTGACGAGTGTCTCGTTGTCAAACCCACTACAAGTTTGACGAGTGTCTCGTTGTCAAACCCACTACAAGTTTGACGATTGTCTCGTTGTCAAACCCACTACAAGTTTGACGAGTGTCTCGTTGTCAAACCCACTACAAGTTTGACGAGTGTCTCGTTGTCAAACCCACTACAAGTTTGACGAGTGTCTCGTTGTTAAACCCACTACAAGTTTGACGAGTGTCTCGTTGCTGTCGATATTCCACTTTATGGTTCAGCAGGCCTTTTGACATCTTGTCAACTCAGCTGCCAGTTGATGAATTCAACAATTCATCAATATCTATTGACTGATTTTCTCTTGTAGATGTTTTGGGTTTTTACTGATTCTTATCAGTTGAACCCTTTCACTCGTTATGCTCTGTTAGTTTTTTTTTATACATTGTGGGAAAATATGTGAAGCTTTTTGTGAGTATTGACTACGTTTACGCACTTTGTGGTTGGGTAAGCAAAAAATGGCATAGGTGTTGATTTGGAAATATGTATGCTATGAATACAATGAAATTTAGATTCCACCAATATATTGAGGTATTATCAAAATTGGTAGTTTATTGAGACACGGATAATATATTGAAATATATTGAATATATTTAGAAAAATATATTAACTATATTTAGATAAATATATTAAATATATTTAGATACATTTTATGTAACTTGCCGGTTCTAAAATGTATTCATCCATTTATGGAAAAATAATGGGTGTTTGCTTCGATACTAAAACACAACACTCATACGTAATGTGATATATTAAAATATTTAATTAATGAAAGGAATAAATAGAGTGTACTTCTCAAATAGAAACTAACATACAATAAAATTATACATATTTTCATGCTGTTATGACGTGACACTAAACAGTACTACTTTAAAATTTTTGTAGAAAGAATAAAAAACTATAGTACTCGTATGTTGAAATACATTGCATGCTAATATATGCAATATTATAATATATTTTTTATAATATATTAACAATTTATTCATCATTTTCTGTTTTAGGACCAAATTAATATGCTTGTTTGTGTATCATATTTTACTTGTTTTTAATTTATTATTTATTTTTACTCTTTTTTATTCATATTTCTTATAATTTTACTCATAACATGGAAACAGATTCGGTTTATAGATGTTCCTCCACTCAGTAAAAGAGCAATATGAACCAATGTATAACTTACGTTGGAGAGTTATGTTTTCCTACTAGAGCAAATAAATAAATTGCAGATATAAATAAATACAAATATATCACATTAATCAAGGTAGGACACAGATATATTGACTTTATATTGTTGCGTGTATTGGTATCAAAACTAACTCTGGAGGTGTTACTTTTTTTACAAGTTTTCATGTTTATTTAAGTGAATTTAGTTTTAGTTAAGATAAAGAAATTTCATTAATTTTCATATTACAATGAAATGTTTAGTTTTATTTGTTTCTTTTTTACGAAGTATTTTCAAACTAATATTTATTATATTCTAGTGTATGTAAAGTATACCACCTCATTATCACAATGCTGTATGTTCTGTCAGATTCTAAGGACATATTCAATGAACAGCAATATTGCACACTTGTATAGTAATATACTACAGTTAATTATATTATACATACAATATTTATTACGATATTTTTTTTGATTTTTCTTATAGTCAGCTCTAATACTTCTCTTGTTACATAGGAATGCGGGTTTTTCTCGATCAGTCTACTTCATCGTAAAAGATTATTTTGAAGTTAAAAGCGATTAAGGTTATTATTAGTTATATCTCATATATTTTTGTTATTAATTACTCTTCAAAATTGCTTTTTATCTAAATTTTTGAAGAAAAAACAAAGATACAAAAATATTAATTTTGTAATAACTAAAGTTAATATGATTTTAGGCTGAACATGGTGTGCAAAACAGTTTAAAAATTCATACAAAAACACCAGACAAATTTTATTATTTGTGATTTAATAAAATAATACACCATTGACAGTTACAAACTTTGCATTAATACTAATTTAAATATATTTGATGTTTATTTTTCTGTAATTTACATCAAATTAATGTACTTCTTCGAAATTAGTATTTATATACGTAGTATCATTCATATTTATCTTAACATAATACATAAACTCTGTACATAGTCGACCCTAGATCTGGGCTATCGAGTCACACAGCCCATTTACATATTCGAAGAACATTTAGAGCTGTATCATGTAATTAGATACAAAAGCCTTGATCTTTATAAGTTACATTATAAGGAAATACTTAACAAAGGATTATTTAAAAGCAATGTAGAAGGAGGTTGTTTTTGAATATTATGTTGTTTTTTCAAAACTTTTTAACATTAAATCTGAGAATTAGCGGTTCCAAATCAAAAGTAGTCAATTTTAGCCTTCAGCAAAAACAACTTGAGATTCTGGTAGCAGTGATGGTAGACGATATTTTCAAATAAAAAACTGATTCTACTAAGTTCCTTGAAATAAACATTGATCGAGGGCTGACTTGGGAATACCACATTGAAAGAATCTGTTCAAAGGTTCATTCAGGCATTTATGTCCAACGAAACCTGTAAAAAATATGGCCTTTAAATATATTTTAAGATGTATGTTATACTATTCTGACCGTATATATCCTTACCTAACATACGAGTTGAGACTGTTGGGCCACTACTTTAAACAAGGATCTCAAAGAGTATTTAGAAGTCAAAAGAAAGCTGAGTATACAATCATTTAACAGTTTAAAAATATAGATTTATGTAAAAATGTCTTTAGGGAGCTTGGATTGTTTAGAGAACTTTACCCTGTCTTTATATCCTCGAGGTCGCTCTGTACTGCCGATTGAAGTGTAACTTGGTCCAAGACAGGGACTTTCACAAGTATGAGACTAGAAGCAGAGGCGTCACAGAACTGCCACATTCGGACGTTTGCCATCTGAGGTTGGCATTAAAACTGATCAATAGGATCCCTGAAGACATTAAACAAATTAATGTACCTGAAAAATTCAAAGCTCGACTAAGACACTTCCCTAGTCTTGTGACACCCTAGTCTTGTGTCTAGGGTGTTTTACTCGGTTGATGAGATACTTATGTGTCGCTAGGATGAAACCCAAATTTAATTTTGTCACATTATCCTCTAGTTCTGGTGTAATATATAGTGTATGGGTGTAAAGAGTGAATGAAGTAAATTGTGTGTAAGTGGATGATATTTTCAATATAGACAAGTTTTTAGTTAAATAATTAATTATTTTGTTCATACTTACAGTATTATATGCATTGACTTATTTAATATTAGCAATTTTGTGCATTTTTAATAATTGTACACACATTAAAAAGATTATTATATGCATAAAATATTTTAATTTTTGTTTAGAGTATGACATAGATACTCTTAAACCTTGAAATTACGTCTAGTTTAAACAAAATACTTGCTATTTTAGTAACATTTAACAATATTTATTACTAAGCGTATAGTTTTTATGTGGGAAAGAGTTAGGTACAACACGTTAGATATCCAGGCTCATAACATTATCCCAAGTACCCCTCTCTCCATGATCCCCCATCCACCACCACCACCATAGCTAGGAGATGATTACGTCATTGTACCCTGATAAGGACATTGCCACCTATCACATCACCACGTTACCTCCTCTCCACCAAGTACTGACGAGGTGATATGTTCATACACCATGTCTGGTGGCAAGGTAAACTTTACAATTCAGCTTATGGAAGTTTTAATGATAAGATTGCCTAACTTTATTTACGGTAATATATAAAGTTAATAAATAATATGGGGTAGGAGAAGATGGTATCATCATAAATTAGAATATCATAACATAATCCAAATTAATAAATTGACCTTGTAACATTGGCAATTTAAACTAACCTTGATAAGATGACGTTCAAGTAGATATAAATAATATGTAATACAGGTAAGTTTTGTGTGTTTCTTTTTTTATTTAAATTGGTGACATAATTAGTACGTTATAGGAATATAAACTGGTGTATTTAAAAGTTAAACCCCCCAAAACTCTCAAATCACATTAACTACTATCATTATTATTAAAATACTTAATTACGGTACTTTCTTGTACCGGAATAATTGTAAGGTCCATTAAATAATCAGGACAGAGATACTTTGAACAGTCATATTTCTAAAGACAACGCTAAGAGGATTGGAGTGCTTACAGAAAAAGTAGTTACTGTATAGTATTGGGTTTTTATTTATAAATAAGACCTGAAGAATAATATTTTTACAGGCTCAACCGTTTTAGGAAGATGGTTAAAATAAAAATAACCAAATAATGACAAAGTACTAATATTAAACAAATTTGAGTACATTTAATACTTAGTTCAATGTTATTGAAGCTGTCTGTTATAGAGGTACTGATAAATGTACAAGGTTGTTAATATCTTTATGAGACTGTATGGTTAGGTATAGTACTTTATGGATGTATCTGGCAAACTGAGAATATGTTGCAAACTCTCATACATTTTAACTATATAAAATACATTTATACAAAAAAGGATATAATAACTTACCAAGAACTAATAGAAATTGAATTCAGTTTTAATAAATTCATAGAAAGTATGCTTTTAAATTTACCTCCCTAAAACTGTTATCCAATTTTGTCTACTGATTTTCATTTCGATCTTACTGATCATTTCGATTGTCTACTGATTTTAGATCTACTAATTCTAAAACCCTTTGAATTCAAACCTAAAATAGATCAAAAGCTTTTAGAATTAATTTGATATCTATTTTAAAACCTGTAAACAAATTTAAAATGCGCCTTTAACTGAATTAAACGTGTTTTACACACTCAAATAAACTGTGTAAAATAGCACAGTGTTAATCAAACTTAAAAAGAGAAAATCAGTTGACTGAAGATACATAATATTGGAAACTAAAAGCAGTGAAATTTCTTCAGCAAAACAAATATATCGTTTAATGGTTTTATTGATATAACTTCCCTTTTGATTGAAGGCTGAGTAACGCAAAGTAAACTAGGAGACAACTTTGTGATACATAAACCAATAACTGATGTCAAACCTAATTTACCATAAGTATGAGCAATGTAAGATCAACGGTTTTATTAAAGAATATTAATATCAAGTGATTCATTCAGTTAATTTGTTGTAATTTTAGCAATCGTTTCTGTATTATAATAAGTTCTAAAAATAAAATTAGAAATGTTTAATACTTTTGATAAATTGTTTTTTCTATAATAGTGTATCTTTAAAAGAATTACCAAACATTGAAAAAACTTACTCGTATGAGTAATATGATTGATTATAAAACACCAAGATTATACCCTTACAAGTAAATATTAGAGTATGGTTTCACTATATCATATTGTGTGGAAGTAAGGAGAATACACAGCATTTAAGGTTTAAAGTATTACACTTTTCAACTCCTGTGTTTGGTTCTGAGTTTTAATAGTCTTATTATGGTCGATAGTGTAGAAATGATTAAAACAAGCTTTTTTACAGTGTTTTTTTGGTACGGCAAAAAAATATATATATCAAGCCTCTACGTGTTCATTTTGCTGACGTGGTGGCTCATGGTCTAAGAGTTTGTACTGCGGAGTGAAAGGCCCAAGGTCCGAGTCCGTAACCCAGCTAATAGTCCGTTCTCATCTCGTCAATAAAGTTCAAGAAAATGGCACAAAGAAAATGGCGAGTAAAGTTAATACACATTAATTATGTTATAAAAAAAAACCATAAAACATGTCGATTACGAAAGATATAAATTAAAAAAATTTCTTCGAAGCCACAAAACTACAAAAGACAATATTCGTAAAGTTTATATTGAACATTTTAAACTGAAATCATGATGACCTGTTGTATATGACCTGATGTCTGTCATTAAAGCGCATCTGATTTATGTAAACATGTTCAAAACTACAATTTTATTTCTGAAGTTGTACATAGTTTAATTGTTAGCAATTGAATAATATTATTTGATTGACCGATATTAATTAATTGATAGTAAGTAGTAATATTACTGATTATACCAACGTGTAACAGCTCTGGATAAATTACAGAACCTATTACTATAATTATGATCATATTACTCAAACAGAATATCTCAAAGATAGTGAACGTGAGATGCTGCTTCTAATCTAGCATCTATATTTATATTATTATATATTTCTAATAACACTAAGAGCAATATTGCAAATAATATACACAAACATGTTGTTAATATTATTAATTTATTATTTTTATGTCAATCGTTAAACATGTTTATAAAAAAATTATCAAAATAAAAATTAACCTCTAAATACCAAAACTACAATTTATCTCATCAGATTAAAATGTATTATGTTCTTCATAGTAAAATTAACTTTAGAAACTTTTCATACAACTTGTTAAAACTGATTGAAGTTTTCAGAAACTTGTTGACATGAGAGGTTTCTATATCGAATAACATTTAATAGGTCTCCATATATTTGACATCAATTCATTTGAAACGTTTTTATTGTATAAAAACATGATAAATACAATACAATGAATCGTTAGTTGTACTGGCCTAACTAAAATATTTCAGTTATATTGTACTACATTCAACAGTACATGACGCTGTTTTATTACAAATTGAATCATGTAAGTTTCAATATGTATATTTATTTAGTATTTTACCTCCCTATCTAGTTTAAGATAGTTCAAATGACATAGAGTTGCACGTTGAATCGTTGGGTTTCTTTTTACTTTCTCTGATATATGTTAGAAAAGAGAAAGTATTGTGATCGTAAAAAAAATCTTGTATAAGTTGGTCTAAAAACCCATACTAACCATAATATGGGTTTTTATTGGTTAATAATAAAAAACCTAATAGCACTTTTTTTAAAAATATTTATGATGTCTGTCCATATGTACGTCTGTCTGTCTGTATGTGCCGTTAGCCGGAGACCAAATGAATGGATCTTGTTTTATGAAATTTGGTATGAATGTCTATAAAACCAATATCTCCACACCGTTTTTTCCCCACTTTTATGAAATTTAATTTTTTATGGTCAAAAAAATACAAAAATAGAATTTTCTCAGAAACTACATTAACTATTTCGATTAAATTTTCAGGAAAGATGTAAATTACAGTTCAAAATATTTGAATCAAAACCGCATCTCTCCAACTTGACTAGGCTTTGAGATATTACAAACAAAGCTGATTTGGGAATCAAACTGTTCATTTTAAAAGTTCTGATTTTTTAGTGTTTAATCAGTTTGTGCCATTTCTTTTTATCCATTTATTTATAATAATAATGGCTTGGGTAATAATATAGAGAAGGGGCCTTGTTGATAGTACCTTTTTCATAGTAAATAGGCCTACATACTAAGAAAAAAAATATGATATTTGTTGGTGGAAAAGCCGAAAAAATTATGAAAATGAGGAAAAGCGAGTATAATTCTTTCATAAATTTAGTGATCTGGATACTCAAATTGTGGATACTCAAAAGATTTTTACAATCGAACTATTATTAAGCACGTTAGCGCCAGAAATATGTCGATTTCAGTAAGGTTATGTTCTGTTAAGATACGGCTAGGCTCGGAATTGATAGGTGTAGGTTTGGTTAGGTTATGTTAGGTTTAATTTATGTTAAATTTGGTTTGGTTATGCTATGTTTGGTTACGTTAGATTTGGCTTGATTATGTTAGGTTAACCTAAGTCAATCATATATGATCATGGACCACTAGCCAATAAGTCATTTCACCTTCCATTTGTGCACCGTATTCGTTACAACAATGAAAATGTAATAAACATGCATTTACCATGTTAAGTATTTTTGTTCAACTGTAAACAGAATGGAAAGGTGATAAGAACGTGGTACATAATTTAGTAATAAATTTTAGAAGGCTTTAAGTTGTGTTTATTTCACATAAAATGGTCAATAAGCAATTTAGAATCGATTATATTATAATCGAGAAGTCTGTACTTATAGTAGTGGTAAAAGGGAGGCATATAGCGTTTAATTAAAAAAAATAATAAAAATGAAATATTAGACGTAAAACTCACATACAATTAATTACTTGTAATATTTTTAACTACATGATCTAGTGTAAAACCTTCAAAAATGATAACTTACAATTATTTATTAAAATAATAATTAAATGTTCATATAAAGTATATTTGAGCTATTCTGTTTATACGTTTATTAGTTATTTGAGCTATTCTGTTCATACGTTTATTAGTTATTTGAGCTATTCTGTTCATACGTTTATTAGTTATTTGAGCTATTCTGTTCATACGTTTATTAGTTATTTAATCATTATAATAAACTTCGTCTCAAACAATTGTATATACAGATGTTAACAAAATGGTTGGAATGTCTATGCATTTTCAGATTATATGTGTGATTCTAGGCTAAAAATGAGAAATATATTTTTCATTTCCGCTTTGTTTAGCAGTTAGACGCCATTTTGTTTTTACCAAAATCAATTTGTATATTTGTTACTATCTTTACGATTGTTAGAAAACTCAGTAAATGGGTTCACGTTAGATGGTAGTATATAATCAAATTGTTTTAAAGTTATTGTTATTATTTTTAAATTAGCGGCTATTTAATTTTAATTTTAAGAAATATCTTTAAAAAACCACTGGCTTTATAACAATTTGTAGGACACAAAAAGTGTTTAAACAACTTTCCCTTTCTAATGGTACCTCATTTGTAAAAATTGCTTAAGAAATAACTATTTTACGAAGTAACCTTAATTCCCATACTGTTTAAATATTGTCAATTTAGCTGCTCTTTAGTTTGACTGTGAATTAAGGTTACATCATAAAATAGTTATTTCTTAAGCGATTTTTGCAAATGATGTATCATTTGAATGGAGTAAAGTTCTTTAAACACGTTTTTATAACTTACATAATTTGTATAAAACCAGTTTTTTTATTTGATAAAGTAAATATAAAATGGCCACTATTCAATAATAACAAAGATACGGTAATTAAACAATTTTCTTTTATTATATACTACCTTTTAACATGAAACCGTTCCCAGAGTTTTGTAACAATCATAAATATAACAACAAATAAGTGTATTGTTTTATGAAAAAAACAAAATGGTGTCGATCCGGTAAACAAAGTGGAAATTGAAAAATATTATTCTTTAAGTTTAGCTTAGAATTACGATTAGATTATGAAAATGCATAGACACCCAAATTTTTTTGTAACACCCTGTATATTTTAGTTGCCCTTTAAGATCTGTCACCTAAATTAATTTCTCTAACATATAAAAGGTAAAATACATAGTGGTCGTATATAGTAATCTTAATCGGTATGGTTCCTTGCAATGTACGGAGGTTATCAAAATGTAAGATAATAAAACTTCCTTCCTCCTGTAGGTCATGCGTCGCTTGATGATACGTTCACTACTCCTACCACTATAAAGCTACATTGGAATCACCAACTAACTCAATATTAAAATAAACGTCTATTCGATAGTTGTTAAAAAAACTGTAACTTTCGTAGGCCGTCAAATAATTGAGAACTGATATATTCTCAAATACACTTCAGATTTGAAGATGGAGGACTCATAGCGTTATCACAGGCAAGGTTGTACGTGCTGACTCCCTCAATCAGACCATGTTGGTTGCAGGGTAAGTTTGGTGGTGTTTAGGCCCGCAAGTCACATCTTTCCTATGTTGGACGATCTTCTATGTTGGAACAGTAGGAGTAATAAATCATAGCACAAAGAAATCTCCAAAGCCTTTCACATATGTTACTCACGTAGATGATTATGAGTTTATGCTTTTAAGAACAAGATCATGAAAAATCCACAGATCTTTCAGAGTAAATGATACTTAGGTGGTGTCATAACATGACCATTCCATGAATCTCAAAATGTTTCAGAAAAAATAACTTTTTTTAAAGTATGACAAAGGGGTCATAAGAAGCCAAAGCTGATATATATCCTGCAGCATATCAACAGATTAATTAATTGGAAGTACATTAAGAGGTGTCCTTTAAGGGCCTGTGACTGTGTGGTGGATCCTAGAGTTGTAAACCAAATGTCATCCACCTCCCAGTTCGCTTGTACGGCCACCACTTATGTTTACTTCCAAAGATTTAGGTTATGTTGTAGCCATTTTTATTCAGACATTCTTTTATATTTTAATCGTCCTACAACACTCGAGTTTGATGGCTTGTTCTAATTAGTTAGTATGATCATCTCAAAAACATTTTATATAAATCTGTATAAAAGAAAAAAAGACTAGTGATGATTTGGTTAACGGAGAGAGATGACGAATGAAACAATGTCTTTGATTTACATTAATCGATATTATTGTAAGAAACCTTGTAAAAAGGCTACGAAAGAGCAACAGCACTTCTATATTGGAATATGTATTAACACGTGTAAAAACGTTGTTAATGAATCAATTGTCTACAGCTTTAGACATCTTAAAAAAGTGTTTGTAAGATGGTGAGATTAATATACAGATTAAGCTCATTTTGAAATGTTATATTAGTACAAATTTTCATCACATAATTAATTAGTAATTATTTTATATAATGTCAATAACACCAAATAAAATTGCTCTATAAAAGTATTTGTTTGGTAAAAAAATAACATTAACTGTTTATTTACAATCCTGATAACATTTTATTCTTACAATTAAGTTTATTTTCGTATTATTAAGAAATAATTTTAGTTTTATAAAAAAAAAAAAAAAAAATTACTATGCAAATTGCAAATATATATAATAAAACAAAACTGCTGGGGAAATATACTTTCAACAGGAAATTCTGCTTCTTAAAACAATTTCATTGTTATATTCTTCCCCAGAGCTCCATAGCATTTTATACCAATTTAAAACTCCTCGGAGCCCCCTTAGTCAGATGTGTGGCCGGGCGGGATGAAGTGTTACGACCTTAGACGAGCCTCTCGTTTATCACTATTATTTATGCTACATTTCGTATGTATCTGGTAATTCTACATTAGTTTAACACTTAAGTTAAGGTTCAAGTTTAAATTTACTTTTAATGAGAAATAATTTCAAGAAAACAATATAAATAATAATCATCAAGGATATTTAGTAAAAACACGATATATAGTTCATCTGGGAAAATTTTATAGCTTAAGTAAGCAATGCTTACAAAAAGTGAGTTGATGCATTATTATATTTTATAACATAAAAGTTTATGCAATTTCTTATGGTTGCAGGTTATTAGTTTGCAAATAAAATACATTTTTACCTGTTGGTTCAAAAATATTCCATAAAACCTGACCAGTAGAAGCCGTATTCGTTGAGTACGTTGGTTTAGTGAAAGTAAAGAAGAAAGAAACACCTTACAGGAATAATCATATTAAGTTTTATATTAGAATTAAAGGGAATTTGTATTCAATATTATTCAAGATACTATATAGTTAGTGGAAATTTAAATACCTATCTTTAGAATTCTTTACGTCAAAATTGTAGTCCCCATCATGGAAGATGGTAAAAAGCGCAAATACAGGAGGCCTGGCACCAGCGTAAGAAAGTCCAAAAACAGAAAGCCAATTGCATCAAATAAATTTTCTCCAGGCTAGCTGTTTACCAAAATATGAATTTTTTACAGCAAAAAATCATGATTGAGAATCATTTTATCATTAGAATTTCTAGGTGGAGAGTAGGCAATCTGGTGAATGTATTTTAGTACGGTAGTTGTACCAGGCACGGAATAGATCACGTGCGTTTTGTGATTTAACCTAAAGTGCGCTTAGTCACGCTTCACAACGTGTTAGTAACAAGTACTATAAATTTGAACTTCCCTTACCTAGAGTGTTCAACTATTGCTATAAAATAAAGGATGGCTCAAACACGGCCTATAAAATAATGCCTTCCAATAGTTTTCATGGCAAGACTGCTTTTTATCACGGAACAATCTGTTGGTCAAAGGATTGTTTGGTGTGTGGGTAAGATTTAAATTACAGTACATTTTATTAATATTGTATCTATAAAGAATAAGATCAGGTAATTATTATCTAAAAAGAATTGGTCCTTAATTTGTTCAGTTCAATAAATGAGAAGTATTATTTTAAATTCCATGTTTATTTTGGTATAAAACCTTACTATCTAGAATATATATATATATATATATATATATATATATATATATATATATATATATATATATATATATATATATATTGTAAGTTGGTTAACAGTAACACTTTTATCCATGTATAACCCTTGTTTTATTTATTTAATTTTAAATTAAACCTCAAACGCCAGATTACTTGGGGCCTGCAGGCTTGTGCGTGAACTTTATTTAACGAGTAAAACACTCTACTTATATAAAAATAAACTATTCCATAATATGCTATACAATGTTTTATAAAACGTTTTGAGGCACTTTTTCTTTAAACAATGTAATAAATGCAGAGTCAACGAGCAGTCTATCCATAATTACAAGCTTTACTATTAATATGGATTTATATTTTATTGATTTGATTAAAGATTAAATGTTCTTAGTAGACTATTGAAACACGCAACAATTATATGGCCTGAAAATTATTTTGTATAAGGAAATGTTTGCTAGTGGAACTATAAACATTTTTCATAATAAGTTCAATAATATTTTAAAAATAAATAAAATTAAACATGTGGAACATGTCATAACTGTTACTAGTGTTAGTGAACAAGATGAAGTTAATATCACAGTTTAGCCTAGACGTACTTATCAGAATTCTCTCTAAATGATGTGTAACATTAAATGGCAATAAAAAGAGTACTCGTTGTTGATAACCGAGTATTTATTACACCTTCGCCGCTCTCCTGCTTCTCGCTAATCTCTACTTAGACTCATCATGAGGATATCTTCTCTTTAACAGTACATATGAGAAAGGTTTTAATGTAAATTATAAGGTTTCTTATACTGTAATAAAATTATTTTGTTGCACCTTAATTACTGTTGTGTAAAAGTCCATTATTACCCACATAATTTTGTACTGGCTATTTATATTAGATAGGAAAGTAATCTTAGAATGAAGAGATAGGGAGAATTGAGTGTCTGCTGAGAACTGAAAATGAAGCTAAATATTCATAAAATGTCTAATAAAATACAATACTTTATATTGTATGCATACAGTGTAAGAATAGTTACACTAAACTCATGCCCGAAAATAATTCCTTTTAAATTATATTTTATATTAATTTAAAAGTATAAGTTTCGAGGCATTTTTATCATTTAGAACACAAGTAAGTACAACATGACAACAAATATGTGCAAATAATGTGCGATAAAATTTGATACGCATCCTAAAACTGGAAAAATTACGGAAGTGATAATTGTTTACATAGTAGTTGTGTTATCCCTTGTTTATATTGTCATGACGGAGGCTGTTAACGTAATACCATTGTCATTTCCTCCTCCTCTCAATTGATGTTACCACATTTCTGTACATTGAATCAGAATAAAAAATAACCAATTCATTTATAATTTTGTTGTAATACAATAATTTTTACATGAAAATAAATAATAACACACAAAATTCTTAAATATTACCTCTTATTTCCAAATTTTAGTACAACGAGCTTAATGTTAGTTGAAAAAGAGAATATAAATAAACGTCAGAGTAAAAATGATGTTAACTGTATATGGCGGTTAATTAAAGTTCCAGCCTCATCAAATCCTTGGTAATTGATGAGTGTTCTGGTGCTGATGATATTCCCCTTTTCAGTTAGGTAAGCCTTTTCAGTTGAAGTCAACTCTGCTAGCTATTGATAAATTAAGCACCACTTCTACAATTTTGACTGATTGCTTCTCTTTTTGTGTGTTTTGACAACTGTTATCAATTTATTTCACTTTTTGTGATTGCCTTTACACAAATGTTAAGGGATGGATCTGAATAACAAAAATGGCTTATTAATATAGAAGTATATGCAACGCTGAAATCAAGACCTAGCGTCTGCTGTAACTTTGCCTAATACCCTTCAAAGAACTTTTATGAGCAGTTTTCGTATGTTTTTCAAGCAAAAATTTAACTTATAAAGTGTATGAAACGTCTTACAATAGTAGACTGACGACAATTCTTATTCTAGACAGGTAATTATAAGAAGGCATTTTTGTAATTAACTTCACAAGTAAGTACAACATGAGAACTCATATGCAAATATGAACGATTAAATGTATGTAGGTATTTATATATATTATATTTATAAATATATACAGGTATTTATATACTATAAATAACTGTATATCCAAATTAGCGTTTAAAAAAATTAATTACCATTACATTTATTATATCACTATCTTATTTTATGCAGGTATTTATTAACACACACATCCTACTAAGGAAAGAAGAAATTTCCTTAGTAGTTAGTATTAAGTATCCCTTATTAGTTAGCATATAATAATAGTTATATTATGATAATTACATTTCAATAATATAATAGAATGGAACATTTCTTTATTTTACAAATAGTAATTACAAAAAGGCAAAGTTAGGGCCTCATGGCCCTTTCTTACTCTTAGCCTTAAAAACTAACTAAAATAAATCATTCTAATTTATAGTTTAGCATTTGTAAATTATACAATTTTACAAACGTAATATCTATCTAAGTTATTACTCAGCCACACAATCATACCCTTCACCCACTTATCCAGCAGCCAGGCCCACAACTCAGGACGAACCAGCAGCAGCCATCCGCACCATATCATATTGTTTTAGTGACGCTACAAACCATGGTCCACTGAAAATGGAAATGATGTTGACAGGAAGGGAATTCCAAAGTCGGCAAGCAGTTACCGTAAATTATTTGTCATAAGCTGCAATTCTATGATGAGTCATGCGCAAGAGTAACGAACCAGATCGTGAACTCTTCGCAATTATTGCTGAACATGTTAATACATGATTGTATCACCAGGATAGTTTTTAGAGAGTTTAAAATAAATGTAGTAAACAAAATTGTTCCGTTCAATTTTGTTTCGTTATCCACTTTATTACCTAGACTGATAGTGAATACATGACAATCAGTATTCTAGGACTGACCTCGTGGATTCAAACTTTATCCACAATCATCACATATCTGTGATACAAACACTATAAACAGTTCAAGAAGGATATTTTTTTATAAATAGCTACTGTACTTAATGAGGCCTTAAGTGGGTTCTACGAAAATCAAATTTTCCTCAACAGCAGTGATTAGTTGGTTCAAGTTTGTTTACAATAAGAATTATCAGAGTATATGGAGACGTACAGCTGTGCTAATAACCTTTGTTTGTTTATTGTAATACCAACTATGTTCTAAAACTAAGACTGTCCCACGGAATAAAAAATATAGTTCTTTCTATCATGACATCGGTACTTAATACCAATTTTAGTGACTAAATCATAATTGTTAATTTATCTAAGGATAAAATGTGATACTAGCACTATTTTTAAATTGTAAATATATTTCATTTTACTAAACTATCTTTGTATCACAGCTCAATTAACAAAATTAAATCTGGTACATTATATTGTTTTTCTTAGTAATCTCTTGACACAATTTAAATCTTCAGTCAAATATCACTTTCTTTCAATACATATACCGTTCAATAACAGTAGAGATATTTCAACAAATGTATATTGTTAATATTTTAGGAATGCTTTGATTTAACCACACTTTCATCGCATTGGATTACCCTCCATGACAAGGTTACGCGCACATCTATACAATATACTTGTTTTGGCGTGTATGAAAGTAAGGCTATAATTTAAGTCATCATAAAACAATGCAAACCATTAAATCATTCATATGTATTGCTAAATCTCCTTAGCTTTGCCTCCACAATTCACAAGTTTTATCCTTGATATGTTTGACATCCAAAGACCATGCCGAAACAATCAACCCACAAGCATAATACTGAGGAATATTGTCTTTCACTTTGCATGGGGGATTTCAACAGTTCAGGGATTCTCACAGAGCATGTCACAGTTTTAAAGAAAATGCTGAGCAGAACAACTTTATAGTAAGCCAATGTGAACATTTATCAATTCAGTTGTGGAGAGAAAAAAACTAATAAAAAGTCTACTAGGTATTTTCTACTGTGTATTTTGTCAACTTCTTTGACACATTAGATTCCATCCTCGTGTGGGAAAAATATCTGCTACATTTAAGGATAAAGGCGAGTTTATTAATAAAATTTACAAGCACATAGGCCTGAGATCGTGAAAAAAAATTGAAGATAAGAAATTGCACAGAGTAACTTTAATCACTACAGCCACTGTACAGTAAGTACTTAAGGTAGTCCTAATAGCTGTAAGAGATTGCAGGACAACATTTTTATTGTCTGGAAAGGTTACTTTATGATCCCTAAAATTGTCGCATGTCGCTAGGACACAGTACCCCTGGGTTAATGACAAGTCTCAGATTGGTCCCTTGCGTGGCCAGTAGTCATTCTCTACGAGTTGTCGCCGTTCCGTTTTACTATGTCTTGGTTCACCTCACCTTTGGTCCTAACAAGGTTGAGAAAAATAGATTGACAAAGAATATTAAAATAAATAAGGACATAGGCCCTTTATTTTGTCTTGATGATTTGTATATATGGCAGTTAAAAGCTGCATAATTAATGGGAAAAACCTCCAGATTCAGCTCAACACAAAGTCTAACTACAAATATATATACATAAATGCACACACAAAACAATATTTCCTATGTCTATCATCCAAGAAAGAGGAAGCTTGAGTGGAGCTTAAAGAGTCATTTAGATGTAATATAGGATACTACTTCTAAGTCTTGCGTAATAGTCCATAAATAAAGTTAAGGATCAATATAATACTAATTACAGTATATAAGAGTTACGAAACAAGTTCTTTGGCCAATAAATAAATATATCAAGTCGGATCACTTAATGCCCAATCTCACATATATACATGAAGGATTGGCCTCCTAAAGAGAGGGAAACGATAATAAAAGGAAGCTTCTTTTCAACCTGGAAAATCCGCTTCTGGAGGGCCTATAGTCAGCAATCTGACACTGAAAGGGTCAATGTATTCATCAAGGTCGTAAGGTTTCGAGCAGAAACCTCTTCGGAACTAGGAGGGGGAAATTTATCTGTCTAACTCTAGAAAAAATTTAACCTAATAGCTAAATAAATAATGACCTCAATCGTACAATGCAGCAGGCAGATCCAACAAGGACGTGTCAGAGTAACTCCAGGACAGCCTTTAAGAGTAAGTGCCGATAAATTTGTCATCACTGTGGCCACGTACTTAGAAATTTAATCTAAGGTAATCCTAGACATAGTGATATTAGCCATATCGTGCTCACCCAGTTTTTCGATGATGCGACGCCGAGAACCTAAATGCTTGTTAAGTACTTTATATTTAATAATGCACCATTTAGAATCAGTTATATAATCATCCTATTATTGCTATATAATTCTCAAATTTTCCTTACTTTATTTAACAAAATGAAATTAATGTTCTAATCCTAAATGTATATTGCAGAAATATTTTATATGAATTGAAAAACTATGAACAATATAAAACTATATGAAAATATTCATTTTAAAAATAAATCTCCTTTTACAATAATTTTTCAAACTTATGATGTATGAGATAGACTTTTATAAAACATGTTTCTGTGGAACTTACTCTCATATGCAAACAATTGCTACATTGCACTTTACAGTTTTAGGAGAACGGGACGTCGAGAACCACTGTAAAGAGCGACGTTAAACCCAATGACATCCACTTCATTCTCCTAATTATGCAGTTATTGAAAGTTGCCACCCTCTTAAGTTTTCATTGCTACTTACTAAACGTTCAATGACCTGATTCTGTACTTTTCAAAAAACGCGACTGAAATGCAAAATTGTTTCTAAAGAGTTGTCTTTTGTTTTCAATTCTAATGTTCAAAACAGGTTAAAATTTAAACTGCTATTAAGATGTGATATAGAACGTTGTAATTATCTGATTTAATGTAATAAAATAGTTTAAGACCTTTGAGTAAGATGTAAATATATTGACTGAGTTGACTCTAGTTATTTATTTCTCAATCTACATAAAACCATATAGACATATAGACATCTACATAAAACTACATAGGACATATAGAAAAAATGTTGTCCTAATTAACGAATTAAGATAAAATTATCGATTGAAGTAGTAATTAACATTAACCTTTAACTAACCTTTAAGTCTTCATAGTGATAACGATGGCAGTAACAAAACCTTTGCTAGTAAAACATTATTAACTTTACTATAATGCCGTTTGTCGACTTACTTTTTCCGCTATTTATTTCATGATTTCAATTTGTTTTTGAGTATTCGAGAGGTTTGCAAACAGGTTTTTAAGGTCATCAGATAAAGTCAGACAATATTTACTACAATTAATTAACTATATCCAACCACAAATTGTAAACATTAGAACAGTTTATTTAGCTACATACTATTTGGATAAAACATACTTATGTTTAATTTCTACTCAATATTACCACTTAAATGCTTAAAATAATAATATTATTTTAGCACTTTAAAATATATAGCAATACACCTCTTTCAATTTTAAACTAGATCTATATTAAAAATTTAGAGCATTAAATGGAGCAAAACACAAAAAAATAAAACAAATAATTATGTTTATGTGTAGATAGAAGATACAAAGTCTTCCCTCACTACTAAAATATAATTAGACATAACAATATATACAAACTCATTTTGGTGTAGCTTATTTTTTTATGGAATAACTTTTATAAAATATCGTAACTATATAACTTTAGTGTAATTTTTCTGAAAGGTTATTACTCTATGAAAATCTCATATTTATAGGCTTGTAAAGAAACTGTATGTTTAAATAATGCAAGTTTTGAGAACTTCTGCCCTATTTATGACTATTTTGTCACACTTCAAAGAGGTATACAAAGGTGCATTATATTCACATATATTTTTTATTGTTTGTTAAAATTTTTAGGAATGTATACTAATTGATATAATATCAGTTAAGTCAATGTTGACAACTGAAAAGAGTATTGAATGGGATGGAAGATCACAGTTTTTGTGATACTGATTCCATTATCCACGTTCCATTTTATGTTAATTTATGAAGCAGCTGCAATTACTTAAACAATTCAGCCAATTTACCAGTAAAATAAAACGAACATAAAAATAACTCTTATCTTCGAGCTTAGTCACACAACGTAAAATGAGGAAGAACTTGCGATTAATGAGGTAATAAGGAATTAAAAGGGGACCCGGTAGGCTAATAATGAAAAAAATACACATTGTTTTGCATAATCTTGTAGGGAATTTTCTCCTGAACATTTTGATATATAATACATTATATCTGGGTTTGTCTATATATGATATAAAAAATAATTTCCACAGCAACGCACTGGACATACATGACAAAAATACTGCCAAGAGCTCTTCGGGAAAAATTTCACTTGTTATAGTACACAACAGGTGTTGTTAAAAATTTTGGGATCTAGCTAGCCTGTTTACAGATGACAGTATACTGCCTGCTGCAGTCAAGGCTATTTGTTTGTTTTGTAAACAAATAAATAATTTGTGTTTGGCTCATTTCAGTTCTTTCTTTCTTGTGCGAGTGTGTTGTTTTGTGAAATGGAAAGAAGACGTCCTAAAAGACCTCGTACTGTTTTAAAAAAACAAAAAAATGTGGGAAAACCTAGAAGTAACAGTGTTCTACCTTTGCTTGGAGATAATAATTCAACACCTAGTACTAGCCTAGGCCTAACCGAATCACACTGTACTCCTAGGCCTACTTTGGTCTCACCAAAAGCTACAACAGAAAGTGCTTCAAAGAGAAAATTGGGCAATATTGAGGATTGTTATGAACAGTTTGTGGATCAAAGCCCAAATGTAAACATAATTGTTGATCTAGGCTTGATAAATGAAGCACTAACAAAATCTTTGGTTTGTTCAAAATGTTTTTCAGTCGGGATCGCACTTCGTCAGGTAAATAACATTGGTTTATGCTCAATGTTAGAAATATATTGTAATAGTTGTAAGCACTCATATCCTTTCTCCAGTTCAGAAAAGATTGAAAACCATAACATGTTTGAAGTTAATATTAGGCTAGTTTATGGATGCCGTGCTGTAGGTAAAGGCAGCGAGGCGGCCAAAGTATTTTGCGGACTAATGAATTTGCCCAGCCCTCCTACAAAATTTATGTCTTACACTGAAGTATTAGGCAATGCAACAGAGGACATTTGTTTTCAATCTATGAAAGATGCTGTAGAGGAAGCCATTACAGAAAATGATAATGTTAGAGACATTCGAATTGCTGTTGATGGAACATGGCAAAAGCGTGGCCACACGTCGCTGAATGGTGTTGTGACAGCCACTAGCTTTGACACTGGGAAAGTGATTGACATTTCAGCTATGTCAAAGCACTGTACTTGTCCACACAAACTAAGACAAATTCATCTAGCCAATTGTAAAGCCAATTTCAAGGGAAGTAGTGGATCGATGGAAGCTCAAGGGGCTGTGGATATTTTTAGGAATTCCGTTATTGCATACAATGTCCGATACTCTCAATATTTAGGGGACGGGGATTCGAAAGGCTATGAAGCTGTAAAGAAACTAAATCCATATGAAAATGATGTGCCTATTACTAAACTTGAATGTATAGGCCACATCCAGAAAAGAATGGGCACAAGACTGCGAAGAATAAAAGCTGACAACAAAAAGCTTGTACTATCAGATGGGAAAACACTCGGCGGTAGAAACCGACTTTCAGCCGGAGTTATTGACCAATTACAAACCCATTATGGCCTTGCCATTAGGAGGAATGATAGTGTAAAAGAAATGAGGGAGGCTATATGGGCATTATTTTACCATAAGGTATCGACTGATGAGAACCCATGACATGGTCTATGTCCAAAAGGCGAAGGAAGCTGGTGCAAGTACCAACGTGAGGTAGCATGTGGTAGGCCTAACACCTACAAACATAAGAACAGCATACCTGTAGCTGTAATGGAATTTATAAAACCTGTATTTAAAGATCTATCCGACCAAGAACTTTAAAAAAAATGTACTCATAAACAGACTCAGAATCCAAACGAGAGTGTGAACAGCGTTATTTGGGCTAGGCTACCAAAATCTGGATTTGTAGGCCTGAAAACCCTACACTTTGGAGTATATGAAGCAGTGTCCTGTTTCAACATAGGCCACATTACTAAGTGTAAAATCCTGAGAAAGTTAGGTATGGATGTTGGAAGGAATACCATTACGGCTATGAAGAATTTAGATATGGAAAGGCTACGGAACTCGCAACGTGCTTCGGCTGAAATCAAGAAAAAGGCCAGACAAGCCAAAAGGAGGTTAGAGGAGCTGGAAGAAGACCCTGATAACCCATCATATGGAGCTGGCATGTTTTAAATTAAATCCGTGAATAAAAACAGTGCATTTTGTAATAGGCGTACTTCAATCGTGATTTTCCGAAAGTTTGATTTTTTGAATTTATGGATCAGTTTTCTCAAAAACTATTTAACGTATCAAGCTGAAACTTATACCACATGATCTCTGTGTGTATATACACTCTTTTATGGGAGGGTTTTGTCACAGCATAATTAAAAAAATTTTTAATAATATTTTAACTTTGAAAAATTTGCCTAAAAATTAAAGTTTTTGAAAAACATATTTTTTTCTAGTAAACATTTTTATTTTTTAAATTCCCTGTGTTAAAGTTTACAGTTAAAGGCCTACAATAACTTTTAAAAATTTCATTAATTTATCTACAATGGTTCTTGAGGAAATTGGTCCACAAAATAGCCATTTTAACATGTAAAAGATAGGACCTACCGGGTCCCCTTAGACCATAACAAAAATCACATGGAGACAAAAAAGGTTTGTAAGTATAATGCTAAATGGATTGAGTTAGTGTATTGTGCAAGAAATCGTTAAAAAACACGATTTAAAGTAGATTCTTGAAAACACAAATCATGATTATACAGTACTTTGTTTCTCATTCATCCACAAATTCAGATTTCCTCCACTGTTGAATTCAAGTAAATATTCTCCAAAAATCATAAAATTTTATAATCGAGTATTTTATAGATGTCCTGTCCTCAATTTGCGTTTTTTGAAATATTATTTATTTAAACTAAGTACACAATTTTCTCATGTTCCTTCGACTAAGGTCATTTTGTATTCCATGATAAATTAAATGTTCTTATTTACTTGTATTGTATTTTAAACTTATTTTTCAGCAACTATAATCCTTGTAATATCTCATCTAACATCAGGCACTTTGAGTGGTAATTTACTAACAAAACTCTCCCTATCATGGTTTCCAAAATTTAAAAATGTTTAAAAAAACCGTACTAACACTTTCTTATTAATACTTTTTATTATTGAATAGAAGTACAGTAACTTTAAACAGCTTTAAACACTATTATTTTTCCGCTTTTTAACGGTTTTAAGTAAATTATTCTGATCAAATATTTTACTTTAACACAGTAACTAAACAAATGTAAATTATGAAACATGTAATAATAAATGTAAATCTATGGAACAAATAACGTTGTTGTGAAAATGTTGCCATATTTTTTCCACCCTTTATATCCACCCTATAATATTGACCTATAGTATATAATTTATTACTACTATGTATAGTTATTATTATAAAATGTACACATATATTTACTATCCAATTTATTTACATCATCTCAAAACCTATAGTCAGAGAAGTTTCTCTACATCATGATAGAGGATCATCCCCTGTAGAATGAGTCCACAACATCCTGTAATTATCTTGATTACGCCAATGTTATTCTTCACCGGTATTATTTCAAGCATATAACGTTTAATTTATTATTTTTAGTGACATCTTCAATAGTTATTTGAAGGCTATATATTTTGTTATTTTACACTTGTCATGTTTAAATGCACAACCCAGTTCTATTTACTGTATTTGGTACTCACTGCAGGGATGGAGTACGTGATAATACTAGAGTTTTTATGACTGACCGTTCTGTTTTGTATTATGAGTTTATCTACCTGTTTCCTGCTAATTTTTCCTGTCTGTTTTATAGGTTTCCTACATGTTGTAATGCCCCATTTGAAATTAATACCCCTTTTCGGCTTAGGTGGAGGCCATATTTTTTCATACATGTTCTATTGATATACCTAATGACATTAGTATAAATTATAATTGATTGCTGCAAATTCACCCAATAGTTTTACTGGCTGGACTTTCCAATATGAAACTTATATCTATTACTTATAATACTTTCATCATTAGGGAAATATTTTTCAGTAACCTTGATGAGGTTTCTAATATCACCCAACACATCGTCAACTGAAAAACAAAGTCATTAGTTCCAACACGTTCTGCCGGTAAGTCCCGTATCGTGTGACTTGTAGGCGTAGTTAGGGTTTTTTCGCTTGTCGGCAACGTATTCTATGTCTTCTATTTTATATGTAATTAAAAATATGTTTATGTTTTATTTTCCTCTTACAAAAATATGCAGTTTTTGAGCTTTGAGATTTCCCTCCATTTGTGGGCGTTAAATAAAATGTGTTTTCAACTCGTAAAATGTTCACAATCTTCAATTTCTTAATTAACGTTTCAAACTTATAAACAAATTTTCTTTGTATCCATTTTTTCTAGAAGATACTCATTGTAATCTTTAAGAGAGTCGTAGTATATGTTTAAAAAAATATACACTTTAGGTAGTACAGCCACCATTTTATAATTGCTACCGAATAGTACGATATGGGCATGCATACTGATTGCCATGCATACTGATTGCCATGCTGATAAATTTCTGTCATGCTTTAGATTACTTAACCTTTGTTCAATGGTACTTAAATTTCTTCGAGTCAGTGAACAAGGTTGTGTAGAATTGAAAATTGACATCAAACATCCAAACATATTTTATATATTTAAAAGTTACGTTTGGAACAAACAAACATGGCAAGAAAAAAATTATTATCTATCCAAACAACTTCTCTAGGAGTAGGAAAGCAACAATATGCACAAGAAAACTTAAGATTATCATTGTTGATTAAAACTATATACTTACTCACAAAAATGTTCCATTAGGAAGTTTCATGAAAACACTTCTTAATGAATAGTATATTTTTTATACTCGTACAGTGTATTCCAACAGCTACTGCTCAGTGCCTGATCACTGCAGGCTAGTTTGTGGCACTATATAAACGTGATCCAGTAAAAAAGTACAATGAATGAAGCAGTTTCATAGATATTGGTCTAATGATTGTGGCTTTAAGTTGAGTCATTACATCAAACTACTGGAGCAGAACCTCATTCATCAAAGCCACGACTCAGTGAACACTAGTCATCATCGGTACTCAAACAGTCCTTTGTCATTGTTACCTCCCATTGTTGTATGTAGCTCCCCAGCTAACCTAACAATACTGCAGTGAACACACTGAACATTGACGACATATCTTTGGTTCTAATTCATTAATGTAGAAGTATTTTACTTATTTGAGTCTTACATTTACAATATAAAGTGTTTTTAGAAATCCTAATGAGTTACTGTTGTTTTCTTCATCAGATGACATGTTTACTTAAGGTGTGATTTGATGAGCAACCAGTAGAAAGAATATAAGGAAATCAATACATATCAATGACTTAGTTATGATTCTTTAACATTAATCTTAGAACTTAGGCTTAAGCGGCCGGTGTCATAACTAGAATCTACAGTTTCCGGTGACAACCGCGTCAAGGTACTATCTACAATATTTAAAAGATGACCAATATTTTTTCAATATTTATCTACAATATTTTTTCGGCCAATGACCGTAGGTCACGTGGGTCGTGCCTCCGCCCCCCTCTCCAGCATACCTGCCAACCAGTCCCCACCCCACCACCTGTTATAAAGCTGGAAGGTCACTTGCCCATTTCAGTCTCAGAGAAACCACTGAGGATGCCACATCACAGTATGGGCGAAACGTCTGGTCATCTTGTAAAAATATTGTAGATAGTACCTTGACGCGGTTGTCACCGGAAACTCTAGATTCTAGTTATCCTTTAATATTATAAATCTCCCTTGTATAAACACATTGAAATCATTTCTTTATAAGGTAGAACACGTACTTTACTCTTGTAATAATTATCTGGAGTGTCCTACTTAACTCTACTTAACGTACTACTACTTAACTCTTGTAGTAATTAATGGTGGATGGTATTCAAGGTTCGGATTCTGTGTAGGGAAGAGAACTGAGCGTCAGGCCCGTCAGTTAGCTGAAAATCAGACCAACACTATCAGCTTTCAAGTAAAACTGTAGATTCCTTAGGTTTTCTGGCTATTGGACTTTAATAAATAGCTCTTTCTGAGGAACAGTCGAAAAAAATATATATTTAGGATATTTTATTGTTCTAAGTTTTATAATATTATTCTATTTATTTCCATTTAACTCGCAATGCTATTTGAATGGCCAATGTTATGATGAAATTTCTTAAATATTATGTTCATTCAACGTCAGGACAAAAGGTGTTTCACCCTCCCAATATAATATAACTATTGGGAGTTATAAACACATTATATTTTACTTAGAATATTTTTTATTAATAGTTGTAGTAAATATGTAAATTTAAAATGTTGAAACAATAGTATTTATGAGCTTTAATCTTCCTAATGTTTAAAATATTAGGTGATTTCTAAAACCAACTGTATTATTGACAATAGAATAACTTTATAAATGTAAATAGTGCAATGGAATGAATGAGTAAAGTAGTTGTTATTTATGAATTTCAATTTTTAAAAATATTTCTTTGAAAATGAAATTTACATCTTATTAAGTGTTCTAGAAATTTTGAGAATATAGTTACTCTAATCGAATGTTTTTCTCATGACGTTTACTGGTATATATTTAGTTTGAGAGCATGGACAGAAATAACAGGAGAATACAGGTATCAATAATTACTAACATTCCAATGAAACAAATACCCTTTTAATGTTCATGCGTCTATATTGTTGCACAATCCACTTACATAATGTTTATGTTAGTTATTTAATGGCCTCTAAAACTGTCGCATGTCACCCTAGTTAATGAGAGGTCTCGGATTGTTCCCTTGCGTGGCCAATAGTAATTTCTTTCTAGTTTTAGCTGTTTTGTTGTTTCTTTGTCCATTAACTATATGTAAAAACGTTACGTTCAAAATCATAATAATATTGTATGATGTCTCAAAAAGTTATATTTCGTATTTTTGACGTACGTTTATAAACAGAAATAATGTAAGTATAAGTAAATACAGAGTGTTCCAGAACTCCGGGGTTGGTATTATATATTTTTACCATCACACAAAAAGCAATAAGACTATACAAATATAATATACTGTATTGCTTATACAAGTATAATATATAAAGATCTTCAATTTGAAGCTTCAATTTGAAATATACATTTTTCCATCGTACTGGGGATGGTCCACAGGGAGTCAGCAGAAAGTCTGAAATGTAAGCATATGCATGCCATTTTAAAGGCATTAATTAGTAAAACATCGTGCCATAAAGTATACATCAAAAGATTAATTCTAAACAAAATGGTGGCCCTCATAAGTTTAGATTCTTATATTATGTGCATGTTCAAGAATGACTTAATTTTATGGTAACAACATCAGAAGAAGCTACGAAACTTCACTCATAATAACTGTACACAAACACCTACTTTAAGAAGTATTCAGTGCCCAGCTATTCTTCTATGGGAACGATCCACGAGGGATCAGAAGAAAAATTTTAATGTAAGCATAGGCTGATATGAACATCATTTTAAAAGGCTAGTCAAGCAAAGAAGAATGCCGCAAACTGCACTTCAAAAGCTTTATCCGTTACTAAACGGTGGTGGTTAAAAATCGTTAAACTGTAAAACTATTAAAGGATAACTATAAAAAAATTAAAATAAGAAAATAAAAACAGAAGGCTGCTTCTTAACACAATTTTGTTGTTTAATTTCTCTCTACTGTTCAATAGCTTTCTTTACTAATAGAAAATTCCTCAGAACCTATAACACCTCCGTCATATACTGTATATGGCCTTGAGGGAAAACGTTATTTTACAATTAGAGCTATTTATTTTTTTCTCTAGCTGAGAGCTATTTAAAAGGACAAATTTCTTAGTATATGACAAATTTCCACATTTATGTCCTAAAATAAGTAAACATTTTGTCATCATTTTACTAAGATCAATTATTTATTTTATTAAATATATAAAGATTAATTCAAAAATCTTGCTACAAACTTTTAGGGATATTGTTCCATTGACCAAAAGGAGCCAATAAATAAGTGCAAGTAACGGTCTAACTCTTTTAGTTACTGTCTGTCTATCTACGTGTATGTGTATTTTTTAAATGAAAAAATATATTTTTCAAAATACTCCAAAAAATTCCACTAAACTTGGAAACACTTTATTAGACCTAATAATGACAAAAAGTTTGGTCGAGTTTGTCTGATAAATTTCAAAATTGTGGCCATTAAAATATTGAAATTTAAATAACTAAGAAATTATTAATTTGAAAAGTTAGAAATACTCTTTCTTAGATATACTGTATTTAAAAATATATCAATTTTTTATATTCAGTGACAAGTACTGTAACTGAATTATTGTAAAATTAGACAAACCGTACACATCCTGAGTTTCTTCAAAGTGATCCAATAGTTCAAAAATGGATCAAATTTAATTAAAATAGATGTAGTTAAATACGTTAATTAAATAAGTGAACATATTTTCAACTATTTATTATCTGTTTTTTGATCCATTGTTGATTGGTTAGCTCAATCTGGAAATCTGTAAGGAATGTAATAATTGAAATGATTTATTTATTTGTTATTCAATATAAAAATCTAATATATATTCAAGTTTGTTTCAAAATAGTCTCAATAAAGTCACTTTTGTAACTCTTTCATAAAATTTACGAATTATTCTGATTTAAATAAATAATATTTTTAATTACCCCTATTTTGAAATTAAATAAGCAAACTTGTCCAAACCTTTTTCACTAAACACTCTAATTATAATAAAGGTTTACGTAAATTGAGTTAATTTTGGTGGAGTGTTTTGAAAAATATGATTTTTTTAAATAAAAAGCACGTACAAGGAGACATTAAACGAACGTTATTTACATTTACTTTATGGCAACTTTTAGGATATAAAACAAAATCTTGAAATTAGTAGCGAGAATTTTTAAACACCTGTATACATAACTAACCTATTCAATCAGGAACAAACTTGTTAGAATGAACCAAATACTAATACCCGCTAACAAAAAGCCAAAATAACAATAATTCCAAAATAAATATTGTTGAATATGTAACAGTTCAACATATTGTAATAGCATAACATGTAAAACATAACAATAATACATATTCTTATCTGTAACAATAAACATTGGTTACAGAATAAATAAATACAACCTTTTAAAAATCTAATAAAAACTGACAACTCGAGTGGAGTCGAATGTAAATAGAATAACAAATAACAAAATATATTTAATACAGCTATTTATAATACATTTACAGGATAGCGGATGGACTCAATTAGAGTAAAATAGTGTCTGACTCATCTAAAATTTTGCTGTCTCTCTTTTTTTTAAATAGACATTATTAATTATATTATTTACCGTTAATTGCTCACTTATTTTTACGTGGTAATTATTAGTTATTTATCTTCTTTTTATATTATTGATCATACAGTTGATATAAGTATATTATGACACTTTTATTACATCAAATGCACTACAAGAACATTGACATCTCACGATAAAGTGTCATGATATATATTGAGTTTAAGACACTGAAAAGGATTAAAGTAATAGTCAAATATATTTTATATTTAACAATTATTGTTATTTTTCTCAACTATGTTTAAAGTATTCGAATAAATATACGAGTATGATAAAATACACAGTTTGATAAAATTCAGTCCAGTTTGGGATACTTTTCAATCTTTCGCAATTCAATCATCACGCATGAGAAGGGATTCCGAAATGTAATCTTGTGTTTGGGGTGTGACACCACTGATAAGTGACAGTGAGTGACGAGGGGTCTGTCACTTACTTTATTGACAAATATAGCAAACATATTACTGATTTATATTGGGAGTAAAACTAACATTGAAGAACCAGAATTAATACATTGTAACCGTTATTTAGAAGCTCTCATTAGTAATTTTAAGTAAAATAAATAAATATAAGGCATGTAATATCAAAAGTGAAGTTTGGACAAAAGCATTGCTCTCTTTTACTAAATCTGACACCAAAGATTCAACCCAAAGTATCATGTTGGTACCCAGTTGGAAATGGATTTCATCTTAAATGCAATTGAGCACAAACATAATGAACAGCAACTCATCATAGTGAGGGACTAGCCACGGCAACCGCCTCAAGATGTAAAGAGGATTGCTTTATTGAGATATATTATACAGTTTAGTGTTTAAGACTATATGATTTTTAAAAGATCAGAGTCATGATAATGACGCTTCATTTATTGAAACCTCAGTCTAGAGTACACCTAGGGCAGTTAAGTAATTGTCTCTTTGACTGGTTTATTATACTGCAGTATAAAAAGAGTTCGAATATAATATTGGTATTGAACTACTAATGGTGTGTGAGTAACTGTTAATCGATATAGTCATCACGGTATTATTTTTTTTAATGTCATAAGAATTTATAAATAAAATAAGTTAATTAATAAGTTGTTTATTCAGATTTATTTTCTTTTTCAAAATATCTGTATTGGTTTTTTTGGTAAAAGGAAATTAAATTTTTTTACCTTGTTATACTAAAAAAATAGTAAGTTTGGTTGTTCAAATCTTTTTGATATTTAGCATACTAAAAAGGTAAAACAATTATTAAGTAAATGTTTAGTTATCATGTAAAAATTTCCTTAAAAAGGAAATATTTAACTTTGTATTTCATTACAAATATTACTATAAAGTTCTACAACGGCCTCTTACTTTATATATAATGTAAATAAAATATGCAAGATTTGTTCTTATTTTATTTATTTTATTTTATTTTATTTTATTTGTTTTATTTTATTTTATTTAATTTTATTTATTTTATGTTATTTCATACAACAATACAGGCATAGCATTGAAGCAAAATGTTTTGCTTCAATGCTATGCAATAAAATATTGTAAATTCACCCAATTACATTGAAGCAAAATATTTTAACATTTTGAACCCAATAAATATTTCATTCAACCAGCCAGTCTACACACTATTAAAAAAAATTAATAAACAAGCATTACATATTTAAAGGTTATATGGCCCAAGAACTTGATAAATATTTTATAAATATACAATAAATAGTTAATAAATAAATATGCAATAAATATGTAACAAATAATAATCAATATGAACTAAATAGTTAGCAAATATACAATAAATAGGTAACAAATATGTAACAAATAATAATTAATATGAACTAAATAGTTAACAAATATACAATAAATAGTTAATAAATATGTAATAAATAGGTAACAAATATAATA
This sequence comes from Stictocephala bisonia, assembly GCA_035578905.1. Classification (NCBI taxonomy): domain Eukaryota; kingdom Metazoa; phylum Arthropoda; class Insecta; order Hemiptera; family Membracidae; genus Stictocephala; species Stictocephala bisonia. The sequence continues at coordinate 917,692 of JAQJVL010000048.1, forward strand.
AATATGTAAAATATAATAATAAATATAATAAATAGTTGACAGGTATACATTGAATAACTAATAAATAAAAATAGGTAGTAATTTATAGAACATAATTTAAATAAATTTGCATAAAATATTTAAAATAAAAAAAACAACACAACACAACATGAACAATAATATTAATTAATTAAGGATTTATATTACAGAATCGGAAAAGAAAAGTTAAAAAAAACTTAATTCTATCGTAAAAAGTGACTCGTTGCAAATAAAAATAAAAAAGTCTATTTTCATAAAATTTGTGTTTCCAGGTACATTTCACATTTTTCCTTAAACATATTAATGGAATCACAAAAAACATCCATTTTCCCTCCACCCGAAAGCATCATACTATAAGTTCTCATCATCCGGAGCAAAGGCGAGGACGCATGCGTTCGTACATGTGGCAGATCAAACAGAAGTTTGCCCTGCTGTTAAAATTAGGGACCCTAAAGCAGAGACACTCCAAACAGGCAGAACTGTCCATCCGCCCCCGCACTAAGCCCTGCAGGTACACCTGTTCCATCACCGCCCTCCTCAGGCATAGACTCTTAAACCCAAAGAGACCCATCAGCTCATTGTAAGGAACTAAGTAAGTATAAATATTAAAACACTTAAAATAAAGGTACCTTAACAATCTTTTTTGAATTCTTTCTATGGCATATTTGTAAACAGCATGAGTTGGATTCCACACAACTACTGCACTTTCCAGTCTCGACCTGACCAACGCTCTATACAGTGTAATTAACGTTTTTACATTTTTAAAATTGATTTCCTGTTGAATTATGAATCCCACCATGCGGCTGGCTGATGAAATGCAATGGGTCACGAGCGTTTGAAAAGTTAAATTACAATCTATGTAAACACCCAGGTCTTTAATCAATTCAACCATAGAAATTAACTGACCGTTTAAATAATAGTTATTAGTAAAAATATATTTTTTAGATCGACTAAATGTCATAGCATGGCATTTAGAAATATTAAAATGCATCTTATTACTAATTCCCCATTCATACACCCTGTATATATCATCCTGTAGTTTAATAGAATCAGACTGGCTTGAAATGTACTGAAATATATTAAGATCATCGGCGAATAGCAAACATTTTGCAAAGACAACATGTTGACATAAGTCATTAATCACAATCGTAAATAAACATGGCCCCAAGTTTGACCTTTGAGGTACTCCAGACTGAACAGTAAAAGTAGATGACACATGACCTTTGTAGACTACATACTGCTTTCTGTTAATTAGATATGATGTAAGAAATTAATTAATTTTTTCGACAATCCATAGTAGTGAAGTTTCTTTACTAAAATAAGATGATCCACCTTGTCAAAGGCCTTGGCCAGGTCGAGAAATACGGCATCTGTCTGGGTCGCTGAGTCCAAACCTGAGGAGACATAATGTGTAAAATACGTTAAATTGGTATTAACAGATCGACCAGGTACAAACCCATGCTGATTGAAAGAAAGATATTTCTTGAAGTGATAAAAAATGTTTTTGTGAATAATTATTTCGAAAACTTTCGCTGGGACAGATAAAATAGCCACAGGTCTATGGTTAATGATTTGACTTTCTTTTCCACTCTTAAATATAGGTGTAATTTTAGTTAATTTCCACTTTTCTGGAAAAATACCTGTTTTTAAACTTAAATTAAATAGCAAAGTTAGTGGTTTAGTTAGAATATCAATGCATCCTTTAAACAAATACTGTGGTAAATAATCTGGACCTGTGGTTGGTTTTGACTTGAGTTTCCTGATGGCAAGATGGACATCCAGCTCAGTAACCCGGTCCAAGGACAGATGTGACACCCCCGCCACGGAGGGCTCCTCCATAGCTAGCTCTGCCTTAGGTTCTACCGTATAACTATTGTAAACACTACCAAAATACTGTTCAAAGGCATTAGAAATATCTTTACCATTGCTTATTTGACTTCCACTATACTCCATTACAAACATATTATTTTTTGCAGTATTTTTGCTTTTCAAAAATTGCCAAGATTGCTTACTGTCACAATGAATTTGGTTTTCAATATTGTGGACATATTTACTGTATGCAATCTTAACATCTTTTTTTATAAGAGATCTTAAATGTTTAAAATTTTCAAAATCCTCCTGCTTACCAAATATTTTAAAACTTTTATGGAATGTTTCTTTTAATTTAATGTTGAAAATTATTGTCTTTGTAAACCAAGATGGATTTTTGGGTTGTTTGCGTTTCTTTTTGGGACAAGTTTCATTAAGAACTTTATATACTTTTTCATAAAACAAATCTACAGCTTTATTAATATTTGAAATTTTACTGAGTTGATCCCAGTCCACTTCTGCTAAACTACGATAAAGTTTAAGGAAGTCAGCCTTATAGAAACAGTCTAATCTCGACCGACAAGACAATGGAGCGCTATCAGCTCATCAGTGACTGTTATTAGGTGATAACAGTCCCCACCTCTATCGCCGGATGATAAGAGTCCTCACTTACCAGAGGGTCATTACATCGTACTACTGCAGTTTCTTCAATAGTTGTAATAACCAAATCTAAAGTTTTGTTCTGAAAGTTACAAACACTGTTTTTTAAACTTAAATTCTGTTCATTCAAAAATACAAACAACTCTTTACACGATGTATCTCCACGTGTTAAATCATAGTTAACTCCATAAATATGCAAATTAAAATCCCCAAAATCATTACACTACAGTTATTAGTTAAATTTAATTTGTACAAACTTTCGTAAAACATTTGATACGTTCTTATGTTCGATCTTGGGCGTATGTAAACGGCACATATATACAGAGACCCCCCCCCCCTTTAATGTTAGGTATTTTCACCCAGACACTTTCAATATCATGAGCAACATGAATATCAATATCAATAGCTTGTTAACACGAATGCACATGATGTCATTAGCCACTGCTACCAGGACTCCACCTCCAGTGTTCTTGTTTGTATAGTAACAATAGTTCTCTTATATAATAGTTCTCTTAATAAAAAAAAAAAAATAAACAAATAAAAAAAATTCTAATTGGCAATATTTGGTATAATAACGAAAAAGTGTTTACAGTACCACAATCCGTTAAATAGCATACAATCCCCAAAAATATGCATTATGAAAAAATCAAATAATCATCTGAGGCAAGGCTATAACGACTGTATTGCATGGCCTGAGCGAGACACTCACCAACGTGAAAATTGTTCTAATGCGACCCAAATGAGACTGGCTGGTGTTTAAAACCAAGCGCACCTTACATGAAACATCATTTGGCTTTGGTTCCATTGAATCCACTATAAAGGTCAGAGTAACTAAGAGCCTTTAGAGAAAATTAGCTAAAAAGACATTTGAAATATGTTAAACACTGTTATGTAATCTACGTGACCATTATATTAGACTTAACTAACTTTTGACAGGAACAACAAATTTAGCATAACTATCTAACCAATATGTATATTAAAATAAAACGATTAAAATACGTTAAAACGAAGAAGTGCAAATGTTTTTTAGAGAAGAGATGTATGGGTAGTTGGATGGGTCAGTATCACGCTACCTTTATAGGTAGGTAGTGTAATATCAGTGTACTTGTATGGCTGGGTAGTGTAATATCAGTGTACGTGTAAGATACGATATATAAAAGGTATGAACATATTTGACGGCTGATGAAATGTATCAACCATAGTACACTTCAATGATAAACGATTTGAAGCTATCATCAATCATTACTGAGATACTCAAATACTGTGTACAGTCAATTGATGTGTTATATAATTAATGTTGGTAAATTTTGGTAACTTAACGTTTTGAATGACAAATGTTTGATATATTCTTTAATTTTAAGCTTTATAATCTGTATATGTAATACTATTATACTGTACACTTATTATATTTTTTTGAATAACTGAGTTTAAGAAATTTATAAATTATTTCTACCGTAATAGTAGATCTTCTAAATAACCTCATTATTTTGATAATTAGCGTCTTTGGTTTTGATCATTGGTCCAGAACATAAACTTTTTCACTAAGACAAAGCGTATTGAACTGCCAACCTCTAATTATGGGGATATTTTCTGAATACTAATAGATTTCCTTCAGTGTCATTACCACATCACTGAGTATTTATACGCCAATGAACTCTGTCTAAGTTTATTCGCGATTACAAAAATACTTGTTAGTACAATCTTCTAAATTTGAACTAAATACCCAATTATGATTATTTTTAAGTTTCAAATTTAAAGGGGTTGATTGGTTTACCTATGACATGTTTATTGGTTACTTAAAAAACACTTAGAGTATTTCTTATAAGTGGTTTAATATATAAAAAAAGAAAAAGTATAATTTGGTAGAATAGCAAAGTTCTTCTTTAAATTGAAAAAAAACTTATGCACCGTTAGCTATAAAAAAATCTATGTTGTCTTTAGGGAAGACGAATGTGCAATAGCCAGTCCACTGTCCCTAGGGACCTATCAGTTACTCCAGTAAGTGTATTTTTCTTGCATCCATCAACTGAATTGTTTTGAATACATCCTTAATTTACAAAAAAAAATAAAAATAAAAATAAAAATAAAAAAAATAAATAAATAAAAATAAAAAACACACATCTCGAATAAGGTATATTTTTAAACATTATGGATATTGATTGAAGAGTTAATACAAATTTAAATGTATGCAATTCGTTTTAATAACCTACATAAATAACTTTATGTTGTTAGAAACCTCAACAATATTTTCTTTCCCAGTGCTATAACACTTTGTATCGTTTATTTATCGTATATATATATATATATATATATATATATATATATATATATATATCTATAGACCTCCTCACAGAGTCTACGTGTGAGGTGGTGGCTTAACTCCTGGTTCAATTCCTATGACTTTGGAGTATTTATCCCTATGCCACTCCCGTGATTCGTAAGTCACGATAAGTCGTTGGTCCATTAAACATACAGAACAAAAAAGGGTTTGTTTAAGCGGTGGAGTGGCAACTCTCCCCGCTTACACGCGCACACACATCACTTAAGTACAATGACCCACCCACCCATCCATACACGCACTGTGGTATTGACCCACCCGCCCACCCATACACGTACTATGGTATATATAAAAATTCCGGCTTGATTATACATTTATCATAGCATTTTTACAGTATCATCCAACCAAGCACTAAAACTTATTTAAATATCAAGAATAAGATTGCACGTCAAAGCTGTTGTCACTTTGAACCTTTAACCTAACTTGAATAAAATTAAATATTTTATTTAAACTCAAGATGTGAAAAAAAATAAATACACATCGATTTGTAAATAATATAACGAATATTTTGATGAACCTACTATAATTTGTATACTGCTAGTTGACCTGACCAATTAGGACCTCAGCTGATCCGTGGTTATCTTATATATAGGTGGCTAGTAGCTTCAATGGTGTCGGTTGTAAGAAAAATATGAGCTTTTGTTAAAAATCATGAGTATTTTTTGCTCTACAAGTTAAAATAAGTACATGATGATCTAAAGCCACTATGTAAAACATTTGAAACAATAACGAACATACTATATTTATATTCAACTATAATGTAAAGTTAAGCATTTCATATCTGAGTCTTAAAGGAATAAATTATAACGTTCCATAGAAAACATTTTTAGTTAAATGCATTTTTAATACAGTCTGTTTACCACGCATATTACTACTTATAAAAATATTTATCCTGGGTATTTGTGAGACTCAGTTGTGTATTGGATGTTAACTGAAATATTCAGTAGTTCCAAGTTCAATAATGGATGCATTATGAACAGTAACAGTCTACTGTCATCGGCAGCCGTAACAGCCAGTAGTGTTCCTATTTCGGCCGGCCAATGTATTTGCTGTTTCTGACACTGAAGTAAAATAACGAAATATGTTTTGGTTGATATAAAAATGCATTTGTTATATATTCATTTTAAATCACAGTAATTAAAGTTCTATTAAATAATATTGCTTTGATGTTTTTTTAGTAATATTTCATATGTTAGGAAAAAATAGATTAGGAGTTAAAGGTAAAAACAAAGTTGTTTAAAGCCAGAAAGTTGTGGCTTATGAATCACATAACCATTAAATTGGATTATTTATTGGATATTATTCTTTTAATTTTGTTCAAGTTCTATAAATGAAAAAATGATTTGTTTGACATAGCGGAAATACGCAATAGAGAATGTAAACAAATATAAATTAAAACAATACTTTTTTTGTGGTAACACATCAGTGTGAGCACAAAGCTACGAAGAGGGAAAGAAATACTGGTTTTACTTCCAAAATGTCTCCCATAGTTATCATTAACAAAAATTAAATAAATAATTTAAAAAGGAATCATTTAGTCGTTTATAATGAACATTTGAAGTTGACTTTGTATTTTAAAAATCGTATACACATTAAATACGCATTAACATTTCTAGCATTAATATTATTGTTTCTTACAGCTAAATGTTTGAACTGATCATAAAAACACGTTAATTTATTTAGTTACATAGAATAACTGAATATTTATTCAGTATTCATATAATAAATATCTGAAATATATGTGCAACATGTTTTTTCTTATGTACTGTACTATATGTACTGTAATGTTTTTCCTTCCGTCTAATGAAATATTGAAGAGTCACAAAAACCTTGATACGGTTTTTAAACATTTAACAATAATTAGTTAACAATTAATAATTAATTATTAATAACAATTAATAATTAACATGTTGCATATACAAAATATATTCATAAGATCAAATGAATTTTAAATTACTTTTGTTTTGTAAAATATTCGACAGGAGTTACAACCTTGGAAATATAAGCTTTTCAGAACCAATACTATTCAAAATGCATTTAACCACATCAGAAGACAATTAAAACTGCATTTAAACTACTTTTATAAACTCTTCAATTTCCTTTAGACAGTATTTATGTACTTTATTAAAAAGAAGTATATTGCAAAAGTAAACCACTTTTAAATAAAAATAGTTATGTTATACTAACAACATATTACTTGAAGTACAACAAATACCTGATTGACAACCTACTACTATTTTACTAATGACCTAATGATAGTAACAATCACATTTTATTTTCTTCAAATGTTAATATAGTCAGGGTAATTGTTTAATATTTTGTCAACTTACTAAATTTATTTTATATTCCTTTAAAGAATAGTCAACAGTAAAAAGCATGAATTCTACTTATGTAACTTTCCTTTTGTTACTCTAAATAGTACAATAAATTTGCTCCAGCACATTCTTTTATTGGTATATTACAGCTCGCTATACGAAATTTAAAACTGTTATATTAGAGCTCTAATGACACTTTCATTTAAAAATATTGACTTTTTCTCAATTATCTTTGCTTATTTCTATTTACGGTTATTCTTATGAATGCTGAGTCCTTGTTAGAGAAGTCCTATTCTACAATATAAATGTAATGTGTATGAATTTAGTTTTTAGGAAAATATTTCTTATCTTTTAATTTTTAATACATATAATTTAATTTATGAGAAAAAGATGCAGTAGTTTTTTTCTGATTGAAGATATGAAAGACAATGGCCATATAAAATAAATGATTTAGAAAAGGAAGATTGTTGTGTGTATATTTTATTGCCAAAGAATGTCGTTTCAAGTTAAACTAGAATGATGCAAACTATTTTCTTTTTTCCTTATAAGTTTGATAGTCGACCAACCTCCCAGACTACTATTTTTGTTTGGTGCCCATGTGGTCAATTATACGCTGACATACATTAGGAAGTATAATCAATTCTATTTAATATTTTGTCAATTTACTAAATTTATTCTTTAATGCTTTAAAGAAAAAGTCAACAGTACACATTGTTAATTCTATTTACGAAACTTTAATTTTATTTAAAATAAGAAGAAAGTAAATAGTACGCAAATTACAACTCAAACACGTATATACTAATGCATGCTTAAGAATATATTTTGTATGATATTTATACATTTTTGTTATAGCTATAAGGAAAACATCCTTTAAAACTAAATTGGAAGGTAAATACACATATTTCTAATTACTGAATAATACCATTTCTGATTTGTTTAACTATCATCTCCACAAGTAATATGTAACCCGTAAATAAATAAGTGGTTTTTTAATTTATCATTTAAATTCTGGCAATCCATGACTAACGCTTTGGGAATTAATTTCCTGTAACTAATTATTATTTTATCTCGCAATGGATAGTTAATGATTATTCGAAAAATAAAATATAATTTATTCACTACAGTTAATATTTTACGTATAATACTAATTCTAAAGTAATTATAAATTGTTGGTCAGAATACAGTAAAAGTCTAGGGTCTATCTTCATTATAAAGTACGTACTGTTTAAAATTAATTATTTAATTTGAAATAAAATACTTAATAATAATCATTTTTATTGAATATAGCCTTAAATGTGGTATTAGAATGTTGTCAAAAAAATATAAATAAATAAATAAAAAACTTAAAGTTGAATCCTATTAACCCAGAATGCACTAATAAATCAATAGCTAAACTAACAAATACCTAGCCCAATAATACTAGCCTAACCTTTTAGAACCAAAACTAACATAACCTAACCAAACTTATACTAGTTATACCCAACTTGCCCAGCAATACTTACCCAAACCAACTCTTTTATGGCGCTTCCACACGTGTATTCACACAATTTAAGTGCCAATAAAGCTATATGTAAGAACCCAAATTTCTGTTTTTCTCATTTTAAGCAATTTCCTTGGCTTATCCTCTCAACAAAGGTCAATTACTAGTTGTTTAGTTATTTAGTGTGACAAAATTCTACAACAAAAATACAAGAGCCCTTGCACAAATATATAAAAAACTAAAATATAAACTAAATCACCATATAATATCCAGCGAGGATATGTGGAAAAACAAAGAACACAATTTGGACCTATTGGTAGTGTTGCACAGTTTTTCCTTTCAGGAACTGACAATTTACCTCTTTTAATTTCCATACTCTAATCATAGATTGGGCAAAAGACAAACCGAACAAATGAACTTTGTGGTAGGGGTTTTTTCTGCTAGGCTGTCTACCCGTGTCTTTGTTTAAACTGTACTACTTTTGGCTTTTAAAACGCTGTAAATGAACATGGCAAATAACATTGTCAGTAAATTTCGATTAAAATATGACTAATTGAAGGAATATAAGAAGTGTTTGACTGCAACACCTGAAGTTCTGTAACCAGGAAGCCGGTAGTAATAGATAAGTGTTCTCTGCACTCACGGATGACTAAAGACCAGATGGTACATGAACACGCCTTTCTTGGATTTGTTGGGCATGTAGTGGGTTAAGGTAAGTTCCTCGCATTATTTTAATACATCATTGCTGTAAAAGTCTAGAATATTTTACCCAATAAAATTTAAATCCTTTAAGAATATGTTTAAATTTACTTAGAACGTTAACTTTATGAGTATTATCTTAATTTTTATATTATTAGAACACAAATTTACACATATAAAAGGCAACTACCATTGACTCACTCACTCATCGCTGTAACTAGAAAAGCACTAAGCCTACGAGGCTGAAATTTTGTAGAGTCCAAGGTCTTATGTTTTAGATGTGTAATAAGAAGGGATTTGGCAAAATTCTTAGTAAATAGAAGATGGCAGCCCTTTTAGTGCAACAAATATTCTATAATTGGACTGCAGGGGCTAAATGAACGGTCTTACAGCAAAATTAACACAATTTTTTGTGCCTGATTTGAGGCAATCAACTACTTTGGCTCTATGACTTGCTGCTCTATCTCACATCCTTCATCCTTACGTAGAGCTAGATTTTCATTTTGTGTGTGCAATTAAATTGTTAAGACTGTGAAACTGTTATCTATGAGAACATACTATACTCTATGTGAAAATATACAATTTAATCTGAAAATATGTATAGCTAGGTCATAGAACATGGCTAGAAACACAATATTTCACTGGTTCAGAGTCAAGTACCGTACTTTGTGCCCCCTAAAAGTAGACATACACGTGTGTCTAGACTTTGAATGTTTTTTTATCCAAGAAAACAAAATCTTCAATTGGACAATTTTAAATTTATATATATATATATATATATATATATATAAAACACTATTTCTCATAAACTATACGTCCAGTTGACTTGAAATTTTGTATATAAGTTTATTTTAGTCCTTCAAGGCTCACTAAGAAAGTATTTTTCTCTCCAACCTCAGGACTTAGTCCCACTGGCCTCCACAAAATTCCCATTTTTATGGAGCTATATTAATTGATTGAATTATTTGCTATAGCTGTTCAATTAAATCAAATTGAATAAAATTGTGGTAGGATAAACTTTTAAAATTAAAATGTAAATTATACATACGAGCTGTATTGAATTGGACATTAACTTAAATAGTTATTTCCAAAAACAGAGAATTTGTTTAATTTTGTAGTGTTCTTGACTTTTTGGAAGCTTTATTTGTATTTTGATTGCAAGACTTCAAACTGACAGCTTGCTGCAAATTTCGATTATATAATCAAACTCAATATTATGATCGGCGAAGCGGGTGGGTACAGCTAGTATTGTAATAAAATAAACTTAAAGAAAAATTGATAATGTAATTTACTTTCAAGCAATCGTTATTAAGAGCAAAATAAGCAATCTGGTGAATGTATTTTAGTACGGTAGTTGTACCAAGCACGGGATAGATCACGTGCGTTTTGTGATTTACCCTAAAGTGCGCTTAGTCACGCTCCCCAACGTGTTAGTAACAAGTACTATAAATTTGAACTTCCCTTACCTAGAGTGTTCAACTATTGCTATAAAATAAAGGATGGCTCAAACACGGCCTATAAAATAATCTCTTCCAACAGTTTTCATGGCAAGACTGTTTTTTATCACGGAACAATCTGTCGGTCAAAGGATTGTTTGGTGTGGATAAGATTTAAATTACAGTACATTTTATTAATATTGTATCTATAAAGAATAAGATCAGGTAAATATTATTTAAAAAGAATAGGTCCTTAAATTTATAGTACTTGTTACTAGCAAGTTAACTTCCTTACCTAGAGTGTTCAACTATTGCTATAAAATAAAGGATGGCTCAAAACACGGCCTATAAAATAATGCCTTCCAACACTTTTCATGGCAAGACTGCTTTTTATCACGGAACAATCTGTTGGTCGAAGGATTGTTTGGTGTGTGGGTAAGATTTAACTTACAGTACATTTTATTGATAGTTTTATCCTTTCTATAATGCTTTAGAAGGTAACTTTTTATAATAATGAGAATAGTTTATATTAAAAATTACTGTTTGCTCAGTTTATTTGTAATCACATTCCTTTAAGTTCTAGTTTGGGTAGTGTTGACACCTCCTTCATTACAAACTGTTTGCCTAATAACATATTATCTAATGTAAATTGTAAAATGTACGGCAGAGAGAAGTTGTGAAAGTTGTGAAGCTTCATTTAGAGTTAGTAACTACGCTCTGCAGAACTCTCTTATTTATTTAACGAATTACGTAGACTCTATAATGTATCTTTCATTCTTAAATCAAACTATTTATACAGTAATACCCATATTTATTTCATTAATAATTACTTTCTTGATTGCAACATTTGAAAGCCAATTCTCTCAAGCAATATTTTCCTCCTGTTAGATTATTTATCTAATTATAAATAGCTCAAATATGTAGGTATCAATTTCAAAATGAGAATATGAGACAATTTCAAAAAGGACTGTATTTAAAAATTCGTATATAATATTTTATACTTGATGTTCGATGGAATAATACAAATAGAGGTCTTAATAAAGCTAAGTTATAAAATGTAAGTAATTATATAAATTTAACTTATATACACAAAAGTACAAACATTAAACATACACAATATACTTAGGTTACAAATGAAGACAACAAAGTGCTTCGACGCCCACTAAATGACATGAAGACAACAAAGTGCTTCGACGCCCACTAAATGACATGAAGACAACAAAGTCCTTCGACGCCCACTAAATGACGTGAGCTGGATTATTAAAAAATAGTCTTAGGCTAATCTTATTAATTTTGTCTAACATGTCCAGCCTTTATGACAGCCAAAATATATTAATTCAACCCTGTAGCCTAATATTACCGAATAAAACATGGCTGCTATATCAGTTTCGCAATGCCAAAAGTTCGCGTTTTAAACTATTTGAGTGTTCATAAATAGGAAATGGCTAATATTACGGGGAAAATTTAAAGAATAAAAATCGTCTAAAAGTTACTTTTTTATCAGAAAAGATAAAAAAATTAAGCTGTCTGTCATTTTGGAAAATGGCGAATTCAAAAAAATTCTCTTATTCCTTGTTTTTTATTAAATAGGAAAAAGTAAGTGATTTTCCCCATTTAAAACTTGTTGTATCCCTGCTGGTTTAAAAAATCCCAATGGTGGCACACTTCAGAAAATTTAGAAAATTACCCTGTTCAAGAACTTATATTATAGCTGAATTATAGTTTCTAATAATAATTATTATGGAAGGTATTCATTACGAAAGGAATCACATGTTATTATAATATACTTAAATGTCAACAAGAATAATTCGGAAACAAATATCGTTTTCTCTATATTATTTTTAGTTTCTTGAGGGGAAAGGAAGGAGAGTCCAACCCCAATTGAACACCCACCTTGGGTTTATTGTGCTCACTTGTCTCGTAGACTGGGTTACTATTACGAGCTCCCAGCTCTAACATCTTTTTCTCTAGATTAGCGACTATTTTCCCCTTAAAGATCCAACCCCAAAGAGTTTACATCCCCTAAGCTAAAAGGCATCGCAATCAGTCAAAAGGTTTTTGGCAGACTCAAGAGAAACAAAATCCGGCAACTGGTCTTCTCTGTAGATACTAATTGTTGCCGTGTTTCCTGTAGTCGCCATGTCTTTTTGTGTGAAGCGGCCACCCATTCAGGTACAAACCACGCCCGACGTTGCTTTACTACGGTGTTCGGACGAGAATGTTCAACGTAGTAAGGGCGTCTATTTTCCTATATGCAATTGAAATAACGCTTGAATTAATAAATACTAGGGGACACCCCGATGCTTGTTACACTCAATACGACTCGGCCTCGGCATGTGGCTGTTGACGAAAAATAATACTACACTAACTGTATAGTGTAAAAAAAAAAAAAATACTAAATTTATTTGCAATATCTCATTCTCACTACTTGCATTGATGCCTAATTATTAGTATAAATATCCAATGATTTTATTTTGCATATTTCAAACGTGTTCATTTAATTTGTTTTTGTTTAACAGCTGAAGATTAAACTCATATTATAAATACTAAAAATTCATCAATAGCATAATATGAAACATAGAAAATATGGTTATTTATTTGCAAAATATCAGTAATTAATTTAATAAAGTCAACCCAATGTTATCCATACGGAACAACCTTTTAGAGGAGTTTCTATCCAAAAGGAGTACTTTATCAAGATGAAAATACTTTATTTTACAAATTTCACCTCTGTAGCTACACGGGAAATTTGAGAATTATTGACGAGTGAGTGAGTAAGGGCATTGCCTTTTATGTGTAAATACTATCTCCAAAATTTTACAATAACATTTTTATCTGTCACATAAAATATGGCAGTCTGTATCTCCTTAGATATTGTAGTTATTCGATCCATAACGGGCCGTTTTACTGATATCCTGTCTGCAGAAATCTTTTACTATGGAAGTTGATGCCAAGTATCGGTTGTTAAATAACGATTGTTCTTTTTATTTGTTTTGTTTATTGCTTACGAATAATTGATGCTTGCTTAAGGAAATAGTAAATGCAAGGTTCTTATGAGAATACCACTGAGAAAACATTGCTTTGCCTAAACACATATCAAACTAGATGTAACAATAATCAAAAACAACAATGGAGGATGTTCTTTATTAATTACATGTTTGGTAGTGTCGGGGCCATTAAGAAAAGATGATGAAATTTTGGAGCTTAGGCACATTTTGATCAAACCTCACAGCAAGGTTTTTTTTCTTTTATTTGCTTACTCTACATTGTTTCAGATATACGTACAGCATTGAGCTTAATTAGGTTGTGATCAGTAAATTATCAACGTTATGTAAGTTTGAGGAATAGACCAATGACATAGTATAATTTCGAGTATAAGTTAAACAGCAGGTTGGGCGCTTGGGGGCACTCCTTGCTGTCTTCGTACTCTCGGACACGGTCTATTTATTTGTATTCATTTTTGAAATCAATAAGTCACATATTAATAATTTTCATACCAATAACCAGGGAACCTTTTTGATATGTAATTCATATAAGACACGAATGAGCAAACGTATTCCCTGGATATTTTGAGAAGTTAAACAGCTAAACTATTAAAATAAAAAAAAGGATGGTAAGAGGATGGATAATACATAAAGGCCCACATTTTATGGTTTTGAATCTTGAATATGAATCTTTAAAATTAAATTTCATATTTCAAGTATAAGTTTTTTAATTATTATTATTTATAAAACTCTAGACTCGTAAAGTGCAAATAATTGATTTCTGATCTTCATATTTAGTTGGCATTTCCTCATTCTACACGTAAAAAAGTAAACTTTTAGAATATATTCTGAAGATTTCACACCAGTCTACTTTATGGAAGTATAAGAATTATGATGTTTGTTCTAGGAATTATCTCATTACTCAATGCTAGAGAGTGATTCACTACTTCAAGCTTTGCAGTATTCATATTAGCTTTGTTCAGTGTTGCCTGAGCACGTGATACGTGGTAAATTTGATTTGCAAGAAGATTTACACAAATAAAAGGCTATAAGCCCCATTAAGGTGAAAGCTGAGGAGTTAACTTGTCTAATATGACAATCTATTCAAGAAACGCCGAACGTGGTTCACATTTCAATGCTAATTAGGTTAAATACTAACAATACCAAATATACTCATGAAAGCCTTTTCTGATAACTACAACTCTAAGCTCCTATTACAACTAACTCTACAATTAGTTCCATTAACATTTTGTATACAACTTTTGAAATGGAATTACGAATGTAAAGGGATCTCAATGTTGAAAATGTAGGAAGTATTTTCAATCAACAGTGACCTAGGAATAGAGAAATAGTAAGCTGAAAGAAACAGTATTATTCGAAAGTACTCCACAGGGCCATAATAATGGTAATAACGTGAGTCAACCTTGCTCTGGTAGTTCAGGTTATTGCTCCTAGGTTGCACAAGTAGTCATATATTATAAGGTATAGAATTAGATATTGTAGAACTAATATGGTATTGGAATCATAGACAGTATAAAGTTAGGAATTCGAAATTTACAGTTTTATGTTCGATTATAAACAAAAATCCTAGAGGCTCTTAAAAGTTTAATTACGATATATTGTTTGGTTATACAATTTTTACAATAAATACTTGTGTAAAATCATTATTGTACACTTGATGCAGCAACTTTATTCCTGCACAAATGCCACTTATCTTGTAAATAACTATTTGCCTCACGTCTCGGCTTACTTAACTATCAAATGTCCTGTATTAAGCTGCCATTTGCACAGAACTTCGTCGGGTAAATTCAATTCACCATGCTATTCCTCATGGGAAAGTTCCAATGCCCAACCACCCAAAAATGTTTGAAAAATGCCAATATGCCAATATATGATATTTTTAGGGGTAGACTTAGTTATTTCTTTTTACAGTTGAATCTCAAAATTGTACAACATTGAAAGTGAACAATGTTAGTGCATAATGTTGCTTGATCCAGATACTACAAAGTAAGTTTTGTAAGAGCATGTCAAAACTTAATAACACGACAGTAGTTTTTCATAATTTAGTTAAACTACTCTGTTTAAAAAAGATTAGTTTTTTTAACAGCCATCACTAAATGTGATAGCTGTACTGCTTGAAGCCTACTAGGATCACTTAGCGTCAAAAACTATCTACCAATAAAAAAAAACACTGTTTTTTCATGGTTTTCACTCCAGTTAGTAAACTAATTTATTGCTCCTAATTAATCTAGCAGATTTACTACACTTGAGTATATCATTTTGTTTTAATATACTCCTACAAGTATTTTATTTTGTTTTAAAAATAAAAATATTATTTACGTTATTTATAAGTCAGTATATTCTTATTTAAAAAATATCACTCGTTAAATATATTTGGGACTTTAATCTCCTAGAATTTAAAACTCTATCAAATAGTACAAAACTATTGGTAATTAGAGAGCCAAATATATTTAATGAGCGATATTTTTAAAACAAGAATATACTGACTTATAAATAACGCAAATAAGGTTTTTATTTATAAAGCAAAATAAAATACATGTACGAGTTATTAAAACAAAATGATATACTCAAGTGTAGTAAATCTGCTAGATTAATTAGGAATGAACAGAAGATTGTATGTATTTACAATTTATAGTTATTACAATTTATTTTAAATTTCAAGTTAACATTTATTGTAAATATCCAATTAATTACACCCAGAAGTCATATATTTACACAATAGCGGTTAGATAATATACGTGATGTATGTCCGTTTATTTGCGGTGGTAAGCCATTTATTTTACTATCATAAATTAAACTGTTTAGTAGGATATTTTATTTACTTGTATATGTATTTAGATATTAGAATGAAAACGGGCATGTATTGAGTATTATCTAAAAATATTAATTACACGATGTAAATCAAACAAAAGACTTTAAGTATTTAACTAAAAACGGTCACGTACAAAAATCAGCCAACCGAGTGGGTCACACTACTTGCGTGACTTCCTGACATTTGAAAAGTCGACTAATAGATGTATTATTGTTATTGATTTTATTTTAGCTATTATTATATATACTCTTATTGATTAAATATGTTTAGTATTTGGAATATTATAATTTGTACATTTTCAGTGACATCATTTTTAAAGTGTTAGCCAAAGCAGACAAACTCTTTACTAGACTTTGAAGTGAAGCCTACGTAATTACCAAGAACTAAACTGGAAATTGGAACATAAAGGCAGTTTATATTACATTTTTGTTACAATTTATACAGAACAAGTTTTTTGGACATTTACAAAATATGACACTATTTTTTAAAGGAACTGAACCATTTTACGTTGGAGAATATTATTGATTTAAAAACTTATTAAAATGTTTAAGTCTAAAAATTTTTAATCTTTGTTGCCATATTCATCTCTGTGTAATTAATCCTCAAAACAAAACCTACTAAGTTCTGAGTAATACTTATTTATACATTTTGTACGATACCTGAAGTAAATTGAGATCAATATGAGTTAAATAAACTAAACTAAAAGTGATGGCTGCACTACTCGATAGAACGTATCACTCTATAAATGTTTTACGCTATATCTATTGTTCTTTAAGAAATACGTTTTCACATATATAAAATGTTTAAAGATAATTATTATGGTAATCAAAGATAAAGGTTCCAATAATTTGTACACTAACTAAACTTAAGTACATTATATTTAATAACTTCTATTTATTAATTACTCCCAGAAGTATCTCCTATTGAGAACTCAAAACGACAATAAATGCCAACATTTTCCATCATATAAGGAGATTACCATTACAACACTGGTGTCACAGTGACTAACAATAAATGCCAACATTTTCCATCAGATAAGGAGATTACCATTACAACACTGGTGTCACAGTGACTAACAATAAATGCCAACATTTTCCAACAGATAAGGAGATTACCATTACAACACTGGTGTCACAGTGACTAACAATAAATGCCAACATTTTCCATCAGATAAGGAGATTACCATTACAACACTGGTGTCACAGTGACTAACAATAAATGCCAACATTTACCAACAAATAAGGAGATTACCATTACAACACTGGTGTCACAGTGACTAACAATAAATGCCAACATTTTCCAACAGATAAGGAGATTACCATTACAACACTGGTGTCACAGTGACTAACAATAAATGCCAACATTTTCCAACAGATAAGGAGATTACCATTACAACACTGGTGTCACAGTGACTAACAATAAATGCCAACATTTTCCAACAGATAAGGAGATTACCATTACAACACTGGTGTCACAGTGACTAACAATAAATGCCAACATTTTCCATCAGATAAGGAGATTACCATTACAACACTGGTGTCACAGTGACTAACAATAAATGTAAACATGTTCCATTAGATAAGGAGGTTACCATTACAACACTGGTGTCACAGTGACTCACAATAAATGCCAACATTTACCAACAAATAAGGAGATTACCATTACAACACTGGTGTCATAGTGACTAACAATAAATGCCAACATTTTCCATCAGATAAGGAGATTACCATTACAACACTGGTGTCACAGTGACTAACAATAAATGTAAACATGTTCCATTAGATAAGGAGGTTACCATTACAACACTGGTGTCACAGTGACTCACAATAAATGCCAACATTTACCAACAGATAAGGAGATTACCATTACAACACTGGTGTCATAGTGACTAACAATAAATGCCAACATTTTCCATCAGATAAGGAGATTACCATTACAACACTGGTGTCATAGTGACTAACAATAAATGCCAACATTTACCAACAAATAAGTAGATTACCATTACAACACTGGTGTCACAGTGACTAACAATAAATGCCAACATTTTCCATCAGATAAGGAGATTACCATAACAACAATGGTATCACAGTGATTAACAATAAATCCCAACATTTTCCATCAGATAAGAAGATTACCATTACAACACTAGTGTCACAGTGACTAACAATAAATGCCAACATTTTCCATCAGATAAGGAGATTACCATAACAACAACGGTATCACAGTGACTAACAATAAATGCCAACATTTTCCATCAGATAAGAAGATTACCATTACAACACTAGTGTCACAGTGACTAACAATAAATGCCAACATTTTCCATCAGATAAGGAGATTACCATTACAACACTGGTGTCACAGTGACTAACAATAAATAGACATTTATTGCTTCACAAAGTCCAAAAATGCGCTTCCCTGACTCTTTTACAGACTCTTTTACAGTTGCAGTGGAAGACTTTCATTTAGCCTATGCTTTTACAATACAGGTGTAACAATGACAGACTGTGGTCCGACATACAGTGGCAATTTGCTCTGTCAGAAAGTCCAACATACACCTCACTTATTCTTTAATAGACCTTACAGTTGGTTTCATGGTTTTAAGAAAACTGGTTTGACAACCTGTATATAGTTGATTCTGCTCTGTACACAGGCGTAATGATAACCATTATAATTTCATTTTGATGACGCATTTTTCGAAGGATGTACATACGAACAAATACACGGTACTTAAATAATATCAATCATGCGTAGAACTAACAATAAGGTATTAACTAGCATATACATGGAATAGAAATCTTTTTAATTAATTTTATATTAAAGGTAACAAAATTAAACATTAATATATTTATAAAAATATCCTAATAGAAAAAAGTAAACACCATTTAGAAACTCATGAGTCGTCTTATCGAAATGATCATCAGTTTTGTAACTACCAAGCAAAATATGACCTGCAAAATTAAGATAATAATTCTTATAAAGCACGTAAATACAGTACGTGTTAGTCAACCGTCTGTCCCAAAACATTTTCGCGACAACACATGTTTCTGTCAGAGCGCACGACGTACTTTTTTCAATCCTCACACGTACTTTTTCAGAGTAAAATAAAATAAAAAAAATATTAGGTGTTAGCCTAAACTGGGGTAGAACAATAATAATTGTAAATGAATTAAGAACATTTTCCCTCAGGCCATTACAGGCTAAGAGAACAGTTCAGGTACTGACAGCCTATACGAAATATTGTTAAAGTGTTTGTTTGTATAGTAAAATATATCTAATATTTTAAAATACCTGACATCATATAATATTTACTTTAATCCTGAAATAGAAGTATAATTTTGTAGTAAATATTACATACAGTTTTATCATTTGTTCCCATTTTAATTTGTGTAGTGTTAGTAAATTTGGTTGTGAAGAGGTCAGAGTTTGGTGCATTAATCATTAACGTGGCTTCCTCCACAATGTAGAGTGTCAACATTTACATTTCCGGTGTGTTGGGCAAAACGGAAATTATTTCAGCATGTAACTGGGTAAATACGCAAAACTGCCAACATCGTAATAAAGGCCATGGCTGTCGTGGATATCGTGGATTTTGCTCATATTTGAATACTGGTTGGGATTTAAAATGTTGTTTATTACCTCTGGCTTTTAACTAGAGGATAAAATTAAAATGAATTAAACTCTAACTAAAGTACTAAATTACAATTTTAATGAAAGTGTATACAACATGTGTCGAAAATGTTCTTAAATCTTATTACATTGGTTTTAACAATCATTTGAACGGCTAAGACACCGTAAGAAAAAGTAGACATACCACTCTACTAATTCCGAAATACTTTTTTATATAAGTTTTAAATATGAAATACGGTACAGTATTTTTTGCCTTATACAAAATTAAAAACAAGTTTTACTGTACAATTGTTATTTTTAGGTAATACTAGCACAGTATTCATCCTTCATACGGGGTTTACGTTGATTTGTATTGTGCTTATTACATTTAGTAATACAAAACATGTATCTACTGGCATTTGTATATCACGCACAACTCTTATGAAGTCACATGGGCGAAGTCGTAAAAAAACACTGTTCTAAATCCCTTAGTTTACAATTACAGCTGATAAGTGGTAAATAACTTGGCTACTATTTACCTGAATGTATAAATACGTTGGTAGATTTAGTTACCAGTATGTTATTTACTAATCAAACCAGGTGATTAAGTCCATATCTACTGCGCAGCCTCGTCGTGACACCTACCGTCTTTTCTAGTTACCGTGGTTGTGGTTAGGTTTGGTCCGGTACTTACTTCAGAACTATGTAGAGTTGTTTGTTTCTTCCAACAGCTGATCAATAAAACTATTATAAAGAATTCATTGTCATAGAGTATCACCATAGGGGTTGCTTTAATATTTCATCACAAACTGTTTGCCTAATAACATCTTATCTAATGTAAATTGTAATATGTACGGCAGAGAGAAGTTGTGAAAAAGAGGAAAGCTTCATTTAGAGTTAGTAATTATAACAAATAAGAAGGTTAACGTACCTTTTGTAGCTGAAGACGACAAAAGATACGTTAACCTTATTATTTGTTATATATCAGCTCAGGAGGCTTTAGCAATGAATTAGTAATTATGCCCTGCAGATCTCTCTTATTTCTTTAACGAATTACGTAGACTCTATAATGTATCTTTCATTCTTAAATCAAACTATTTATTCAGTAATACCCATATTTATTTCATTAATAATTACTTTCTTGATTGCAACATTTGAAAGCAAATTCTCTCAAGCAATATTTTCCTCCTGTTAGATTATTTATCTAATTATAAATAGCTGAAATATTTAGGTATCAATTTCAAAATGAGAATATGAGACAATTTCAAAAAGGATTGTATTTAAAAATTCGTATATAATATTTAATACTTGATGTTCGATGGAATAATACAAAATAGAGGTCTTAATAAAGCTAAGTTATAAAATGTAAGTAATTATATAAATAAAACTTATATATACAAAAGTACAAACATTAAACATATACAATGTACTTAGGTTACAAATGAAGACAACAAAGTGCTTCGACGCCCACTAAATGACGTGAAGACAACAAAGTGCTTCGACGCCCACTAAATGACGTGAAGACAACAAAGTGCTTCGACGCCCACTAAATGACGTGAAGACAACAAAGTGCTTCGACGCCCACTAAATGACGTGAAGACGACAAAGTGCTTCGACACCCACTAAATGACGTGAAGACGACAAAGTGCTTCGACGCCCACTAAATGACGTGAAGACGACAAAGTGCTTCGACGCCCACTAAATGACGTGAAGACGACAAAGTGCTTCGACGCCCACTAAATGACGTGAAGACAACAAAGTGCTTCGACGACCACTAAATGACGTGAAGACGACAAAGTGCTTCGACGCCCACTAAATGACGTGAAGACGACAAAGTGCTTCGACGCCCACTAAATGACGTGAAGACGACAAAGTGCTTCGACGCCCACTAAATGACGTGAAGACGACCAAGTGCTTCGACGCCCACTAAATGACGTGAAGACAACAAAGTGCTTCGACGCCCACTAAATGACGTGAAGACAACAAAGTGCTTCGACACCCACTAAATGACGTGAAGACAACAAAGTGCTTCGACGCCCACTAAATAACGTGAAGACAACAAAGTGCTTCGACGCCCACTAAATGACGTGAAGACAACAAAGTGCTTCGACGCCCACTAAATGACGTGAAGACAACAAAGTGCTTCGACGCCCACTAAATGACGTGAAGACAACCTTACTACGTTGAACGCCCACCTTGGGTTTATTGTGCTCACTTGTCTCGTAGACTGGGTTACTATTACGAGCTCCCAGCTCTAACATCTTTTTCTCCAGATTAGCGACTATTTTCCCCCTAAAGATTCAACCCCAAAGAGTTTACATCCCCTAAGCTAAAAGGCATCGCAATAAGTCAAAAGGTTTTTGCAGACTCAAGAGAAACAAAATCCGGCAACTGGTCTTCTCTGTTGATACTAATTAATTGTTGCCGTGTTTCCTGTAGTCGCCATGTCTTTTTGTGTGAAGCGGCCACCCATACAGTTATTTTTAGGTACAATTGTTATTTTTAGGTAATACTAGCACAGTATTCATCCTTCATACGGGGTTTACGTTGATTTGTATTGTGCTTATTACATTTAGTAATACAAAACATGTATCTACTGGCATTTGTATATCACGCACAACTCTTATGAAGTCACATGGGCGAAGTCGTAAAAAAACACTGTTCTAAATCCCTTAGTTTACAATTACAGCTGATAAGTGGTAAATAACTTGGCTACTATTTACCTGAATGTATAAATACGTTGGTAGATTTAGTTACCAGTATGTTATTGACTAATCAAACCAGGTGATTAAGTCCATATCTACTGCGCAGCCTCGTCGTGACACCTACCGTCTTTTCTAGTTACCGTGGTTGTGGTTAGGTTTGGTCCGGTACTTACTTCAGAACTATGTAGAGTTGTTTATTTCTTCCAACAGCTGATCAATAAAACTATTATAAAGAATTCATTGTCATAGAGTATCACCATAGGGGTTGCTTTAATATTTCTTAGAACCTCTCATTGGTAAATACCACTGTACGTGTATGGGTGGGTGGGTGGGTAAATACCACTGTACGGGTATGGGTGGGTGGGTGGGTGGGTAAATACCACTGTACATGTATGGGTGGCCGGGTGAGTAAATACCACTGTACGTGTATGGGTGGGTGGGTGGGTCAAAACCACTGTACGTGTATAGTTTCTCATTGGGATAAAATAAGATAATTGCAATTAAAACGAAGATAGGCCTATATGTTAACCAGAGATCCTAAGAATGTGCACGAAACATTTCAGATGAATGGGTTTAGTAGTTTTTGCGTGATTGATAAACTCTCACACAGACACTATTAGATTTTTGAATAAGAGTAAGATGGGAGAACTTATTCCTGTTGTATAATAAACGATAGTTTGCTGTGACTTCATATTCCAGTGGTCTCATAGAATATAGGAATTAAATATTTATTTATAAAGTAATGGTGAAATTATACATATCTGGACATTTATAAAAAAATTGAATAGATGTGCATACATACCTAATGTCACCATTACTTCTAATTTACGTTTTGAGGATAAGATTTGTTATAATTTTAGTTCTATGTTACTCTATTAGTTTTTTAATATAACATCAGATTTAATATATCATTATATCATTTTTTTAATATAACATTAGATTTTTTAATAACATCATGTGAGTAATACAGTCACGCTTAATCAACACAAAGTTCGTCAAATCAATTTATAAAAATACCGTAGTGTAGTTATTATGAGAAGTCCATTTGCAAAGTATACAGTTATTGAAAGTTGCCACCCTATTACATCCTCTACGAACCCTTATTGGAAGGGCAATGTTCCCTCCGCTTACTTTGCCGATTACGTGACTATCATGCAAATAGTGGTTCCTTTACTTTCGCTGCAAGGTTATATGTAGTACAAGGTAGTGCTTAGCTACATAAAATATGATTACCAAGTAGGATAACTTGGAAAAATTAGTCAATTCATATTTGGTAACCATGTTTTTTACAATAATTAGAGTTAGTTTTTTAATTAGAATAATACGTGCTGGCACATATATAGTACAAGTAAACGTTACACAACACAAATATATTGTAATATATTTGTGTTATGTTATACTGAATAACATAACAATCTTAAGATTAAATATTGTTGAAATATCATTTATATTTAGCCTTTTCCTCAAAGACTTTATGAATTTTAGAGTTTATAATTATCTTATATTTCAATTTTACATACATTCGAATTAAAGATTAAAATTTATTAAACTTAAAAAACCATCAAAATTTCCCTACACAATTTCCAAATATATTCCTTTTTGGTAACTATTTAATTCTAAAAATTTAATCGGAGACAACATTGTGTGAACGGAGTTAATATATAAACCACATGCTCACACAGACACAGTAACAACAGTTACCTCTAACATTACCTCCAATATCATGTGACCAAACTCATGTTATCCTATTTTCTAACATTTTGTTTTGATTGAGAAATGCTTGAGTCTGAGTTTATATCACAACAAATTATAGTAAATGTTGTTTTCTTAAACTTAACATGTGTTAATAATTGTGTACAAATATAAATCCAAGTATATACAATTTTTATTATGCGTAAGTCAAATACTGAAAAGTGGTTCATATTCCACAAGTAAATAAAAACTTAGAGAATTTTAGCGGTTTATAGTTTTATCACCTTAAAAAAAAACCAGATAAATAAAATAAAATTAAAAAAGTAGATCTTTCTTATATTAATGAAATAACTAATAATTGTTTCATTAAGATCTTTTCCTGTCAAGTTGTATCGAAGTGTATTTTGCATTGTACATGTCTTTTATTGTAACAGTTTTAGTGTTTGCTTCTACCTCGAAACCCTCTGGTTGGCCCGTTTGTTTGGAAGCAATTTGCGTAAGGGAATGTCGACGTAAATACTTTCAGTGATGAGAATTTCACCCTGTTTTACCTCCCCTGTTTGTTAAGTACATTATTCGCCACTTGCATTCACTCCGTCCTTCGAAGTTTGGCAATTTCCTTCTTGGAGTTAATTTTGGAAGTGTCTGAAGTTAACACACAGTGTGTATACGTTTTGTTTTGAGTGGGATTTGTGTGTGTCTGATTGTCTTTTGGATACCTAGGAATGTCTCCTGAAAGCAACGTAGGTTCGAATTTCGTGTATTTTTAGACTGTCATTAGTTAGTGTGACTCTCTCCCAAAACATAGCTGTTTACACCAAAACCTAGTAAATTATTGTTATTTTCTCTTGAAAGCGCCACTCTTCTAGTGGCCAAGTCAGTATTTATTTCAAGTCAGAAATTTGTATTAATATAAAAATAAACTTACAAAGTAAAATTACGATTTATAATTTTTTAGTTCACACATTTTAGAGCCAAACATCATAATTATTACAATCAATCAGAATAACTTTTTTAAAGAATTAGCTGATAGTTAGAAATTATAAAACAAATATTAAATTAAAGTATTAATTATATTTCATTACTGTAAAAGTTATTTTTTTGTTTCCTTTATTAACTTTAAATTAAAACATTTAAAATAAAAAAACTCGTATTATTAATCTTTTTTATTCATGAAATAATGGAAGACATTTTTTAAAAAGTAATATTTTTTTAAATCCTGCTATAAGAAACTAAAATTTAAATTACAATCATATTAATTAAATGTTTTTGGAAAAATGCGTTGCATAAATTTGGTAACGGAGTGTGGTTTCGATCCATGGCATTCTGGGTTAAGGGCCCATCATGCTTTCACCGTGAACGTTCTTCCAGCACGTAAAAGTGTTTCAAAGAAAAAATGTATGAAGCCTTTTTAATAATAATACCTTAAACAATTAAAAATTAGCAAAATAATATCATTTATTCTTGTTTTTCGGAGATTAAGTTCCATAAGATAAGTAAATAAAATCGTTATGCGAGTATAAGAATAATGATAATTCATGAACTGTAATTTTAAATATAGAGCAAACAATTTGATAATATTGTTTTACCTACCCACATGTATATGCAAATTTATCAATACGGTCTCTCTACTTTAAAAATGTCAGGTCACATAAAAAGAGATTTTATATCTATATATTCCATGGAACTTTAAAAATGAAATAAAGTACGGTTACAAAATGTCAAATAAAATGGGAACAAAACTTTAGTACCTCATTAAGTGTCTTTAACCTGAGTCAATATCAAGTTTACTCCAACTTTACCAATATAAAAACTGCAGAGTTCAGATCCAACGGTTGGCTAATTTTGTGGTTATGTTTATACTACGTCTGATTTAAAGTAAATTTTATATTTTCTCTAACATATTTGCTGTATATTTATATTATGATTGTTACCAAAGAAATCTAACACTAGAAACTTAATATTGCGGGTTGGTTTAATCATTTACTGTTATCTACTGTACTTACATTGGTGACCTGGATCAAATAGTTTTTCATTGTCGCTGTGCCAAATACTATTTTCTGTTGTGACAGAACAATACATAGACAACTTCTTAACTGATTACTCAATGGAAGAATATCAACGTTAGGATGAACAATACGATAAGTTAAGTTAGGTTGACACTTATTATGATATGCCATCTTAGGATTTAAAGGATTCAAACAGTTGTTACTAATCATAAAGACTACGAAGGTCAAAGAAGTGTACTCCTAAGAAGTAATCTGAATCGAAGAAGTCAAATCTTAAAAATGAAGAAAATGAAGGAATCCGTAATTATAAAAGTATATGTAACGTGATGATTCTATGAAAGTAAATAGCTCTTGTAGTAGTAATTGTAAATGATCTGAACTAACTACTAAGTATAAAAAAAGAAATCTGATTTGGAAAGATCCATTTAATGACTCCTGGTCACGATAATGTTAGTTGTTATTTAAAATGACTTCACCTAACAACAGTTGGCCATTTTTGTATTGAGACATGATTGATATCTCAATACATGTCGTATAGTTATTGGAAAAGTGTGTATAAATTGTTGGACTGTCATTATTGTAATCTATAAGTATAATCAGAAATACGATCAAAGCTGTTCATCAGTGTCTTGATATTTTCTGCAATATCCAGGTTACTAATTGATTTTTTAATATTTGTATTTTGTTATTGGGAGAATTAACATTCTTTATTAAAATCACTATGGAATTTCTTAAAACGTTAACTCATCAAGTGTTAAATATGATTTTAGTTGTATTATAGGAGTATAAGAATGAACTGTTTCAACAAAACTATAGCAAAAATTTAACATACTAAACAACGGGTAATTTTAAACGAAATATTAACTCTTCGTATAATATATTTACTACATTTTTGCAATGCTATACAATAAACTTCATCCTAATGAGACTTTAAACCACATTAACAGTAATTATAAATTATTTCAGTTTATTGTTTTTGTATGAATTGCCAATTCACAGAAAAACCAATAAACAACGCCACAGGAAAACTATCCAAATACATTTTATGTGTCTGTGGGTACCCATGGTATTTTCATATTTTAATGGATACATTTTAAGGATGCACATTTTACCAAAACAGTCAGAAACTAAATAAAAACGTTTTAAATAAATTATAAATTATTTCAAAATTGTTTAAAGAGTTGTGCTCATAAACATAAACAAGTAAATCAAAATTATTTGCAGTAACTGTATACATCTATAGTGATAATATCTATAGTATTTTTATAACAATTAAAATTATAAATATAGTATTGATGGAGTAACTTTGAATAATAAGTTTATTTAAATAACAAACCATTACCTATAGTTTTTATAGTTGTACACTATTTTCTACTGTTAGTAATATAATATAGTAAATTTTATAACTAAGTAAACAAATTCAAGTAACACGAAAACTAAATTACCTCAAAACATTTTAGATGGTAAGTGAAGCAAAGTCCTTAATGTTACTTGGTTTAGGGAATATATATACCAAAGTCGAAGAATGGTGCCTCCGCCAAATATAATGTTAATGAGGCTCTCTTGGTAGTATGACCTTAGTTAAATGATTTTAGTTATAAAGTAAATTGTTTCAGTAAATGTTAGGCTATATTTGATTATACAAAAATAAGCTCTTTATTACTATTTTAGTAAAATGTGTTAAATAATTCCTACATGTGTGAATAGTGCACATGGAATAGTAAGGTACAACCATACAATGCTGTACAAAGATTGCCCTTATGATCATTGTATGCCATCATCGTAGTATTAAATTAGAATATTTTAAATATCATGCTAAGGTCACAGGTTTTTAAAGAAAATAAGTATATCAGCTCAAAATACACTAGCTGCCCACTTAATAGCTATTTTATTGTATATGAAAATATAAAATATATCTGAATATAAGACTGCAGCCCTTTAACAATAATTAAGTATGCAGGCAACATACATGGATACGGAATTACCACGTAAAGTGAATATCTCTTTATAGTCCATGACGTTAGTTGTCTTCTATAAGTCAGAAAACTAGGCACAAATCATATTTATGTTAAATAATTTTACTAAATATGCTTTATAAGAGTCATAAAATGATAATTTACAGTAATAACTTAGATGTTACAAAACTATTGGAACCGTTTACCAAGGTCAAGTCAGAGAAGGCAAATACTTGATGAATATAGTTTTAATTAAAACTAATATACTTAGTAATTGAATATTTTGTTATTTAAGGAGTAATGTGTTATTTCCCCTGTAATTTAGAGGAATTTAAGTAAAAATAATTTTGAAAAATAAATTATTTGGTAAATAACTTTAAGAAGGGCATGACTTACGAAACATAATGCAATTTTAAGTGAAATCAAAAAAATAATAATATAAAATGGCTATAGATAAGATAAACTTTAACTTTGTTTAGCTTCAACAACAACTAAACTTATTAATTAGGAAGTTATTAGTGCGTTACACCCCACAGATTAGTTTGCCCTTCGGTGGGGTAGACATCCCCTAGCATACGGTACGAGAAAGTCATCTGGAGCGGAAGTATTGTATCATTAGTAGGGGTTATAGTCCCTAATTGATAACCCTTCTCCGACTCTACTCTGTGTCAAGGAAACGATGAAAGCAACCGTGTTTGTACTGTTTTTGCGTTGCTTATCGAAAGTAAAAAAATCTTGTTAGACTAATATAATTGTTATTATTTGTACTTTTTACCTCGTTTTTGTTACATCAAGTTATAATTTTGAGTTTAAAATTATAACTACAAGTTTAATATTGTTACATCAAGTTTAAAATTGAATCATACGATCCTTTGTTAAACTTTCTTTAGACTAATAAAACGTTGATTGGCTTTTTTCATATCAGGTTGTAAATTTTATTATTTTCTTGCATTATAAATATCTTACTTTAATTGGATCATTTGAAGTATCATGAAAAATTGGTTCTGCTAATACATTACTAACCTTATTTGGTTTTAAATATACTATGAAATAGTTATTATAATAAACACTCCTGAACAAAATTATCGCACCACCCTAAAAACAAAGTTTTTTTAAACTACAAGAGAGTTTATAACTGGTTTGTTATTAGTAATAACGCACAGATAAGCAAGAATACCACAAAAAAAGTCTTGAAAACCAAATAGTCGTACTCCTTTGTATGTTTCTTTATCTAAGTATGGTACAAAGTTCTAACTGAATATTAGTATCGTTTTATAAACAGTTTCAGGACTATATTGTGATTGTTCTTTATTATTCCATAAGTTGTTTAGCCTCCCTAACAAGAACTGTAGTGCAACAAGGTATGACATACAGGCAAGTAGCAGAAATGCTAGATATACATAATAATTTGTAAAGCCTTAAGACGGTTCCAGGAAACTGGATCTGATGGAAGAAGGTTAGGACAAGGCTGGTCTAGAGTTAAAATCAAACGAACGCTATTTTGTTAGTTCTTAATCCGTTTATAGAAAGATTCACAAACATTTCTGCAGGAATTGGTTAGACATCTAAGAAATGTTAAAATTTCCAGGATATTCTCAACTGTGCTTCGCTAAAAGGGAACCTTTAGGAGGTGGTTCTGTCGTGTGTTGCGAGACATAAACTTTGAAGCCCACACAGCAATAGTGACTGTTCCTGTGCCAGCTCTAAATTCACAGGTGTATATAGTTGACATTTTGCAAGACCATGTTACATCATTTGCAACTTTTATCGGTGCAAATTTTCTGCTAATGCAAGACCATGCCCACCCACGTATGAGCAGTTAGCCGTTACTTTAGGGAAACTGGTGTGAACTAATTAGATTAGCCTATTTTATTTCTTATTTACATCTACTTGCAAGGAAATAAAAATGAAAAGTTAGTGGTTCCGGTTCAGTGGCTAAAGCTCCGGATTGCGGAGGGACAAGTGCTCCCAACTGAGATGAGGGTAGGTACTTTACTCGTGACATAACGTGCACGTGAACTGGCGAGTGAGGTTTTAGTTACAAAAAACATTTAAAATCATATTCAGTAACTTATAAGTTTGCTATGAATAAATAATGAAACCAAGTAAATAAAAATATTATTATTTATTAAAACATTAATTTTAACGGTGTTTATAGTTATTTGTAAACAATTTAAGCACTAACAGTCGCAACGTAATGTATGGTAACATAATGAATTGTAAAATAATTTAAGACTAAGGTTGAAATTGACTTATAAAATATTATTTTTAAAGAATACAATTTCCTATCATTTAGACATAATAGAAGAAACATGGTGAGTGACAAAGTGAATTGGAGAGCAATGAAATAAAATTCTGCCTTAACAAAATGACAGCCAAATTAGTAATTAAATAAGATATGGTGTCTGAAAAATTACTTTACAATCATTATTTTAATTAACTTTGTGGAAGATTCGACTTTGGTAACGATTAAGCTTAAATTAAAAAAAACCAGATCAAACCAGCTTTAATGTCGTTGCAATATGTCATCCTTTAAATAATTCATAATATATAGTTTAAATAATTGTTTCCTGTGCTACTTACAGTAATATATAAATTTACATAAGCTAATATTGAATACGTAACGGATGTAAGTTTTTTGTTATAAAGTATTATGAGTATGTGAGCATTGTAAATAAAACACCTATAACAATAACGACTCTGCTAACATAATATTGAATACGTAACGGATGTAAGTTTTTTGTTATAAAGTATTATGAGTATGTGAGCATTGTAAATAAAACACCTATAACAATAACGACTCTGCTAACATAATA
This sequence comes from Stictocephala bisonia, assembly GCA_035578905.1. NCBI lineage: Eukaryota > Metazoa > Arthropoda > Insecta > Hemiptera > Membracidae > Stictocephala > Stictocephala bisonia. Next base: position 949,047 of record JAQJVL010000048.1, read on the forward strand.
TTGAATACGTAACGGATGTAAGTTTTTTGTTATAAAGTATTAGGAGTATGTGAGCATTGTAAATAAAACACCTATAACAATAATGACTCTGCTAATATAATATTGAATACATAACGGATGTAAGTTTTTGTTTTTTTATAAAGTATTAGGAGTATGTGAGCATTGTAAATAAAACACCTATAACAATAATGACTCTGCTAATATAATATTGAATACGTAACGGATGTAAGTTTTTGTTTTTTTATAAAGTATTAGCAACATGTTAGCATTGTAAATAAAACACCTATAACAATAATGACTCTGCTAATATAATATTGAATACGTAACGGAGGTAAGTTTTTGTTTTTTTTATAAAGTATTAGGAGTATGTGAGCATTGTAAATAAAACACCTATAACAATAATGACTCTGCTAATATAATATTGAATACGTAACGGATGTAAGTTTTTGTTTTTTTATAAAGTATTAGGAGTATGTGAGCATTGTAAATAAAACACCTATAACAATAATGACTCTGCTAATATAATATTGAATACGTAACGGAGGTAAGTTTTAGTTTTTTGTTATAAAGTATTATGAGTATGTGAGCATTGTAAATAAAACACCTATAACAATAATGACTCTGCTAATATAATATTGAATACGTAACGGATGTAAGTTTTTGTTTTTTATAAAGTATTAGGAGAATGTGAGCATTGTAAATAAAACACCTATAACAATAATGACTCTGCTAATGTAATATTGAATAAGTAACGGAGGTAAGTTTTTGTTTTTTTATAAAGTATTAGGAGAATGTGAGCATTATAAATAAAACACCTATAACAATAATGACTCTGCTAATATAATATTGAATACGTAACGGATGTAAGTTTTTGTTTTTTTATAAGTATTTAGGAGTATGTGAGCATTGTAAATAAAACACCTATAACAATAATGACTCTGCTAATATAATATTGAATACGTAACGGATGTAAGTTTTTGTTTTTTTATAAAGTATTAGGAGTATGTGAGCATTGTAAATAAAACACCTATAACAATAATGACTCTGCTAATATAATATTGAATACGTAACGGATGTAAGTTTTTGTTTTTTATAAAGTATTAGGAGTATGTGAGCATTATAAATAAAACACCTATAACAATAATGGCTCTGCTAATATAATATTGAATACGTAACGGATGTAAGTTTTTGTTTTTTTATAAAGTATTATGAATATGTGAGCATTGTAAATATAACACATATAACAATAATGACTCTGCTAATATAATATTGAATACGTAACGGATGTAACTTTTTGTTTTTTTATAAAGTATTAGGAGTATGTGAGCATTGTAAATAAAACACCTATAACAATAATGACTCTGCTAATATAATATTGAATACGTAACGGATGTAAGTTTTTGTTTTTTTTATAAACTATTAGGAATATGTGAGCATTGTAAATAAAACAACTATAACAATAATAACTCTGCTAATATAATATTGAATACGTAACGGATGTAAGTTTTTGTTTTTTGTTATAAAGTATTAGGAGTATGTGAGCATTGTAAATAAAACACCTATAACAATAATGACTCTGCTAATATACTATTGAATACGTAACGGATGTAAGTTTTTGTTTTTTTATAAAGTATTAGGAGTATGTGAGCATTGTAAATAAAACACCTATAACAATAATGACTCTGCTAATATAATATTGAATACGTAACGGATGTAAGTTTTTGTTTTTTTATAAAGTATTAGGAATATATGAGCATTGTAAATAAAACACCTATAACAATAATGACTCTGCTAATATAATACTGAATACGTAACGGATGTAAGTTTTTGTTTTTTATAAAGTATTAGGATTCTGTGAGCATTGTAAATAAAACACCTATAACAATAATGACTCTGCTAATATAATATTGAATACGTAACGGATGTAACTTTTTGTTTTTTATAAAGTATTAGGATTCTGTGAGCATTGTAAATAAAACACCTATAACAATAATGACTCTGCTAATATAATATTGAATACGTAACGGATGTAACTTTTTGTTTTTTATAAAGTATTAGGATTCTGTGAGCATTGTAAATAAAACACCTATAACAATAATGACTCTGCTAATATAATATTGAATACGTAACGGAGGTAAGTTTTAGTTTTTTATAAAGTATTAGGATTCTGTGAGCATTGTAAATAAAACACCTATAACAATAATGACTCTGCTAATATAATACTGAATACGTAACGGATGTAAGTTTTTGTTTTTTATAAAGTATTAGGATTCTGTGAGCATTGTAAATAAAACACCTATAACAATAATGACTCTGCTAATATAATATTGAATACGTAACGGAGGTAAGTTTTAGTTTTTTATAAAGTATTAGGATTCTGTGAGCATTGTAAATAAAACACCTATAACAATAATGACTCTGCTAATATAATATTGAATACGTAACGGATGTAACTTTTTGTTTTTTATAAAGTATTAGGATTCTGTGAGCATTGTAAATAAAACACCTATAACAATAATGACTCTGCTAATATAATATTGAATACGTAACGGATGTAACTTTTTGTTTTTTATAAAGTATTAGGATTCTGTGAGCATTGTAAATAAAACACCTATAACAATAATGACTCTGCTAATATAATATTGAATACGTAACGGATGTAACTTTTTGTTTTTTATAAAGTATTAGGATTCTGTGAGCATTGTAAATAAAACACCTATAACAATAATGACTCTGCTAATATAATATTGAATACGTAACGGATGTAACTTTTTGTTTTTTATAAAGTATTAGGATTCTGTGAGCATTGTAAATAAAACACCTATAACAATAATGACTCTGCTAATATAATATTGAATACGTAACGGATGTAACTTTTTGTTTTTTATAAAGTATTAGGATTCTGTGAGCATTGTAAATAAAACACCTATAACAATAATGACTCTGCTAATATAATATTGAATACGTAACGGATGTAAGTTTTTGTTTTTTATAAAGTATTAGGATTCTGTGAGCATTGTAAATAAAACACCTATAACAATAATGACTCTGCTAATATAATATTGAATACGTAACGGATGTAAGTTTTTGTTTTTTATAAAGTATTAGGAGTATGTGAGCATTGTAAATAAAACACCTATAACAATAATGACTCTGCTAATATAATACTGAATACGTAACGGATGTAAGTTTTTGTTTTTTTATAAAGTATTAGGAGTATGTGAGCATTGTAAATAAAACACCTATAACAATAATGACTCTGCTAATATAATATTGAATACGTAACGGATGTAAGTTTTTGTTTTTTTATAAAGTATTAGGAGTATGTGAGCATTGTAAATAAAACACCTATAACAATAATGACTCTGCTAATATAATACTGAATACGTAACGGATGTAAGTTTTTGTTTTTTTATAAAGTATTAGGAGTATGTGAGCATTGTAAATAAAACACCTATAACAATAATGACTCTGCTAATATAATACTGAATACGTAACGGATGTAAGTTTTTGTTTTTTATAAAGTATTAGGATTCTGTGAGCATTGTAAATAAAACACCTATAACAATAATGACTCTGCTAATATAATATTGAATACGTAACGGATGTAACTTTTTGTTTTTTATAAAGTATTAGGATTCTGTGAGCATTGTAAATAAAACACCTATAACAATAATGACTCTGCTAATATAATATTGAATACGTAACGGATGTAACTTTTTGTTTTTTATAAAGTATTAGGATTCTGTGAGCATTGTAAATAAAACACCTATAACAATAATGACTCTGCTAATATAATATTGAATACGTAACGGATGTAACTTTTTGTTTTTTATAAAGTATTAGGATTCTGTGAGCATTGTAAATAAAACACCTATAACAATAATGACTCTGCTAATATAATATTGAATACGTAACGGATGTAACTTTTTGTTTTTTATAAAGTATTAGGATTCTGTGAGCATTGTAAATAAAACACCTATAACAATAATGACTCTGCTAATATAATATTGAATACGTAACGGATGTAACTTTTTGTTTTTTATAAAGTATTAGGATTCTGTGAGCATTGTAAATAAAACACCTATAACAATAATGACTCTGCTAATATAATATTGAATACGTAACGGATGTAACTTTTTGTTTTTTATAAAGTATTAGGATTCTGTGAGCATTGTAAATAAAACACCTATAACAATAATGACTCTGCTAATATAATATTGAATACGTAACGGATGTAAGTTTTTGTTTTTTATAAAGTATTAGGATTCTGTGAGCATTGTAAATAAAACACCTATAACAATAATGACTCTGCTAATATAATATTGAATACGTAACGGAGGTAAGTTTTAGTTTTTTTATAAAGTATTAGGAATATGTGAGCATTGTAAATAAAACACCTATAACAATAATGACTCTGCTAATATAATATTGAATACGTAACGGATGTAAGTTTTTGTTTTTTATAAAGTATTAGGAGTATGTGAGCATTGTAAATAAAACACCTATAACAATAATGGCTCTGCTAATATAATATTGAATACGTAACGGATGTAAGTTTTTGTTGTTTTATAAAGTATTAGGTGTATGTGAGCATTGTAAATAAAACACCTATAACAATAATGGCTCTGCTAATATAATATTGAATACGTAACGGATGTAAGTTTTTGTTTTTTTATAAAGTATTAGGAATATGTGAGCATTGTAAATAAAACACATATAACAATAATGACTCTGCTAATATAATATTGCGTTAGGATATTTCCCAAACTAAAGAGATTATCTGCTATCAGCCTATAATGCCATTTTAATCTATAATTTTAATTACTGTGTGGTAGCTTAGGCACATGTCGTATGCAGATTGGTCAGTGGGACTGAATGCCAGGGTTGAATAAACCATAACGTGTTAGAGAGGTTAACATCCCTGAGGACTGAATATCTACAGCAAGTGGCTCACTAACTAGCTGCAGAACGGTTTACTAGCTGCAAGTACTTATTTAATTAACTCTTATTTATAAAAACATACTATACATTTTAAATATAATTATTAAATTTGATAGACTACAGATTTTGATGGTTTTTAAGATTAAGTAAAATTTTTATTATAACACTGTAATTTGTTTATTCTAAAATTTTGGGAAGTGAAATTATTTCTTGGAAAGTTATATAAATGATTTCAATTGAATATTTACTTAACAAAAAGTAGTCATACGATTTTGAACCAATTATTATTTATAGTATAATGTATATACATGTTATTTGATAAAACATTCATGTAAACAAAATCTGGTTAAAAAACAGAGTTGCAATTTGCTATCAAAACAAAAAGACCATTAACATACTAGTAGGTTTCTGAAATATTATTAAAATTCCGACTCCGACTTTCTTTCTTTCCAGTCAATAATTATGCATGTAGACCCAATATACATTGTGTTTTTGTGGTCGTAAAGGTTTTAATTCATTAATCTATTTTTTAAATCAATCTCATTGGTTTGAATTTTTTTACCTTTGTTTAATATAAAGTAGTGATTATTATTTAATATGAATTATTTTACATTAATAATTTAATGTAACTTACTGTCTAACGTAAGTTACGTAAGAAACATGATAACATTTGTGTGTATAACAACCATATCTTCAAACAAATGTCACCACTTTTTGTTCCACAATTTAAAAACGAAATTGAATAGGGATATTTATTCAAATATATCACTAATGAATGTTATTGCGTTTTATTATCAGTAAACAAACAAACCATTCATTTTTAGGGACAAACAAAAGGTTTTGGTAAAGTATCAATTTCTCGAACATCAGTTAAATGTTTACCCACTGAATAAAAAACATTTGATAGAAAGCAATCCAGTGATTTAAGACATTAAGCCTCTTTGAATTAAGGTATTCATTCTAAAAGAGCAAAGGAAGGGCCAAACAAATTTTGGGTTAAAATGTTTCATCCAAACTCCTGGTGTATGTCCAACTGTGAACAGTTGGACCTTAAGCTCTAAATGAATTTAAAGAACAACTTAACCCACTTAATGATGCCTATTATTTTGGGTTGCATTGCACCATTATAAAATTAAAATGATAGTTCATTAGATAATTTATACAAATTACTTTCAATAACCTTATTTATGTTCATATAAATGTTAAGATTGTACATAAAATTTACTATAACAACTTAAACAATGAAAGTACATATAAAAACAATAGATAATGAATGCATATATTACATTTAACAATAAAAAAAGAAAAAAAAGATAATTTAAAATCTTGTAAAAATGGACCACCCCAGTTATCTTAAGCTCTTGAACTGGGCCAAGTGCTTACTCATCTATTATACATGCCTCTTTGCATCTCTTGTTAACATAATGTTATACACACAAATGGTTTGTTCTTGATAATAGTTTTTTATATCCAGTGATATCCACGTATTATCACACAAGACAAGTTATCTCAGCTGAAACTATATTGCAAAGGGCAGAATGAATATTCTTCCAATGTGACCTTGGGAGAACAAACATATTGTTTTTATTCACAACTGATGAGTGTCTTAGGACCGTCATATTAACACAAGTATCTCCAAAAGTAACATTAATATTTATTAAACTTAATACTAAAACTCAATGGTAAGTTCAATCAGTTTATAGAATTAAAATCGGTTTAGCGGCTTCTTAACCATAACGTTATGAACGTAACGTAAGAAAGGTCAGTAAAATTTTAATTATATTTCATAATATTATGTTTCTATTTATTTCACATACAAAACTAAAACGATTGTAAATAATTAATTGCCTTACAGATTTAAAAGCATAGACAGTTAGTTAAGTTTAACAAGAATTGTCTTCCTCTCAGCATCTACAATATGTATTGGTAGATTGGTAGACAAGTAACTAATTGTACCAAATGGCATTCTTGGTCTGAGTCAAGTCCTTGGTCTGAGTGTTTGTAAGGCAGGGACTGAAGACCATTACAATGGAATTTGATTTGTAGCTGGGAATGAAGGGGAGATATTGAAGGGAACTGACATTGCCTGAAAGGCCAGGCCGTACGTTTATTTATTATTGAGGTACTTCTCTATCAATCGATCACACAGTTTGGAGATATTGTAACGACTGAGTAGACGTCGGTAGATCTATAGTCAGATTATGCTTTTTGACATAGTAACATCATTTGGTAAATGATTAAGTTCGTCAACCATCTATATTTAGAGTTTTAGTTAAATTTAATCAAATAAAACGCAACATTTCTATACATATTTTTGACGTTTAATGTATAAATGTAGACAAACTGGAAAATTGAGACCAATTTTTTTAGCATAAGATATTTTTGTTAATTATTAATAAAATAATACATTTTATTCTAAAAGCACCAATTGACCTACTGCATAGTATTTTAAAATTGTAATGTAAAAAGTAATACAAAGTTGTACAAAAGAAAAATTTACAATTATCATAGTGTTTAATGAATTATATTTTGAAATATGTTTTTAATAGGATATGTGTAACTAATTAGTAATTTTGAACAATGAAATATTCACCGTTGTTACTATTGTTAAAATAATGTACAGTATTAGGTGAGCTTTGTTGTCGCATTATCATTAATCCGGAATGTGGAGGGAAAGCAATAAATTATTTATTTATGTAGGCGTATTTCCTGCACATTATATAACGGTATGGATTATTATTACTGGTTAACTGTTTAGTGATAAGCTGCTTTGTTTGTTGTGGTCCTAATACAGTTTTGCATTAAATATGTCCTCTGTGGCATTATGATTTTTATTGAAATGACAATCATACGTTCTTCACTAATTTTAGATGTATTATTATTATTACATATTGCATATGATTATGTCTAACTAAGTATGTTAAATTTAACTTTTCCTAAGTTTTGAAAATAGTTCCTTAAGTTTCTGGCGAATTAAACCTGTTAATTGATACCATTTTTTATGTATAAAGTATAAAATATTCTAGGAAATTTAATTAAAATAAATTAGGTAAAGTTAACCACAAAATCCAAAATATTTAACTAGGGAACAGTGTTTTGTTTTATATACTACAAATACACTGTATCGACACTAATAACATAGTAAATATTTCTATGTATTGCCAAATTTCCCCGAATTCACCTTATTATTGGAGCGGCGGTAGATAAGGGTCTAAGGCACTAGCTTGCCACACTGCCGCTCCGGGTTCAATTCCCAATAAGACCACTAATAGATTTTGACCTGCCGCTCCCGTGGTTCGGAAGTCACGTAAAGCCGTTGGTCCCCAGATTAAGTGTTAGTTCACCTGGTAAAATAGGACGAACTTTAACTTTATATTATTCCCTGAAGTCAATCAATATTGTTTACCCTTATCAATAAATTTACATTTTCAAATTTGACAGCAATAGCTTTAGCTTGAAAAAGAAATAAAATAAACAAGACGTGCTTAAATTCGGGGAAATTCTGCATTAATACTGATTTCGTAACAGAACAATACACTCTTGGGCTCTGGCTACAAATTGTCAATTTTAAAATTGTGATATAAATTTTATGAAGGTCCAAAAGTCATGTTAATATTGTTGTCATTACTAACAATAAAATAGTATGTAAAGTGATCTCCTGTCACAAAGCTAAGTTCAATCCATCGAGCCATTTAAGACCTGCCTCTCCGATTCTGTTTATGCTAGCTAACCCCTTCGTAAAACAGCTCAAGGGGCACTCTGTAACTATGTGATCTGTTTTTTTGGATATACTTGCCATAATCAAGTGACTTAACTATGAGCCAATCCCCATTTATACATCCATTCTGAAGTTTGACATCCTGTGTAATGGTAGGTGTGGGGTATTCAGGATCTTACTGACATTTTTAAGTAGTGCCTCCTGAAGTCTTATCTGTGGAGGAGCTATAAGGAGCACAGCACCGGGAGCCAAGAAAGTGCCAAGAAGTTACCATGAGAGTGCCACTAATAGCTCTCATAACCTTATTAAGTTGGACATCAGTTGCTTTAGTGTGTACACTGTTTAGACATACGCGAACACTGTATTCAGCAGCTGTACGCAGGACGTGCGCGTTTGCTTTCCAAGTTCGGGTGATACAATGAAGTACATTTTCCCTGGTTTTAATTTTAGCTACTGATTTTTGAGTTTATCTCTAAACGTAAAAACACCAATGATCGATCTAACGTTAATCCCACGTACTGTGGATGATCGTCATGATGAAGTTTTATGTTATTTAGAAATATGTTTAATTTTTTATCATCCCATCTGTGTTATAAGCCGCTGTAAGATCAATAAAAGCTGCAAATGTTTTCAGCTTCTTTTCAAACCCATTCTTGATATATGATAGCAGAGATAGGATTTGGTCACTAAAACTTCGGCCAGGGCGAAAACCAGCCTGCTTGACTGTAACATTAGAACTGTGAATGAGTTATATTCTATTGTATAATAGGCTTTCTAGCAACTTATAACAAACACTAAGAAGAGGCATTGGGCGATAACTTTCCACTCGTTAAAGATCTTTTGATAGGCTTCAGAACTACTAATAATTTTGATCTCTTGAATGCTATTGAAAAATTTATTGTATTAATGACAAAATCCATAGTGTAACAGCATGCGACATAAATTCCGGAAAGATACCATCAATACCGGCTGCCTTCCCTGATAGTGTAGCGGAAATCATCCTGTCTATCTCTACCTCCGTGAACTTTCTGGGGACTTCAAGGGGTGCCATTTGACTATCTTTTAGGACTTTTAAATAAAAATATATTAGAATTAATATGAAATCTATTTGTCATATGATCTGGAATATATATTTTTGCTTAAAGCTATATATTTGAGTGGTAACCAATATGAAGTGTAATGTTGAATAAAATCAGACATGGGTACTTTGTCCACATTCTATTATATTCAAAATGCAGTGAGATTTTTAGGATCTGAAAATAACTGACATTCCTCTTGAATGTATTGCGGTTATAGAGTTTATTTAACACAATGTTTTACTGTTTTTGTTAATTTTTTTTTATATTAAGGATTAATGTAATGAAACAATCGAAGAACGCTTGGCTTTCAAGCATAAAATATCTACTAATTATTGTCATGGCATTGTCATGTATGTTGTGTGCACTAAACGACATGCAACATTGTTACCACACAAATAATTTTCCTAGCTAAAATATTTGCATAGATTTTTTTATGTTCCATTTAATTTTAAGTAAAGTAAAATAATATGAAGATTATTATTCTGAAGAAGAACTTCTGGATAGCACGATAAACTTATTTAGAAAAATAATTATGACATTTTAGGCAAAATTGTTACTGGATCAATAAAATTTAAATTATTAAGTTAAAACGATACAATATTTTATTTATAATTATTAATACTTCAAGCAGTATCTAATTAGTCAGCAGTAACTCACATGTGGTGCAATCCATCGATGGTTTAAACATCGCTCCACTCATCAAACACTTAAAAACGGATCTGGGTTGAAATTATCGTATCATTAATCAAACATATCTTGATAACTAATCGATTACATCTCCAATTGATAACTTTATTGGCTATCAAGGCTTTATTGATAGTTATTGGCTAAACTAGGCAATATCATAATGAAACTATTAAAACACACGAACTTTGGATGCTGTAAACCTAATAAAAGTTGTAACAGTTAATATGAAGCTCAATGTTTACAGTTGTCTGTAGTACTAAATGACATGTCCAGTAGCTGGCCAATGTAATCGTTGGGAACCCTTAACTAGTAGAATCATTGGACATAGAATAGTCTTTGTTTGTGATTAATTATAGAATGTAATGTATAATTGAGGTACATTTCATATATAAGTATTTATTAGATATGTGTCAAGACGGTTTTTTCATAAATACCAATTTACGCGTATGGCAGGGTGGGTGGGTCAATACCCCTGTGCATGTATGGGAGGGTGGGTGAGTCAATACCACTGTGCATGTATGGAATATGGATGCTAAGCAAAGATTAATGTAATTTAAAACTGTGTACAGGATGTAAATATATAAATAAAAAAATCCGGTTGTTTCACAATTCCAAGAGTAAAATTAAATATTTATCAACATGTCTTAAATACATTAATATATAGTAGCTATTACTACTAAACAACACGTATTCAATGACAGCTCATAGTGTTTCCGACAACATGACCTCTGTAGCATCTGTTCATACATTATTAGACATTGCTAAACTAATAAACTAGTATCCACTTTCTTATTATTCCACTCTTACTATAAAAATAAATTTAAAAAATAAAATAAAAGGGAGGTCTGATTTTTTAAAGAGGAAGTGAGGGGCAAGAAAACCCCTCTTACACATAACCTGGAGCCCAACGGCTTAAAGATGGCTTCTGAACCACTACTTGTCAAGGCTACGAGTACGGGTCTTTCTTACCCGTCTCCATGGAACGAACAGTCACGCAGTCATTTTGTGATGACTTTGGAACTCTCCGCTAGGGCCACCGGCATTAAATGTATGTTTATCACCCGTCCAATAAAGTAATTTAGTTTTGTAAAGTATCGCTGAATAAATTTTTAGCGTGTACTTGGGTTAAACATATGGTCTCTTAATTTTCACAGGATTGAAATAAGAATCAATGAAAATAAGTAAATTCTTCAAATTAACAGCAGGGTTAAAAATACCCCATGTGTTTTAAAAAGGGACTAGTACCATGAAGAAGGGGAAAAAGCTACCAATAATCACATTTCTTAAGTAGATATTTTGGGTCCAATTATAAGATAACTGTGTAATAAATGAAATACCTTTGTGTCTCGCGCTTAAGAATATCATCAAGGTCATGTAGGCTTGATAAGTGATTCGTTGTGAAATATCACCCGTATCAGGTAAGTGAGAGGTTGCTGTTTCCTTTAAATAGGCGTTAACTGATAGCAGGAACACAAGATATTTTATACATTATTTTCTACTGAAATATATTGAAGAGTGAAGCCAACGAAGTAAAATATTGAAAAGTAAGAAAAACTATTTGAAACATTTAATTATCCAGGCTAGAAAAATTAGTGCAATATAACAAATCCAAATATCAAAGATTTTTTAGTAGGAACATTGAACATATTATTTAATAATTTTACCTCCAATTTATTTTTTTAAATTATTTTGGAGTATTCAGCAGCATATTTAATAAAAATAATACTTATATACATTTATTATACATTTTAAAACTTTTAATTTAAATTGTCAAATGATACTTTATAAGGGCATTTGAAATATATGCCTACCGTATTTATTCAACTTGGTGTTTGTATGTTATATATTAAGATTAATAATAAAAGTACTGATAAATTAACGATTCAATACAATAGTTTTTTAATTTACTACATTATGACTTCTTACTATTAATTTATTTAAATTATTCAACTTACTTACATAACCCCAAGCAAGGACAGATCAGCATAGTTACTATAAAAAAGTACAAATATAAATTTACTATATATTTTAAAAATTTTTTCAATTGTCAAATGATACTTTATATTGGCATTTTATACTATATAGTATTTATGTAATTTAGTGTTTACATACTATATAATAATACGGACTAAACAATTACTGATAAATTTACGATTCAAAACGATCGTTTTTTAATTTATTACATTATAACTTCTTGCGATTAGTTTACTTATATTATTCAACTTACTTACATAACCCCAAGCAAGGAAAAGAGCTCAAAAAAAAAAAAGTTATTAAATAAGGTATGTAAAAATCTCCAAAGAAAATTCACCCTATCAATTAACGTTTACAAAAAGGAAAATGAACAGTTTGGATTGAGTTTCACGATATTAAAAGGAAATAATTGGTTCCATAATGTTCTAAAAGAAGGGTCTTACATTAGGATGAGGATTGTTAAAGCAATTTATTTAAGTGCTCATCTTATTGAAATGCCCTTAGCTACCCTTATTTATATTATTTAAATAGCAGAGTTTATTTATTTACAGAATACATTTTCCTTTTTTCCTAAAGTAAAGTAAAGTTTAGTGGTGCTTTAGGGCACACAGCTAAATTCTTACAATTTTATAGTTAATTGCTACGTACAGTTATAAATAGTTAATTATTTCCAGCAAATTTTAATGAATATAAATCCTTTTGTGACACAATACTTATCCTGTAAAAGACAACTATTATAAAAATAAAACTGTGATTCATTAATTTAATATAACATAAATAACAATAGCAAAAAACAATAAACAGGTAATTAATAACAATAAGTACCAATGATAAATAAAAAAATATAGAAACTAATAATACACAATCATTTTTAACTGCAGTTTTTAATACTCTATGTTGAGCCTTCTTACTATTAGTTGATAATTAGAGTAGTTTTAGCAAGTAGTATAGCTTAATTAATTCAATTTATATTTCATGGTATAGGTTAATTTAATTTTATTGCTTAGTTTATTTAAAATGAAATACTAAACCTGTTGTTCAATCTTGTTTATTCAGAAATATCGAGAATGTACTGTTAGTATATTAATGGGACAGGGAATCAACCAATTGTAGATCTGTTGTAAACACAACCTTAAAATTAAATATAATGTACAAACCATACGAGACAAAAATTATGTTAAAATTAGTTAATTTTTAAAGGTAATTTTACTGGAGTAAGTAACTCTTTTTTTTTTTTTTTTTTTTTTTTTTTCTAAAAGAGAGAGGCCGATCTCCTCCTTAACCTTACTCTGACCATTCTCCCCATAGACCATTGATCTGTGCGAGGAACTTATTCAGTCAGAGTAAGGGGGCGAACCTGTACAGTACAAGGTAAGTATTACTGATAAAATCTTTCAGTCTAGGCCGGATTCGAACCAGCGCTATCTCTAACCCAAGCTCAAAGTCCTGACGCCTTAGACCACTCGGCCACCAGCTCGCCCAAACTCCCTATGAAAGAGACTTAAAAATAAGACTTCTGACTCAAACAGATATCATTTTTATGTACTCAACACTTATTTATATTAGCTTAGGTTTTGTTGAGTTCTTTATTTCTCTTCAAAAGGTCTTTGTGCATCAGTGAAACAGTTGATAATTAGAGTAGTTTTAGGAAGTAGTATAGCTTAATTTATTTAATTTATATTTCCTGGTATTTAATTTTTATGCTTATTTTATTTAAAATGAAATACCAAACCCTTTAATCAAGCTTATTTATTCAGAAATATCGAGAATGTATTGTTAGTATACCTGTTGTGTATGAATGTTTAAGAGATGAAAAATGCTTTAAAAACATCACGAAATAAACCAATTACATAACTCTGGGAAGTGACTCTTCTCTCTTTTTGAGTAATTAGTTTCCACTACAAGTCTTCAAGTGATGTTACTATTTTCCTTAAGTGAATACATAGTTTACAGAAATAGTGAAATACGTTTAATTTACATTGAATAATAAGTTGGTTTGTCCATATAACTACAAAACATATTCTACTAGGCTATTTCTCAATAACTTTGTACTCGTTTCGGATATTTGTTTGATTCGAAACAAGCAAAGAATCTGGTACTTTTAAAGCTGTGTGCAAAACAAAAACTTTCGCAAACGGAGTAAAATAACTAACCCTTTATAATTGGTTTTAAAGATTGAACCTAATATTCATAAATATCTATATCAATAAAAGGTAATATATGTTTGTCCCTTATGCATTATTAGACCATTCAACTGGTCATCATGGGACTTTATCAAGTTGTTGAATATACTCCTGGGAAGGTTTCTGGCATGGTTCTATTCATATCCGACTATAGGGCTCAACTTTGTTAAAAAAAAAGTTGAGAGGGCTCCATAACATTAAAAATTCAATATTTCTATTTTAATGTTATGGAGTTACTTTATTTATTTAGCTAACAATTAGCTGCTAAATAAAAACAAACAATCCGAACACTTTTCAAACAGTATAAGTAGTGCTTATAGAATTTTAAAATTTAATTTAAATAACATCTAAACATATAAATTCCCTTAACAAAGCTGATAAAAAGATAATTTATGAATATAAATATACAATTAATCAAAGATAAACATGCCAATTAGTTATTTGCTTTCAAGGTGCAGAGATAGGATTAGACTGCAAGTGGTTAGGGTTTACTTAATATTCTGTATAAGGCACTAAGAGAGACACCATTGTGTTAGACGGCCACTAACAATTACATTCTTCATAAAATATCAACGACAAAACTAACTGTACAATTTACATTACTGATGACTTTTAGCAGTGATATTGCAGGTCAGATGGTTGTTCAGTACGATTATCTTGTAGTGCAGCAAACATTGGTTTTTGGTAACCACAGCTGTTATCATCATATATGGAACATTTTGGTTAATCTCAGGATTAACTTTGCTATCGAGTACTTTGGTGAGCACAATAAGCTCAGTAACTACGCGGCAATTTGCAGAAGCCGGCCCTCGATAAAAAAAAAAAAAAAAAAAAAAAAAAAAAAAAAAAAAATATTTGGTAAGTTTTTCAGATTACTGCAGCTAGATGTACTCTACTTTTAATTACCTTTTATAACCAAACTGCATTCCTGTTATTTCAATTAATTAAAGTGCTAATGATTGGAGTGTTGTACAATACTTTATAAAGCAGATATTGAAACGGTATGGAATACTTTTCAAATACATATATTATATTTTGTTTAAAGTAGACTAATCTGTTATTTATTACATTTACTCATTAGACTCATTTGTAATTATGTGTGTGTTAATACCATCACTGCACGATGCCAAACTTAAAACCTTTGACACTATAGCCAAGCTATATAAAAATGTAAGTATACTTCTTTTTAAATGCAGGTGAACATTTTGTGTATGTTGATGAAGTGCAGACGAAACACTGTTTATACTTTTTAAATTCACATAAATATCATGTTATTAACAGTCATGTTTAATCCAACAATGAGAGCTACAAGTTCACCTACTCATCTTAATTTAAAGACCTTTACTATTGTTAGCTTTTGTGGACCAGGACAAAAACAAATGAATGTATTTAAGATGTACAGTGGTGTTGCCCTACGCACCCACCCATACACGAACAGTGTTATTGACCCACCCACTCACCCATACACGTACAAAGTGTTATTGACCCACCCACTCACCCATATACGTACAATGTGTTATTGACCCACCCACTCACCCATACACCTACAGTGGTATTCTGTTTAGTCGGTGTCAGATATAAGCCAAATTGCCGTCAGAAACTTCATGAAATATGGTGACTTGAACAGTCATATCGAATTGTTTCATTTCTGAACTCCACTATCTTAATTTCCGTTGTTGTCGAGATTAGAATGTAGCCATCAATTTATAAATATATTTAAAAATAATAACCATTATTCTGTCACGCTTAAATTTTCCATAATTTGTTTTGTTGTTAGTTGGTCAATTGACATTGTACAAATTGAGCCAATGGCATTGTTGAACTGAGTCATACCCCCAGCAGTCCTGCAAATAGAGCTTGTAAGCCGGAAACTCAAGACCATTACAATGGAAATCGATTTACAGTTGGGGAAGGAATGAGGGCCCTTGAGGGGAAGTCGGAGGGAATTGATGGTGTCTGAAAGGCCAGGCTTGTTTTTATTATTAATGTGTTTTCCAATCTATCAAGCATTAGGGCAGGGGTGGGGTTTAAATTATCTATACAAAGTCTCTCGGTTTTATACCTAGGTAGTGTTTTTAATTATATTGACTTAAGGTAACTTGGCAACCATAGACTACGCATATTTGCAAGACCTAAATGTATAGTAATTAATTAATAAAATATGCATATCTTTTTAGGGAAATTTATCAACACTAAGTAAGGAGATTGATACATAAATATCAATGTTTAGTTCTATTGATATAGTTTTCCAACAGAAGATACTTTCATATGAACTTTATATGTGTATCACTACAATGTGGCGAACTAGTCAGATTCTCTTAGGGAGCTATTAATTAGAAAACCTCTGATGGGAGCACGGTCGGTTGTGGTAACATAGTCGTCACACTGACTTAACATTTCTTTGTAAGAATTATCTTCTTACGTATTCACACTCTCCAAAGCCAATTTAATATGATTGTAAGAACAGATTATCAATTGCACATCCTTTATGTTCTCGACCTTTATTTAAATGCTATGTATATTGAATTTAAAATAAAACATAATAACAAAGGAGAGTTAAGTGAAATAGGTTTTTATATAAACACAATACCACATTGAACCCATATTTTATAAAACATCATATAAGTTTAAAAACGTGGCAGAATTTACCAAGTGTTGATTAGATTTTGTAATATCCAAAATGGCATGGTTGCTTGGGGGAACCAATAATTAAATGAATTCATTTGGCGAAATTATTGCCCAATAGAGTTATATATATACATATATATGTATATTGTATATTGCATAAATGCAATATAAATATCTTACATGTGTTTGTATAGTAATATTCAATTTGTTAACACTATTAATAAGTTATTTCTAAGAATAGTTCTGTAAACAATGAAATCTTATTTTTGATGCTAACAAAACTAATAATCACGCAGGCCATTGTCTCCATGATATTTGAAACTTGCTGAAAGTGTCTTTCTCACGCCAGCCCACGTGGCGGCCTTCTTGCAGTTAGAATAGTAACTCTTTATGATTATGTCCATCGATATTGTTTTATAATTGTGTAGTTTTTAAACATATCGCCCTAAAATATCACGATGTACTTAGGTCTATTTTACCCAATTTACTACGCTGTTATTTTTCATTACCATTGACGATTGTGGTTTTTATTTGCTGTCAAGAATTACCTCAGCGAATTGCCTGGAACTGCTATTTAGTAAATATGGAAATCTTCTTCGAGCATATTGTTCCTTATCGTGCATTTGAAGGGAACAATTTCTCCAGAAAGTATTTTACCTCTACTCACATAAAACTACTGTACTTTATTTTAAAATTATTTAGTAGAAATTACAAATTATAATAATTATAGTAATAGTTTTAATAATAGTTTAATGGTAGTAAATACTAGCTTTTATTTTTGCTTTACCATTATTTCACTTTTAAACGTGTATAATTAAAAGTATACAGCATAATATAAGATAACACTTAAATAAAACATATACTATAGGTTTTAATTTTCAAAGATTTTATTAGTGCAGTTGCCTAATATTATAGGTGTTCAAAAGCGTTCTAATGTCTTCATACTTTTGTTAGAAGTAAGATATTATACATAATACAATATTACTAGCACTTTGTTATTAAAATTATATGTTGCACTTACATTTAATATATAAAGAACAATTTAATATAAATAGAGTGGTGGTAAATGAAACAACAGAATATCTGGATTAATTTAAATTTATTTTCTGGATTATTATTATTATTATCAATACACTACCTAAACTGTACTTGTATAATTAACGATATTTAAATTATTTGGTATCTTTAATATTTACAATTTTGCTATTTTAATCTGCAAACCATTACTCCACGAGCCATATGCCTAAAGTTGTTATACTCGTCTCATATGTATGGAAATATACCATTGATTTATAAGTTATTTTTGTTATAATAAAATATAGGTTACAGAACATCGTAAATTTAGGAATTTAAGGTAATAAAACGTTTTTCGCAATTCTTTTAAGGCTTTATGTGTGTGGAGAACGTATCGAGAAATAATAATAATGGTAATAACAAAATAAATAAATAAACCAGCAACCTCTATTTTAATTAAATATTTTTTAAAACTTTTAGGACATTTATTTTCAAAAGGGTACGTTTCAATTTTGAATATATTGCAACTCCATTTTAGACGAAACGTTACGAATCAAGGTCTATGCCAATTTCATGTTGGATGACACACAATATCCGGATACAAGGCTGTAAGCCGCTTTGTGGCTCGCTTCATCCGAGCATGATACCAAAACAATTGATATTTAATGGAAGTGTTATTACATTAAGTTAGTACATGATATATTGTAAAGTGTGTGATAATACAATCTCTATTGTAGATATCAGATTTGAACATTTTAGATGCTTTAGGATGAAGACATATGGTCTCAAAATAACTGTACAAGAAATGTATGATTGCACTCACATTCTCATCTAGAACGTATATATTGGTAGTTAAACTAAGAATGCACATATATATTATGTATTGTTCCTAAAGCCCCCTCTACATGCTTGTGGCATAGATGTGTACTAGTTTAATCATTGAAATTGTGTATTACATTTATTTAAAATTAATAATACATTTATTTGAATTAATATAAAGATTTAAAATTAAACTAGAATAATTACTGTAGTAAAGCTAAGAGACTAGTTTAAGTTTTATTTATCATTTTTATCTAAATTTACATTAAACAGGTTGAATCATAAATTTTATACATGTATAAGTTTGTAATTTAAGGTTAAATATTCAACCTATATAATTACTTAATTTATTCACAACTTATATGGAAATATTAGTTTAGTGCTTTCTCAAATGAAATTGGTTTATTATTTCATTGTTATTTGAAATAATAGAGATGAATTCCAAACCAGAAATACTCTAGGGGAAAAGGCTTCTTCTTGACAAAAGAACGATTTTTGGCTTCTTCAGGGAAATGTTATGCTTAGAAGAATGTTGTATTTCTATGATTGGATTTTCTTTTGTTTAAAAACAAGTATTTGCATCTTAATTTTTGCTTAAAATATAAATATTCAATAATTTACAACTACTCTCATTGGCCTAGCATAAGCTAGATTACTATAGTATTATCCTAGAACTTTGTAAAACCAATTATCACTTTATATGAAACTTGTAGAAAACGAAAGATACTCTTATGGCCTATTCATGTATTATCAGTTCCCTTAGACACGTGGTTAACTATACAGCTTTATTTAAAAATTAATGTTCAGTAGTAGACTTCTTATCAAAATAATGAAGACGTGTTCTAAACTGTTTAATTCATATTTATTATAATTATATTAGGTTTCTTTTTAAATAAAGCAATATATTGTCAATATACAGGGTGGAAAAAAATATGGGAACGCTTTCACAACTTTTCTATGACCTCACTGGTAAAAATGAAATCTTATACATCATCATGGTTACAAAGTAAAAACTTTTTGACAACATTTCATGTTTTCAGGAGGACGGCCCATGTGGAGTTGAATGAGTATATTTAATATAAGCCTAGGTTGAGTTTGGTATCAAATTAAATGTTTCTTCAATATAAATTAATTGATGCAAACCGGACTTCGAAAGGTCTTTCCTTTCCAGAGTAGCAGCCATTTTAATTTAAAATAACTAATTTGAACAAAATCTGTTAAAAAAATTTGAACTAAACTTAAAATCATCTTAAATTAATCTGCTACTTAACGATTTTAAGTAAATTATTCTGATAAAAAATTATACTGTATAGAACAAAATAATAAAAAAAATTACATTATCAAATTTTCTATGGAAAAAATAAAGTTGTTGTGAAAGCATAGAAAATATTTAAACGCTTCTCATATATATATTATTGATATATTAACATTACTTGAAACAGATCCTAACGATATATAAATCATTTTGTTTTACTGTAAAATTTATAGATTAATTAATATTTATTTATTTATGATTGACAAAAGGTATTTCAACATCTGGCTCCATCAAGTCAACATAACTTATCGAAAGGGTCCATATACATTACATTCATAACAAATGTTTGGTTAAAAATATACTACTTCTTAAACTAATATTGAATATAAATAGTAATTAAATTTTTGTTGGTGGCCTTGGTGCAAATAGCAATATTTATAAAAAGTGGCATTTTTAGCGTTATTACAAAATATATAATGGAAAGGAACAGTCATGTATTGTAAAAGGTATGAATTAATTGCAATAATTATATTTTCTAAATGAAACATATTAAATGTACTTATGCAACAAATGTTCATGATAACAAATGAGGACTTTCTTATCATACTATTAATTAGGCATATTCAACTTTCACTTTAATGCCTGGGCTGCGTTCTTTTCATTGAGGGTATATTGACTGGAGGAATCTCAGGTCCAAAAGTATTTCTATACATTTGTATAGTTTTTTCTTAAAATTTAATAGGCTTTAATGTAACTGTTAGTGAATGGGTGCACTAGTGGTCAAGGTAGGTTTCTAGTGATTACATTTCTATTGGGTAAAAACTTTTGTTATTTAAATATGATTTTAATCATTCATCACCAACTTTTTTATAAAAGAAAATTACATTGCCTTCACCGAGGTAAATTTTCTAGATGAGTGAATAATAATGATCACAGATATTCTTGCAAGAATGTAACTTTCAGATCTCTATGGCTTACTATGATTCTCTATAAGGAATGTGAACAATCAAAGACTTTTTAATTCATTAACATCACTAGAAACTAAATAACAACATATACATCCTAAAGGACTATATTAAACAATTAAATATATTTTATATACTTACCAAACATAATAAAAACAAATAAAAGATTAAAAATATAGCTGGGTTTGATAAATATAGAACTCATTTTATCCAAATTAATTAATAATAGTCAATGATAAGAAATAGATTTGTTAGGTCATTATATGGAGCTTTCCTTAGATCTTAGGCTTAAGTGGCCGGTGTCATAACTAGAATCAATAATTTACGATGACGAATGCGTCAAGGTGTTATCTAAATTTTTTGCAAGGTAAGTCGTTTCGCTCATGTTGTGATGCCACAGCTCAGCTTGAGCGAAACGCCTGGTTATCTTGCACCTTGACATGGTTGTCGTCTTCAGGCTTTAGATACTACCTTAGCCTACATTTAAAATTAGTGATTTTCCTTTACCTACAGTATTAAAAAACACTAAACTACATGCTTAAAGGGTATTGATAACTATTAAGGAAGTCAACTGTTGGATAACTTTAACATTTTTGGGATTAAATAGCCTGCTTTTGTTTTTAACATTTAAAAAATATTTTTATATTTAATATTTCATATTGTACTTTATATTTATGTAATTGTGTTATGTGCAATAGTTTTTAAGAACACTTGACTTCCTTACCGCCTTAAAATAAATGTCAAACAAGAGTATATCAGTTTATAAACGTTTAACTATATTTAATAGTATAATTATAATAAAGATTAAATTTAAACCACAACATGGCTTTAAGAAAAGATTTTGTATACATAAACGATACTTGAAAGCTTGTTTAATGATTTCATTTTGTAAAATATCACAAACCTAACACATTTTTTTGCTGTTGATAAAACAAACTACAGTGGACCAGCGACACCTGCTGATTAATTATTTATTTCATGCGTCACCGTAGCAATTAGTAATTTTAATTATTGTATTAGTGAGTTAAATCACCAGTAAATTAATACAACTCAGTTGGAACTAATTTAAAATAACATACTTAATGACGATCACGTGCATTTTTTGAATATTAAATGTCAGTCTATCTACTGTACATTTTAATATTAAACTGTGTTGAGTCTAAATTGTACTTTTATATTATGTCTGTATTCCGTGGTAAGAGATATAGTTCTTAGAATGATTGTAATTACTAATACAATTATGGTCGTCATCGTACTAAAGAGAAAGAAATATACAATCAATCTATGTTTGTAGCTGTCACTTTACAGTATATGGAATATTGTTAACGCACTTTTATTTCCCTTTCTTGAGTCTAAACAAGAACCCTTTCTTGAGTTGGTCCTAATCTGGTCTGGGTACGGTAAGCTAGGTCTATGACGTGCAGTCTGTTGTAGCATCAATTAATTAGCATCACATGTCCGTTCTAAACCACTTTTACTTCGCATATGTTATAATTAGATAATGATTTGCTTTTTACTTTCTGTATATACAAAAAATAGCCTTGTAAGGTGTAGATATGATCCATATTTTAGTTTACTTCCATTTAAAATACAATTTCATAACTATATCGAATATAGTTTTTTTGTCATTTGAAAATACTTCCTATACAACACCTTTTTGTTTATAAAGTATTAAGATTGTTTTATATCAGAAGTGGTAACATTGGAACTTTTGAATTAGTTTATAGTGCTAGACGTAACTTTCAGAATACCTTTCGATTACCTAAAGTCAATAGATCTTCATTTAGACAGTCTTTTAGTTATCTTGGTCCAAAGTACTTTAACAAATTGCCTCTTGAAATCATATTATGTAACTCATTTAATAGTTTTTATAAATCTAAAAAAATATGGTTATTCTCGTTAGAGGATACTAATTTCCTAAACAGTATTTTTTTTAGTAACTTGTTGTTTTAATTTTATAAATAACTTAATTTTTTAAAAAATTTTGTTTGTTTGTTTAGAATATAATTTATGCCACTTCATATATTTTTCCATAATAATTAGTATTACAAAGAAAGCTTTTTGTTCTTTTTTATGAATAGTATTTTTTATTAATTGTAAAGTTAAATTGTGGCATTATACTTAGTTAAGGCGACACAGAAGACGGCAGTTAAAGTGATGGACTGGACTCTGTTTTTTATATTTCATATATTTAGTTGCGCTGTCACAATACTGGTAATCGTGGCAGTGTAATTCCGAGTTGTTGTTTTGTTGTTTTTACTTTTGTATTATTACGGAATAAATGATTATTCTCATTATATGAATATTTTACAAGGCAAAATTATGGTTTGGTATATTAAGTATACTATTTATGGTTGGTAAATACAGCTCAAAATTTCAGTGAAACTAAGAAATCAGGCCTATTGTTTTCTTCGTTTAAATCAATTGAATGTTCAAATATAGGTGTTATGTTAAATCCACATAAGTCTGAAGGATCTCTAAAATAATTCTAATAGCCATGTATTAAAATACACAAATTTTAAATTTCTTGTTAAATTTTTATTTGTTCCTGTACATTTACTGTATTCAATTGATTCATGTTTATTATCAAATTAGTTGTTGAAGAGTATGTGGCTGTTAATTGTTTATACATTCATTTGATCCCGTAATTTTGGATTTTAATTTGAAAAATTAATAATTAAATAAAACATAAAATATTGGTAAAACACTAAACTAATAGAATTATAGTTTCAAATACCATGAAACTTTCCATAAAACTCAATGAACATTTATTTTTTAATTAAAGAAACAAGGACCACTTCTAATTTTTCCGATGAAACGTAGTACACATTTGAAATGTATGTAATGTGAAATTTGTTAAATAATTAAATGTTACAGGCCATATTAAGTAATTGAACATTGTTTTGATGATTATAAATGTTTAAAAAGCCCTAAAATTTAAATTAACATTAAAAGTCTTAAAATATTTAATGTTAAATAATATAAGTATTTCCTGAATTAATTGATCTTAAGAATTGAGTGAAATCAATTTTGTACATTTCGTAATCATTATAGTTAGATCCCTTCTAAGAAATAAAACAAAATGATATTTTAAACGGTAATTCATAATCACTATCTATGAGTATAATAAAAAATGTATAATTATTAAATTTTAATATTTACAATACTTGATTATAGTTTTTATTGAGGAATATAAAAACTCTGTTTATATAGTTACTTTAAAAAAAGAAATAAGTATTGCTAACATGAAATAATAGTTGGACAACATAATGTAGCTAGATTGTGGTAATTGCGGCTATTCTCAATGCCAGTTGTAGTAATAGCAGAAGTATATTCCTGTAGGTAACATATATAAACATTATTAAGTTTTTAATGAGCTGTAATGAGTCTTATATTACTCTCCACCCGGTGCAACACAATCGTAACAGCTAACACTGTAAATAATGCTAAGTGAATTATATTACATGGGTTTAAATGATAATTAGTGAACGAAACATGATCTACACTGCTATCTTCTTATTTGAAGGCTCACCCACCAACAATACTGTGTAGTTTTCTCTTATTTTATTTATAATATTTCCTATCATCCCTGTTATCAGTAGTTGGTTATTGTCTATACAACATTAACAGTTCTAACAGTTAAGCAAACAACATAATTTAACTCCAGAACATAAATTGAAAAAATAAATTATGTATTTAGGCAGTTTGATTTAGGTTTTGCTGTTTTTTCAGTCATTATTTTAACTAAAACGTGTATTTTTCATTCATATGTTTGGTAAATGTCAATATTTATAATATTTATAAAAGTTTTGCATAGTTTATTTCAAGTCATAAATAACAATATAAAACCGAATATTCATTTTTTTGTGCAGTACTTTAAGAAAATAACAAGTTATTTTTATAAAATTAAAATTTCACTCTTCAGTTCACATGGACCTACAATCTTGTCCTTGAAATTTATTCAGTGAGTGAAGTATGGACAGTTACTTAATTTAGGGCTGACAATTTGGAGCTTGCCTTCCGAAGTCCGAGGCCTTGGCGACCGAGCCCCCACGCCGACAACATTTATTTATATTGTGTTTTATACATTAAAAAAAATTTATTAAGTTTATGAAACTAATAATGTACTGAACTAGCAAACATTGAATTAGCTTGTCTTAGGGTTGTATTACCCAGGTCATAGTTATAATCAATAATTGATTGTGATTTTAAAAAAAAGGTGTAAAATATTAATTTTATAAAATTTTAATACGTATATATTCTGGCTAAGGCATTTTTAACTGTAAAATTTAAACATTTTATTGCCATCAATGGCGCGTGTTTGAAATTATCCAGAAGCAAATCCTTAGATGCCTGATTGACTGATCAGTCTCTTTAGACAGAGATCAGCCTATTGGTACATCACTATTTTATTAAACTTGATTTTTCTTTTCTTAGCTGAATGTAAAAGAAAACAAATAATATTCCTCAAAGTTTAAGAAAAAGGGTTATGCTCATTATTCAATTGCGTAATTTGTCGGTTCATAAGCATTGTTCTACTATTGACAATATCAATTTATGATTTTGAAATAATACTTAATAATTAATTAAGTTTGGACATTCCAGAAGAATTCTTATATATAAAACTTTAAGAATTTTTTTGTCAACGATACTCCTCCCTTATTTCTTGACCAATTTAAACAGTTGAGTTGTCAACGACTTTGCCTCTATACTTAGTTGTGCAATAAGGGCTTAATGTTAAAATTTTCACCGTGAAGGTAAAGTATGTTTTTCGGCCATAGTTACAACACGGAGGAAGATTTAAGTGAATCAATAAATAACAGCCGTTAAAATATAATTAATGATTTCCAGAAAGTTTTAGTCTATTATTTGGTTATGTACAATATATTAGGTTTAAATAAATCATAACTAAAGTACTGGTTTATTTTTTTACATAATTTACCTAAGACAACTGCATTTTCTGTTTCATGTAAATATTGTCAACTTGAAATAAATAGTTGATAATCTGGGTTACTAACATTGATTAATCGTTGTAAGGAATTATGAACCTCAATCCTAGTTAAAATATATCATTCAAATACCTTGTAGTCATTCTATTTGGTCATATAAACGTGTTTGCTATATAACATATTGCAAGTGTCATCATTAAAACATATATAACGGAATATTTTATAATTTAATATTTGTTAGTGAATTACGTATTTTACATTATCATATAGGCCTATATGATGTTGTTTAAAAAAATATAAAGATTGTTACTACCCATATATAATTAATAATTAACTAACTAACTTAGCAAATAAATAAGCGAAAAAAATTACTTCTAAAATATATTCACAATTAAATGTAGCTTTGTAGTTTGATTTGAATTCAATAGTAAAAAAGACATCAAACTCATAACTTTAAAAAATAATATGATTTTTTTATAAAAAAAAAAATCCATGAGAATTATTTTTAATAGAGCAATTTTTTATTTAAACTCACGGAAAATGAATCTATTAAAAACCTTTCAATATCAATCAATAATGTATTTTACAAATGTTATTGTTATACGAAATATATTTTATAAAAAAAGGAAGGAACAGGTATTTTTAGGGTATAAAAAATATTTTACTAAACAAGTTTTCGTGGAGAAATCTTCATTAAATATAAATGCCATGTGTTTAAATAATCTCTCTTCACTATTATTAAATCAGTACTAAAATGCATATCAATGTTGCTACAGTACATCTTAAACATAGTGTAGCTACAATTTTCTCTGAGATCATTTTCACTTAATTTTTCTCAATTCCTTATTTTTTATTCTGTAATTTTGATTTTTAAATACAAATAACTTTTTAAAATTTTAGTTATGTTAGTTTGTCTAATTACTTTCAAGATTGATCGATCAAATTTCACTTGTTGAGGGCATTAGGCCACATTTAACTTAAATAAGTCTTAGTGTTTTTAAGGAGGGAGATATTTTGGAACAGGTCAAAATTAATTTCTAGTGAATATTTTCGAGCCAATAAAGTGATGTATTTACCCTTAAAGAAGGTTGACTCCAAAATTAAGAACCGACCAAAATGAAATAATCCACATACACTCCTTTATATTTGGTGGTTAAGTAATTTATGAAAAGGAAACTTGATAAACAATTAATTCAAAAAGATACCTTAATATCATTGCAAAATCTGATGAAAATTTAGACAAGTATCTTGCTATCGAGATAATTCAATAGAGACTTAATTTAGGAACGACCGACTGGTTATCACTTAAGTTTAAATAAGTAAATAATGTTTGAAACATTTTAATTCCTGTGATCATCGAATTTGATAAGCTACAACTTAAAATAATATAGACCAATCTAAAACAATTATAAATGTATGGAATGTAGCATACTTCACTTCAAAAAATACATTTTCTCTATTTGATCAAACCGTGTTGTTTGTATATTTTGGCCATATAAGAACGTTAGGAGCAAGACTGATGTTTGCAGACTCCCAGCGTCCGTTGGGACTGATAGGTCGATGTGGAGATACAATGTCCTCTTAAATCATCAATTTTAAATCTACTCTCTAAAATTAAACAAACTTCGGCTAAAATACATGTTTAGTATGCAAGATAAATGGAAACAATCTTCAAGAATGTTTTGCACGCAACATGTATTACAGTTCAGACAGAGTAATACTTACTTTTAAGCTATACTTTAGGCAATTTACCCACCTAAGGCTCTATATAGACACACATTATAAAAATGTATAGTGCTATATCAAAACACAAAATAGTAAAAACATCATACCTGATTGTTCATTGAAGAAAAATTTGTGGGGTTTTTAAATGAAATAATTTTTAAGTTATTAGACATTTAAATTGAAATTTTCTACTAAAAATTCGATTCTATTGTATGACAATGAAGTCTCTCGATTCACGTTGCACAAATTTAAAGCGTTGAAAGTCCTTCCTTATATAGACACAAGAACAACTTTTGAAGCCTCTTCGCCAATATTAACAATTACACAGTCAACTTATAGCACGTTACACACAAATGGGTTTACGCTCAAATTATTGTATGTTATTATACTTAACGAACATTAAAAACATGTAAAATAAGCAAGTAATGTAGTTGAGATGACTGTATTAAAGCGGTAACGTACGAATCTTGAAACGTTCGAGTCCATTAAGCTTATTTAGGCAACCAAATTCCATTGCCCAACGATGTAAGATATAATAACTTTATACACAGTTCAACAAATATAAAGAATGTTTAGTTAATGATAGATAAGTTCTTAAAATAATAATACAATATACTATAAGAAAGTTAGTAAAATTATCATTTACAAATCTAGCCAGTTCCAACCGATATTACTAGTACATATTTTACAACATTTTGTAACTTAAATTGGTGTTAGTATACTACATTTAGCTGTACTACATGTGTTGGCTGAAGTTCTATACACTTAGTCAAAACAAACAGTTTCAGTACCTCGTTAGCTAGTGTATAGTGACGTAGTGTTCTAACGATATCACTAGTAACAATCGGTGTATCGAAACTGAAGCCACCGAGAGACCTGTCTACGATATAAGGGAATGTTGGTTTCCATCGTTCTTTGTAGTACAGCTGATTAAGATAGCTCTTATAATGACGTTGTGTTCTCCCGATATCACTAGTAACAATCGGTGTATCGAAACTGAAGCCACCGAGAGACCTGTCTACGATATAAGGGAATGTTGGTTTACATCGTTCTTTGTAGTACAGCTGATTAAGATAGCTCTTATAATGACGTAGTGTTCTCCCGATATCACCAGTAACAATCGGTGTATCGAAACTGAAGCCACCGAGAGACCTGTCTACGATATAAGGGAATGTTGGTTTACATCGTTCTTTGTAGTACAGCTGATTAAGATAGCTCTTATAATGACGTAGTGTTCTCCCGATATCACCAGTAACAATCGGTGTATCGAAACTGAAGCCACCGAGAGACCTGTCTACGATATAAGGAAATGTTGGTTTACATCGTTCTTTGTAGTACAGCTGATTAAGATAGCTCTTATAATGACGTAGTGTTCTCCCGATATCACCAGTAACAATCGGTGTATCGAAACTGAAGCCACCGAGAGACCTGTCTACGATATAAGGAAATGTTGGTTTACATCGTTCTTTGTAGTACAGCTGATTAAGATAGCTCTTATAATGACGTAGTGTTCTCCCGATATCACCAGTAACAATCGGTGTATCGAAACTGAAGCCACCGAGAGACCTGTCTACGATATAAGGGAATGTTGGTTTACATCGTTCTTTGTAGTACAGCTGATTAAGATAGCTCTTATAATGACGTAGTGTTCTCCCGATATCACCAGTAACAATCGGTGTATCGAAACTGAAGCCACCGAGAGACCTGTCTACGATATAAGGAAATGTTGGTTTACATCGTTCTTTGTAGTACAGCTGATTAAGATAGCTCTTATAATGACGTTGTGTTCTCCCGATATCACCAGTAACAATCGGTGTATCGAAACTGAAGCCACCGAGAGACCTGTCTACGATATAAGGAAATGTTGGTTTACATCGTTCTTTGTAGTACAGCTGATTAAGATAGCTCTTATAATGACGTAGTGTTCTCCCGATATCACCAGTAACAATCGGTGTATCGAAACTGAAGCCACCGAGAGACCTGTCTACGATATAAGGAAATGTTGGTTTACATCGTTCTTTGTAGTACAGCTGATTAAGATAGCTCTTATAATGACGTAGTGTTCTCCCGATATCACCAGTAACAATCGGTGTATCGAAACTGAAGCCACCGAGAGACCTGTCTACGATATAAGGGAATGTTGGTTTACATCGTTCTTTGTAGTACAGCTGATTAAGATAGCTCTTATAATGACGTAGTGTTCTCCCGATATCACCAGTAACAATCGGTGTATCGAAACTGAAGCCACCGAGAGACCTGTCTACGATATAAGGAAATGTTGGTTTACATCGTTCTTTGTAGTACAGCTGATTAAGATAGCTCTTATAATGACGTAGTGTTCTCCCGATATCACCAGTAACAATCGGTGTATCTAAACTGAAGCCACCGAGAGACCTGTCTACGATATAAGGGAATGTTGGTTTACATTTTTCTTTGTAGTATAGCTGATTAAGATAGCTCTTATAATGACGTTGTGTTCTAACGATATCACCAGTAACAATCGGTGTATCGAAACTGAAGCCACCGAGAGACCTGTCTACGATATAAGAGAATGTTGGTTTACATCGTTCTTTGTAGTACAGCTGATTAAGATAGCTCTTATAATGACGTAGTGTTCTCCCGATATCACTAGTAACAATTGGTGTATCGAAACTGAAGCCACCGAGAGACCTGTCTACGATATAAGGGAATGTTGGTTTACATCGTTCTTTGTAGTATAGCTGATTAAGATAGCTCTTATAATGACGTTGTGTTCTAACGATATCACCAGTAACAATCGGTGTATAGAAACTGAAGCCACCGAGAGACCTGTCTACGATATAAGGGAATGTTGGTTTACATCGTTCTTTGTAGTATAGCTGATTAAGATAGCTCTTATAATGACGTTGTGTTCTCCCGATATCACCAGTAACAATCGGTGTATCGAAACTGAAGCCACCGAGAGACCTGTCTACGATATAAGGGAATGTTGGTTTACATCGTTCTTTGTAGTATAGCTGATTAAGATAGCTCTTATAATGACGTTGTGTTCTAACGATATCACCAGTAACAATCGGTGTATCGAAACTGAAGCCACCGAGAGACCTGTCTACGATATAAGGGAATGTTGGTTTACATCGTTCTTTGTAGTATAGCTGATTAAGATAGCTCTTATAATGACGTTGTGTTCTAACGATATCACCAGTAACAATCGGTGTATCGAAACTGAAACCACCGAGAGACCTGTCTACGATATAAGGGAATGTTGGTTTACATCGTTCTTTGTAGTACAGCTGATTAAGATAGCTCTTATAATGACGTAGTGTTCTCCCGATATCACCAGTAACAATCGGTGTATCGAAACTGAAGCCACCGAGAGACCTGTCTACGATATAAGGGAATGTTAGTTTACATCGTTCTTTGTAGTATAGCTGATTAAGATAGCTCTTATAATGACGTAGTGTTCTCCCGATATCACCAGTAACAATCGGTGTATCGAAACTGAAGCCACCGAGAGACCTGTCTACGATATAAGGGAATGTTGGTTTACATCGTTCTTTGTAGTACAGCTGATTAAGATAGCTCATATAATCAACACAATTAATTTCAGTATTTTCTTATAATAAAAAATGTAATATAAGAAAAAAACTATTTTCTACATCAGAATTAATGATCAATATTTATTGATTTCCCAAGACATTATGTTTACAAAGGAATAAATATACTGCGTTTAACATAAACATTCTTATAGCTGCAAATAAAAGTTCAAGAACATAGTAAAACTCTAATTTTAAGTGAATTTTATTCTATATTCTTATATAGATTCGTGCATATTATATCACACGTTCTTTCGCAATTCATGCTATAAATCAGATAATTATAATAATGTGTTAAATGTTGAATATAATAATCTTATATTCAAGTAAACTAAAGCATATAAGAATTGAAACAGTACATTTTTATTGGTATTTGTCTGTTAGTAATATAAAAAGCACAAGAATATATCATTAACTACTGTATTTTGTTATACCATTAAGAAGATTATACGCTGTTTTTTTAAAGCGCCGTGCTCTTGTCCAGCAAGATGTTATAAAAGTAGTGAACGTTAGCAAAATAGTTTAATGCTATCTAGATACTAATGAATTATGTACGTTGAATGAGACATAATATTAATATAATACATTTCCACTCCCGTAACTGAGAGGTACATATAAGTATGAAAGAGATTTTAAAGTACAAGTATACCTTTTACCTTTTAAAGAAGGGCATCAGAATAACAAATTAGTGTCAATGGGAAATAATCACTGTTAAACTTTTTGGATAGTATAATGACGTTAGATTCATTTCATTTGATTCACATCTCATTTATTTGGAATGTAGAATTATTGCAAAATATATGTTTTTGTTTTTAAATACTAAGATGGGCTTTAATAAATATGTTGTTTTATAAATTTAGTTGGAACTACTTAAAATAGCCTTTCTAGGAGAAAATATTAAACATACAGATAACGTATATTTATTACAAGACAGCAAGATACTTTAGGAATAACATTAGTATCAAAAGCTTAACAGTGAATTTATTAATGCACGTTAAAAAGTATTAAATGGAAATAATAATCTACGAATAATATTATTCAACAGTCAGTCAAAGAAAAGAAAGCAGACAAAATGTAAGCTTAAGACTTTAGGTAATAATAATAATAATAAAAAATAATAACATTAAATTAAAGGAACTTAAAACTCTGGAGACACCCTTGTAATTCATTGAGGTGGGACAAGAAAATATCGGACGCCATTGTTGATTAACTGTCCAATCCATTAAGATCTACCAGCCATCAAGTTGGTAATATTTTGATATATCACTTAATTATTCATAAAACCATCATAATCTTTAATTTATTAAAAATATTAGTCACCCACTCATTTTAATTAATTTCCTAAAATAAACTAAATTATGTAGTTATTTGGTATGCTGTAAAACAAACCTACACATCGACTAAATTGGCTTAACTTTAATTTGTACTTAAGTTTTTTTTCTTCAGATGGGCACAGTGACCATTAGCAGTGACACAGCAGATTTACCAGTCATACTATTCGACCTTTCGATGTCCTTTTAGAAGATTATTTATGTTAGTGTTAAAAAATACATATTTACCAAGTGATAGGAGCAGGAATAAAATGAACAATAAGCCTTTATTGAAGTCGCTGAGTTAGTACTATAAAGTCTCTCCCACTTAAGGTACGCCACTGCTTCAACATACAACCCTTTGCTGAAGAGTAAAATTGGAAGTAAAACCGGTAAGAACTCCCAAACCCTGCACAGTTTTTTATACCATTCATGACTCAAACCTCAGGATATAATACATCCAAGTACCTTTCTTCTGACGTAAAACTTCCTGATTTGACAATCACTGGAGGACTTTTGTTTTTGGATTTTTTTCTCTAAGTTCGACTTATACACTGTTATAAATATTAAGAAATACAAGACAATAAATCTTGTTAGTATTTTTTTGCTTCATATTGTTTACACCTTATATATTAGCCAAATATAACACTTAAAAAGTGCCTTTGAAAATTGATGAACTGTTTCTTAAAAGAAGTCACATTTTATGTTTAAAAAAGTCAACTATTTGCCTTGCTCACTAATGATATGACGTTATAAACGAACATGAAACCACTTTATATTCAGAAAACGTCCCCAAATTTGGCAAGTAGGAGTTATTGTGGTTGGCAATGGTCCACGCTTTGTCTTAGGTTTGACGTTCCACCCTCAGAGGCTTTTGAGTACTCTATTAAGGCAATATTATGTTAAATAAGACGTTTTTTACAAAATGTGTAACAAGGATTATTATATTTTTATTACTTTAAGTTGTTATAATTAACATTAGATTATTGAGGCAATGTCTTTAATTATTACTATTACTATTTTTTTACATAACAGTTTAAGTAAAAATAAACTGAAGCTATACAAGATTTTTAAAACGCCCAAATCAAATCGATTTATTCCATAAATAAACATAATAAATTAACATCATTGTAATGGAAAAGTCACACAAGGGCCACAGGAGCTGTGCGTGTGATGAAAACCCCAACTTATATAATTACAATTATGAAATCGTAACAAACTTAACAAAATAATAAACAGTTGTATGCTATAATTACCTTATTTATATTATTAACTGTAACACATATTTATTTTCATAAAAATGTGTATTATAAATAACAAAGTCCCTGAACATGTATACTGTATTATTACAATAATGGCTTTTCAAGTGTTCTATCATTCTGTACGCAGTAAATCACACGGAAGGTAGATGATCCATAGGGTGAAGTATATTAAATTACGTACTTAAGAGTTTCCTTTCAGCTTTAGTTATTTGAAATGAAATTCGCAGGTTTAGCAGGTTAGAATTTATATGAACTATATTAATTTACTAGTGCAGATGACATATTTTAATATCGTAGACTAAACAATGACTTGGTACACCATGCAGGACTACTAGGTACTGTGTGTATGTCTAATTGTGAAAGTATTATTTTGTGTTAGATTTCGTGTGTGTGTTTGTGTGTTATGAGTGTGTGTGAGAGCGAGCACGAGAGTGTTTGCGCTTTTATGCACGTGTGAATGCGTGTGCGTGTGTATGAGTGTGCATCTGTGTTGGCGAGTGAGAAAGATAACGTTCACACTCTGTTTATGCCAGCTTATTTATAAACTATAGTTAGCGTTGTTTTTTCTTTTTTACTGCTTTTAAGTTCACATTTAATTATTTATGTTGTTAGTTTTATATTTATCTTAATTACATTAATTCCAGAATTTCGTCAGTTATAAATAAGAGGACTGATAAATGGCTCAGCCCCCACCCACAGGATCTTCCTATGTGGGGGTTATCTTTGTATGTATACTTGTTTTTTCTTGTACTTGTGTAACAAAATTTGTATAAATATATAAGATAAATAAATAATGATTTTATTTTATTTGACATTAAGTGTTTGACGATACATCTGTCCTCATTCACTATTCAATTTGAATGTTGGAACCCAATTGAGTCCGGTGAAGCTCCAAAAGTCATACTGCTTCTGGAAAGTACAGAATTATCTCTACGACGGAAGATATATTTTCCTGTAAAGAAGAGGTTTACCCTCAATATCACTCTTTACTCATATCACTACTTATAATATATTTATTTGAAAATGTTTGTCAAGTATGAATAAAACCTATGTTATTTTTATAACTATTGCAGATCTAAGCGTACTTTAAATGTAGTTTAGATCTAGAGTTTATTGGAAGTAGAATATAATATAAATAAAGTACAGTATTTCTGCTTTAGAGCATTGTCATATGTTTGGCAATTAGTATTCATTACAGAGCATACCACACATGATTTTCAATTAAATTTATTTGAATGAAAACTTCATATACGCTCAATAAGTTATACAAACAAAGGGTGTCTCAAACGCATTTTGGGTGAACCATTTGACCAAGAAAATTACAGTTGTCCCCCCCCCCACCAAAAAAAAAAAAACCATATGCGTAGAACCAAATAAACATATTTTTATTATTCTTAGACTTCATCATTGAGTGTCTAGGGTTCGAATCTTAATAAAATATTTAACGCAAGCATATGGCATATCATATGAAAGACGTTAAAGCCCTGAGTATTTTGGTCCAATTGGATTTGAGTTTTACTGATCTGTTCTAAAATGGTGACCAAAAGTATGTGAAAAAGAGCAATTTTCGTTTTTATCGCTAAATGCACAGCTTAATCTTAATAAGAAATCCAAAAATAGTTCTGAGTTCCTAAGAAAATTATCTTTAAAATTATATCCCATATGGATCAATTTTATACTGTTATATCCATTTTTTAAATTTTAGACAATTTTGAAACCCCCAAAAATAAAAAGTCTTAAATAGGAAGACCTGTCTTGTTGCATACCAAATAAAATAGCGTAAAAAAGAAAAACCTTTTACATTCAAACAATATGTCCATCTTGAATAATAAAAAAATTGTGGCTTAAAACCCATTAAATTGTTGTTACTATATGGTTAACTAATCAAGCTGCTCATGTGTTCTCTTCACTGTAATAGGCGTTCAAAGAGTCCGCCACCTACTTCAATACACTTTTCAACCCTTTTAGGGGAAGCTTCAATGGCATGGATACTTCTTCCCTACTCATTTGTGCACATACTTCTTTTATTCTATCTTCAAGTTATCTCTTTACGTAGGAGCATCTTGATAAACAATATCCTTAATCTACCCACAGGTAATAGTCTATGCAAGTAAGATCTGGAGATTTCGCCGACCAGGGTACATGACCCCCTCTCCCAATCCATTTTTTGCAAACATGTTGAATGCTTCTTCATTTGTGTAAGGCATTTTACAAAAAAATTAGATTTAAATACACAGCAAACACAAATGAAATAAAAAATTAAAAAGGTAATAAAGCGAAAATAAACCATTGAAAAAACGCAAACTAAACAAAAACTAAATTAACTGATGATAGGAAATTATTATTTAAAAATCCTTTGCAAATTAATTGGAACTTGCAGTATAGACCTACAACTACAATGTTTGTATAAAATATGTTTGGTTACGAGCAATAACAGTAATAGTGAACACACGCTTTGTTGCAATAGTGGGTAAATCAGCTGATCGCAATAATCAGCTGATAATAAAGAGTGCACCGTATGTCCAAACACACGAAACGCCCACACATTTAAAGTTTTTAGCCACAATTTGTTTATTACTCAAAATAAGCCTATTGTTCAAATATAACAGATTTTCCTTTTTTACGCTATTTTATTTAGTATGGAACAGGCATAGTTACAAATATTTTTAACTTTTGAAGATTTAAAAATTGTCCAAAAGAAGAAACAAAATAGATATGTTATTGTAAAATTAATTGGGTAACATTTAAAAAAAAACTTTTTAGGAACTCAAAACTATTTTTGTATTTCATATTTTGATTACGCTGTTGCATTTAGCGATAAAAACAAAAAAAATGCTTTTTTTGACATACATTTGGCAGCCGGTTGAAAACGGACAAATAAAATTCAAATCCAATTGCACCAAAACACTCAAGGCATCAATACCTCTAATATGATATGCCACATGCTATATGTTTGTGTTAAAATATTTTAAGATTTGAACCCTGGAAAATCAATGCTGGAGTCTAAGAATAATAAAAATATTTTTATTTGATTCTACGCAAATGGTTTGAGGGGGGGGATTTTACAGCGAATTTCTTGGTCAAATGGTTCGCCCACAGTGCATTTGAGACACCTTTCGTGAGACACTCTGTATACAGGGTGGAAGAAAAATATGGAAACGCTTTCACAACAACGTTTTAGACGAAATGTCACTAATGACGTCAAAAAGAGTACTCTTTGTAAATATGATGATGCACAAGATTTTAATTTAACAAGTCATACAAAAGTTGTGACAGTGTTTCCAAATTGTTTTCCACGTGCATGTACATAAAACCATAAATATATGGTTTTGCCCTATCTAAAAGAACACAGCACTTTGATAGCATTTATTTGCTTGTAATAAGCCAGTTATATTTTGTATTGGTAGTTTCTATTTGTTTTCAAACGGTCTAATTACTTTTTATTTGCATTAAAACCATTAAAGCTATAAAATTATATTTGGTTATTATGATTTTACTCTTTAATTATCAAATCATGTCAATAAGGAAGTGAAGTAATATTTAAAAAAAATTAACTGTAGAGAATTGATTTTTTTGAACTTAAAGAACTATGTAAGAAAGGTTATGAATTGTCTCATGAAATTACTAAATTATGTAAGGCGATTTTTTCAAAACGTTTACTTTACAGCAATTGCTCTAATACCTAAGCAATTGTTCTATTACTTTAACTTGACTAAAATCAATATTTTCATTGAAACATTGAGTGAAGTGAATAAAAACGATTAAAAGCCTTTACTTTCGTTGAGACAAGAAAAGTGAATACTCGTAGTAATCACTAGTCAATAAAGTAATATGAAGCGAATAAAAAAAGTATTTATTTGCAAGAAGTATTTACTCGTGGATTTGCGAGTCTGCCCAGACCCATGCTAGCGCCTTTTACTAAAATGTCATTGCAAATATTTTAATATATTTTGTCACTTTTAATAATCACATATGTTTACGGATTCGTGTATTAATAAGTTAAGTAACATATAAGCCTTTTTAGGTTATTATTTGTAAAGGAAAATTTAAAGTATTCTTCGTAGGAATAACTAGTTTTTCTAGAGAAACGTTGGGAAGTATTTCCTACTGCAGATAATACTGTCCACTTGAATTTTGTGTCATTCGAGTCTGAGATGGTGACCTTCATGTACCCAGCAATTTTTTTAATAATGTTAATATAAATGTACCAATGCATCAAGTATTTATTATTTGAATAAGTAAAAATACCTTATATGAATTGAATAAGTAAATAAATAAATTTAAATTAGTTAATATTAAAATAAAACATATAAAAAATAAATATAAATTAAACATGAGAATAAAGAAATGTAATGTAATTTGACAAAACTAGAAAATAATTAAAAAAAACTCCAAAATATTAATGAAACATAAAGACTGGAGGCTCTCACTATCGTATTATACACGTATGAACCATCTGGTGTTATACACGTCTTAAACACATTCTCTTATACACAGTGTGCATCAAACGTGAGCATTGTGCCAGCAGCATGCGTACACTCACACATACGGGTAGGCACCCGCAATACATACAAATTTACGTACTAATGTGCACGTATGCACTATTGTTAGTAATAATTTTTATTTTCCTATTTTTGTATATTTTTATTTAATTTCTTTTTTTTAGGATAACAGATTGGGTGATAGAACATTTATTTTTTACAAAAAGGCTAGGGCTTTTATTTTAGAATCTTCTTCTGTGGTAGCTATAAAACCATTTTTTACATAGTTGTCTTTGTTGCATCTTTTGTCGTCTGATTTTCAAACGGGTCAGTTTAAGGTACCCTCTGGAACATCTACAGATGAGTCGGTGCTAGATATCATCCCTCAATCTCTACTCAAATATGAACAGAAGGTGTGAACAGTGAACATGCGTGTGTTAATCAAGCGTCGCACGAACGGATGCTAGACAAGCACGTGAAGACTTGCTGTGTTTCAAAAGTATTTACTTGGTTCCACGAAGTTGCAAGTATTTACTTAGTAATTCCTCGTCAACGTTAAGTAAAAGGCTTTAAGTTGACTGTTTTATTCACTTGGTTGACAAGCTTTTACTTTACTCGTGAGCAAATACTTCGAGCTTTTACTTTGGTTTAATTCACTTCACCCATTATATGAACAGTATTTAAAGCACAATTTCATATATCATATATAAGCTAATGGAATTATGATATTTCGGTGGCCCTTCAGTGAAACTATATTAGTACACCAAATAAATGCTGTTTTTAATTATTTGTGAAGTATTCGTCAAACAAAGCTATTACTGAATAGCCCCAGAGGGTGACGTGTATCCCGTCAAGGGTATAGAGGGTCTAGTTCAAAGTGCCTACACCTACCGCTACATACTTATATTAAATAGCAAAAGAGGCCATGCCTGGTATACCAGGGTGACGTGTAGACCCGTCAAGGTTATAGAGGGTCTAGTTCAAAGTGCCTACACCTACCGCTACATACTCATATTAAATAGCAAAAGAGGCCATGCCTGGTATCCCAGGGTGACGTGTAGACCCGTCAAGGTTATAGAGGGTCTAGTTCAAAGTGCCTACACCTACCGCTACATACTCATATTAAATAGCAATAGAGGCCATGCCTGGTATACCAGGGTGACGTGTAGACCCATCAAGGTTATAGAGGGTCTAGTTCAAAGTGCCTACACCTACCACTACATACTCATATTAAATAGCAATAGAGGCCATGCCTGGTATACCAGGGTGACGTGTAGACCCGTCAAGGTTATAGAGGGTCGAGTTCAAAGTGCCTTCGCCTACCACTACATACTCATATTGAATAGCCATAGAGGCCATGCCTGGTATACCATGGTGACGTGTAGTCCCGTCAAGGTTATAGAGGGTCTAGTTCAAAGTGCCTACACCTACCGCTCCATACTCATATTAAATAGCCATAGAGGCCATGCCTGGTATACCAGGGTGACGTGTATCCCGTCAAGGGTATAGAGGGTCTAGTTCAAAGTGCCTACGCCTACCGCTACATACTCATATTGAATAGCCATAGAGGCCATGCTTGGTACACCAAGGTGACGTGTAGTCCCGTCAGGGGTATAGGGGGTCTAGTTCAAAGTACCTTTGCCCACCACTACATACTCATAGAGGCCATGCCTGCTATACCAAGGTGACGTGTAGTCCCGTCGGGGTATAGGGGGTCTAGTTCAAAGTGCCTTCGCCTACCGCTACATACTCATATTGAATAGCCATAGAGGCCATGCCTGGTATACCAGGGTGACGTGTAGTCCCGTCAAGGTTATAGAGGGTCTAGTTCAAAGTGCCTACACCTACCGCTACATACTCATATTGAATAGCCATAGAGGCCATGCCTGGTATACCAGGGTGACGTGTAGACCCATCAAGGTTATAGAGGGTCGAGTTCAAAGTGCCTTCGCCTACCACTACGTACTCATATTGAATAGCCATAGAGGCCATGCCTGGTATACCAGGGTGACGTGTAGACCCGTCAAGGTTATAGAGGGTCTAGTTCAAAGTGCCTTCACATACCACTACATACTCATATTGAATAGCCATAGAGGCCATGCCTGGTATACCAGGGTGACGTGTAGTCCCGTCAAGGTTATAGAGGGTCTAGTTCAAAGTGCCTACACCTACCGCTACATACTCATATTGAATAGCCATAGAGGCAATGCCTGCTATACCAGGGTGAAGTGTAGTCCCATCAAGGTTATAGAGGGTCGAGTTCAAAGTGCCTTCGCCTACCACTACGTACTCATATTGAATAGCCATAGAGGCCATGCCTGGTATACCAGGGTGAAGTGTAGACCCGTCAAGGTTATAGAGGGTCTAGTTCAAAGTGCCTTCGCCTACCACTACATACTCATATTGAATAGCCATAGAGGCCATGCCTGGTAACCAGGGTGACGTGTAGTCCCGTCAGGGATATAGGGGTCTAGTTCAAAGTGCCTTTGCCTACCACTACATACTCATACTCATAGAGGCCATGCCTGCTATACCAAGGTGACGTGTAGACCCATCAAGGTTATAGAGGGTCTAGTTCAAAGTGCCTTTGCCTACCACTACATACTCATAGAGGCCATGCCTGCTATACCAAGGTGACGTGTAGTCCCATCGGGTTATAGAGGGTCTAGTTCAAAGTGCCTACGCCTACTGCTACATAATCATATTAATTGTTGAACTATATTTTATTGCAACCATCATACATGTATTGTAACATTTTGTATTAAACCAATATTTCTTGTTTAATCCTAATTAATTGGAGATGAATTGAAAAAATACTAAAATAAGTTTATATATATGCAAAAACATTACAATATTTTCTCATTACAAGGTATTTTTATTGTTTTGAAGATTGTCCATACAAGAAAAATATTCGGAGATTGAACATCTTATTTTGTACATTTTACTTATCTAGTATCTGAATTATTTCATAAGAATGCGGTGTTCCTATTTTAACAATATAAATACCGGGTAAACAAAACATTAATAGTCAGGCAAGTCAGTGAAAGAAACCATTTTAATACTACAAACAAAGATATTTCATACGTATTTCCAGATTATGACTTTAAAACTTATCCTTGTTATCATTAAAATGAGAAGGCTGGATAGTCAACGCTAATAATATTATTTTGCTTGACATATTATTTAAAGAAATGAAACATATGTAGACGATAGATATCCTACATTTACTTTAATAGCTGTGTGGTGAGTATATATGTGTTTACAATATATGCATGTAATTACTAAATTTTTGGAACCTATTTTTATATTATGGTTTGCAAAGGATCGATCTTCAAGTAGGCCAATTTACGAGTTACTTCTCTATTTAATCTCAGTGGGTAGATATGGATCGACACGAAGTGGATATAGTCCCAAGTAATACACGTCCCCATTAGTTACACCGATTTATCCGAATACATACAAGCTTCAGATTAGTGGCTAATTATAGATAGTGAACTTTATATATACTCAAAATACCACTGCACAGTAATCAAATTTAAAATTCTGTTAAATATAGGTTATGAGTTATGGTCGAATTAGGTTTGAATTTGAGTTGTCGAATAGGTCGAAATTTGAGAAGATTTTTCATGATCACTTAATGAGATACACTGCTGTAAAGTGAAAGTTATTTTTTTCATTGAAATAAGGAATTGATAATAACAAAGAAAAAATAAGTGCTAAATAATATTTAAATCTCGGAAATACTCGTTATTTAGTAACATATTTCGCCAAGAGATAAAAACAGATTTCAATAATATCTGTCGAAATCAATGACTGAAACGGATACAACCTTCATCATTAATCAACATAAATTTATTGGTTTTTAATGTTTAACTACTCCATTAA
The DNA here is from genome assembly GCA_035578905.1 of Stictocephala bisonia. Lineage (NCBI taxonomy): Eukaryota > Metazoa > Arthropoda > Insecta > Hemiptera > Membracidae > Stictocephala > Stictocephala bisonia. The sequence continues at coordinate 991,500 of JAQJVL010000048.1, forward strand.
TAATAATTCAAAACAGTAGCTCTTATTTTAATTACTATACTAATTTTGCTATCCGCATTTAATGTTATGAACCATAAAAAGGGAATTATTTATCTATAATAGAAGCGGATTTCCAGTACATAGTTGAGGTCTACCGGAAATGTTATGCTTTAAGTATTTAGCTGTAATCAGCTCTACAGCTTGTGGTACTATTTAGCTGTGATCAGCTCTACAACTTGTCGTACTATTTACCTGTGATCAGCTCTACAGCTTGTGGTACTACTTAGCAGGGATTAGCTCTACAACTTGTGGTACTATTTAGCTGTGACCAGCTATATAACTTGTCGTACTATTTAGCTGTGATCAGCTCTACAACTTGTACTACTATTTAGCTGTGACCAGCCCTACAAGTTGTGGTACTATTGAGCAGTGATTAGCTCTACAACTTGTGGTACTATTTGGTTGTGACCAGCTCTATAATTTGTGGTACTATTTAGCTGTGATCAGCTCTAAAACTTGTACTACTATGTAGCTGTGACCAGCCCTACAACTTGTGGTACTATTTAGCTGTGGTCAGCTTTACAGCATGTGGTACTATTTAGCTGTGATCAGCTCTACAACATATCGTACTATTTAGCTGTGATCAGCTCTACAACATATCGTACTATTTAGCTGTGATTAGCTCTACAACTTGTGGTACTATTTAGCAGTGATAAGCTCTACAGCTTGTGGTACTATTTAGATGGGATTAGCTCTACAACTTGTGGTACTATTTAGCTGTGACCACCTCTATAACTTGTCGTACTATTTAGCTGTGATCAGCTCTACAACTTGTACTTCTATTTAGCTGTGACCAGCTCTACAACTTTTCGTACTATTTAGATGTGATCAGCTCTACAGCTTGTGGTACTATTTAGCTGTGATTAGCTCTACAAGTTGTGGTACTATTTAGATAAGACCAGCTCTACAACTTGTGGTACTATTTAGCTGTGACCAGCACTACAACTTGAGGTACTATTGACCTGTGATTAGCTCTACAACTTGTGGTACAATTTGGCTGTGACCAGCTCTATAACTTGTGGTACTATTTAGCTGTGATTAGCTTTACAACTTGTACTACTATTTAGCTGTGACAAGCTCTACAACTTGTGGTACTATTTAGCTGTGATTAGCTCTACAACTTGTGGTACTATTTAGCTGTGACCAGCCCTACAACATATCGTACTATTTATCTGTGATCAGCTCTACAACATATCGTACTATTTGGCTGTGACCAGCTCTATAACTTGTGGTACTATTTAGCTGTGATCAGCTCTACAACTTGTACTACTATTTAACTGTGACCAACCCAACAACTTGTGGTACTATTTAGCTGTGATTAGCTCTAGAACTTGTGGTACTATTTAGCTGTGATCAGCTCTACAACTTGTACTACTATTTAACTGTGACCAACCCAACAACTTGTGGTACTATTTAGCTGTGATTAGCTCTAGAACTTGTGGTACTATTTAGCTGTGATCAGCTCTACAACTTGTGATACTATTTAGCTGTGCTCAGCTCTACAACTTGTACTACTATTTAGCTGTGACTAGCCCTACAACTTGTGGTACTATTTAGCTGTGATTAGCTCTAGAACTTGTGGTACTATTTAGCTGTGATCAGCTCTACAACTTGTGATACTATTTAGCTGTGCTCAGCTCTACAACTTGTACTACTATTTAGCTGTGACTAGCCCTACAACTTGTGGTACTATTTAGCTGTGATTAGCTCTACAACTTGTGGTACTATTTAGCTCTGATCAGCTCTATAATTTCTGGTACTATTTAGCTGTGATCAGCTCTACAACTTGTGGTACTATTTAGCTGTGGTCAGCTCTACAACTTGTAGTATTATTTATATAATTAGGGCAAGCGTTGTATGGCTATTATTCATGATGGTTGAAATATAATATTTTTGTTTTTTTTACTGCATTATTTATTTTTACTTCATACACAAATGCCTTACATGTGGACTCGTATTTTGTATATTATTTTATTAAACTTAACACATTTTTGTAAATTATGGATCTATATTAATAATAAATTGAAATATAGTGTAGGTAAAGAAAAAAAAAAAGAAAAATTATAGTAATAATTCACTCATGTGTTCGTACGAGTAGCTGTAACTAAGCAGTTAGGAATTGTACAGGAATACAGGTAATAAATCTATTCGTGTTAAACTTCATATATTAGCACCATCCAATATTTACTAATGTCATATAACTAGGGCTCTTTATGATGTTGCAGTTTTCCTCTCATAGATATTTTGTATCATACTAATATAAACATTATATTTTTACCGTATATAAACAGTTGTGATATATCTTGCATTATTCATAAAAAGGAGATAAATAAACCGCCAACGACGACATGTTTTGCATCTAGAAATGTTTAGCTTTGGCTCCAGCGTCGGAGAGTTATAGACGGTCACCGGAATGACTACTGACGGCGTTTTCCAGGAGGCACATTGCGGAACCAACAGGCTGGTACTAGCATCTACTTTGCGTCCCAAAGGGGTAGCCACTTCTTCCCGATTTCCGCGCTGCTCATCCAACGACCTCCAGGATGAAGACATCGACATGTAGGTGACCCAACCCTAGTTTATTTTCTGGCCCTTTTGGCCCCCCAGCATTGAACATTTTAAAGAATTTAAGTGTTTTAGAAGAAGTTCAATCAGAAGTGTCTTCAGCAGAACTTTGTTTACCTGTGAAGAAATATTTAGATTTTTTGGAACTGCAATTTTAAAACGAGATACGTTTCTTAGATTTTATTTTAATTTTTTTAAAAATATTTTTCTTATGGGGGGTTTTCTGGTTATTTAATTTACAGAATGGGGTTCACGTCTATTTCGTCATTTTGTTGGTCCCATTAGGAGTCGCCCAGTTTAGCCTGCTGTATTTTGGTGTAATTATTAATTTAATTCTTTTTTTTTTTAACTTCTCCAAATTGGCCAAAACCTTTTAATTTATTTAGTTGCCCGAGGCCTTGTAATTCAGCTGCCGTTTTAAAATGTTGTCCTTTTGTTATCTGTAGTTATTGTTTTCTAGTTGGAGTTTGTTTATTCATGTATTCTGTTATTTAATTATTTTTGTATGTGTTCAATGTTACTATTTATTTATTATTGTTATATTTTTGCAGAGATCTATATTTATAAATTTGTTACTAGGCCTACTCATTTTGATTTATATTATATTGAAACTTTCTAGTATTAATATTTGATAATCTTGCTGTTTATTTATAAATTTTTTGTAACATTTGATAAATATCGTAATTTTTCACAAACTTTCAAAAGCCCGTTTTGTCCATAAATGTTTAATCTTTTTGTGACTAATTTTTTTTTCAAACTTTTGAATTTAAATGTGTTTTTTTTTAATTTTCATTGTAATAAAAATATTTTTGCCATTCAACTTGTTTTGTTTTGGTTCTGTGCCGTCCTCCTGAGCGCAACCACCCTCGATGGGCCCAGTAATGTTTAGATAGTACGAAGGTGGGTTGCAGCTATGAACTTGTAATTATCATAAACCTTCATTTTCTGTACATGTAAATAGGGTTGCGTTTTAAAAGAAACACCCTGTACATTTATCTCCTTTTTATGAATAATACATGTTGTATATGTACTTACAACAAAATGACTAAAAAGCATATTGGCATTAGTTGCGTGACATTACTAGCATAGAGCATAGTGATTTTTCAAAATAGTAGTATTTAGTTGTTCAGTTGATTATTCCTGAATACATTTGAAACATCATAGAAAAGTCATAAAATTAAATTACTAAACTTTAACTACAAAGCCTTAATAATAAATATATTAATAATTATTACTGTATATATCTACACAAGAACTCCCTAACAGATACAATTATTTTTAAGCCACGACTGCTTTCACTGGAGTTTTAACTCCATCAATGACCGAAATATTTCCAAGCAATATATTACATACGAGGGATAGGTAAAATACTGTTCATGGCATAACGAAGAAGTGGAGATGGTCTAATATCTATTGGGTAAGTAAGCTCGGCTCGCAATGATATAACGTCCTCAGAACCAGACTAACAGGAGAGGAACTGCGAGAACACTGAATAATTTTAAACTTCCTTACTCAATTATATAATGGCCTAAACAGTGATATCTTACTTTAAGTATACTATACAATGTCACCGTAATCTTCCCCATAGCTTAGCCCTATTGGTATTTTAATTAAAACATCCATGGTATATCAATAATAATGTGTTTGGTTACTAAAGGGCATCATGACCTGAGAGCATAGATTACAATTCTAAGCTTTCTCACAGTTTGGATACATGAGTGAAATAATATAACCTACTGTCTACAGATAACCCTTAGGAAGTCACTCTCTAGCATTCATTAATTCGAAGTATAAATTTCCTGGAGGTGTTATTTTACTAGCCACCATAATTATTAAAATTAGCGCAACATTCATTATATATTTGTTTTGTTTACAATACATGCCTCGAATGTTTGTCAAAGTTTAGGAATCATTGACATACCTAAGTATAAGCTAGCCTACAGATCCATCATTGCATGTATATACAGCAATCCTGCATGTATATATAAAACCCTTCAACACTTTGGATAGACTGGAGTACATACAATAACAAATACAATAACAAATAGAAATACGTCCTTTCCGGTCCCATCAATTCAACTCGGACTCCCCTCCGAAGCTCTCTTTGCCTCCCCAGCTTGAAATCGATTTCTATAGTAACGGCCTTGAGTTTATGGCTTACAAACTCTCTCAGCAGGGATTCAGGGGTGGTGTGTGAACCGTCAAATTTGTCAATGGGCTAAACAACAAAAACTGAGGATAATAAGTTATAAGGATACGAATTGCAGTTAGTATTTCTAAAGTTTGTACGTGGGTTTATTAAACAATAAAATTAAAAATAAACCCAAATTAAATGTTGCGTAGTTCGGGTAGTTTGTGGAGACGAAGAACTTCACCACAGTTATCCGTGCTGCAATGTACAATCGAGTCTATAAGTTTTACCTGTTATTGGACATGGACAACCATACCTGTTTTATTATTTAGTTCTAGTTTTTAATGTATTAATTGCGATTGCAATATAAAATTAAAGATGGAATTTCTTTATATGTGGATAACATAGTTTTATTATAGTAGACATTTAGTTATGTCAGCTGTTTTTATTAACTGTAAAATATGTACAATATGTAAACATTGTTTACATTTTACGGTATTATAGTTGTACGCCATCGGTAAAACATATTGGAACTGAATGTAGAAGTTTTACATGAAAGTTTGGTTAATCACAAAGAGTTATAAATAATAATTGAGGAAAAAGAAACGGGTACAAGAGAATTGCATACTTCATCCAGGAATGGGTATAAAAAGAGGTTTACTAAACGACTGCTGGGAAGATTAATGAAAGCCCTTTAAGAAGTAAGAGTAGAAATAGATGGACTGAGTTCAAGCGATACTTGAACACAGGAAGTGGTTTGAAGGAGAGAAGTTTTGGGGGTGCGGAAGACGATGGGGAGAGTCCCTGGCAACAACCAGTCTAAAAACCAATAATGGGGTTAGAATGTATTTATGTAGAATGTATATTTAAGTGATGAAAATATATAACAATTACTCTTTAATTCTATAAATGTTTAAAAAAAATATAGCCAAGTTTAAGATAGCCAAGCTGGTAAAGGTTAATGCCTAAACTGATTCCTTTGCTACACTAGTTAATCGTAGGTACTACCCAAGCCAATCAATGGAGCTACCGAAACTGACCACGGCTGCTATTCAATTTTATCACAGGTGTAGCTGTCAAACTTTGTACCAAACACCTAACATGACCTCTAATATGTACTCTAAAGCATACAAAATTAATTAAAACAGTAACATTTGTATGAATAGAGTAATACATTACAGATTTCAATCAGCTCTATTCATCACATCCCTATATGAGAACATAATGAAAGTTATATCCTTCCAAAACCTAAAAAAATCATTTTTTAATGGTATGTATGTATGATTAGGGCAGACATAATTCAAATGACTAATTATTACATTATTCTAACTTTATCTGTGTTATTAAAATAAGGGTCGTTTGGGATTTCAAAATACATGGGGTACTATTCCATCAACTTAATTAATTTGTACTGAATAATTAAATCAAATATAAATAGAAGTGCATACATAACATGACTTTCGTAGCCAAGAAATGCTTATTTATCTTAAGTAAGATCGTGAATATTTAAATGTAATTAGCGTTTTGTTTTTTTTGTTTTTTTTTGTTATATATTTAAATATATATATATATATATATATATAAAAGGCACTAAAAGGATGTAAAAAAGTACTTCAAATAAAACTCTAACCTTAAAAAGAAAATAAATTAATTTTATAAGATTTTATCATATTTAAAGTGACGTTCATGTTCACATTGGTGTTAAATATGTGAATAATAATTAATCATATGGTGTAAAACTTGACACTTTAAATATGAATAAACCTTCTTAAAAATTAAAGAGATTGATATAAAAAATTTAGTAAAAATGTTTAGCGCTTTAAGAACTGTAAATAAGGTCCGTAATGTATTGCAGAAGACGATAGTTCTCTCTCCTTATGTAAGCATAACTGTGCCATGTGTGAGAATAAACTTGAACCCATAGAAGTCGGGAGTGTTTATTATGTATATACAAGGCAGGGTGATCAGTTCCACTATTTATAACATTATATTGTTTCATTAATTGGTTGCAAATGGTTTTGAGTGGAATAATTTGTAATATTATTGATGAATAAATTCAATCTTTGCACAGCTAGCTCAGAGCACCACGCCATTGGATAGGTGAGGAGAGACAAGGCAGTAACACGTGGTCATCAACACTTGAGTTGGTAGGGTTTTCAGATCATAAATAATAGAAGACACTTTGCAGTACACAATGTATGATTGATCCACGTTAAACACCAGTTAAGGAGTACGCAAGAATGTGGCTGGTTAAACCTTTACAGTCTCGTTGAATATTATATTCGGATTGCACTCTTAACGTGAAAAGAAATTCTTGAAAACTTACTTAAAAATACCATAGGAAGGGTAATATACCTGAAATCGTTGGTCGTATTTTAGATTCATTCTTGAACATTAACATGACTTTTTCTATTTTTAAATTTGAGTATAAATGTCCTTGCAGGAAAGCCAACGTTTAATTGAGGGCATGAAAAGTTTCAGCAAAATGTTTGTAGACTTTTTGAATAGCTAAGTCACTAGATAATGTATACTGTTTAATTTTGTAAAGGAAGACCTAGGATTAATTGATCTAGTACCTCCTACAAATTTGGTGCCAGCACCATCGAATTGGTGGACAGTCGGCTCTGATAGAAAGGATGTGTACTCTTAACGTGTAACTGACTCACTCTTGCCACAGATTAAAAAAAAAAATGAATTTTTTAGCTGGTTTAGTAGTCAGTAACTACTCCATCTCCCCCGTCTATATATTTTAAATACAATATTGGGCTTATAATATTTGTTATGCTTTAGGGGGGATCACTCACTACTTCCCATCCAGTCATTTTAAATACAAAATTGTACAGTAACCATAACGAAGATTTCCAAGATAAATATAGTTTGGTTTATGTGGACTGCTTTTGAAAAAGTTCGTCAAAATACTATTTAAAACAAGATGGAATGTAGATATGCACTACCTGTATTTTAAATGCGTGTTGAATGTTGGAGTTAAATTATTGAACTATAAAGAAGGTTGGAATGACATAGTTTAAACCACATAAAACATCTCACTGACTTTACGGCTGATAGTAGTCTAACATAATTAGTATATATAAAGTTGAAATAAAAAAAAATAAAAAAAAAAAACGGTCAAAATCAGAAAAAAGTTTATAATGATGTATATCTTCCTTGGAGTATTAGATATTTTACCAAGATCCATTTTCAAATTGGCACCTGAACTATTATTAAGTAAATAAATTGATACATATTCTGTACATTGTTTTTACAATATAGCTGTACTTGATAGTTTTTGTTCATTATTTTTCTTAATTTTAACATATCAAACAGAATAACTGACAAAATAAATAGGAATAGGGGTTTTTAAAAATTTAATTTTACGTTTTTTTACATTACATATTATACTTATTGTAATGAATATTATATTTTAAGAACTGTTAAAAAATTTGAAACATTCCAAGCATATGATCTACGTAGAATTCAGATGACAAACAAACAGTGTTGGCCGAAAAAGGATAAATTTGGGAGTAGGAAAGATATTCAATAAATATCCCATTCCCTGTTGGAAAACCCTTGACCAGTTAGAGAAAGGACTGGCTACCATGTGGGGGTAGCTGCTACAATGTGGGGCTAGTTTTTGTTATGTGTGTGTAGCTGATATTATGAGGGGGCAGTTGCTACCATATGTAGGTAGCTGCAACGATGTGTGTATAGCTGCTATAATGTGTGTAGCTGATATCAAGTGGGGGTAGTTGCTACCATTTGTGTGTTGCTGCGACATGCGGGGGTAGCTAATACCAAGTGTAGTTAGCTGCTACCATGTGTGGGTAGCTGCTACCATGTGAGTATAGCTATCATGATATCAAGTGGGGGTAGTTGCTACCATTTGTGTGTTGCTGCGACATGCGGGGGAAGCTAATACCAAGTGGAGTTAGCTGCTACCATGTGTGGGTAGCTGCTACCATGTGAGTATAGCTATCATGATATCAAGTGGGGGTAGTTGCTACCATTTGTGTGTTGCTGCGTCATGCGGGGGTAGCTGCTACCAAGTGGAATTATCTGCTACCATGTGGGGGTAACTGCTACCACGTGGGGGTAGCTGATACCATGCGTGTGTAGCCGGTATTATGAGGGGGTATTTGATACCATGTGTGGGTAGCTGCTACCATGTGTGTATAGCTGCTATCAAGAGTGTGTAGCTGATATCATGTGGGGGCAGTTGCTACCATGTATGTATAGCTGCTACCAAGTGGGGATAACTATAACTGCTACCATGTGAGGGTAGCTGCTACCATGTGTGGGTAGCTGCTGTCATGTGTCTGTAGCTGATATCATGAGGGGGTAGCTGCTACCATGCGGGAGTAGATGCTGCCATGAGAGGGTAGTTGCTACTTCGTGAGGGTAGCTGCTACTCTCTGGAGGAATAAGCAAGCCTTTCACTTCATAAGTAAGTACAAATAAACGAGTCCAATTTTGGCACATAAAGCACAGTCAATCCACATGTAATAAAAAAAGCGAGATTACAATGCTTGATGTAGTATGTTTTGTGCTAATGAGTCTTTGTAAAAGTTAGTTTAATATGTTATGTTTTTGAATCGTACATATTTTTTAAAATGTGTTCATATATTATGTTCAGATTAAAATTTATTTTTCGAGCCTCCATACTTAAAGCTTTATATAAAATATGTTTTTAGCCAAGTTTCAATAAACATTTATAATCAATGTAAATATTTACTATTTCCCTCCAACTTATCTCTTCCCCTCTCTCCCATTGCTCCTCATTTTCGTCTTCCTCTTCTTCCTCATAGTTTTCATTCAACAGTGTTTGGAAATACCTTTTCCACAACTTTTTCATTTCCACTCCTTCCACCATTAATAAATTTTCATTTTGCATTGTTTTGGCACTTTCTGTCACTCTCTTTTTGTTCCTCATCATACTATAGAACATCTTTTTGTTTTGTCCTAAGTCTTCCTCTAACTTTTTCGTGAAGTTCTCCCATTCCTTGTCCTTTGCGTCCTTTATTATTCTTCTGCATTCTCTCTTCTTTGCCAAATATTCATCTTTGTCTTCTTGCGCTCTGGTTTTCCACCACTTCCTCCATGCTTTGTTCTTCTCTTTTACTCCTTTAATTGTCTCTTCATTCCACCAACTTGTTTGTTTTTCTCTTCTTTTCCCCTTTGTTCTCCCACATACCTTTTCGGCTGCCTTTACTATTGTGTCCTTGAACCGATTCCATTCCTCTTCCAGCTCCCCTACCTCTGTTCTGGGTAACTCCTTTTTTACCATATTTCTAAATTCTTCCTTCTTCTGCTCCTCCTGCAGTCTCCATCCCTTTATTCTTTCAACTGGTTTTGTCGTTCTGCTCTCTTTTATTTCCATTCTAAACACCCCCACCAACAGTCTATGGTCCCCTCCTACGCTTACGCTGGGAATCACCTTCACATCCATGATCTTTTCTCCCCATTCTCTATCTGTTATTATATAATCAATTACACTTTTTACTATCCCATCCCAACTATACCTTGTTATTATATGGCTCTCCCTCTTTTGAAATCTCCCATTTCCAATTGTCAATGCATTTCTTTGGCACATGTCCAGCAGTCGTCTTCCTTCCTCATTTCTGTTTCCAAACCCAAAATTGCCCAACACCTCCTCAAACCCTCTTCTGTCGGTCCCAACCTTTGCATTTAAATCCCCCATTAATATATTTACATTTCGTATTTGGTCTTCCAGCTTTTCTTCAAACTCTTCCTTTTCTTCCTCTGAACATCCTGTCTGTGGTGCATACACCTGCATTATTTTTATTTCCTTGTTTTTGTTTCTAATCCTAACTGTCATCATTCTATCCGATATAAACTCCACTTCGTCTAGCATCTCCTTTATCCTCCTATTAACCATTACTGCTACTCCATTCCTTTTTGATCTTCCTCCACTCCAGTACAGCCATGTCCCTCCTCTCAACTCTCTACTTCCCTGCCCCTTCCACTTTGTTTCACTCAATCCCAGAATGTCTATTCTCCTTTCCTGCATCTCGTCTATCAATTCTTCTGTTTTTCCCGAAAGCGTAAGTATGTTCAGTGTTCCAATCTTTATCCTTTTTCGTTTCCAGTCACGTCCGTTACTCCTGTCCTTCCGAGGCTTGGTTAAAGAACTATAGAGGAGTAACATTAATAAGCCATGTTGCCAAAATATTTGAAAAAATAATTTTTAACAGGATTAAGGACGTGATAGAGGACCAGATAGGGGAGGAACAACATGGGTTTAGGAAGGGAAGAAGTACGATCGACTTGATTTTTGCAGTGAGACAAATGGTTGAAAAGCACTGGGAGTTCAATAAAAAGTTAATACTGGTGTTTATAGATGTCGAGAAAGCCTACGATTCTGTTAAGAGAAAAAGTATATGGGAGAGTATGGAAAAAATAGGAGTGACAGAAAATATGATGAAATGGGTTAAGGAATTGTATAGGGTGCACGAGTGCAGAGTTAGGACATGTGATGGTAATACAGAATGGTTCAAGGTAAAGAAAGGGCTGAAACAGGGGAGTGTTCTGTCTCCGATTCTTTTTAATGTAGTTATGGAGATAATGATGAGAGAAATTAAAGAGGAGACAAATGAAGAGATGAAGATAATGATGTTTGCTGACGATATTCTGATGTGGGGAGAAAACAGGGAGGAGATACAAGAACAACTGGACAAGTGGAGTAGGAAGATGAGGGAGAGAGGGCTGAGGATAAGCAAGGAAAAAAGTGAAGTAATGGTAGTAGGAAGGGACACAGTTTTGGAAGAAGATATATTGGTAGATGGAAGTATACTAAAAAAGGTAGATGATTTCAAATACCTTGGAACGATGGTGTCAAGTGATGGAAGAATGGAACAGGAAATAAATGCCAGATTAGGAATGGGAGCGGGATTCTTCCGGACGGTGAAACACCTAGTATGGGACAAAGAGGTACCAAGGAGGGCCAAGGTAATGATGTTCAAGAATTACTATAGGTCTATAATTACTTATGCGGCAGAGACATGGCGGATGTCAGAAAGGGAGTGGAGTAGAGTACAGGCAGGGGAAATGAGGTTCTTGAGAGCAATAAAGGGAAGAACTCGAAGAGATAGAATTAGGAATAGTGAGATAAGGAAGGATGTAGTGGAGGAGAGTATAAGAGAAAGAGTGGAACAAGCAAGGTTGAGGTGGTATGGTCACGTAAAAAGGATGAGTGTAGAGAGGTTGCCGAGGAAGATGGAGGAATGGGAAATGGAGGGAAGGAGGCCCAGAGGAAGACCACGAAGAAGATGGCTGGATGGAGTGAGGACAGACGTGGAAAAGAGAGGGAGTGTGTGGGGGGAAGTGGTGAGAGAGGAGATGTGGAGGGACAGGAGAAGATGGAGAGGCTTGGTGACAACCCAGACCCAGGATTGACTGGAACGGGACCGGATAAGTAAGTAAGTAAGTAAGTAAATATTCACTCTTAAATGGTTTTTTCTGCCAACAGTAGTTAAATTTTCTTCTAAATTAATTTCAAGGATAAATTATTTGGAGAAATTGTACATTTACTAGTTAAATATATATTTATGGTCTGCCGTTTACGTAAATATTTCTAGTTTCTATTTGTCAGACACTTTTTTTAGATGTCTAAAGCCTTTTAGAATAACATATTAAACTCCTATACACGCTAATGACAAATTTAAATTATTAATATTACAATTTTTTTAATGAAGTGTTGCTTCACCTAAATGTATAAAGTATATCTCTAAGCTTACCTAATTAAATGTTTAAATATGTGATATTATGACAGAGTGATTACACGTGAACGAATTTATTGACATTCAAAACATAAATATAGATATTATTTGTTATATTCTCATATATACTATTCTTGTGCTCATACATTCTAAATTACATTTACACAGTATGTGTGACTAATCAAAATAATTAGTTATTGTATGAATTGTGCAGTACCCAATCATTTTAAGAAAAAAAATGTTTCGTTTATCCAAAATAATTTATTTTAGAAATACAAAATCTGTATTGTTTCTAACAGTAAACATCAATGAATATCATCTTCTTTGTCCAATAATATGATTATAACTACTGTAGAGAGTCCCATCATAACAGTTTCATCTAACCTTTGCTGCTAAGTCAAAATAAAAATGCCTCGCCTAGCTTTTACTATTTATTTAAAAAATAGGTTTTGTTCACTACCAATAATCTTTAATTAAGGCATTTAAGCTCATACAAATTTACTATTTGTAGTAGGCCTAGTATTCATTAGCTGTTTAGACCTGTTCTGCAGTAGAACATTTAAGAAATTTCCCTAAAACCACAGTTATCCGTGAAAAACTTCACTTTTAAACAACAATTAACTAAAACAAATAAAATTAATTGATTTAAAAAATATTTTATAATAATAGTTCATCAACAAATAAATGCTTAACAGACTTGTCAACTTGAAAACGGTGTCAAATTATTAAACATATTTTATGATTTAAGACGATTTCCATAATAATATTTAACATAATATATACTATTCATTTCAAATAAAATAAATAGTGTGTTTTGATTAGTTATTCGAGGTTATGCGACTATGTTTGCTGTCGTATAAAGTTCCCGTGTAAGAAAGGGGCCACAGCGCTTTGATGAACAGTTTAACAAGTTTACGTTGAGGAAACTTTACCCAATATCACGTAAATCGTGTAACGAGCTAAAGTGATTGCATCGTATCTTTTAAGTGTACTGAAATATACTAAATATTTTTATAAATATCACTTTTTATAAGATTTGTTAATGCTCTAATTATTTATATTCTAATAGCCATATTATAGATAATTATCTTATTATTACATTCGAAATGCATTTTAAAGGAGATTATAGTAATCAAATTGAAAAATTACAACACATCCTGCTGTTGTAAAAATATTATGATTAAAGTGTATTGTTTGTGAAGTTATGTATTTATTTAAGGGAGGAGGATGGAGGAGGGAGAACAAAGAAACATTTAGGCTAATGAGAGTGAGGGAGAAAAGGGGTAAAATATATTATGTATTAAAAAGACAAGACTTGCTTACACACACGACACATACGACAGACAGTACCTCCACACCCAATAATAGCACACACACCACGGATATAGACCAGAAACCAATCCAACTACCCACCTCCAGGGCACATACAACTGACAATAGACACTTTCCCACCCACACGACAGATACGAGAGACAGTACCTCCACACCCAATAATAGCACACACACCACGGATATAGACCACGAACCAATCCAACTACCCACCTCCAGGGCACATACAACTGACAATAGACACTTGCCCACCTACACGACACATACGAGAGACAGTACGTCCACACCCAATAATAGCACACACACCACGGATATAGACCACGAACCAATCCAACTACCCACCTCCAGGGCACATACAACTGACAATAGACACTTGCCCACCTACACGACACATACGAGAGACAGTACGTCAACACCCAATAATAGCACACACACCACGGATATAGACCACGAACCAATCCAACTACCCACCTCCAGGGCACATACAACTGACAATAGACACTTGCCCACCCACACGACACATACGAGAGACAGTACCTCCACACCCAATAATAGCACACACACCACGGATATAGGCCATGAACCAATCCAACTACCCACCTCCAGGGCACATACAACTGATAATAGACATTTGCCCACCCACACGACACATACGAGAGACAGTACCTCCACACCCAATAATAGCACACACACCACGGATATAGACCATGAACCAATCCAACTACCCACCTCCAGGGCACATACAACTGATAATAGACATTTGCCCACCCACACGACATATACGAGAGACAGTACCTCCACACCCAATCATAGCACACACAACACGGATATAGACCACGAACCAATCCAACTACCCACCTCCAGGGCACATACAACTGACAATAGACACTTGCCCACCCACACGACACATACGAGAGACAGTACCTCCACACCCAATCATAGCACACACACCACGGATATAGACCATGAACCAATCCAACTACCCACCTCCAGGGCACATACAACTGATAATAGACATTTGCCCACCCACACGACATATACGGGAGACAGTACCTCCACACCCAATCATAGCACACACAACACGGATATAGACCACGAACCAATCCAACTACCCACCTCCAGGGCACATACAACTGACAATAGACACTTGCCCACCCACACGACACATACGAGAGACAGTACCTCCACACCCAATCATAGCACACACACCACGGATATAGACCATGAACCAATCCAACTACCCACCTCCAGGGCACATACAACTGATAATAGACACTTGCCCACCCACAGCAAACGTAAGAAAGATAACGTATGCTTCCTGCCTTAGGTGTTAAGAACATCTAGATACGATCACGTTTTTGTTTTTAGGGACATGCTCCTGAAATATCGTTTTCAACTTCGTCTTGTCTACCTAACGTTATAATTTTGACGTTATACTTTTATCATTACCATCCTTCTTTAAAGTTGTTGACGACAAAGTATGGATAAGGCTTAACTGATCTATATGCAGATATATATATACCCTAGATTACGTAATCTATTGTGTAGGGACATAGCTATAAAAACTTCATTGAACCAACCCCACTGACAAGACAATCTACAATGTACCTTCTGGGATTGTATTTTATCCAGTACTCCATAATTAAAACTTTTTACGTAGCATGGTACACAGATTACTTACTATACCGTTACTAAAGGTCCAGAATTCATCAATAGCGCTGAACAAATTACGGTTATTAACGGTGACATGACTTTTCATGGGAGGGTAAATTATACCCTACACAATATAGTATTTGATCTAGGTCATACATTTGCGTATAAATGAGAAAATACAACGAAGCACAATTTTACTAAATCTTGACAGCCATTACATCAAAATAAAATCCAATCAGTTTTAAATAAATGCCCACCAAACTTAAAGCTTGTTTATTTAAAGAGATAGTTTAGAAGTAAACAAAAAATTTTGAAAAAGATAGTATTTTCTTTTGAGATATCCTTAGAAATCGTTTTTACTCATATATTTAGCCGGAAGAAGAAGGGCGATGTTTTGAGGAGATTGATGTGGCGCGGCCAGCCCACTGCCCATAGGGACTGATCAGTCAATCAGGCAGCTGAACATTTTCTCTTAGATCCATCAATTTAAAAACACTCCGTTAATGTCAACCAAATGACTGGTAAATGTACTGTTTTGGCCAACAGAAGGATGGATAGGTACTTTAGCTTAAGTTCTTCTGGAAAATTGTTACAAGTGTGTTTTCAGTTGGTCTATTTGTACAGTATAAGTTATATTTATTACACAATACTTATAGTTAGAAAACCAGTTATCTATACTTATAATCCAAGATATCTAAATATGTTCCAAGATAGATATTAAACAATTCTCTTTGCATATTGAAACTTGATTGCAAGTATATATTTTGAACATATTCAATCTTAAATTATGGATTTACAGAAGTTATTGAGATCTGACGCTGGCATTCAACAACAATAAAACGCTTTATTAGTGATATAGGCCGCTCATAAAATCTCTCAATACCCTACATTTAACTGTAATTAACCAGTCAAATCGTTATTGAAATGTATTTAATGAACCTTGTCATTATTGTTGTATCAAAAGTCCTACTTTAAATAATTTATTTTTGCAAGCTTCCACAGCCTCTATATAAATGTGAGAATAAAGCTTTTTTTTAATTAATTATTTTATTCATTAATTATGAATTATTTAAAATATTTATTCGTTAAACTAACTGCTGTTGACTGTTTTTATCACAAAACCTATGAATAAAATAAAACACCTATAACAAAATATTGACAAAAATACACACTGATTGAACACGAGAAATAAAGGGCCATTAATTTAGTAACATGTTTTTTTATTTTGAAAATCCGATCTAAATTATTATAACTCTATGTTAAAATAAAAAAAATAAAATCCTTCATATTTATTTATAAAATACATGAGTGAATTCATCAAGTTAAACACTTAAAATATCTTAACCAAGTCAGAAAGTATGTATTTACTAATTTGATAGGTTTTATTATTTAAAATATTTTATATTTTGTTGATTCCTTAATTAATATATTTTAGTCAATAGATAATTGGAATAATAATAGGATTTTGGATTGTTAATGTCAATTCCTCACAGCAAGGAATTGTATTTCTCAGCTGTCGTTTGTATTCTGCATTTGACAGATAATTGAATGGTAAATGGGTTTGTTTTTATCTAAAAAATAAGTAATAATATATATTTGGTGTTAGTTATTTTCCATAAAACATTGATGAGGTATTATTACCACGATGCACCATAGAAATCTTTGTTTTTGATTAGTTTTACTTTCCCTGGAATTTATTTTGTTTATAAAATGTATTCTTACAAACAAAATACATTAGAGCACTGTATTTTTTTTAATTTAACTAGTTTTTGGACTTGTAATAGTTTTGCACTATAAGGTGCTTAAAAAATTGTTAGATTACTTCAATAATTAAACTAACTAATTCTTAATCCAAACAGTAAACAATTATTCAACATAAATTTTAAAAATATTCCAATTTGGTTAACTAAAACCATTTGTTGTTCAATGTGTATATAACTTGCTTATATTTACTATATTATATTGCAGTATAGCAGCTTACTACAAAGCAGAGTTTAAGGCATTTCCTAAAATCTAACAGTTTTTACGTTACTGTAAAATAGAGAATGACAGCAAACATAATGATTAAAACTGTATTAGTGATTGATGTACTTAAATAATATTACAATATAATGATTTATTATAATTTAAAGTTGGACATCTGAATTCCTGGTAATATATAAAAAATAAATTATAGCAATTGCTTCCAATATTACCTCATACCAGCTCTAAACTTAGTGTTGTCTGGTTAGTATTGTAAATCCCAACATATATGAGAAATTGTGGCACATCATACGTTATTTTGAATACAAGAACTAATACTACAATAGAGGATGCAGTAGTGTCCCACGAGCAATAGTTAAGTATAAAGAATAAATACCCTTTAAATATAAGATTTAATGACATTTCTGAAAAAAAAAGAAAAAAAACATACATAGAGACATATATTCGAATATATTCATTTGAAATTAATTTGTTGGAAAAAGAATTCAGATTTGGGTTACTTCTGTTTTGATAGCCAAAATAAATTAACAATCTATTGGGGACAAATAGATTTAACTTATATATTAAAACATGGGAAAAACAACACTTTATTTCACTTTAGTTGTTTTTTTTTATCTACCGTGATTTAACGAAAACTATAATATTAGTACTGAAAGTGATATGAAACATAACGCATACCTACAAAATCACCTTGTTGAGGTAGAACTAAGTCCAAATACAAATATAACTAAACATATGAGATATAATACATTATTTAAAGAAAAACCTTAAAATTATATAAAATAAAAATGTAAATATTACAATTTATTAATTTCCAATATATAATATATGTTTCAGTTCAAAATAGGATTTTGTAATAAGCTTTATTAAATAGATAATAAATAAAGGACTGTTTTATACCAACTTATTTTAAAAGTGTTCATTATATAAGAATAAGCTTTATTTTCTTAGACAAACAAACATATTAGAAAGAAAATACAATTTCAGCTTGAAATAATAAACTAAATTACAAATATTCTTGCTAGATCAGACTAAAGAAAAAATCAAAACAAGACTTAATCTAACTTAGAGTGTATTATTATAAATTCATTTTTTAAATAACAATTTACATTAAACCGTCAAAGTCATGACTAGATTTAAATAATTGCTGTATAATACATATATTACGAAGTCCAAGAAAATAAATTCTTTTATTATTGAACTTATCAAAAGAATATAAGGTTAGCAAATGACGGTATAGATACTTATAAATAAGATTAATTGAACAATTCCAATGATGTATTTTAATGTAGAGCGTGTATATAATGAATAAGTTTTATTTTTATAAAAATATGCACACAAACAAACAACAAATAATTGCTTTGTATAGTTTATATGCTTTCTGGAATAAAACTAAAAGAACGGTTTTGTGTAAATTAGTTTTATAATAGAAAATAAATATACTTTTTTGTATGTATTATTAGTATTTTATATTACTTAGGAGCAATCGTGTATTATGATTACAACACTTAAGATCTACAATTTTAAAACAAGTTAACGATTAGAAATATTTTTATTACGCTCTCACATTTGAGCTCAGTTTGTTTTTGTCTGGGAATACCTTCAGCATCTTATGAAAGGTTATAATAACTATTTTTAATTATTTCACCAAAGAATTAGCAATATAAAACATTACATAGTAACGTATATTTGTTATCTTTGTTATAAATAGACTGGACATTAAAATCAGTAATCATATGTTATACATTGTGACATTTTTATTATTTGAATTGAGTAATACTATTGTACTTTTGTTTTAATTTGCAAATACGAAAATAAGGAGAAATACATTTAAAACTAAATATCGCTACTATAGTTAAATACCCATAAAAGCTCACACTCTCTATTTATACTACGTGTATGGTTGGGTGAGTAAATGCTAATGTCCTTGTATGTGTGGGTCAATATAAAATGTTCTTGTATGGACGGGCGGGTGGGTCAATAGTAATTGTCCTTGTATTGGCTGGTGGTTGGGTTAATTCAACTGTTCTTGTATGGGTTGGTGGGTGGGCAAATGGCAATTGTTCTTTTATGGGTGGTTGGGTGGGTCAATAGCAATTTATTGAATATTTAAAGACATCCTATTTTGTTTGGTGTCATTCATCTACATTTGACATACGGATCAAGCTTATGGGAAGGATGTGCCGTATTTCAATTTTTTTAATTAATATTGTTCTGTTTTCGTATTAATATAATGATGTGATTGTTAGTTCACATCTCAGTTTACTCAACAATCCCTAGTTTTTGGAATTGGCAAAGGTTCCACTAACTATTTTTATTGAAGATTGTCATAATAAAATATTACTATTATTTTATTAAAACACGATATGTAGGACTGTAATACGAACGATTTAAAAGTATGTACTATTCACTATCAACTTGTAGAAGAGTGTAAGTACTGCTTAAATGTGAGTAATGATTGGCAGCTACTGTGAATGGGAAAGGTTAATTAAAGCTCAGATATCTCATGGGAGTCAGTTTCCTTAGCAGAAAATGTAAAAAACTGTTCTGCAAAACTTTGAAATCGACATTGTTTCGACAGCACTACGTTCAGATAGACAGTGAACATGAATAGATAAATTGTCGTCGATGATCATAAGAGTAGTCAAAATAGTATATGTCTTTCGAAATTTGTGTAATAGGATATTTATATAATATTATTACTTGTAAATGTTCTATCTAAGCGTATTGCACATTTATTGAATCTAATTTAGCAGAACGTTAAAAATACCTCTCTATTGAATACTTTACTGAACTGTTTATGTCAAATTTGAGGTTAGGTAAAATAAATATCAACATACGTAAATCAGACGAAGAAATGTCATAAATATAATCTACTGTATTTTTTTTAAATATGTAACAAATATACGCTGCTATGATTTCTGTTTATGTAAATAACAAATTACCATTTTATTACTGCACGTTATTATAGAAATAAATATTAGTCTATTAGGTAGTAGTTGAACTATAAACCATATTGACTTGTTTTACCTCTTGTAAACATTCTCAGGTTTATTGAGTTTAAACTAACTTCCAGTTTTATACCCTGGCTTAGATCAGTAAACACATTGTTTGGTAAATAAATCATCCATGGTGGAAATTTAGTTTGCTAGTGATAAAATATTAATAATTTTAAGGTAAACTATTCTAGAGGTTCTTAAATATAAATTTAGATTATAAAAGTAACTAAACAATAATACTGTAATTATTATGTTTCATACTTGTTTCACCTATGGGGATTTCTTTGACGAAAGACTGTAATTGAAAACACATATTACTCGCTATTATTTGGTGCTGTCTATCTGTTTATATTATTTGAAAGCCTAGTCACACGCACGCGCGCGCGCGCGCACACACCCAGCCACACACATACACACACACACACACACACACACACACACACACACACACACACACACACACACACACACACACACACACACACACACACACACACACACACACACAAATTTCTCTGTTTGGTTTTAAAGCCCATGATAAATAATACTCGATCCATCTTTGAGGCTTTGACATGTGTTTAAACCTGTGGCTTCAAATCATTGTCTAGGAGGTAAAGAGGTTTTCTTCAGTTTCTTGTGTGGCTCTTACACTGTAGTTTGGAATATGTCGTGCCATCTAAATTACACTCTGGGTGCCTCCCTATGAGCGATGGTGCCAGGGGTGCGCGGGTAAACACGAATGTCAGCCTGAAAAGATTGGTTTTTTGTGAAAAAAGCTGACCAAGTTTATGATTTTATTTATCTGAAGCGACGAGCCCTTCACTTTGGGTTTTAGTGTACTCAAGGAGACAGACACACGACTAGTAAATCACAAACTGTCATCTATCTAGTAAACCACAAAATACTCCTTTATACTGGCACCCAGCAGTTGATGAGGCAATAAATATACCCTTGTGCTCGGGACGGAGAGGGGCAATAGGAAACATGGGCAGACCC
Source organism: Stictocephala bisonia (assembly GCA_035578905.1). Taxonomy (NCBI): domain Eukaryota; kingdom Metazoa; phylum Arthropoda; class Insecta; order Hemiptera; family Membracidae; genus Stictocephala; species Stictocephala bisonia. Next base: position 1,012,928 of record JAQJVL010000048.1, read on the forward strand.
TTAGACCTATTATGGAGTTTGGCTAGTAGCGGCAAACCAGAGCAGGTTTTAGTAGGCGCGACTTATATAGCAACTCACATACATTATAATCGGATATATGATTTAGAAAGTATACATAGTAATCATACATTACCACACCATTCTCGCTTAATGATTGTGGTAAATATCCACAATTTCAATTAAATACAATATTTAATAACTATTTACAATATAAATAGTAATATTTCTTGAGAGATACGTACTACACTTCCCTCAATTGGATGTGAAGTTGTCACGTAGAGATTATAACCCTTCCTAATGACGAAACTTCCACTCCAAACGGATTTCCCGCAGTGTATACTAAGGGGTGTCTACCGTATGAAGGGATAATCGTATTTTACAGCTAATGTAAGGGCTGTACACAAGAATCAATTAGCCTAGGATAACATTGAAAGAAAATCATTTTACGTTGATGAACATTTTCAAAATACTAATTGTACTGTTGATGTTAAAATTGTACAGATTAACCTGTATGGTATAAATTATATTAATTTGCATTACAAGTACTTATCACAATAAAAAAGAAGTTGAAAAACAGTATTTTCCTGAAAGTATATTAGGATTTCTAAAGAAAATATTTTACCCACCAAAGTTTCCAAATTCACATCACATTGAAATTTATATATTTATTAAAACTGCAGTTCTTCAAAAATTGCCTATCCTCCTTATAATTGTTATTACTTTTATAGTGTGAAAAACTATAAAGAACAAATTAGAAATAAAACATGCCTTTGCCATCAATAATTACTAATTACTTAGTTATGACACACGCACGCGTTCACTCACACGTGGAAGAAGAATAAAACACATTATTATCATTCATGACATGGACAGTTTTATTAGGTCACTAAATTCATGTCATGTTGATATTGTCCCTTGTACCTATTTAAACAGATCCATCCCATTAAATTTAAGTAAATCAGTGAACCATAGGAATTTAACTTCTCTAAGTTTTTATATTGAAAAAGTTAGAGTAAACTCGAGATTGACTCAGGTTAGGGAAATTAATGAGCTCCTCAAGTTTTGCTCGTTTTTCTTTCGATACAAAGGCACCTCATTCTATATTACTGTATTTAAAAATTATAATTTCAATATAACAGTATAAAATAAATATTACGTAAATTGTTTTTTTTTTTTTTAAACAAATATATAAGGAATATATGACAAAATAAACATATGATTAAATGTCAAATTTCTATACGTTTGTATAATAACAAAAAAAATATATACATCCGTTATCGGGGTTCCATTTTGAACCTATTATGACTAACATTTTGTGCTCTGGGTACTGTAAATACTGTAAACTTAGTTTTTTGAACTCATAATTGTAGTGTAAAATCATAATAGTTTTTCAAGGTTACTGTAGCAACCAAATGTATTATATTAGGGGACTAGATTGAAACAAGAATTATGAAACTATAAACTGTTGTACTGTTGTAATTACTACATTATGTAATGTATGACTGCTGGGCAAGATGTTATTTATACATTTTGTTTGATAGCAAATTGTTTTATTTCTCAATAAGCATGAGAAAATTATGGTTTATAGTTCCCATTCATGTTTAGCACTCGTTCTTAACAGCATATCTCTCGCCAACATATACTATACGAGAACCCTTAGGTTTACGACTAAAGAGGGTATCCTCATCATAAACACTCTTAACTTGAGGTTCGTGATAACCTATAAATATGGCAGCAGCCTTACATATACAGCTATGTGCCGTGGACAATGTTTACTTACTTGAATAATCATTATAATACCTCGAAAATAATTTATACAGTAAATAGAAAACTTGACACAAATATCTTATATATTGCTAAATACAGTTATTGTTCCTGTAACTTAATAACATCTTGTAATACGTGAGCCTAACATTGGTTGTTCCTAACATTCAGAATATACATTCTTGGTTATATTTAATTAAAAACAAATCATCCAATGTCATAATATTAAACTTGTTCATCCAATGTCTATTATACACTCATTAGACCTCTGTTTATTTATTCTCTGTGGCATGTGTCCTTGGGAGGTGATTAATAAGCTTTCTACCCGTATACGAACAAAATTTATTCTCAATAGATGCATATGAGACTGTTTATCAATCAATACAAACATGTACTCATGAATCTCTGAAACAGGTACGGTGGAAGTGACCCACCCACTACCCGCCCACTTAAGAACAGTGGTTATTGACCCACCCACCCATCCGTACACTTACCAACCATAAATTTACCAACCAAGCTACTCATACACGTACGGTAGCTTGGTATAAATACCAAATACCAACTCTCAGACACTTTAATTAATAAGGCATCCACCCACCCTTCATACACTAAATTGAATGGCCCACCAACCTATCACTCTGATAGTAGACTTAATGGCCCACCATCCAACTCTCAGATACTATACTTATAACGCATTCAGCCACTCTTCAGACACTAGATCCATGTATCGTGATGACTTGGGTCACGTTCCATGGTCAAAGTTACCTTACACTTGTATTCAATGTAACTAATAGTTTTTTTTCGATAATTATCTAAAACTAATAAATAGAATTAATCCTTATTTTTAATAAATACAGTAATACATAATATTAATACATGAAGATGTTTATTGTAAACAAAAACTAAAAAAAACTTTATTTTAATAATTAATAGGAGTAGTGTGCAAAAAATATATTTATATGCAACATAATAGCTTAATAAACGTATGTTTTCCCCCTTGGAATCTGTAAGCTTTTGTATTAAAAATACAAGGAAAACTAATGTTTTGATTAAGTTATTCTTTAGCTATCTATAATAAATTAATAAAGAATATACACACTTTTCAGCGAATTAGGTTTACACTAATTGTGTAATATGAGAATAATTTTATACATAACATAATTTAACATAGGGCATTTTTATAAGTGGGAATGAGTCACTTTAAAATCAATTAAAAATAATTCTGCTAAGTTATTAATATAGATCAAGAAATAAGTAAATAAATTATCAAAATACTGCCACACCCAACTTCAACAAGAAACAGGATACAAACCTCTCCACTCTTGACATCTGAGGGTCTGTTAGAGCAAAGAATAAACATTCAATGTCTATAGACTGTTATAACTTTTGTTTTTGGAAACAATTGATCAGTAATGTGGATTGAACATTTAACTTTTAATTCACTGTAGATTAAGTTTTTATCTATTTATGTATTGTTTGATTTATATATGCTCTATTTAGCACTTACAGATTAATCCCCAGAAGGTACATTGAGTTCTGGACTTACACTTATGTATTTACGATATGATAAAGAAAAATAAATACGGTAAATCAATATTCAAGCAACATTTAAAAACAATATTTTAATGACATTTTTTGAAACAATATTACCGTTTCGGAATTTCAATGCAAAATTCTTACAAATTGTAACTGATAAATACATAATTAAATTAGTAACAACTAAAACGAATACAATAAACAATAAATTAACTATGTAAATTCTTATCATTTTCATAGTAACTATCTATTCAAATTAGACCTCGTGTTATTTAAGCTGGTAGGTAATTGTATATTATTACAGTTAATGTACTTAGAAACACGAGCGTAGTAGATAGGGGGGGGGGATAAATATACATCACAATAATTATGAAAAATTATTTATTGTATATTTAATTACAATAAACATTCAACCAAAACTACAATGGTAGTGCTTTCGTCGTTAATTGGATCTATAACATGGAATATTGGTGATTGTTTTACTATAGTATTGCTTAACAATGGCATCCAATTAATTCTGTTTGTGTTTGGTCTCCCCCCACACACGACATCCGTTATAATGTCCGATGATTGTTGTTGAGCTGTTGTGATAACAGTGCTTTTACATTGGATGTTTAATTAACAAAGTTTAATCTGTTAGTAATTATTTTATATCAGTAAATAAAAACCTAATCGATCTAAATAAATTGTAGCTAAGGTGAGAGAGCTTGTCCACTTACAAAAACATGTAATGGAATTCGTATGAAAAACATAACATTTTTACGTGACTATGTTACATTTTACTTGACCTGTTGTCGTTACATATGTTTCTGTTGGTATAAACCAATCATGGGTAGAAAAAAATCTTTATTAACAACACATATTTTTAAAAGACAGTATCACTTAATCATATTTTTTATTTGTAATTAATTGGATTTTTATTTGATGATCTGAGCATTTACTACATCTAAACTACTTGGAAAGAGGTGTTGTTTTTGTTTGGAGGTTAATGTTATAAAAAGTACTTGGAGGGTAATTTCAGATGTTTCTGGCAAATCAACTTGTCGCAGACAAACATTTTATTGATTCAGTGGAAGTTAATAAATTTATTATTTCGAACCCGTCTGATATTAAAAATCTTGTTAACAAGATTTTCTTATAAGCTTCTCCTAATACACGTAGTAATTACAATACATAGTAATTAGAATACATAGTGCATCTGCTATGGATTCTCACTTAAAAACTCACTCTTTATTTCTCCAACATCTGCCAAAGAAGTAATCAAGATGTACTTTGAGAAGTAGCTTATCTCAAGATGTCTATGGGATTTCTTCTATATTTTTGAAGCGGATAATTGGAGTTTTGGCTGACCCACTCTCATTTATTTTCAATAGTTGTATATCCCAAGGCGTTTTCCTTTTGAAATCAAACTTGGAAAGGTAATTCCAGTTTTCAAAGGTGGTTACAAAACGTCTGTAGCAAACTAACGCCCTATATCTTTGCTTCCTATGTTTGGAAAACATTTTCAAAGAATAATATCTAATAATCTTCTGAAATTTACGTCTCTTAACTCGATTTTATTAAGACCTCAATTTGGTTTCATTGAAAATAAATCAACTAACGATGCCATGTATAACTTCTTCTCTCAAGCTCTCTAGTCTTAGACTCGTGGTGAATTGGCATATGGAATATTCTGCGACTTGAGTACTCTCTTTGACGTTCTGGATCACGGGCTCTCTTAAGAAAGCTTGAGTTCTACGGTGTGAGGGGTCATGCTCACTCTCTTTTCAATTGGTATTTATTTGAAAGGTATCATTATGTTGAATTGGTGGATTCTGGTGGGGTGGTGGCGTCGCAACTGAATAGTCTGGTGTGGTCCAAGGTGTACCACAAGGCTCAGTTCTTGGGCCATTACTATTTATGCTTTATGATAATGACCTAAGTGTTAATTTTGACTATATTGTTACCCAGTATGCTGATGACATCAGCGCTATTATCAGTTCCTCCAAATAACCTGAGCATAATCAGTTGCTACGACAACACTATACGATCTTCATAAATGGTTTGAATGCAATGGTTTGACTTTGAACATAGATAAAAGAATGGTTATCTATTTTTGTCGTGAACATTTTAGATTGTCATGTGCACTAGATGGTCAGAATATTCCTGTTGTTGTCTCTTTTTTCTTTCTGGGATTAGGAATTAATTCTGATTTATATTGGCACTGTCAGAACGACCAATTTAGCTCTAGCCTATCCAATTCTCTTTTCTCTGTCCATTATTTACCGTAATTTTTGCCAAAACATATTTTGAAACTAGTGGATATTTTTTGATATTTTGGAATGAAACGTATTTTGGATATTTTCACAGTTTGTTTTTATATGGAGCCGTGTTTTAGGGTAACTGCTCTGATCAACGTTTCCTTAGAGTATTCAGATTTCCAAAAAGAGTTTTAAGGATGATATGGTCTCAAAACCCATAGACAGCTGTAGGTCAGTCTTCCGTGACGAGCACATTACTCTCAATTGTTATTTACTCAATTGTATAATACATTATACAAGGTGTAGGAATGTATTATATCCATACTCTTCTGCAGGCGTAACTATGTCACGATGATTGTAATATTTTACAGTAAAAGTAAAACGTCACACAACACAACATTTATTACAATATAAGCACAAAATGCACAAATATTACGGTGAACCACGCTCAACTTCCTCAGACCAGAGGGATTCCCAAAAGAATATTTTGTGCGCCCAAGTATTTTTATAATTTGCCAACTACCATTAAAGATTCATCTAGTGTTGCCATTTTTTAAAATAGACTGAAGTAGTATTTCATTCTAAATTAATGTTATTATTTTGATAAGTTTTTAACAATGATTATATTTAAATATATGTTACAATTATATTAACTATGTTCGAAACTGTAACCAATATTATGAGCAATAAAGGCACATTACCGCTAAGATCCAATTATTTACTTTGTGCGGTTGTTCTTTCTCTAATCGTATAATTTATATTTGTACTTTGCCTTTAACCCATACTCTGTGGTTAATTAAATATGCATAATTTAATATAAGTGAACAGTAAAACCTGCATCCACATCAGAATATGGCACGGACTGCTTCTGTCATATATAGGGTTAATTTATAAAGTAGTAAGTTTCACTAAGTCCAATATACGTTTATGATTATGGGCCGATTGCACTGTACGTGTAGGGTGGGCAGGTGAGCCAATTTTACTGTACGTGTAGGGATGGTAAACCAGAGAGATCCACAAAATAAACCCTCTGGTCTGATCTGTCTGAGTGGTTTTCAGCAAGTTAAAATTGGTTTGCGATATCGATAGCCAAAATATCAGCACATTTTGTATTTATTGTAATATATTTGTGTTGTATGAAGTTCATTTGTATTATATATAGATAGTTTAGATGAGTTTCTCTCCCACAGCAACAGTGAAGTACAACTATTGACATTGAAATTTAAATTTTAGGAAATTAATGCTGAGCCATCTAGTATATTGGTATTGACCTACCCACCCATACATGTACTGTCGTATTGACTTACCTACCCATACACGTACTGTGGTATTTACTTACCTACCCATACACTTACTGTGGTATTGACCTACCCACCCATACACGTACTGTGGTATTGACCTACCCACCCATACACGTACTGTGGTATTTACTTACCTACCCATACACTTACTGTGGTATTGACCTACCCACCCATACACGTACTGTGGTATTGACCTACCCACCCATACACGTACTGTGGTATTGACCTACCCACCCATACACGTACTGTGGTATTGACCTACCCACCCTTACACGTACTGTGGTATTGACCTACCCACCCTTACACGTACTGTGGTACTGACTTACCTACCCATATATGTACTGTGGTATTAACCTACCCACCCATACACGTACTGTGGTATTGACTTACCTGCCCATACACGTACTGTGGTATTGACCTACCCACCCATACACGTACTGTGGTATTTACTTACCTACCCATACACTTACTGTGGTATTGACCTACCCACCCATACACGTACTGTGGTATTGACCTACCCACCCATACACGTACTGTGGTATTGACCTACCCACCCATACACGTACTGTGGTATTGACCTACCCACCCATACAAGTACTGTGGTATTGACCTACCCACCCATACACGTACTGTGGTATTGACCTACCCACCCTTACACGTACTGTGGTATTGACTTACCTACCCATATATGTACTGTGGTATTAACCTACCCACCCATACACGTACTGTGGTATTGACTTACCCACCCATACACGTACTGTGGAATTGACCTACCCACCCATACACGTACTGTGGTATTGACCTAACCACTCATACACGTACTGTGTTATAGACCTACCCTCACATACACGAACTGTGGTATTGACTTACCTACCCATATATGTACTGTGGCATTAACCTACCCACCCATACACGTACTGTGGTATTGACGTACTGTGGAATTGACCTACCCACCCATACACGTACTGTGGTATTGACCTAACCACTCATACACGTACTGTGTTATAGACCTACCCTCACATACACGAACTGTGGTATTGACTTACTTACCCATACACATACTGTGGTATTGACCTACCCACCCATACACGTACTGTGGTATTGACCTAACCACCCATACACGTACTGTGGTATTGACCTAACCACTCATACACGTACTGTGTTATAGACCTACCCTCACATACACGAACTGTGGTATTGACTTACTTACCCATACACATACTGTGGTATTGACCTACCCACACATACGCGTACTGTGGTATTGACCTACCCACACATAGACGTACTGTGGTATTGACTTACCTCTACCCATACACGTACTGTGGTATTGACCTACCCACCCATACTCGTACTGTAGTATTGACTTACCTACCCATACACGTACTGTGGTATTGACCTATGTGGATAACTGTATGGGTGGCCATACACGTACTGTTTTTATTCAAATATTTTATTTAATAGTAGAGGATTAATTGTTGTATAAAAGGGGGATTATTGATACAAAAGTTCATTTTATAACTAAAATTCTGGCGGATATTTTGTAGTAATTTAAGCTATTAAACTACAAAGAAACAGTTGATAAAAGCATAAAACACAATAACCCATTGTATATGTGTACTCATTAATATATATTTGTAAACAGGACTCAAGAGTAATGAGCGATAACAAGCAGATTACTAGTGCTGTGCTACGGAATGAAGAATAAACTTACAAGTTATTTTTAGTCTACTGGCCTATAGACTGGTTCATGAAATATTATACATCAATATGCTTAAATTAAAATTGTAAAGCATTTTAGTCAAAAAACAAAATTAATTAGGAGTGTAATAAAACAAAATTATAAATGGCGTTACAAACATTGCCCAAGAAAGACATCGGACAAGTTTAGATACAATGAATGTAGTGGGTAGTATGTGAAGTCAACTCCAAAGATACAAACCACCTGTATGAATGTGGTGGGTAGTAAGTGAAGAGTCAAATCCAAAGATCCAAACCACCTGTATGAATGTGGTGGGTAGTAAGTGAAGAGTCAACCAAAGATACAAACCACCTGTATGAATGTAGTGGGTAGTAAGTGAAGAGTCAACTCCAAAGATCCAAACCACCTGTATGAATGTGGTGGGTAGTAAGTAAAGAGTCAACTCCAAAGATCCAAACCACCTGTATGAATGTGGTGGGTAGTAAGTGAAGAGTCAACTCCAAAGATCCAAACCACCTGTATGAATGTGGTGGGTAGTAAGTGAAGAGTCAACTCCAAAGATCCAAACCACCTGTATGAATGTGGTGGGTAGTAAGTGAGGAGTCAACTCCAAAGATCCAAACCACCTGTATGAATGTGGTGGGTAGTAAGTGAAGAGTCAACTCCAAAGATCCAAACCACCTGTATGAATGTGGTGGGTAGTAAGTGAAGAGTCAACTCCAAAGATCCAAACCACCTGTATGAATGTGGTGGGTAGTAAGTGAAGAGTCAACTCCAAAGATCCAAACCACCTGTATGAATGTGGTGGGTAGTAAGTGAAGAGTCAACTCCAAAGATCCAAACCACCTGTATGAATGTGGTGGGTAGTAAGTGAAGAGTCAACTCCAAAGATCCAAACCACCTGTATGAATGTGGTGGGTAGTAAGTGAAGAGTCAACTCCAAAGATCCAAACCACCTGTATGAATGTGGTGGGTAGTAAGTGAAGAGTCAACTCCAAAGATCCAAACCACCTGTATGAATCTGGTGGGTAGTAAGTGAAGAGTTAACTCCAAAGATCCAAACCACCTATATATTTATCACTGTGTAAATAAAAATATATAAAATATGCTATAGATGTATTTTAACAATAAGTCAAAAAGTTACTTTAAAAAGAAAATAAATTTAACCGTACATACAATTAAAAGTCTTTATTTTGAGACCACAACAACATTGATCCGACTAGAAAAGCTCCAAGTTGCATAAAGTAGGAATGTAAAAATTTACCTCAACGAAAAATGTCTTAATTCTTTTCTTTTCATGATTTACAGTAGTGAAATACTGAAAACCCATTCTGGTTATTAAGATTAATTATTTTCCAAATACTTAAACTCCAAGGTACAAGAATGTAAATCTTTTTTATAAAGGTTTTCCAAAAATTTTAGTGGGTAAAAAACTATTTTTTTTCAAAGGGCACCCGGTTATAAGTAATTCCTTCATACAGTTATAAAGCACTATATAATTACTACGATATTACAAATATTCCATATAGTACACCTAATAAAACAGCATATGTCCTTTTTTAAGGATAGGTAAATAAAGCCCAAATAAAATACAAATATTCACTTGCAATTATGGTTAAAAATGTACAGGTTTACAAATAAAAATAAAAATGTTAGTATAAGTATGTTTACTGTCATATGCAAATTACACTCTAAAGAGACGTCACTATTGCAAGGGACGTCAGGCTTGCCTGACTAGAGTTAGAATTGTCTAGGTGTAACCCATATGAAACAGATTTTTATATAAAGTTAAATGACATACATTTAGCAACATTTATAGTTATTTCCAGAGGGATAAATATGGAATATTTATAGTTAATTATGTGTGGTGAGAGGAGAATGTCCTTGATGGATCTTTGTCATGTTTGTAGACTTAAGCATGTGACAAGTGATATCAGTATATAAATAATGTACTTATATACTGATACTGAAAGTTGTACAATGACTTAACTATTGTACAAAGTTATTATAACCTAGGATCAGTTGTGACAAATATGATAATGACAATTAGTCACTGGTTGTAATCTATTTATGGGCGAAACAAACCTCAAATGTAGTGATGACAATTAATTCTGTGAGGGAAAATAACACTAATGTTAACTTTCAATAATTCGTTGGTATTTGTACAAATAAGGCACGACTATAGTAATAACGTTAAATATTTTAACCATACATTAACATTTTACCTAAAGTGTTATTCAATATTCAAAAAGTCAGATTTTTTAGTGGATAACGCAATCATTTGTAGCTAAAATTATTGTTCTTAGCAGTAAAAAGTAGAAGACTTGCTTAAAAATATATGTTTAGTGCAATCCAGTAAAGAAGTTTATAATAAGCTTCCTCCAACAGTTATGTTTTCTCTTTGTATTAATATGATAAATTATTTGATTGATGAATTGACATTTTAAGACATTTATGTGGTATATCAGTGTGTCCTCTGTTACTGTGCAGATTTAAGTAAATTACCGCCATTTGACACACGATGATGAGGGGCACGAAGAGGATACCGTTGTGTGGCTATGGAGTTAGGTCTTGACCCCATTCACGTGTTGTTGCAGCTTGAGTGCCACATATTACCGATGGGTGGCTCTGGAGTCAGATCTTGGCACAAGTCCTGTCTTATGGCAGCTTGAGTGCCACATATTACCGATTTGTGGCTCTTGTGAGGTTTTAGGCCCAATCCCATCTTGCTGCAGCTTGAGTGCCACATATTACCGATGGGTGGCTCTGGAGTCAGATCTTGGCACAAGTCCTGTCTTATGGCAGCTTGAGTGCCACATATTACCGATATGTGGCTCTGGTGAGGTTTTGGGCCCAATGCCGTCTTTCTGCAGCTTGAGTGCAATATATTACCGATTGGTGGCTCTGGAGGCAGGTCTTGGCCTCAGTTCCAACTTGTTGTAGCTTGAGTGCCACATATTACCAATGGGTGGATTTGGAGTGAGGTTTTGGCTCCAGTCCCGTCTTGTTGCGGCTTGAGTGCCACATATTAGTCTACTGATGGATGTCTAAAGAGTCAGGTCTTAGTCTCAGTCCCGTCTTGTTGTAGCTTGAGTGCCACATATTACCGATTTGTGGCTCTGGTGAGGTTTTGGGCCCAATCCCGTCTTGCTGCAGCTTGAGTGCCATATATTACCGATGGGTGGCTCTGAAGTCAGATCTTGGCCCCATCCCGTTTTGAGTGCCACATATTACCCAAAAATACTTTGAAGTTTAATTTTTGTTATATACTCCCAAAGTGTAAGTTAGATAAACTTATTAAAATGTATCAATAATATAATACTTTATCTTGTAACAGTAGTGATCTCAGCACATCACTGGGAGAATAATAATAGATTACTAACACCGACGATGGAATGGTTTGTATTGTTATATTTGAGAGCAGCGGATGAATGAAACACGGATGTATAAATCAAGCCATTTTAAGAATGAATGTGTAGGTAGCTAACATACAATTTTAACCTGATGTGTGGTGTACATTTTATTGTCAATGTCTTATGCAGTAAATATTATTGTTAATATAGTGTAAGGGAATGAAGTGAAATCACGATAAAACATGGGTGTCTGTTTTATTGTATTCTTGAAACACATAAATGTAAAAACCTGAATGAAAAATAACATAATAATGTACATTTAATATTCCTGGATAAAGATAAGAAAACTGTATTTATACATGCAAGAAAAAATAAGGAAATTTCACTAAGCATTTAAGAAATATACTTATGTAATGCTTAGTGAAATGTCTTTATTTTAGTTGAATGTATAAAATCCATAAATCTGATCTTTTCTCTGGAATATTAAATCTCAGACAATATTGAATATTCTTCTCTTTTATGTGTGACATAAAATGTTACATCAGTTTTACTGTGAAAACACTATTCACTGTAAACAGTCGACATCCAAGCATGCTTCCGTTTTAAGGAGTTATGCTATCAACATTATGATTCTGAATCTTTCTTTACGTATTGTAATACCAACACATTTCTTATAATACAAATTATATGTCTGTGTTATAAAAAAGTGTGTTAGATGATTACAGTTTCTTATTTTACAACGTTAGTATATTTGTTTACGAACAATTCACTACGCTGAGTAAATTGATTCTTCATTAGTATCCTACTAAATAAATAAATAAAAATATACATTTTGAACAATAAAAAAACATTGTTCTAGTATGGTTTTTCTGCAGCCTGCAACGTAAAGTATAAATATGAAACCAATGTTACTTTATGTATTTAAGTGGTACATTGTACAAATCAATTATATTTTACTTATTTAGTGTTGAAAGTAAATATTTTACTGTAAATAAACATTTTACCAACATTATTGTCAAATTTTTGAAGGGCCTACTTATTTTTTGTGGTTTCGCAGTGATATATAGCTAATAGTAATATTCCAGTAGTCAAATAACTATTTGTTCAAATTTAAATGGGTTGCTGTCCAACCCACATAAACTGTAAAGATCCGTAGTTAATACCACTTCAAATAACCAGTAACAACTTTCTATAAACACAATATGATAATACATTCCTAAATTACTACTCATTTATTTACAACCTTGGTACTGAAGTAAATATACTATGATTAAATTAATACATACAACCATTACATGTGGCAAACTGATGAATTACTTACCTCACTGACGTAGGAACTCAAATTACTCCTCATAGGTACTTTCCACAAGGCCTCAACCTATTATAGTTCATACCTAAATAGTTTATATTTATTGACTCTAAAAAACACAGTACTACTTCAATGATTAATAATAATGCAGTAATGTGATTTAACTTCAGAAAAAATATATTTTTTCCATGTTAACAGTTTTTTTTTCTTTTAGCATACTATCTATAGTATATTAAACTTTATTTCATTATTATATATGAGTTAATATTTGAAAGATCTGTCTCACAAAAATTCGATTATTGAGAAGTAGGTAAGCTAACAACAATTAGAAAAACACTGTGCTATGCACAAGTGCGTGATAGTGTTTGTTATTTTAATCAATCGCTTGGTTGTAATCAGGCTACATATACAGGAATGATTGGTTGAGCTGTAGAGATCAAACCTTCTTTATTGGTGATCCGATTACCCCAGCACTACCGTTGTTATGTCAGCTATTGAGGCAGCAACATACGTTTGTGTAGGATTAATCCTCCAATACAGTTCACCGTTAGTATTGATAAATAATTAAAGTGTCCCAGTGATCAAGGTGTACAATTTAAACAAATCAATATTTGTATAAAATGTGGACGTAACAATGCCGTATTAACATTCCTCCATTTGTTAATTGAAATGAAACACTTTTAGATTGTAAATTAATACTCAATAAATAAGGACCTGAAAATAATACCGTAAAATAACACTTGACCAAACAATGTGAAAATTATCAAGAGTACATGTAGACCTACTCATAAATGTACTTTGGTTGTTTGTAGTATATATATCAGCTGATTACTAGCTATATTACCAACTTAGTCAGATATATTAGAACCAAGAAAATTATAGACTTATAATTATATGTGTTTTTATTGTTATTTGATATGTTACATTGTTACAGACCTTTTATGATTGTATTACTGTTTTTGCCAAATGATAGTAAAAAACTAGTTAGTAAAAAAATAGTAGCTGCTAGTAAAAAATAGTTGTTAGTCACCAGTTGTGTATAGATGGTAGGCTATAAATATCTGAATACAAGTGTGTATTTACTTTGTTATTGAAGGGAAATGATAAATTTTATATTTGACTTTAAATATTTGGACATATGTTTTTATGAATGATATTATATCCAGGCCGGCGTAATCGCTAAAATAAAAATTGAGTGAACAAGGTAGAAGCGTGTAACTGTTATGTTGTAATGGAATCCTATATCACAAATAAACTAGTTACTTTGAAATAAATAAAATACATTAGTCTACATGCAAGCATTTATAGTATAGTATACATTTTCGTAATATAGTTTTATAGAAGACATTAAATGTAAAGTAAATGTATGTTATAGATAAATTATAGCTGTGGACAGCAAATATTTTGTACTAATGTTACATTATTGTGAACGAGGCCAATACTAAACTTAAGTGTTTATTGTTGCTTTTTCACTGATTCATTAGTTCTCCCATGAACTGAATTTCTCCTCGTACATTTATAATGGCATGTTTATTGACTCTCCACAAAAAGGGCCATGTTGTATTAAAACTTTGAAATTATTGTGTTATTAGAAATAATCTAATTCCTATATAAATACTGTTGTATGTTTATCATATTGGATAATTGACAAAATGAAGACAAGTAAAGGCACACAAGTAGATCCCGTGATAGGCAGGAATAGTTTGCCTCATCCATACTATATTTGCCCTTTTCATAGTAACATGTTCAAATTGTCCAGTGACTTGTTTTTAGAAACTCTTTACGCTTGAGTCATTGTTCCCGTCCACTGATTTCTGTTCTGGAACCCGTAAAGTTTATAGTTTTATCAACAGCATACCCGAAGGTATTTAAACCGGCAACATCTACCTATTTGCGGATGCAAGTTGTTTTCATTGTCCAGTGTCAATAGAATTAACCAAACCAAACTTGGTTCACTTCAGTCTCTCTGAGACTGAGAGAGAGGTATCTCTCAGTCACAGAGATACCACTGAGGATGCCAAATCATAGTATGGGTGAAACGTCTGGTTACTTTGTAAGTATTAAACATAGCACCATGATGCGGTTGTAACCGGAAAATGTAGATTCTAGTTATGACACCGGCCGATTAAGCCTAAGTTCTAAGATTCTTCCTTTTACCATCAGAAACAGGTATAATGATAGCCAAAATATATCTCATTGTATGCTATGTGTAATTGCCAATCATGAGTAATTGATTTTATAATATTCGCTCTTCTAATGACTGTTTCTGTTAAAAATTAATTGTAATTCATGTTTGAACTAAATTTTGTTGCATTTGACCTTCTCTTCAATTATCAAAAATGTTATTGAGATAAAAAACTTATCTCATGCATCTATCTAAGTTCAACGTTAAGCAATGTTATGGAGCGTGTTATGGATTATGGTATCAAATAAACAATATTCTTATTAAGTTTTTGGGGAATAATTTACTTAAAACGGAAGGGTGTATTGAAGGTTTTGACTCAATAAGGTTTCTTGAAGTTCTTGAATCCTAAAATATATTTTTCGTCTACAAATGGCATGGTAATATTTCAAGCTATTACTAGGAATACTAACGCAATAATTTAGTACATTGGTATTTTATTAAGTGAGTATACAATTATTTTTAATTAGTCATGATGCCAACATTACAAAACAAAAAAATAACAGCTACAAACTAACATGTATAATACATATCACTGATTTTATCGTAAAATGTTTTAAATTAATGTTGACGGGTTAAAGTATTATCAGCGTAGTCCTAGCAGTACATCAAAACTTATAGACAAACATCATGAAGAAAAAATTATCTGTTATATGAACCTTTTTGTAATTGCTATTGTGTTTAGAATTATATTTATTTCGAATTTGAATTAACAATTTAATCTGAAGTTTAGCCAAGGAAGTTAAACTTTTATATACATAATAACATTTTATTACTTATAAAAAATCCACAATTTTTGGGTTTTTAGTAATTTTATTTTTGAGTTCTTTCTTATTGGTTTTAGTGATGAGCGATGTCCAATTCTCCTCGGCTGCTTAGCCGAGTTCATTTGTGTTTTGTAGACTCGTTGGACCACCGGCTTAACGTTGACTACCGAATAACGATTGCAGCTAAATCTGTTATGGTTACACCGGAGATCGAATACACCCATCAATACCAATGTATATGTATGGGTGGGCGAGTGGGTCAATACCAATGTATGTGTATGGGTGGGTGAGTGGGTCAATACCAATGTATGTGTATGGGTGGGCGAGTGGGTCAATACCAATGTATGTGTATGGGTGGGCGAGTGGGTCAATACCAATGTATGTGTATGGGTGGGCGAGTGGGTCAATACCAATGTATGTGTATGGGTGGGCGAGTGGGTCAATACCAATGTATGTGTATGGGTGGGTGAGTGGGTCAATACCACTGTATGTGTATGGGTGGGCGAGTGGGTCAATACCACTGTATGTGTATGGGTGGGCGAGTGGGTCAATACCAATGTATGTGTATGGGTGGGCGAGTGGGTCAATACCAATGTATGTGTATGAGTGGGCGAGTGGGTCAATACCAATGTATGTGTATGGGTGGGCGAGTAGGTCAATACCAATGTATGTGTATGGGTGGGCGGGTGGGTCAATACCAATGTATATGTATGGGTGGGCGAGTGGGTCAATACCAATGCATGTGTATGAGTGGGCGAGTGGGTCAATACCAATGTATGTGTATGGGTGGGCGAGTGGGTCAATACCACTGTATGTGTATGGGTGGGTGGGTGTGAATTGTAACTCAATTTGGACATAGAAATATCTGTATACTGTAAGATTTAAATTGTTCTTTTTAATAATCTTTTATTGAAACTATTGAAAATGGCGTTAATATTCTCAACAGTCGTAAAACTTCAAAGTACTTAAACATTTACGATGGCTGTAAAACGTAAAAGAATATGCTGTAAATAGGCTTCAGTTTCGTATCTAAAGGAGTAGTGTTATTTAACACTCATCTCTCCAATCATATAATAAAATGAAAGATAATAAAACTCACCAGTTCATGCATATCAGATGTGAAACGGTTATACATTTGTATTAGGCAGGTGTGTAGAGAATTACAGGCAACGCTCAGGAGCAATTTACAGGACGAACAAAAGCACTCAATAACACAGTTTGATCCTTGGATCAGCCAACATGTGACATTGAGGATAATAACAGCAGCCAACCCTCATTGCCTCATTTGGTGCACGCCGTGGGTCACGTGACACACGTAAACCTTCGGCTGAGTCCACCAGTAATATATAATCAACAAATTTTATATGAACTTCCTTGATTTTTTCTTTATAGAACAGTGATTAGTAAGTTATATATTGAAATTGTACATAAAATAAAAAGAATTACAATGTAAATATTAACATTGGTTAGTACTATAATAATAATGTACACTATCTTTATTAATGTACTCCTTCCTTGATTTGAAAGTTCAATTTAACAGCTTTTGCTTCTGGAATGTTTATAAGTATGGCACTTGAAAATTTATACTTTAGTTTTAAATAAAGTGAAAAGGCTGCTTTACCTCTATAAAACAAGAGTTGGTATATTTTTCGATTAGTTAAAGTCGGGCCATAATGGGTGTTTAAGCGTTTAATACTAACGTATTTCATATTTTATACATTTTTGATACTAATAAAAATTAAATCTCCTTATATTCATACTATACAATTCTACATGTTAGTATTTCTATATTTTTACTACCCCTTGCTCTCTCAACTGTCAGGACCAGAGGGTTGGTCACCCTCAGAGGACAGCTACATACTGTGGTAATTGTTTTCAGTTTGCTGTATTAAAATAGTCAGTATATTGTTGATGGTACCTAAAATACACCAATCAAGATTTTAGTTATCTAGATTATTAAGTAGGAACAGTTTATTTTAGAGTGTTTATTTTGAGTATCCCTGAACGATTTTGTGTTAGGTAAGGCACGCTCATCCTTTTAAGTATCTCGCTCAATTCCGACACGAAAAATGTATTAACAATGAACCACTTTGTATTTAAAAATTACAATAAAATTACGAGTAGGTCTTTAGATGCTGCAATTGTTTACTAAACGATTACTATCACTTCTATAAAATAACTGCTGAACAAAATATCGTCCCGCTATATAGAATACAGTTGTGTATATTAACTTTTAAAATTGTAGCCTTATTAAAGCTACTATTTATTTTTGATATGTTGAACAACTTAAATGAGAGATTAAAATAAAAATTCTTCAATGATAAAAATTTTTCTTAATTTTTCTTCTTTTAAATAACTTCAACAAATTAGCTGGTTTCTTCTTAAAATAATAATAAAAACGAAAATAAAAAATCTCTTCTTTTATTGCCTCAATGGAACATAAATAAATTAAAACAACTCATCCAAAATAATAAATTAAATATCTTCAGACCAGAACCTTTTTTATTTATTTGACTTCTTTAACAAATTTCTTTAAACTTTTAAATCAAAATTCAAAAATAGTAATACATTTTCTAAAATTCTTTAAATTGAAAATTGCCTCCGGGAGATGTAGATGTCCAATAAGAAGAAGCCAGCTAATTTTTTGAAGTTATTTATTAGAAGAAAAAATTTTATCATTCAAGAATTTTTATTTTAATCTCTCATTTAAGTTGTTCAACATATCAAAAATAAATAGTAGCTATAATAAGGCTACACAATATATGTCTTGACTTCTAAGTAACAAATAAACAATAAAAGAGTCTATCACATATGGTCTTATACAAACATATTTGAAGTAGTAGTATATTTTTACTATCTGTATTTCAAACGAAAAATAAAATGTCAACAAGTCTTTCATAAACATTATAAATAAAGATGTTACTATAAATATTAATTAAACATACAAACTATATTATGCAATATACATGCATAATCGGCACATGTACAATGTTCGCCAAGTAATGGCACGTTAATTAAATGGTGTAAATCAAAATATAGCTAGTTGTTAAACATTGTATACAGGCTATATGTTTGTAAACTGACATCCCCTTGTTTAGGTGATGTATATCGTAGGAAAATTGCATGCCCTCCTCTTTAACAGAAAATTACGGAACATAAAAAATGATAATTATGTAAAAAAATATCCATGCAAAAGTTAGAAATTGACCTTATTTCAAAACCTCTACGTTTAGCTGGACAGTAAAAATTAAGAATAAATTGTCGTCGATGGTCGTATAGATATTAAAAATAGTAAATGTTATTATGACATTTGTGTAATTTGATACTGGAGTACGTAAATAATGTTATCAATTGTAAATGTTCAGTTAACATGTATTTCATATTTTAACCAATTTCGTTTAGCTGAAAGTTGAACAAATATTTGTAAGTAGACACAATTTTCATAAAATGAAAGTGATAATAATACACGATGATGAATTATTGCTTTCAACTATATTTATCATTCAAAGACCAAGAGCATTAACAAAGGCAAATAATCAAAGACAAAACTTAGCATGAATTGTCCGAATTCAATCATTATAATCATCACCAGCATTCTACATATATGTTATTAGATTTGAGATGTGTGACTGTTTCATATAAAGCAATTTATTTGTAGCAAACATGTTAATATAACATTATTTGTTAATGCAAGCTTATATTACCTAAGTTAGTTATATATGGCACTAACATTTGTTGTTGATTAAAATATAATGTGACATTTGATACAATTATTTTACAATTACTAAACAATATTTCCTTGTATACAGCTCATAGTTATGAGCAGTTCTCTACTTTATACTGGTAACAAATTTTTACGGTTGATTATGTTTTATGTCAGTCTTTGGTTTATTATTATTTATTGAACTTGCTCTCCATATCTATGGTTATGATTCCTTTAATAAACACGCGAAAGAAAATTTATGCTAGAACATTTAGGAAGAAATCTTGAGCCGTACGTTACTAAGCCTTGTGTGTTGCTTGTTGACCGTATAATGCCTCACTTACTATTGTGTTCTTCGACGTTGAGTGGACGTGTCATTTCTTAGTACTTCAACTGTGACTAGATTAAACAACATTACCAAGATACTCTCCTGGATAAGTGTAGTCTGTTGACATGAAAGTCGTCGTTGAATACACTCTTTAAGGTTTTCCATACCCTAATCCAATACTGACTTTAAATCCTTTTTTAACCTTAAGCATGTGTGATATTTTCTAATGTGTGTTGAAATTATGAAGCTTGCTACTGTCTTAGTGAACTTTAACATAATTTAATCTTAATAATTAGGCACTGATAAGAAGTTACATAAGATGGCGCTATTTTGGTTATAATAATTAGTTAAATAACATATAACAGTTTTAATGAAATTATTAGTTTTTCTGTTTTGTAGACTTATATAAAGAAAGTTATTGGAATAAATTAAGTAATAATAACGCTAATAAGTAATGAAACAGCCATATAGTTATCATGCTTTATACAGTATATTTATATTTGTTACTGTGCTAAAAGTCGTCTAGTTGCTTGTTGTCCAGAACAGTTCCTTCTCAGTTTCAGTGAGGGAGATAAATGGTCACCCGCCTGGGACTCCCAGTGACGGCCGATAATATTTCTCCAGCTTACACTTATCAACTAACTGTTTAACACTATGACTTTTATAACATTGACTTATTGATATTATTCAACACATTAATATAGTGCAGTATTAACTATTTCTTACGGTTATATATCACACTCATAAAAGATAAAACACAATATATAATTATTCTGTTAGTAATAAAATATAAGTAAGATGTTAAAACTTTCAGTAGCACATAAATTAGAATTTAATTATCACTATTGTGAAATTTTTATTTATATGCAATATGCAAGTGTTATTATAGCCTCTATTTCTAATAGTACTGTTTCTAATATTATTTGTTTTGTGTCATACATTATTTACATTTGTATATTTTTTTTACTCTTTATTCCTACAGATATATTCTCTCCATTAATATTATGTCAGATTCACTAGTTCATATTATATATAGTTTGACCTAATTATATACATACTAGTAGTTTTTGTCGCACTTACATTATATTATTTAAATTTTATTGGTGTAATTATTAGAATTTTACTATTTACTGTTTATATTTCCTTATTCCTTATGTATAGTTACAGTTTGTTTGGTTCTGGTCTTCGCAGGCCGGCAAATGTGTTGTATGTACTCGTGTTTTAATAAATTGAAATTTTTGAATGTTACGTGATTTTAGTGTTTAATCTTTTAAACAGTGACGTTTTTGGAAGCCTGATGATGAAGCTTTGAAATGTACATTGCAGTCATGTAATTGAATAATTGTTACGACAGAAAAAGGTAACTTAAGTCATTATTATTTCAACAAAATGCTATTAGTTTACGCTTACAGACTATTTGAAATTATTTCTTCCAAAGTGTGTAAATGTCATCAAAACATTAAAAGAATTAAAAGTAACTTACTCAATAAAACTAAAAAGGGCCCGAATGCTGTAATATATTGAATATTTCTTTTTTAACGGTCAAATGTGAAACAATAGATACATTGTTGGCGAAACTCTAAACACCTATACATCATCAACATTGTAACATCACAACAGTAAATGAAAGTCATGTAAAACCAGTATTATGTTAGAAAAACAATTGCACCTTTTCATTAGTCTAAAAACTCGGAAAAATACTGATATATTTTTCTGAATATTACAGTACATGTCACATGATATGAAAACATAATTACATGTAAATAGGATTAATTAATAGTAGGCGACTGTATGATGGGAACGATAACCAAACAAGAATAGCGTCTTAATTAATTTTGTCAAGCACTTTTAATTTACAAATTT
The DNA here is from genome assembly GCA_035578905.1 of Stictocephala bisonia. Lineage (NCBI taxonomy): Eukaryota > Metazoa > Arthropoda > Insecta > Hemiptera > Membracidae > Stictocephala > Stictocephala bisonia. Next base: position 1,034,973 of record JAQJVL010000048.1, read on the forward strand.
AAGTTAATATTTTCCAAAACAACAAACCCTAACTGTATTTACCAAAAGAATCAGCAATGGTTATGGGTTAATATTAGAATGGGTTCAGATGTGGAAGGTATTACAATTGGGGAGCAGGAGAAACTTTCGGGATCTATTACGGGTAATGCTGTTAGATCCTGGGATTATCCGACATTGTCCATAAAGGGTATTACCAACTGTATTCACACATATCGACTGTTTGGACCGAGCTACATTCAAAACAACTGTTGGTGCAGCACTTGTGTTCGTATCCTCTCTATTAACGATGATTACAGACATAGTAATCTGGTATCGAAATACCCGACTAATATCAAATGTTACAGTTTCATTATTGTAACATTCTATTACATTTGATATTGTAAACAATTGTCTTATGAAAATGGCAAAAAATAAATTATTTACTTACTCATTTGTGTTTAAATAATGATAAAAAACCAATATATTGTACCAGTAAGTAAAATATAGATTTCATTTATTGACACAACAATTTAACTACCAGAATTTAAAAAAATGCTTTTAATCTAAATCCACGACGGTGTCATCATTTTAGGCTCTCGCTATTATATTTATGTATTTGATACATACAAAATCTGTAACTCAGCCCATGTGTATTTTATTTATACACATGGCATGGTCTTGTTTCTGCTTCTTTGTATGACTCATCTGCAGAGCTATCATTATAACTTATGACTCTATCTGTTGGCCTGGGCCCTGATTGCCTCTGGCTGCAGTAGTCTGGGGATTGGCCACCAGAAGCAGCACCAGTCATATTTTTGTATCACATTTTTACACACTCTATAAAAAGCTCTGTATGGCCATCAGACACTTTTTTAAAGTATTTACATGTTTCCATACATCAATATAATGAGACACTTGGACCACCATGGGCTGCGAGTAAAAACACTGCGCATAAATTCCATACACACGGCCTGCCCAGAAACATAATTGTGTATAAAACGATACACATGAGAGCAACAGTGTTTTAATATCAGATAATAACGCAAATACAGTTATGATCATTTTTTGCTGATCTAGTTTGAATGGAAGATTCAGACTAAAATACCTTAAAGATACGCCGTACTGGAAGGTACGAATAGAGGATTTTGAATAAGTTAGCTAACAATATTAAGATATTAAACTTTTATTTATGTAAGATAAATTTTTCCTTATAATTCTTACAATCTCTTAAATCAACGCATGAAATGAACATTAAGACTTCACAGACTCTTCTTAGGAAGCCATAATTAGACAAAATTTCAGATTAAAGAAGGCTTTGAAGTTAAATAACTTTTAATGACTATTACCTCATAAGCTCATAAATATAATTGTAAGATATGACCAAAACATGTTAAAAGGAAATTAAAGTAACATATTTGAGACTATGGATTTTATATTAATTAAAAATTACCCCTCTGCCTAACAAGTAGCCTATATTACATTACCACAAGTATATTACATCTCCACAAGTATATTACATCACCACAAGTATATTACATAACCACAAGTAAATTACATAACCACAAGTGTATTACATTACCACGAGTATATTACATTACCACAAGTATATTACATCTCCATACTCATGTATTACTTAATATACTCGTGTATTATTTAATATACTCATGTAATATACTCGTGGTAATGTTATATACTTGTGGTGAAGTAATATACTCATATTACTTCACCACAAGTATATTACATAACCACAAGTATATTACATTACCACGAGTATATTACACAACCACAAGTATATTACATAACCACGAGTATATTGCATTACCAGGATTATATTACATCACTGCAAGTATATTACATCACCACAAGTATATTGCATCACCACAAGTATACTACATAACCACAAGTATATTAAATCACCACGAGTATATTACATCACCACAAGTATACTACATAACCATAAGTATATTATATTACAACAAGTATATTACTGTACATCACCACGGTAAATAATAAATAGGTGCCGTTTACACATTAGGAGAGAATATCTTACCATAAACAGTATAACTGTGAGCATTCATGTAATAATGATAAAATACTTTACTAAATACCCTTACGAAGAATTTAGTATTTTTCTTAATTCTAACTTTCGATAGCAACATTATTAAAGAGTACTTATTCTTCAAAATTATTAGGCATACTTACCTATACTTTTGTATACAATAATATATACAATAAGTATACAATAATACTTATCTATAAGAAGTAGACGTTGATATATCTGATATGAACCACAGTAATGTATATATAAGTAACTAAAGTGATCACATACTACTAATTGTTACATGTTCTGTGAATTCTCTAACCAATAATAATATATTTGGGAACTAGATGGTAGCTTAATACATGGGGAGTTAAGATGACTTAATACACGCCGATTTAAACTATTGAAGAGCAACGCCATGAGGTAAAACACTTAATTTGATAATATTTCACCTTCCTGTCAAATACTTGCAAAAAGAAGTTTGAATAAAGTACTTGTTATAAGCTACGATATTATCAAGAAAGTTATTACTACAACCCATAGTAAATACTTAAGAGGAATTTGGAATTTGCCAACTATTATATTAAATTCACTATAGTTGAACAACATTGGATGTTAAATAAAATATTTCATGGTTTATTTTAGTTGTTAGGATACTTATACTTTTGTAATTCAGTTTTTTTCTGCCAGTAACAATTTTGCCGAGGCACAAATTTCGATTCGTCTCTGGAATAGCCACTTTTCATATGTTTGTTTTAGTTTGTGTGTCTCTGTGTGTTTGTCGTATTTCTCGTTCACCGTCATTGGACTTCTGCCTGGCATCGGTCTAATGGGTGGCTGAGTCTAATTTGACTTCGGCTCCAGGGTTCCGGAGGGAGACGGATAGTCACCTACTTTCACTCGTTTGCCTGATGTGCCTGGAGGCACGTTTAGGGCACCTTCAAGCTGGGCCTGTCTTGCTTCTATGCGGGCAGAGGCAGCTACTTCCCCTTCCCTACTGTGAGACAAAGTTTTTGGCACGCAGGTGACCTGCCCCCTTTTCTTGATATGATTCTTTTGACCCCCGTAAAGACCTTTACTCAAGACTTAAATGTGACATGTAAATGTGCTATATGAAGATTTATCATTGTAATTTTTTTTTTTTGTGGGACTGTCTTGGAGTAGGGACTCGTGTTTAAAGGTGGGTTTTCTGTGCAAAACAGGAGAGCAAATTTAGGATCTAAATTATGTTTTTGCTACAGTTTCTAAGAAAAAGTTTATTTAATGAGTGGGGTGCTTGGCATTTGTTGTTTTATTTTATCCAACTAGAAGCCGCTCTACCTAGCCCGCAGGAATCGGTGGTATTAGTAAATTAAATATTTTGTTGTTGTTGTAGTTTTAAAAATCAGCTACCCGCAGTATTTTTTTTCTGTGTTCCCGAGGTCCCGGATATTAAAGCTGCCCTTTTTTACCTGGATATTCTTCTGTATTTGTTATATTCCAGTTAATTTGTAGTTTGATTATTTTCTTATTTATTATTTTTGTTATTTATATGTGTGGTATCTATTCACTTGTAGGCATTATTGTTTATAGATATTTATGTTTTTATTTGTCCTGGCAATTTTTTAGTTGTATTTATTCATTCTTGTTGTTTGTTAAATATTTTTGCATTATTGTTATATATTTTGAAAATTCATGAATTTGTTGGCTAGATCTAAAATTATTCTTTTTAACTCAAGAATAGGCGATAGTTTTTTTTTCAATTTCAATGGTTTTTGTTTTGACTTAAATATATTTAACTTTTTTAATTAACTATATTTTGGCCGTAACTTGTCTTTGTTTCTTTTTTGTCCTCCTGAGTCTGGCGCCTTCGCACCCACCCTCGGTGGGCCCAGTTTTGATTTTACGAGGGTGGGTTGCACCATGGATATCTTTTTTAATGGTGGTGTGTTGGTCATGGTTACACAAATACAATGTCCATAATGCTCATTAAAGAGCTATTCTGACATTCAAATCCGTTCGTTCGTTGGTAAGTATTATAAACTATCAGTAAAAACAAAACAAACACTAGACACACTTTTAAAAATAAATGTTGAGGTAAGCACAATAAACAAAATGAAATGTAAACAAATAATCTAAAACAAAATTGTAATAGCGTGAGAGATTTTTGTGTAAAATTTGACATAATTTAGAACTATCAATGTAATTGATATATTAACAGAATTTCATCTTCAAAAGACATTTTATTAATTTTTCTAGTTGAACTAGATCATTTATTTAAAACTGATTTCGGTAAGACGAGAGTAAGTATAAATTAAAATATCAAAAGCCGTTATCATTCGGAATATTTGGTAATACTATATGATACACTGTACCAAGTGGTAGATAAATGATAAAGACACTTACATTTGTCTAAATATTTCCCTTAACTGATATGATGAGCTTAGAAGCAGACTGTTGGCTATTAAACTTTAAGTTATATGATATTTTTAAAAATAAGAATCTGTAAAACCTTAGTTCCTACTTTCATAAAACTCATATCTCGATTTTCGTACGAGTAACATCTACCTCCAATAAAACACTAATATACTTTTGTACTTGGTCTCAATTATCAATATATAAGCTATTCCTACTAGTTACTTATTATGCAATCTGAAATTAATTATTTATTCAAGTAATCTAATATAGAACATTTTTCTTACGACTTACAATCTCCTACAGACAACCTTTGTGCTATCATTTATTGTGTACATTTTGCGATCACTTCTAACCATTAATAAATACTACCTGACCTATTTTAACAACCTATGTTTATTCATGCAAGTAATTTTTCTGATTACGATAAAGCTAAAATGTTTGAATATTCAGTGTTTTTATCTCTATAATAAATAGTTTTAAACATGACAAATATTTATTGTAAACTTAAAATTTAAATTTGTGGACTTAAAACTTTAAAATAAAGGCTATAAAATAACTTTTTCAAAACTAAATTTCCTTCGTTTTTTATAAGATATTTATATAACATGACTAAGAACCAAGTCTATGTCTTCCATGTTTGAAAAGTCCTATTGTTATTTAATCAGACAATCAGTAGTCAACTCCAGTCATAAAAGAACGTACCTTCAAACTCTAACAGTAACCGTAACAAAAAGTAGCTTGCTTTGTAGTCGCATCCCACTTCCCTGGAATAAACGGATCACACTGATCCTAATGTTATTGGGTCTGGAAGCTGGGGAGATATATCCTCTTCAGCATGTCTATTCCTTGTTGTATCCCCTGGTACGTTTTAGGTTCCATAACTGTCTCTCGTATAAAATATGATGCTCAATATTAACAAAATATTTAACATTAAATGTTGTTTTAAACATCATTCCATAAACTTTGAATAACAAGTGAAGTACCTGCTATAAGTTCAGTTGGGGGCTCAAACCTTGTTCGTACGCATTCCTAAGAATTAGCCACTTAGCCCCACACTGACAAATAATCTTGCACGAAGGAGAAAACATAATTATGGATTAACTCATGAGAAAACTACATGTATGATAATTAATTGATTAAAATAAATTGACTATTTAATAGAGTCCAAGGAAATCTAAAATATTATGATTTTCTTGTCTACAATACATATGTTGTAAGTAATTAGCAGTAATATTTGGTTGTAATACCTGCAAAATATATTTCTAATGGAAGACAACGTGCATTTCATTGAATTAATACATACATATTAATAAACTATACAGTAAGTACACAATTGTCATGCACAATTACACAATCATTGAAATTGAGTTTTTCTCTCGTCATTATAGTTTCCATCGGTAAATATCCTGTATACGTTAAATTTACTCAGTATACGTGTACTAAATATCTTGAATATTTAGGTCGAGGGTAATATAGACAAGAGCTTGTGGACGAACCTATATACAAAGACATCACAGGGTGTAATCATTTGATGACAGCTTAGTTATATGATTGACCGTATCTCTCACAGCTGACCATTACTTACGAAAAGAAGGTTTATCTTTATTTCTACTTAATATTATATTTGTATGACTGTTTTATTACTATTTAGGTTAAATTTTAAAATATATATAACATAATTCTTTATAAATTATTTGTGTACATATTATAATTCATCAACGACTATACAACTCATTTTTATCTTGAGATCCTCCAGAATTGTTAAGGTTCATTAATTATTACTTGATATTACTTCACTTCCTGTTAAAGAACTCAGCTAAATTAATGAAACGTGTTATGAGAATTATTCTCATATCACGTTTCATTAATGAAAAGATAAAATGAGAATTATTTTCATTTTATCTTTGCCATTTACTTTTGTTCATGAGAGAACTTAGGCTTTTATTAATGGCGTATTACTGTATACGATTTCATATAAATATTTTCAGACCAGTCTAACATTTAACAATGCCAAATATAATTTGGACGTTACGTTAATAACTAATTTTGTTACTTTTAACTAAACACATATATGACCAAAGATGAACCACTGTTGGTTTTAATCAGCCGTAAGTATATATTTATGTAAATCCTTTCATAACGTGCCATAATGTGTCATTAATTGTTCTTTTAGATGAAAAGCAAAGTGATATCACTATAGTGTTACAATTACATTGAAGCATATCAGTTCCAATTTAACTATGTTTATTTACTATAGATTTATATATAAAAAATGTAAATATTGAGTTAAAATGTCCTCAAAAATTTCATATTAACACACATTATTAAAGAGAACTTCTGTTTGGTTGGTGTTTTTTAAGTGTTGGATGCTAATGTCTTAGGTATGTGTCTAAATTGACTTAAGGTAGTGCAATCAGTTTTTGGTGAGTTGATTATTTTCCAATTTTATAGTAAAATTAGTTAATGTAACTTCCCTTGAGACAGAAAAAATACAAAATATTTATTTTAACCACTACATTAGGACTTGTGGTCTTATGAAGTGGTGAGTTTAGCTGATTTTAAATCAAGCATAAGACAAAACCGTTCAAATTTAATTCTAAAGCGATTAACGTGTTTTTCATTTTTCCTAAATGCGAAATATGTATAATTCTAAAGGCAAAATAAAAAATAAATATTTAAATTTATTATTAAAATAAAATTATTATGTCGATGAAATTCTGAAAATCTTTATTTTGCTACTTATTCCGAGAATTGTTTATTCTCATCATAACATTTTACAAACGTATTGCAGATAAAAACTTTGAATAATACGAACCATTTCAATGGGTTACAGGTACCCACTCACCCTCCAATACACGTAAATCCAAACAGGCCAATGCAATCATGAAAAATATAATTTTCCTTCTATTCACAGATATTTTATTTTCACGAGCATTTCTTACAAACGTTGAATAATATGAACTAATTCAATGGGTTACAGGTACCCACTCACCCTCCAATACACGTAAATCCAATACAGGCCAATGAAATCCTGAAAATATATATTTCTCCTTCTATTCCCAGATATTTTATTCTTATCAGCAGTTCTTATAAATAAACATTGAGTTTTATGAATCATTTCACATGGGTTACAGTTATGTACAAACGTTCAGCACGCGTACCTACCCTCCCTCCAATACACGTAAAGTAGTATTAAACCACCCACCCTCCCTTACATGTACAGTGATACTGATCCACTCACCCTCCCATACTAATAATACCGTTTAACACCACCCTCCAATACACGTAAAGTGGTATTAAACCAACCACCTTCCATAAATGTACAGAGGTACTAAACCACCCACCCTCCCATACTAATAATACCGTTTACTGCCACCTTCCAATACACGTAAAGTGGTATTAACCAGTCATCCTCCCATACATTTACAGTAGTATTAACCCACACTCTCTTCCACACACGTACAGTGATATTGCACGTGTAGGGGTGGGCAAGTGGGTCTCTACCATCGTACGTGTGGGGGTGGGTGAGCCACTACCACTGTGCATATAGGGGTGGGCAGGTGGGTTACTACAACTGTACGTGTAGGGGTGGGTCACTTTACACTGTACGTGTAGGGGTGGGTCACTACCACTGTATGTGTAGGGGTGAGTGGATGGGTCATTACCACTGTACGTGTACGGGGGGTGGGACGGTCACTATCACTTAGTGTTTGCATATGCGTTTATCTAACATACAATAACCTAACAAAATTGTTATTTAATTAGTTTACTACTTGAAGAATATAAACGTTTAGTAACAGCTTACAAGAAATGGTTTCACTTTGACATCATTTATATTTTCAAACAAGTTGAAAAAGATGTGCGAAACAAACAAAACTGTGATTACATTTTTATTTGCTCTATCGATATTTACTACGATAAGTTTCTCAAAACAGTAATACATTATACATACTTATTACGTAAAGGTTTGAAGCCTAAATTGTCACCAAAATAACTGACTTTAGACAAAACTACATTGAAATTATTTCAATAAATAATATTTATTTCTTTCTTTTTTCGACAAAAAATTTCAAAAAAGTCAAACATTTTGAGAAAAGTCAAAAATTTCAAAAAATTTCAAAAATGTCAAAATCTTTGAAAAAATTTGTAAATTTTGAAAATGTTAAAAAATTTCTAAAATTCCGAGAAAAGTCTCCCTCTCCCTCTCCCTAACCTAATTGATTAGGGTTACTTAAATTTACTTGTCAATACCACTGTTTGTGTGTACACTTAGAGTCATCAAAGGTAATCAACACTGATCCATCCACCCGCCCATACACGTACTATTATATTGACCCACCCACCCAACCATACACGTACTATTATATTAGCCCATCCATCCACCCATACATGTATTATTACATTGACCCACCCACCCGCTTATACACGTACTATTATATTGACCCACCCACCCAACCATACACGTACTATTATATTGGTCCACCCACCCACCCATACACGTACTATTATATTGGTACATGCCGCCCTCATTACCAATGTATGTGTGTGGGAGGGCGGGTGGGTCATTACCGCTGTATGTGTGTGGGCGGGTGGGTGGGTCATTACCATTGTATGTCTAAGGGTGGTCTGGGAGGGTCATTACCGGTGTACGTGTATGGGTGGGTGGGTGTGTCATTACCACTGTACCTGGTTAGCCTATTTACATATATTAAGAAAAGGTGTTTTAAAAGAAAGTTTTGATAACATGTGATTGAAAACAAAGGACTTTTTGGAAAAATACATTCCAACACCACTGTACGTGTATGGGTGGGCGGATGGGCCAACACCACTGTACGTGTATTGGCTGGCGGGTGGGCCAACACCACTGTACGTGTATGGGCGGGCGGGTGGGCCAAAACCACTGTACGTGTATTGGATTATATTTGGCTCCGGAATGCTGCTCCTGGTAGAAGTGGGGTCATTTTTGTCACTAATACTCGTTTCATCCTCCACTAACTCCATTTTGGAAGAGGAATTTGTTGAATCTGCAGCTTTGGTGGACGCTAAATCCATATTTAGAGCTATCAGTTTTTGCTAATGAACTCGGTTTAGTTGTTCTGTCAACAGTAGGAATATGAAGTGGCTTATGTACTTCAGGAACTGCTGATTTTGGAACTGATTTTGGTCTTGCACTGATGTTGTCTTCCAGGTCACCAATAGGATATTCAATGTTGTGTTCATTGAAATGTATAAAAGGATCAACAACAGGATTTGGCGGGCATTGAATATTTGGGTTTGATGTGAGAGTAGGGTATATGTCAAGCCACTTCTCGAAACACCCATTTAAAATTAATGGAGGGTTTTTATAAATAACATCAGGATCCCACGGACTGAGGAATTTGGGAAACATGTGCTACATGAATAACACTGTACGTGTAAATATAAATGGCTCTGTTGTTGAAGATTATTAGTGGCATTTATTTTGTTAGTTGGTGAGTTCTGCCACCACGGCTTTACATTTACATGGGACTACACTAGCGCACCACAGTGGACCACAAAACTGCTGTTAGAGACACAAATATTTTAAGCATTGGGTGAGAAAGCTATCTGTGTAAAATCAGTGGTATAGCTGAAAAATACCCAACCTTAAAAAGGAAGTAGTAAGTCAATTTATAACCAATTTATTGATTATTAATTTTTTAATGATTATTTCCAAAAACACTCATCAATTTAGGAATTGATACTAAAATTAATAATTTATTCAAATACTTTTTAAGGTTCGCTTCCTTCTGATCCTAATTAATTTATTTAACGACATTTTTTTTGGCACTAAACATAAATAGATAAAGGAGTTAAAATGATATATAAAAGTGTCATAAGGGCAAATGAAATAATTAAAACATAATTTAAATATGTTTTTCTTTTTTTTCTCTCAGCAGATAGTTGCTGATGATACTTTGAACATGATATATCTCAGCAATAAAACAAAAGCAAGAAGTGATTTTTAAAAATGTAAAATGTAACTTTAATGGTAAAAAACCTTAACAAGAATACGGAGGGTACTTGGAATTCAGCGGGTGTTTCCCGTGATTGGCGTGGAGTGAATTGTGTTAACAAATGTCGAAACATTCAGCTTGGTGAAAAATTGAGCACCCCTGCTGCCCATCTACTATGAGTCTGATTCACAGAGTAATAACATTTGTGTCAACGAAATCATTAGGGCTGTACTGCTTACATTTTATTACTTGCATAACATTTGTGAGCTGTATTAAATTATTTAAAACTAAAGGATCAATGACATAGAATATTTTTAAAATACCCACACTTCTTTCAAAATGATATGAAAATCTGTATTTTAAATTACGATAAAGTAAACTCACAAAGTCATAATGCCATTTCGGACAGTTTTTATAATTTTTAAATTAATAATTGCTGAACTACCTTACATCTCGAGGAAACTAAATTTTATGTATTCATAGGTTTTTGGAATGATTTTTTGTTACATTCATTCTATAAAAATGAAAATATCAGAAAAAAGTATTTGAAATAGAAAAGTTATCCATACTCTATAAAATTGTGCTATAAATTTACTCTATAAATCATTTTGCAGTTTTTGTAAAAAATTTTGAATCTTAGCTCCTAAATTAAAAAAGTAGATTTTTCCCCTTAGAAATAAAATAACAAATACCATAAACTTCAAAACAAGATCTCTTTTTTTCAGTCCAGTCAGATCGACATGTTTTCTGAAATTTATAGATTTTGGTGACGATGTTACGTTTGCTTCCTCCATGATGCTCCCTGCTTGGTTCAATATCCGTTTTCTTTCAAGTCAAATTTCGCGTAGAGGGGAGCCACGTAAATAGTTCGAGCGATGATTTTCTCACCCTGTTTCGCTGCCAACTTTAGCTGAATTGAGTTCGGTCCTTTTTTAACCATTCTTACGCTTTTTTCGGAGCTCGGAAATTTTCCCACGGGAAGCCTTTGAGAAGATATGTTGTGCCGTGCAGAGTGAGTGTTTGTACGTGACGTTTACGTGTCTGGCGGCGCCTTAGATCAACTCGATTGTTCTCTGGAAGCAACTTTCCTGAGGCAGAATCATAAAGATATTTAATTAGCATAACAACACGTATTATGCTAATGAAAAAAAAACTATTTATGCATAAAGACACAAGAAATATTAAGAAATACCGAATCATAAAGAATTACAGAATACGAGAATTATATAAAAGAATTCAACCTGAAATATTAAGAAGATATGACACTATCATCAATATTTAACACATTAAAAGTTAATTTTATTTTATTGTATTATTTGAGAACAGTTTTTAAATTTGTTTTTGAATTTAAAATAAACTATTTTGAGAAGAAATTAATTATTTTATTGTAGAAGAAGTTTTATTTTATTTTCAATTATATTTTGCCAAATAATGAAACTTAAACGATTTCTTATTTTCTCCTTGTCTGATAAATTAAAGTTACAAAAAACATAAATTTGTTGCAATTCTTTCTATATAAAAGATATTCTAAATAAATACGTTACACTATCTATCTGTTAAAAATGCACTACAAATATTTTAAAATTAAAAAATAACTGACGGCACACCATGTGTTATTTTTATGCTCAGTTGAGGACTTTTAAACCTTGGAGCATGCACACCACAGTCCATACCCTTAGGCATTGAGCCCTCAGTAATTATATATTTTTAATTAATGGAGAATTTAAATGGATCGAAAAATACCGATATCAGTATCTCATAAAAAAAAAAATATTCATTAAGTTATAGACAAAAGGCATATATTGTTTAGGCAAAATTCTATTATATTTTGATTATCGTCAAATACATTTATAAAAAAAAAAAAATGTAACAAAATGGATATCGTATAGCATATAAATACGTTATAAATATATTTAGAGTGTAACTTAATGTTCATGATATAATAATAGTAAACTGTTATATATTATGGAAATAACTTGTTTCATTATATAAATTAATATTATACAAATATTGCGTGACAGCAGGTTAAAACACAAATACTATCACAGTAAAACTACTGTTACTTCGTAAGTAATAATTAAACTATTATTTAATTAAGATTAAACTTGTTGAACACCTATTTTATTCCTATTTGAATCCCTCTGAATATGTGTAGGCCTACTTGTACAGAAATACATTTGTATTGTGTTACATTTACTTGTATTGTATTCTGAGGAACAGTTTAACTCAGATGAGGGAGACAAAGGTAGTTGGACATTTGCCATCATTACGTGAAAATTACCAATCACGACGTTTCGATTTGGTAAAACCCAAACCTTTTTCAAGTGCTAAAAACTAAATTACATCTACACTAACATGTTATAAAACTACGTTCTTAAACTAATAAACTTATCTACTTTAATAATTATCTACATTTTAACCTAGATCCTAGAATGGGGTACAACAAATTGAACTTCTACTAAATATAAAAATGTTAACAGGATTTAATTAATATAACCAATTAGGCGCTGTCAAGGTTACGATATAACCTTGGAGGGAACTTTGTAGACACTGCATTTGGAATCCTCACTTCGTGCCTGGGACGTCTAGACGCCATCGTCACTGCGCGTCGTAAGACTTCATCATTTTTGTAATATTTGATTATTGTATTGTTTTATTCCTAATAACTGTTGTCTTTTCAGGTTAAAATGTAATTGTAATAGTAAAATGTAATTGTAATAGTAGTCTCAGTCCTTCCGAGTCATATATATAATTTTTTGCGCATGTTGAATGTTATTTTTAATTAATAGTGTTTTCAGGTACCATATATTTATCATATTTATGATTAGTTAATGTAATCTTATTTCAGTTTGATTTGAATATTAATTTAACTGTGCTTTAACATTTTTTCGTTGATATCGTGACCTTGACAGCACCTAACTGGTTATATTAATTTAACCTTGTTAACATTTTTATATTTAGTAGAAGTTCAATTTGTTGTACCCCATTCTAGGATCTAGGTTAAAATGTAGATAATTATTAAAGTAGATAAGTTTATTAGTTTAGGAACGTAGTTTTATAATATGTTTGAGTAGATTTAATTTAGTTTTTACCACTTGAAAAAGGTTTGGGTTTTACCAAATTGAAACGTCGTGATTGGTAATTTTCACGTAATGATGGCAAATGTCCAACTACCTTTGTCTCCCTCATCTGATACTCCATCATTAACAAATTTCAAAAACAAAGTTGAACTCAGTTACTAACCAGACTACACTCATCCTACACTCATATAATCATTCATATTCGCCTTAAAATACCAGCAACATTGTGTCGGCGTCTCACATATAAGAATATTTACCAACATGTGAAATGCAGTTTGTGAAAGTAAACCTATACTCTATGCTAGATATTGTGTTAATATTAAATTATGAACATTGGTACATTGGTATTAAATAATTTATTATTAAAGCACACCCTCTTACAAAATATTGTATAGTCAAAGGCTGTTTTGATTAGACGCCTTTATGTATCAATAATTTAATTAGCTACTTCCTAATTTATTAAACTTGGGATTCCAGAGAGAAGAACATTAATGTCTCAAGAGCGAGATCAGAAACTTTTAATAAGTTCCCAAAACCTGTACTCCCCTTATCTAGCATACAAACTCTTGACAGTATTTATTGTAAAACTTTAAAGCACCTGCGTATCTCATGCGTAGACTGATTGTTAAAGTGAACGTGTGTTTTGAAGTTAGTATTTTGTTAAATTTTGTTAGTTCAAATTAGTCTTTTGATGAAACTTAAAGGTACTTCATTAGCTCCACGACATAACATAGTTGTTATTGATATGATGCACGGGGTTTTCCTTGAATATGTATACATTTTTCATAGCTAAAAATATAGACTATCTATTGTATATAATTTAAGAGTATGCCTAACTTTTAATTTTGTATTTAAAAAGCTCTAATCCGAGTTTGAGGATAAGAACCTTAACTAATTTATTATTGAAAACTGAACAAAATTAAGAGTTATCGAAACACACACCTATAGATTTCTGCTACATATTTGAGAGGATATGTAACGTCTATCAGGCAGTGGAAATGGCCTATTGAGAATGATGACAAGAACGCGTTGGACTGAGAGAAAAATTGACTAAAAAATTCCTTGAGTATAAATAATATACAAACAATTAAAGAACGCAATTAAAAAGAGAAAGGCTCAGGTCACGTTATTTGATGTAGTGGTTTATTAAGGAAATTTGAAGGCAAAATTATGTGAAAAAAGACTGAGGGTATAAAAAAAACATAAATCGGTAAAATACCTGTGAAACAGATCCAATTTTGATAACTTTTTACTACAATCAGAGTTGATATTCCATCTTAAGATTTATTTTTTATAAAATAAAATTACCTTCAATGAAAGGAATTTTGTCATATAAAATTAAATAAATAATACCCAAAATATAGGGTGATTAATAAGGAAATACGTTGATTTGTAGGTTTATTGAATATGATTGGAGTAAATCGGACACTAGAGCCTGATTTATTCTAATTCTGTCGTTTCGTATGGACCGTTTCACACACATACTGTACAAATTTATCTCTAATGCCACGGTTATTTAACTACATACAATGAGCTTAAATAAAGCGAACTATATATAAAGATTTATTTTTTGCTTTACATACAATGAGCTCAAAGTGGGTAAAAACTAAATACCATTGGTATACATAAAAACTGTACTGGTGTAAGGAATATACACTATTATATATTATACATAATTTTTAGCATATTTTGAAAGTAAATAACTTAAGAAAAATATAAAATGAACACTATCAGATAATTTATCATGTATTTTATTGGAACTATCAAATAACAGGATAAACATTTCAGGTACAATTTGAGTACTATCGTCTAATATCACTAGAAGACTTGTGGCATATAATTATAAATGAAGTACACATAATATTTTTAATGTAGGAAATATATTTTATAAATAATAATATGCTGAATCGGAAGAAGCATTTTAGTAAATTACTGTATAGGACTTTTGCCTTTTATTTTCATCTATAGAATCAGTTCCTGAAATAAGTCCGGGCATTAGATATACACGCGTATGCCTCATCAATGTGACCCAATGAGGCGCATAATGTGGTGATAGCCATATTCATTTTATATTTTTCAATACCACACACGTACAGTGGTATTGACCCACCCATCCACACACGTACAGTGGTATTGACCCACCCATCCACACACGTACAGAGGTATTGACTCACCCACCCTCCCACTTACATACAGCAGAATCAACGAGGCCGTGGCTGTATGTAACGATTAGGAGGATGAATTAGAAGTGTGCCATATTCATCCTCCTAATCCAATCCAACGATTAGGAGGATGGATTAGGAGTATGCCATATTGATCCTCCTAACCAAGTCCAACGATTAGGAGGATGAATTAGGAGTGTGCCATATTCATCCTCCTAATCAAGTCCAACGATTAGGATGATGGATTAGGAGTGGGCCATATCCATCTTCATAATCCAGTCCAACGATTAGGATGATGGATTAGGAGTGTGCCATATCCATCCTCCTAATCCAGTCCAACGATTAGGAGGATGGATTAGGAGTGTGCCATATTCATCCTCCTAATCCAGTCCAACGATTAGGAGGATGGATTAGGAGTGTGCCATATTCATCCTCCTAATCCAGTCCAACGATTAGGAGGATGGATTAGGAGTGTGCCATATCCTCCTAATCCAGTCCAACGATTAGGAGGATGGATTAGGAGTGTGCCATATTCATCCTCCTAATCACACTTATCCGATAGTAGGCAAACTATCCTTCATCGTCACCTATTGCGCGAGTCATTCTTGGATCTAAAATTTATTTCATGAACTATATATAATAAATGGTGTTCAGACGTATGCATTGATTACAGATGGTGTATTTGTAATTAATGGTAAATGAGGTGTTAATTTATGGTATGAGGTGCAACAGTAAACGGGAATTAGGTGATGATTTCATAATTATAACATGTTTTTGTTGGACTGATAGATTATGAGTGTTGCTGATTAAATATTTATCGGCGTGGTGGATTAGTAGTTAAGGCTTCGGAGGGTGGAGGGCAAGGTCCAAGGATCAAATCCCCACTGAGCCCCCCATACTTCACTCGTTGAATAAACTTAACGCACAAGCCTGCAGGCCTAAGTAAACTGGTGAGTGAACAACAAAGTTTGATGGACAAATTATATAATATTTGTCCTGTGACAAACTAGACTGTTTAAAATTCGAAGTAAGCTTTGCCATTCGTAGTAAGGAGGAGGTTCACTGCCTCGTTAGTGGGGGGGATGCCGTTCCGTTGCAATGGTAACTAGCTCTTACTTACGGATATCACCGGATGAAATTATAGGGTAAGAACCCCTTTATTATAGATCAAACTTTCAAAGGAACATTGTCATATAGCAAGTCAACGATGAGAGTAATTAAACCGTTAGATGATTGTTGAATTTGCAGAGTAATAAGTATCTAACGATTATGAATCTTTTTAAAGGATAGATAGGGATTTTGGACATATTCCATAGTATCGTGAAGGAATTCTACACAACGTTTCGTTGGTGTAAACCAAGTCTTTTTCCTGTACTAAAATTAAAATCTGATTAGTTTACAGGCAATGAATGATAAGTGAACTTGCAATTCAGTAGATTAATTAATTATATGTAATTTAGTTTTAGTACTTGAAAAGGACTTGCACCTAGTCAAAACTTTTTGCAGCATAACTGAGTGGTTTTTTTATCCATTTTTATATGTATTTTATATGAAACGAAGACTGTCGATATTATAATAAGATTAAAAAAAAAACTATTCTTACATTTTGTTTGTAAAATTAGTCAGTTTTTAGATATTTCGGTTAGAAAAAACTTAACATCCGCTATTTTCAATTGGGTAAAGATTTTTTTATATAGTTTTTGAAAATAGAACTTCAGTAGTGTAGTAAAATCGTGAGGTTTCACAATTGTACCTTTAGTGGATCCAACGTTATGAATTTTTATGTAGAAAAACACATAAAGACAGATAGACGGAAAACTAAAGGTTTTAGGACATAACTTTATATGAAGTTTTTTGCTCATTTTTATGCGTAGAATAACATACCAAATTATTGAAACAATTCTACTGATCACCCTGTATAATAACACAGTACTGAAAAATAGCTGAATAGAGAAGGTTAAACAATGATTAAATGAATAGTTTATTCATTTGAGTCGATCTGTATGAGAAACACGTAGACGTCGTGACAAAACGTTCAGATCTCAATCAATCAGATCTTCGCAATTTGAAGTAAATTTAACGGCCCACCATTACCATTCCTTGTTTGATGACATTACATTGTGTGATTTAACAAGTATTAATCATAGTGAATATTTTATTTTATTAAAATTTTATATGATAACTACTAATATAAGCCTAATAACACGTATTTCCAGGTAATAACGTTTTGTAATTATATTTATTTTTCAAAAATTTTTAGCACTAAGGATATAAATTACATATAATTTGTGTGTATATGATATTTAGTAGTTAAATGATTATTACTTGTATTTCATAAAAGAACTTAAGTGCATATCTGTCGATGTTCTGAAATCTACAGAATATATTATTAAATATTGAAAATGAAAATTTTAAAAGTATTAATTTTGTTATTAAAACTATTACAAACATTTTTGTTAAACAAATGGAAGTGGCGTATTAATTAAAAAAAGTCTATTTCGAATTTAATCAATAAACATAAAAAAAAAATTATTCCAGCCATTTATCTTCGCATTAGGTAAATAGTATTAGACATGTTACTAAAGTAATTTTTGCTCAATTTTTATAGATACTTCAACTAAACAATTTGTTAAATTTCCCATAACACAAGAAAAATTAAGCTGTATATCAACAAGTAAGTACTTTTTTGAGATCTTTTTAGATGAACTCAGTTCATCAAACGTTTTCGATGATCTCGTATTACGATAAAATATTCAATATTTGTTAAAAAACTGCATCTACACTGAGTTCTTTATTTAAAAATGATCATATTTCATTTCTTTTATTCATACCAACGGTTTCCCATTTTTGAATGAATTTGTTACAGCATTTGTTAACAATTAATTATAGTTTTCAGTTAGTTCTAAAACTACAACATTAATCATATATAAATAGTATAACAAAAATACACGTCATACATTAAAGTGATATATTAAACAAACCATGTCAACATTATTATTTATAGAAAGATCGTATGCCTGGCTTTGTATGAATTTAGACACTTCTTTTTTGAAGATTTGTATTGATGTATTAAATATGTGGATTTCCGGATCAAGATAGGAGTCGTGCGATGCAACTGTGGTAAGCGTATTCGATAGATTGACTTCTTTTATAAAAGTATCGGACAGTCTTGTTCCTCTAGGTACACGTAATTCAATAAATGATAGAAGGTCTAAGCAATAAAGTTGTCCGTTTATTAGCTTGTATAGGAAATTTAGATTCCTATACCGATTCCTGAACGGTCCGAATCTTGTATTAGTAAATAAGATCGAATGTATTATGATGATAGAAGCAAACGATGATAGAAATATTACTATTTACTTTAAATCTATATTTATATATATATTCATAAAAAATATTGTTATGGGCCAAGAAATATTATTTGAAAATATCATTGGTCTAAACATAACATTCTTAGTACTATCTTAGAATAAATCGGTAATTCGTAATGCCATTTGTTACAATAAATAGTATTGTACAATAAATGTTAACCTAGAAACACGAGTTGGGAAATATTTGGGTATTACAAATTTTTATATAAATAACTTACTTATTTCTATTAGGCGTGAAATGACAATCTAATTTTTTAAGTTTACAAAACGACCACTAAGCTAAGTTTTAATGCACTACAGATATTGGTGTTCAATGATAAATCCCGTCTGTCTGAGGTGAAACATGGATGAGTGCTCGCTGTATATGGATCCTTAAATCTCCTACTTCAATACAAGCAATAAGCTTTACTTTATTCGTTGATACAGAGATGTATCCTTTTGCAAATGAATTTATCCGCTTATATTCTCACCAAATTACTTGGTGTGAAAATTGTACGATAACAGAGATATGTCAGTTAACTTTACTAAAAGTAATTTATTGTGTACAAATATATTCACTGTCTTTCAGTATAATAATTTCTCTAATTAAATTTGTATACAGCATTTGTTTACATAGTGCCTTAGCTTGTCTTTATCTACATTAACTTTAAAGTAAATTGTTCCTAATGCTTTAATTTAACATTATTTACAAACCTTAACTCGCAATATTTTAGAACAATTAAACTCATATTGTGTGGGAGTTGTGACACTACAATGTACTGTTCTGCCACTGAACCCACCATGGCATAGATTGTTCTACCACTGGACCCACCTTGGCATAGATTGTTCTACCACTGGACCCGCCATGGCATAGATTGTTCTACCACTGGACCCGCCTTGGCATAGATTGTTCTACCACTGGACCCGCCATGGCATAGATTGTTCTACCACTGGATCTGCCATGGCCTAGATTGTTCTACCACTGGACCCACCATGGCATAAATTGTTCTACCACTGGACCCGCCATGGCATAGATTGTTCTACTACTGGACTCGCCATGGCATAGATTGTTCTACCACTGGACCCGCCATGGCATAGGTTGTTCTACCACTGGACCCGCCATGGCATAGATTGTTCTACTACTGGACTCGCCATGGCATAGATTGTTCTACCACTGGACCCGCCATGGCATAGATTGTTCTACCACTGGACCCGCCATGGCATAGATTGTTCTACCACTGGACCCGCCATGGCATAGATTGTTCTACTACAGGACTCGCCATGGCATAGATTGTTCTACCACTGGACCCGCCAAGGCAAGATGATACGATAAGTTAGTTACGTTTTGTGTTGGTGAGAATAGGTGTGATGTTGAAATCTTCTGTATAAAAAGCTATTAATAGTTTAGTCAAAGATTTAAGGACCACCACCAATAAAGGAGGTAGGTTGCAGTTTGAAAGAGAAGATGGTACTTTTATGGAATTGGTGTAACAACTGCCGTATTTTAATAAGAAAGTAAATATCCTATCAATGAACTCCAACTAAAAAGAGAAAAAAACCAGGGACAATTATTATAGTTACATTACTTACTATAATTGATAAAATTCCTTCAACTCATCTTAATGTCCTTGATGGCAGATATGACATCATATATCTTGATGTCAGGATCATCAGCAGATAGTAACACCCGTTCAAATTAATATTTATGATCGGTGGGTTTGGTAATGAACTTATTCCATTAAAATACTGATAATCATATACGAAGCACAAACCGAATGACAAAGTCCTTTTGGTTCTCGATAACCCCATTATCAACGCATATGGAGAATTAAAAGGGTCCTTAGGATCTACATCTCAAGAAATCAGCTATCTTTGATTCTAACTCCTCCTCAACACTCATCTCTATTTCAAATCCCCTCGAATACCAGGAGAAATAAAGAATTAAAATTCATAACGGAACGTACATACTTTCAGTGAGTAGATTGTTTTATTTTTTAAACATCAATGAGTTCTGCTGAGTATCACTGAGAACGATAAGAATTGTTCATCTGCTTCAGTGATATATTACCCTTGTATCAAAAATCACTGGTAATATTGGATCAAGAGCTGAAGCTGATGAAACTTCCGAGGAGGGGGCAGGTTGAAAGTACATCTGACCAGTCTGCTGAGACCAGCTAAGAGTACAAACCAAAATAGTATCCTGAAGTTATCTGGTGGACGATGAAAATATTCCATATTCAGACTGTTTACCAAATGGGCAAGGGAAAACATCCGATTTCCATTGGTGGATTATATGAATCTTAACTTCAATATTCAATTGTTCTAAAAACAAATTTAAAGTGGCCAGAGTTGAAAAAAAACCACAGCAAAAGCGCTCTTGTTGTTACTACAAGAAAAAAAAAACTAATTCATTAAATTGACATGTATCTATCCCCAGAGGGGGAACTACAATCTGGTGCGAAATACTTACTAAACCCTGCAGCATTGAAATTTTCTAACATCAGGACCGTGATTCCCAATATCATCCTAAACAATCGTGATTCCTAAAAGGTCCCAATAAATGTTTTGAGGTTTGAGTCAAATTTAAGTGATTGTGCATTGAACAGTACACCATTTATTAACTGCTAAGGCTGAAGATGTAGATTGACAGGAACCCATCTTTAGCATTAGGAATGCCATTTTTCGTAGTATTTATATTCCTATAAAAGACGTAAGTAATTATACAAATTGTATTGTAACTACCACAACGTTACAAATTGTTATACACCGTATTAGTTTTCATATCACTTAATACAACATTCTTAATTTTTAATGTACTGAATTCATTGGATAAGTGTTAGTATTTTCATAAAACCGATATTAAAAATTCCTTTTCAAAGAGTTCTAGTAAGTTCTGGCAAGTATGTCCAATATAACCAAATAATACTACAGTGTAACTAATTTTATTGTAACTGTTTTTTTTTTTATCTTAAATGTTATCTTTTTGTCAGCCTTCAGAGTGTACACCAACTTGTTATTACATAAAATCTATAAGTAACACAGTGGTGCACGATAAAAAAAGAACCATAATATATTAATTTGGTCACATAGAATGTCTAAAATTCTTAGGACCCCTATAAATATTAATGGAAAGCCACTAGAAAAGAAGATTTCATGTTTTAAAATAATAAAATATACTAATAATATAATATTTATTATATATATATATATATATATATATATATATATATACATTTAAGTTAACATTTCATGCTGCTATCATTCTATATATTAAATATTATATTTTATAGTTACAAATTATTATAATAAAGTGACATAGTATTCTTAAATAACTATATTGTCATTTCAATGGCAATCTGCTTTTTAATATAGCACAACACTAACGTATCAAGAACAGTTAAGTGACATTTCTACAGTTTGTTTCAAAGTGAGTATAATACTACCCCTGAGGGTAGGATTAACAAAGCTTATCGCAAAAAGACCCCTTTTCAATAGGGTTCACTGAACGGAGAAAGGGTCGCCCTTCCTGGGTTAAACATCATTGATATTGAATATGTATCTAATCATCCTCGCACTCCGACCCCTATCAAGTGTTGTACCATCTAGTGTGGTCTAGAGGTACTAAACGCAATGGAGCGAAATTATAATTTTGTTTGGATTTAACCTTAACAGTATAATTACATTTTTGTGAAATTTACTCAACAGTTTCCAACGGCCTGAATGCTTTGAGTGGAGCTAGGACCATGATCTCGGTTGGGATTTCGATCCTTGGACATTACCTCCACAGTCCGTAACCTTGATAAATAAGTGATCACACAAGGAAATCTACTAAAGAACGAATTATTATATATATATATATATATATATATATATATATATATATATATATATATTTTAGGATGTAATAAAATTAAACTGAGTACCCTTATATTTATTTTTATTAAAAATTCATTATACAACATGTTTCGACTTTCTGGTCATTTTCTAGTATAAATTAAATAAGTTGAGTATATAATAATTTTTAAAATAAAATTGTAAAACATGTGGTTTTTGTAAATATTGATGAATGTGGATAAGTTGGTGATATTTTCAGTTATAATTTTTAATGTATCGAATCTTATCAAAAATAGGGTTTGTATAATTGATTTGTGTGTTCAACATGTTCAGTGGATTATCTTGTTGTGCCAAATATATATGTAATTCTTCTGTTGCATTCATTTTCTTGCCCTTTTTCATAAAATTTAATATTTCCATGTTTTCTTCTATTTTTGTGTACGTGTGGTTTGTAGAGAGCAAGTGTTCTGCTATATATATATATATATATAGGTGTACGCTCATCCATAATTCATATTCATCAAAACCATAAAAATCAGAATCTTCAGACTAAATTAAATTATAAAAAAGGGATAAAGAATGAGAATGGTTTACATTTTTTGTGTTCAATAACTCATTTATTATTTTACCCCTTGAAAGGGAAAAAAGTTGTATTTGGATGAAGTAAACATTTGGAAGAGGATGCCCACTAACCTACAGTTGACAGTTATAAAGTGTACAACATTTTGAAAAGTTTGGTTTAGCCATGACATTTTAGAACGCTATATTGAAGGGACTACATAAATTATTTTTATTTAGGTTATAATGCTTTTTAGTGTTGAGTTATATTATGATATTATTCTTTTTATAATTAAAAAGTATCTGAAATATTAGTTTATGAATGGGTAACATAAAGTAAGTTTATTCCTTAAAGTTTAAAAATGTTATAATAAAGAACCTAACAATATAAAAGTCAATAACATTTATCGGTTAAAAATTGAATAGTAAATAAAATGAAATTAACTCTTAAACAAGCAAATACCGTCATATGCAAAATTAATAATAATATTTGCATTCCACTAATATGATATGTTTTTGGATGAATAAATAGGCTGTGCATCTTACATTTGAATTCAACTGCCTTATCTACCTCCAACAGACTAGAGTTTTATATGTTCCTTTTACATAAGTATTCTTCCCATAAGGTAAGAGAAACAGATACATTGAATTCTGAAACATATTTGTCAATATTTAATGACAAATAAAATGAAATAGTGGTGGCATTAAATTTAAGACACTGCTCACAATTTTAACAACAAAAAATATTGATAGTACTATAAAGTGGCAATATATATCAAAGTTGTTTGACATTTTATTGTTTACATCCCACACTTATGTATTTGTATAGGTTTTGGGTTTTGATTCTCTTTGGGAATGCTTGACATCAAGAAGTGCATGTTTTAATAATATGCACGTTTATTAATAATTAAACTGTACATAATAGATGAAATATTGCCTTACGTTCAGAATAAATATTTTTATAAAATTCTTTATAACTTAAGAATAACTAAACAAATGCATTTTACTATGTTCTATATAAATTTGTTCATATTATACATCTGAAAATTACTTATTACTATAATGCAAACAAAAGGATTACATGATCTTCACATAACAGCTCCTACAGTATTACGTACATTAAAATGCTCCATTAGAAACAATTCCACCATACCATACGCGAACAGAAGTAGTATCTGACTGCAGATGACGGCTTCGCGTGAGTTTTCCTAGTTTGTGGAGCAATGCACATAAAGGTGGTTTCACGTAGTTAGGTTTTATGTTGTTTGGGTCAGGGAGTAGCTTTACGTTATGAAATAACTATTATTTGTGTATGACACACAACAATTGATTAAAATATATGTATAATTATATATTTTAATTCCGTTGGAAATCATCTCTATCTATTTATTTAAACAGCTAATATCCGACACTCAATGATCGTACATAACGTAAAAATGACCTAGGTACTAAAATAGCAATAGAGAAGATGTTTTAATAATAATAAATAAATATCCGAGCATTTATCTAGAGCAAGATAACTTACCGTCATAACTATGAGGCAATATTTACAATTCAATAACAGTTAACCAGCTCTGAAGTAGTGAATATTAAACTGAAATAATATGGAATGGATCACAATACAAGACAAAGATAAACTAAACAATATATAAGTAGTATTATAGTATAAGATAATTTTGTTAGATTAGCTATTGAAATAATAGTTTTTGAATGAAAACTAAAATTTATATTGGCAATTAGAATTAAAAAATCTTTAAAAAAATTAAAAACTTTATAATAATATTTTGAACTTAATTGGTTTCACTATTCGGTCCTTTAACTTTTATTTAGTTAAGGTAAAGAGGAAAAAAACACGAGAAAAGTTGTACTAAAACTACTTTTTTAATGGCATTTGGAAACTTAAATACGTAGTTTGACTTAAATGTTTTCATGGCTGCCTGAGGGCTAAGATTATCATTCCTCTTCTCCACAAAAATGTGCCCCTCTTGAATGGGGGCTGGCTGAAGGGTGTCTCACACTAACATGAAAGGGTCACCCTTGTAGGGAGGAACTTTGTTGATATTAAATATGCTTCTAAGTATACAAACACAGCTTGTCAGCTCTCAGGGTATTTCTGAAAAATGTTGGTAACTTAGCTGGTTAATGCAAGCTAAAGGGTCTCAGCTCAATCCCAATCATAGTCTTAGTACAGTTTGAAAGGGATTCTCTCGTAACCACCGGCTGTTCATGAGTCATTTGACTGTTAAATATTGGCGCTAGCAAAATAGTTGTGCATACAGTACAGGTGCATTAGCAGTGCAACATTATTGATAATATATTACAGAAATGAAATCTTTTGTTTTTCATTATCTATCTAATTGACCATACAGCAGTGCTATAGACATTTGGAATATTTTACATGGTGTTACAAAAACGTTTGGCTGTGCATTTTCAGATTTTATGTGTGATTTTAAGCTAAAAATGGGGGATAATATTTTTTCGATTTCCACATTATTTAGCCGCTAGACGTTATTTTATTTTTCCATAAACAATTTATACATTTGTTGTTAGGTTGAAAATATTTTAAATTATATTTATTATGAAAAATGGCAGCCATTTTATATTTATTTTAACGCCTATCTAAAAAACTGTATATTCTACTGTCCTTTCCAATTATACCTCATTTGTTAAATCGATTAAGAAATAACTATTTTATGAACTAACGTTAATTCACATACGGTTCAAATATTGTAAATAAGTAGCCATTTAGTTTGCATTTTAATTAAAGTTAATTCGTAAAATGGTTATTTCTTAATTGGTTTTTACAAATGAGGTATCATTGGAAAGGGACGTTGTTTAAACAGATGTTGTGTCTTACAAAATGTTTATCAAACAATTGAGTTTTTTTATATATTAGTTCAAATAAAAATGAAATGGGCGTCATTTTTAAAATAATAAAGATAATTTTAAAACAGTTATTTATTAAATACTGCCTTCTATCATAAACCTGTTTACCGAGTTTTGTAACAATCGTAGATATAATAACAAAGATTTAAATTGTCTTATGGGAAAAATGGCGTCTAGCTGCTAAACAAAGTGGAAATTGAAAAAAAATTAATTAATTTTTATCGTAAAATCACACATATATGAAAATGCATAGCCAGCTCAACTTTTTTGTATTCCCCTGTATATTAAATAAATACGCTGCATTTAGTAACGTTTTTATTAATATGTCTGTTGAATTGTTCAGGCTTTCGGGATGGTTGATGGATAATGGTTAGCAAATCCAAGAATTCGATATGTTGATAGTAAATGAAATGTAGATAAAATTGAAACTGAAAAAAAAAATAAATAAATAATCAACTTAATGCCAGAAAGCTTAACTAGGAAGTTGGCAATTTTTAATTTCTTCCTTTCATTCAAAACTAATTCTTGCTCATATCTACATTTAAAAACGGAGAATTTGTATTGTTTCAATATATATTTCCATTCATCATCATCTCGGTAAAAAAACCGAGAAGAAGGAATAATGAAATGAATCTTTTTAAAGATGTGTATGACTATAACTATATTCATCAGATTATAGTACTCTGAAATATAATAAAAAAATACTTACTATATTGATTAGAAGTTGATATGTACAGCATAGTTGAATACATTAATTAATTTATAAAAGAATTTTCTTGTATACAATTTAGTTGTTGGGGCTGTAAAAATTATAGTTTATATTTTCTTCGAGAGTATATTTCTTTTTTTGTACTTATTATTATGTATACATGAAACATGTTTTAAAAATGGTTCATGACAGGTGAACAAATAAGGATTATGAATTACACTTCAGTAGAAAAATGCATCAATAACTAGGATAAAATTGTATTATTCGATCGTCCATACAACTATCGGTTGATGTGCATACCAACTGTAATGTCATTAAGGCCATGGTTAGGACGCCTGCGGCTACGAACGTGGCAAGTAATTGTCAATGTGGAGGGTGAACGAGAGAGACAAACGACCCCTGATTATGTGGCCGCTGTCACTCACATGTTGACAGGACTATTGTCGAGTCCCCTTCCACATTCTACACGCCAGATTGAGCCAGTTTCTTCTCACTCACAGTGGATGTGATCTGATATAAGGCTAGGGACTTGCTGACTGCAAATGTGTGGCATATATAGCAATTAAATGTTATATATTTGATGGATCAGAAAACTATGGTTAGTTTTACGTAAGCAAAATTAGGACTGTATAAGCGATGTATGTAATTTAGTTACAAGTCAATTAAATGTTATTAGCGTTGTACTAAATATTTCAATATGAGTCTATTTTGTGTATGGTGGTTAAATTATATTTGCATTACATGAAAATCAGACTATTCATAACCTAAAATGTACCTTTAAAACAATCTGAGGGATCAACAAACCAATTACCAACAACGACACCACATACTTAACACTGTCATTTAGAAGTATAGAAACACATAAAGAGTGTAGGTTTATTCTTTATATGTTTATATATTGTAATAGAGAAAACAGTATTATTTAATTTATTTATACCAACGGTTTGACATTTTTTACAAATAAACTAACAAAATTCGTTCCAGCATTAGTTAACAAATAATTATAGTTTTAATTTGGTTCTAAAATAACAAAATTAATTATATATAAATAATACAACAATAATACATGTCATACATTAAATTGCAATATTAAAGAGATCATTTCAACATTATTGTTTATAGACAAATCTCACACCTGGCTTTGTATGAATTTGAACAATTCTTTTTTGAAGATTTATATTGGTATATCAAATATGTGGAATCCGTGACTGCCTTCTCTCAGGAGTCACGGGATGCAGCTGTGGTAAGCGTATTCGGTAGATTGACTTCTTTTAGCAAAAGTATCGGACAGTCTTGTTCCTCTTGGTACACGTAATTCAATAAATGATAGAAGTTCTGAGCAATCAAGTTGTCCGTTGATCAGCTTGTATAGGAAAATTAGATCTGACACCTTCCTCCTTGATTTCAAAGCATAAGTTCTTTGATTGGGACCTTTAAGTATCGGTAGCAATATCGCATGCCAACTAATCGTATTACTCTGGTTTGTATTTTAAAGGAGTCAATATAGCGAGAGTAATTAGGAGACCAGACCACAGAGGCATATTCCAGGACAGGTCTCACAAGTGTCTTGTATAGTGTCAGTATAGCAAAAGTGAACTGAAAGTCTCTAGATGTTCTTAATTTTAATCCTAGCAAGGAGTTGGCTTTATTACATATGTGGGATATATGTCCATGGAAAGAGAATGGGGATGATACTATGAAACCAAGATCTTTGAATGTTTCCACTCTTTTTAAAGGAATTCCATGTAAGGTGTAGTCTGAGTGTATTTGGCTTTGAGTACGACTAAAAGTGATAACTGCACACTTGGAGATGTTTAGTCCCATGTCATTATTATGGCACCGTCTTTGTATTGAGAAGAGGTTGTGTGTAGCTGGTCAGTGTCATCCTGTGAGGAATCTCCTTAATACCTTAATATCATCGGCAAACATGAGGAACTTGTAGTTTATGATATCAACAATGTCATTAAGAAATAATTTGAATGGAAACGGTGACAAATGAGATCCTCGTGGACTCCTGATGGCACGTCAAATACTCTTGAAGTTGAGTTTCCGAATCTTACTACAAATTACTTGTCAATAAATGTAACTAAAACTAAAGTTTTCAAATTCTACAAGATACTATTACTATTAATCTAACTAGTGTTTTGTGTTTAGAATAAATATATTCATAACTATAACAATTTGTTACAATAGTAGAATTATTAGTGATAGTTGGGCATTAAATAAACTGAACATTGTTTTGAATACACATAAAATGCTAATATTTTTAGTTAAAAAGAAACGCATCTGTTTTTTTTTTTTTTTTGTTACTACCAAATAATATATTCGGGGAATGAGTGTTAAAAGTAACCTTTTTATATTATTAAAATGTTTTGCAATATTGCTAATTCCGTATAAGTGAGCAAAGAATTATAATTGTTTAATTCTTTATTTAACTAACATGCATTTTGATTAAATTATATTAGTGTATTACATGTGATATAGTCACAAACGAGACTTAGAAGGTTCATATTCCTCCAAATAAATCAAAGAATTCACAATACTACACCAAATGATATTGGTTTTAAAATTACTGAAATTAAATGTAAGAAAATTTACTTCCCCACTACTAATAATTACAGGGGTATTACAAGAATGTGACATATGGGACAAAATCAAATCTAAAACACTCATAAATTACATTTTATATAAACACACTGACGTTTTCTTTAAAAGTGGAACTATTTATTTACTGACAAACCTTATTCATCAATACATAGAAATATATAAATATACACATTTTACTAATTAGATACTTCAATGTTCATTTGTAGCATAATACGGTAGAAGTTTAATAAAAATAAATTTTACATGTAATTATATTAAAATATTATATAAATAAAACTAGATGAAAACAGGAATATTAGACTAGGAGTTCTTGTTACTTATATTGTTTAGAAGTTGATATGTTCAGCATTGTTGAATACATGAATTAATTTATAAAAGAATTTTATTTTATATAATTTAGTTGTTGGGACTATACAAAATATAGTTTATATTTTCTTCATGAGTATATTTCTATTTTTGTAATTATTATTATTATGTATACATGAAACGTATTTTTAAAATGGTTCATGACAGGTGGACAAATACGAATTACACTTCAGTAGAATAATGCATCAATAAATATAGGATAAAATTTTATTATTCGATCGTCCATACAACAGTCGATTGATGTGCATACCAACTGTAATTTCATATAGGCCCTGGTTAGCACGCTTGTGGCTACGAACGTGGTAAGTAATAGTCAATGTGGAGGGTGAACGAGAGAGACAAACAACCCCTGATTATGTGGCCGCTGTCACTCACATGTTGACAGGACTATTGTCCAGTCCCCTTCCACACCCTACACGCCAGATTGAGCCAGTTTCTTCTCACTCACAGTGGATGTGGTCCGATATAAGGAAAGGGACTTGCTGACTGCAAATGTGTGACATATATAGCAATTAAATGTTATATATTTGATGGTTCAGAAAACTATGGTTCATTTTACGTAAGCAAAATTAGGACGGTATAAGTGATGTATGTAATTTAGTTACATGTCAATGTCTTGTTAAGTAAGTCTTGTTGTAAATAATCATTTATATTATATAAAATCTATAAGTCTTTATTCAATAAATTAGTTCGTAGTGAACACGTTATTAACCTTATTGCCTAGGGCAATTTAATCACAATATACCTCACGTTTGAGGAACTTTGAAACATAATGTCTTTTAAAAACATATGGCCAATCCATAAAATCTGTTTCGCATCTAGAACCTTTAATGGTATAGTTTACGAATGAAATAAAAATATATAGAGTGAAAGTAGGTAGATTAAATAATACATTTAGAAATTTAGTAATGCTTGCAGAGTAATTTAAGCTTATTGAGAGTTTGGAATTATATTTAGACAAACAACGCCTAATTTTTAAATATATTGTCAAACTTTGATATGATCGCAAAGAATATAAATTGTAATATTAAATGAAAGTGTTTTCGATCAATTACATAGCTGAGGATGGTAGCACATATTGGTTTCAAACATATTTTTCAAACAAGGTTGCTGCTTGTTTTAAAACATTAGTTTCATCAAAATAACATTGCAGTGATATGCTCGAGTGCAGACTGTAAAACAACGTGGGGATAAGCCCCTTCCCGCTTTGTCATGTCCCCAAGCGATTCACGCGCACCCTACTCTGTAGATTGATTTCTTTCACCATTACATCAACCTTAATTCCATTCTAAGCAATCAGAGAGGATAATCTAAGCACATCTATTTTTACCTACAATTCTTGATGGTACCTCAGGGAATATTATTATTACTTAATACTGACCTTGGTGGTGTATCAAGTAAAATTATGTGCATTGCCAATTGCATACATAGTTACAATTAAGTAGAATAATAATGATTATAACATTTTATAAATAATTTTATGAAATATTTTTTTAGTTTATTAGTGCTAGTTGGATTCTATTGTTTAATTGTTGTTCTGCTTGCAATGTGTGCAATATTGTTTATAGACACATAAAAAGATAGTTGTATGAAATTAGAAAAAAACTTCCTAAGACGAAAAAACATTGGAAGACATTTATAAACTATATTTGTTTATCTTTTAATAAACACAAGTTAAAAATTATTCCTTTAAACGTAGCCCCGATGATATACACGGTGGTTGGCTCTTGGTGTGAAAGTTTTTAAGGGACCATAATAAAATGAACATATAATACGACGGTGTATATAAAAATTTAAATCTCAAAATTAGCTTGGAAATGAATTAAATTCAGTTTTTCTAAAAAAACAGTGTTTTTTTTTTACAGAAATGTTATATTCCTCAGCAACCCGAAATAATATGACCAACATTGACATTATTTGCAGATTCTCCATTAAATTGTCTATCTGAAAACGTCATTATTTTCAATGGTCATGCAATAAAATTCGTCCTTAGGCCAAGTCGAATTGTAACATTGCTAAGTTTAAAAATAGATCAAAGATAATTTAACCAATTAATTTCATAAAACCATGTATACTAGAAGGTGCTAAATTACATTAAAAACTGTTTTGAGAATTACGTCTATATCCGTTAATGTGTCTCTGTTGTACTCATAATAATAAAAAAAAATTATGATGGCTTTTACTGCATTCTTACATAAAGTCCAGCTTGAAGTGTATCTTACTATTGATTCAAAGTGGGTCGCCGAGTACCAAACCATAACCATGTGGCATACCACTTTATAGTTTATTACGTGGCAAAGCTTGCAATGTAACTTAACACATTCACGTGTACAGGGTTTATGAAAATAATCGGTTCAGTTATCTTTGATTTTTTTTAAAACTTATCACTGTTAAACTTCGAATCGGCCTAAGGATCAATTTTATTGTAGACCTACCATTTAAAATAATGACTTTTTCAGATAGACATGTAATAGGAAATCTGAGAGTAACGTAATTTTTGGTCATATGATTTCGGGTTGAAGAGGAATATAACATTTCTGCACAAAAACACTGGATTTTCAGAAACATTTAAACTAATTCATTTCCAAGCTAATTTTGAGAGTTATACTTTTATATGTACACCATTGTGTTACATTTACATTATATTATAACACCTTAAAAAATTTCACACCAAAAGCCAACCACCCTGTATTTAAGTAATATTTTAACGACTACTTCTATTTTTTTACTCATTTATGTTTATTATAATGTTTCTTAATCAACCGAACACGGCAGGCTGCAACAAGGCGTAGAGATAAGCTTCCTCCCCACTCAACGTGTCCCCAAACGATTCATAAGGAGAATTCATAATTCAAGCATTAGTAATAAATGAAAAAATCATTCACAAGCAACAATCACACAAAATTATTACTAACACACTTTTAGACAAAGTTCTTATTTTTACTTCGAAGAATGTGGTTTATGAAAAATCATTCAATTAATAATAGTTTACGATATGTTTACTTTTATGATTATGATGCTTCAATAAATTGTTTCTTTATATAAAAATTGCACTATGAATCAGTAGAGTAAATATTTTCGTAAGTATATACCAAATACAAACTCTCTGCTTCTGTAGGTATTTTACAAACTAGCTGAGGTAAAAATAAACAAGAATGTGGTATGAAACATTATGCATAACATGTATTAAATAGCCATTGGGTATACACTAATTAACTTTATGATGCTGACCTTGTTTGATCATGCTACGTGATGCATTAGCAGGTGTATAAAGCAAACGGAAACAGGTGAACCTTGTTTCTCGGGTTCTAACAAAATAAAGTTTGCTTGGCTTTGAGAGCGTCGGCTACCCTCTTGGGAAGGAGAAGGTCAAAAAGGGAGTGGACGAGCTTTGATTTACTCAAAGAATTTAAATATATTAGGAGATCTCTTTGAACATGATATAACTAGTTTATATATTATTATAATATGCTGGAATCGGTACATTCCGTTCTGAGACCTACTTTCCTACTCATTAGTTCTAAGAATTGTCAAACTCTGTAAAATTAAAATAATATGACAATTAAATTTTCCGTAATATACTATCACAAGGTACATATTATAAAAATGAGTTTTTAATGTTTACATTTCAATGTTCTTATAAATTACGGGTGGTAAATAAATGATATGTTACTATACTTAACGCAAAATATATATTTTATTTGATATTATTTTTGTTTTAGGAATAATTTTTAAAATTAATGAAAATACAACATAGTTTTTTTACCAGTGTATAGAAGTCATTTTTGTAGACTAAATTAATTTAAATTTGTAAATCGTTATATTGTTTTTTTTCTATTAATATTACATTAATTCTTAGGTCTGCGTACTGATGTTTAATAAAGGTGGATTAAAAGGGAAACCTCAATGTCTCATAGTTAACTTTTGGATTGGAAATTTAAACTACATACTTCATTGATGATTAATTATTACTGATGATCGGAATCTAAATTTAGAACAAATTCAAGTGAACTTCATATATTTTCTATCTCTTAAAAATATATTTGTTGAAGTTATACTTCTTTGCGCCCGCTAGACACTGGGATGGGATGTTGGTCGAGAAACCGCGTCACGCTGAAAAGTAAGAACAAATTTTTAAGAACTATCGATTAATCGATTGTTAATCGAAGAAATTTAATCGATGAAATTACTGATAATGATAATATAGGTGTATAATATAATAATGAAATCACGTATAATATATTGAAGATAAATATATTGAATAATATTGAAAAATGTCTTATATTTCATTTATATATCCTGTCTGTTTGTGTGCGTGAGTGGGTGTATGAGAATGGCCAAAGAAGTTTAACTTCCACCGTGTGGTCCGGCGCACACCCAATTTTTTTTTTCTTTGAACTTATGTCGCATAAAATAAAGCCAAGCAAATAAATATAAAAATGTGCGTTGCACTTTCACTGGAAGAAGTAGGCCCGTGAGAACCCTATTTCTGTTGAACTAATGCATCCTTTGCAGTACATCTTCGTTTTGTGAACTGTTTTAAGGAAACGTCTTTAAGAAATTCTAGCATTTTAATGTCAGTTAAGATTTTTATTTTTTACATACTGACCTGTTAGCTGAAAGTGTATATTTTCCTTTTGAATGTATGGCTCTTAATAAGTTATAATCGTATATTATTAAACCTACAGTCTTAAGCAAATCTACACATTTATAACTGGATTTATATGTCTCAATGTTATTCCGGGAAGTTGATAAAAGGTTCAGCTTAATAAATATTTCGAAAGTGAATGACTATTGAAAGTAAAATAAGTATTATTTTAATGTATAATAATTTATAATATTGAAAAGTTGCTTATATAAACTCTGATACTTTAATATAAGTGTAAATAATATTTTGGTAGTCACAGAATGCAGGGAGACAGAGGAATTCTACGAAAGTATTTTATTTTGAAACAATTTAAATGATAAAAATCTTAAAACAAATTTATAATTGAAACAAAATCAAAATATTGACTGAAAATAATACTAGTATCGTTTAGCATTAGAGCCATGTTTATTGCAAACATTTCTCAATATCCGTGCTTTAAGGACTTCTAACAGTACGTACAACACGACCTAATCCTCTATAGTTTGACACAGAAGAGATTCTGGCTCAACCACCGTTCTTACAGTTAATTGAAAAATACATGCTCTATTGGTTTATAAAATTAATGCACCTAAGCATTTATATCAATTAAATAATAATCTTAAGTAGGTTTATTAAAATAATATTTTACACTATCGAATCGACTTATCGCAACACTTGGTTGTATTCTAAAGGTTCAAGGAGGGGAAAAAAATCGTCTGCTATGAGCTCTTGGTTGATGTCATTGAAAGGTTAACTATCATAGGACTAAACGTCGAGACGACTTCGTGGCCCAATAATTTTCGAGATCCCTATCCTATAATCTACCTGGGAACTACTTGATCAGGAGATATTGCAGCATGGAACATAAGTTAATTGTAGTAGGTAAGTACAGACCCATTCAAAATATTACTTTAATATTACTGTTCTGGCCAGATAATATGATTATGACTATTTTTTCCTATCAAAATCAAAATGCTTTCAAAAGGATTTGAATTCAGTTGTGAATAACACCACCCCTTAATAAAATGTTAGTTCAGAGGCTCCTTAAACATAATCAGAATGCAATATAATTTTTACCTGGTAAAATATGAGTAAGAATGCTTTATATCGTATTTACTCACTTACTGTTATGTAACCCATAAATTAAATCGATAAAAACCATGAGGAAACCACGATTAACGTTGGCAAACTTAAAGGAAGTAGGCCTAGCACACTTTTAAATATAAACTATCGAGTACTTTTATTTTTTATTTTTTTAGGGCTTTCTATTAAACCCCACGAACCAATGATCCTCCCCCGGTCAATGACACCTGCCAGTTGACTTCTCGAGCTTCCAAAACAGCTTTGAGGGGGACGATGCAACACCCAAGAAATGGGGATTAACTGATTGATTGTGTGTTTATTGAGTCAATACTTATATGCTGCTTTCGGCATAGTAATAAATCAGCCATAATCCTTTCGAAAATAAGCCAGGCCGTGAAGCCTCTGTGCAAGCAATGCTAGCATATCTGACCACGGGAGCATATGCTCCAAAATACGGGCAAACAAATGGATCTATTGAGCGAACAGTTTATTCTGGACTCAAGTGAATTCAAATCAAAGACTTGTATAGTTAATTAAAATACCTGGCAATACACATGACGAGACCCAATTTACTCATAGGTCTTAATACACTACAGTTTACGTTTTCACGAAAGATAACTTTAATGTTGAGTCTATGATTCTGCAAATGCCTTGGACAGTACACTCTCGTTCGATTATACAGTATCTAATATCATATAAGGAAAATAAGGAATCAGTTTTACTCGTGATAGAAACATGTTTTAATTCACTGGCATGTATTCTTTAGCTCAAATCTAGCTGATAAATACATGATTGAATAGCCAAGTACATCTCTTGTATCAGTGGAGATATCAATCTATAACTATATCAATCCATAACTCTATGCCAACAATATAAATATATCAATCTATATCAATATATTGTTGGCATAGAGTTGAACTTAAATGCTCGGACAGTTGTAATGATATTAAAATTTACAAAAAAGGTCATATTAGAGATTCGTGGTAGACCTGAGCTGGGAACGAAATTCTCTTAATAACAAATTATATACGAAGCTACAACTTTTTCCAATTCAATAGCATAATAGTTGTTTCTATATAGCATATCTTAAGAGTAAAATAGACATAAATATGTTTCAAGGTGACTTACGTTTTATAAATACATTTTTACTTACTAAGTGGATGGTAACAACGAATAAACTATACAAGAAAAAGGATATTCCATAATACAGTGTACTAATATCTGGTCTCATACTTATATAACAATTTCAAGTAATGCATAGACTTACAGTATAAAGTATTTGTAAGTTGTTTAAACAAACAATGAAGAAACCAAGTTAGATTCACAAAGTAGTTATTATTAGTACGAAGTTGAAACTCTAATGAAGGTGGTTGAATTACCAATAATTATATATTCATTACACACTTGTCAATTTAGCAGCACAATATCTATTAAATTTAGTGTTTAACTAAAGGTTACACTTTCTATTTCGTCTTTATTAAAATAACTAAACTTTTAGATAATGTTATGAATTAATTACTAATTTTAAAGCGTAATTTAAATGGATCATTAACAACGTAATTGAACAAAATAAGGCAAAAACACATCTAATTTGTATAACAAATCATTTATGTTACTTAAATTCAATAAATATTTTTGGAGTTTAGTCCGGTAATATATTGAACATTCTCTTTGCTATCACTATTATTATTTGGTTATCAGGCTTAATTTTAGTTCGTGTAATACAAATAAAGAGATCAAATCAGTTTATGACAATGTATATTACACTAATTTTCAGGAAACTTTAAATTTCTATCAACAAATCATCACCCTAAAGCTTTTTGCATAATTTTAAGAGACAAAAAATATGTTACTCAAATTATTTTCAAATTTCTGTCCAAAATCATTTGAACTTTGGAAAATGTGTTCAATGAACCTAACGATACT
Source organism: Stictocephala bisonia (assembly GCA_035578905.1). Lineage (NCBI taxonomy): Eukaryota > Metazoa > Arthropoda > Insecta > Hemiptera > Membracidae > Stictocephala > Stictocephala bisonia. The sequence continues at coordinate 1,072,553 of JAQJVL010000048.1, forward strand.
ACATTCTCAGTGAATTACAAACTGTCTACCTCAATGAAAACATTGTTTAAATACTTGAACACATATCTTTTGTATAGTAATGTGGTAAAGCTGAGCTCTTTTCAGAAAATTAAAAAATATATTGTGTCATTAAATCGGGTATTACCTATGAAAAGGCAGTGTCTTACATCATTCCAGTAGTAAATTCTAGTAAATTCAAAAGCAGTTTATTTTTCTATAAACCATTGAACTTGTTCTACCTCTGTTTATTTATGTCATACCATTATCTGATGAGATTCAAACAGAATATAAATATTAGTTTAATAGTAAATAAATACAAAAAACCTACTAGGGGTAGTATGTCAGACTGCAAGGGCCAGCAGGTCCATAAGCGTGTCAGTCACGTGATTGGTGTATGGGGAATAGGGTGATAGCACTGATAGGGAGGGGAGGAAGTCCAACTGATTGTCAGCCCACTGACAGGACTATTGTCATCGACAACCCCCCAGACTGGCACGTGCTGAATTATCCTCTAAGGAACTTTCTATTGTTTGGATAAAAAAGATAGTCCTTTTTTGTAATTATGTTAGATAACAGGGTAAAGACTGGTTTAACAACTGAATTAGCAAAACTACTAATGGACTAGACATTAATGAGTATTGGGTTTGGTAAAACGCTGGTGGCCGGTAGCAGTAAACATGAGGTTGTTGGATGAGTACACAGGTTATGTGCCCGTTGTAGGAGCCCATTAGTACTGCATTTACTAACAATGAACAGTTTTTAAATTAATACTAGGCCTACTGTTTCGATCATTTGAATTTACGTATATTTACTGGATATAGTATGTGTTTATTTATGTATTAAGTCATAAAGGAATTACAGTTCCAGTAAAATAATTGTTCATGCAAGTTTTATTTTTAAATTTATAAGAATATTAACAGTTTTTTTCAATTATTACAAAAATAACGCAGTAAATAAATAATTAAACTGACCTTGGGATGCATAAGTCAGCTAATAAAATTAAAAAAAAAGCACCTGATGAGTCATCTGGTTAAAGTACTAGACTTTTGGAACGGTTCTATTTATTTATACATGAAAACAAAATACATCATGTTTAAAAAAATTTATATCTTCCAGCAATATCTTTAAGAGTGATATTGTGTGAAATAAAACAACATTGGTTCAGATAGTCAACTGTAACATGGGGGAGTATATGTAACATAAATCCTATAGATAAGTAAATTGTATTCACAAGTTACATAATAGCCTCTATGCTTCCGTATTATTCATTGTTTAATAGAGGAGCATTTGTGCTTGAAAACGTAATGTTTCTTAAGGAAAAGTCAGGTTCGTTTTTTACTATGTTTTAATTCATTAATAACTACAATCACATTGTTGTTTATTTATTATTTAAAATTCAAAATTTATCAACGTATTATGCAGGAGCAAAATAAATTATTCACCTCGTAAGATTCAAGGATGGCATTTGACATCTAGAGGCATTTAATTATATAATCCCTAATGAAGTGGAAGGAAATAAAGGTCAACATGATTGTACAAAAAATCAATACCCAGATTAGGGTGAGTGAGAGATACAGGCGGGGCACGGGAAGTAGGAGGGTGGCTCGAATTTCTAAGGGACTCTGATCAACACGTCTACTTCTGGCTTACAGCACACAGCCTGTAAACACTAGATCTGCTAAACAAGGTGTCAACCTGAATTGCATGTTCGACAATTAAATTTTAAATATACATTGCATTCTTTATTTTCCTAAGAACCGGTAACATCATGTTGTTCGTTACTTTGGAAATATGATTTCGGAAGTACGATATAAAAATACAGACAGGAAAAACAGTTAAACAAGTCCTAAGTTATAAATCTTAAAGTAGCTTGCAACAAACAAGTTACAAAGTATATATTTTGAAAATTTACTGAATACTGTTCTTGAAATCTATGACAAATCCATTGAAGATTAAAAACATATTTATAAGCATAACAGAACAAAAATAAAAAAATCAGCAGTCAAATTTGAAATATTCAAAAGATAAAGATATTAGTATACTCCCCAATAGTATATAGTATACTAATGTGAATTAAGTAGTCCTAGAATCTCCAGTCTCAGGAAAGTGACGTCAATCATATTTGAGCTGGTGTATTGTATAATGTCATTACGTCATATTATTTCAATACTGAGAACATGTTCAATATTGGCAACATGGCTGATGCCTTTAATTGACTACTCTTAAAAAAACCCTTGTACGGATATGCTTTGCAAAAATGTGTAGGTTAAATCTGTTTAATTTTTTGTAGTAGGCCCTATGACTAAGGACGTAGAATACGACTATTAAAGTACGTAGAGACAGGGGACAAGGTAGGGCTTACCCTTTCTTCTTAGACCCAAAAAGACTCTTGTGAGGAGCCTTGTTTACTTGCTAGTTTCATATCTCGAGCTTTTGTATTAAATGCTTTTTTCATATCTCGAGAAACGAGCAAGAGAAAAGAGAAGAAGAGGTATTGCAGTTCCTGATGTCTATTTCCGCTCACATAACGCAAGATTTCAAAACCCCCACTACCTCATACAAGGTTTTATTGTCCTCAGTGTATATGAAAAAGACTTTATCCTGCAACATCATGCATCGATTGTATTATGCTTAGATACACTCTGCTGAGAGCAGACCACACGGAGTCACATGGGGGGGGGGGTAGCGTGGCTGTTATCTCTCCAGAAACATGTGTTTTTACTGTTTAGATTTTGTGGGTGTGAAAACCTATGTTGAGTCAGGCACCTTCATATCAAAATCAAGGGTTTGACTTTTATGTTAAATATAGAGAAAAATACATTCTGTGAATTCCACTTGTCTCAAGTACCTACTTCACTAACCTTTTGTTTACTTTGCTGTTCAGACAAATTGAAATATATTCCAGAGTAATGTGAATTTTGTTTCAACATGTATCAACATACAATATGTAGTGAATTATTTACGTCGTAATTTAATAATATATACATACGTGACCCATGTACATGTTTTTTTAAAACTACTTTATATTTCAAAACAGAGTATACAAACAAAAGTTACCTTAAATTAACCATGGTGAAATATTATTAAGGAACTATCCTACATTATTTAAAACGATATTTTTATTTCATTTTGATTTTCTCAAGCAGTGCTCTGATTGTTTTCATCCGACCGCACTTATTGATGTCTTGCCATACCCTCGTTGTAAGAGGGGACATTTCTTGAATGTCTGTGGCACCCCTGCTATCTTTTATTTACGTCCCTAAATTCTGGTGTCTAATAAAAGGCGAAATTTCACTGCTCTTACATGTTTGAGACGTTCACAGTTATAAAAAAGAAACTTATTAATTTAAATTTTACTAAATAACATTACTTAATATTTTGTTATTTCAGCATTAGATGTTATTATACGTAGAGCGTTATTAAATTAATATGAGGTTATTTTTTTATAGCAATATCAGTATTTAAAACACGTTCATTAAGAGTACATAACTATTTGTATTATTTCCAATAATAATATACATAAGATATTTTACAATAATAACATACATTTTGTTTTTGGAATTTGTTAATTATGGAGTATCAGATGGGAAGACATAAGTTGTTGGACATTTGCCATCACTACGTGAATGCCATCATGGTACACACTGCATTTAGATTGAATCATCCTCACTTCGTACCTGGGACGTCTAGACGCCATCGCCACTGCAGGTCGTAAGACTTTATCATTTTTTAATATTTGATTATTGATTGTTTTATTCCTAATAATTGTTGTATTTTTAGGTTAAAATGTAATTGTAATAGTAAATTAGATTGGATAGTAGTCTCAGTCCTTCCTAGTCACATATATCATTTTTTGTGCATGCTTAATGCTATTTTAAATTAATAGAGTTTTTCAGGTACTATATATTTATTTTATTTATGATTAGTCAATGTAATCTCATTTCAGTCTGAATTGAATATTAATTTATTTTTGTTTTAACATTTTTTCGTTGATATCGTGACCTTGGCAGCGCATAATTGGTTGTATTAATTTAACCCTGTTAACATTTTTATATTTAGCAGAAGTCCATTTTCTTTACCCCATTCTGTGATCTAGGTTAAAATGTAGATAATTATTAATGTAGATAATAAGTGTATTAGTTTAAGAACGTAGTTTTATAATATGTTTGTGTAGGTATAATTTAGTCTTTAAGCACTTGAAAAAGGTTTGGGTTTTACTAAATTAAATAATTAGCTTCATCAATCAGCTCATAAGTTCGTAACAAATGTTACGGCCGTTTCGACATCAAAGTGCCATCTTTAGACATTGAAGTTCAGCCATAAGGCGTCGTTAATATATAAAATAAACTAATTAACTAATATATAAAAAACTGACACAAACAACACACACATTACACACATTACGAAAACAAATTTTACTTGTGAAATGTGTGTCTCGGAACAGGCCTGTTTAGTAACATACTATGAACTGCCAGGGGAATATTTATTGATTGTATGAACAGAAACCAAGCCAGGCTCGTCCACCTGACTTTCCAGGACTTAAAACCTCCTAAGATGGTGGGTCCCACCTTAACGTGGTAAGCTATTTGTGAATGCTTGTGTTAGTAATTGACTTAACACTTTCAAATTCTACCTTTAAATTTTAATATGAAAAGTAGACATTCCTTGTATTATTTTTGTATACTAAAATGTACAATTTGATATAGAAATATCTTAATAAGAAATAGAATAACATTTAACGAGTAAGAGATACGTTATATTTGACTAATTGAACCTATTAATCTATTAAAGAGACTTACACACCAGCAAAGTTTGCAATGAATGAGTTATAGGTATAGTTAATACTTTGAATATACCATAGTGAGCATTTTGTAATAGTGTTGGCACATGATAAAAGTTTTTAGAAAACCTTGTTCAAATTTACAATATAATTTCTATTAGTTTAGTAGATTCATCAATGTATGCCATATTGTTGTTTTGTGTGGATAGATTGGGCAGTCACAATGTGTGGATATATAAGGTTGATTAAGGCTATATGTGGTTGGGTGTAAGTGCCTTTACATATACACATACATAGACAAACCAAACTCTAATCACAACAAAATAACTGAATGCATATATTTTAAAAATATAGTTTCATTAATCAACACGTTTTTTTTATTTATTTGTAATGAAAAATAAGAAATTAATGTATGACCGAGATTATATATCAATATATATATATATATATATATATATATATATATATATATATATATATATATATATATATTTCTCAAGTATATCCTCAGATTAATTTATTTAAAAATTATACATTTATATATCATAAAATAAATTGATAATTCTAATAACTATGTGCGTAAAATAAACAAAAATGAAATCTTTGATCTGAGTCAACTTTACTAGCAAATATAATAATTGTAATGCCATAAAACACAAACATATGGTTTTATGTTTTTTTTTCTGTTAAAATATCACAAATGAACTTCATCATATTACGCCTTAGCTTTGGGAACATTCAGATTTATAACTTATACAAAACATGAAGAGGAATGTAATTATTTTACTATGTGTGGCTATATGGTTAGAAGATAGTAAATGTGGGTTTTTGTAGGTCATTTAAACATTCTACGTAAATAAATGTTAACCTAGTTACGTTTTTGTTTCTTAATGATAATATTTCAAACTATAACCTACATAAAATAGTATGCAATTTTATACACCATAACTTTCACTTCAAATGTGTGATTTTATTAACTTTTTCTTCAATTTAAACATCTTTTTTATATACCTCATCTTATATGAGTAGCTTAAATAGTTATTCTCTCTATTTATATGGTTTGTTAAATTGTGATTAAATGCTACATTAATAATCCTTTAAGTAGTCTATGGAACAAATGTTGAATAGAAAATATACAAATAAATATACTATAGTAAAACTCTCTAGATTAATAATTTAACAAGGTTTTATTAATTTCACATATTTAAGAAGAGGATTACTTAGTCAGTTAGTTAGTGGGTCTTTCAGTTTTATCAAAGAGTCTACGTATAAGATAACCCTAATTGTTTATGACTGACACATTCACCTGTCACACTTTTATCATGTTGCTAACCAGATCATTATAAAATATAAAGATAATTTTGAGAATATCAAAATCGATGATAAAAATAACGATACATTGTGGATTGTTCTACAAAATTCACCCATATTGTCAGGATTTGTTTCTTATCCGCCTGATTTAGTACGTTAATTAGAAATTCCGAGTTCGTTGTTTCTAGTATTTACTAGCCGGATGTACTACAGAAGTCATAGGATTCATGTTTGCCTGATGAATCTCAAACATTTTCAGAGGACCTAAGGTAAAAATGTCCAAATACTACCAAAGAAATAGACTTCGGTACTTTAATGAATTGTATCGGAGAGTAAACCACTCGGCCACTGAACCTTTGTTAATTGAAATACTACCAAGCTTAATAAATATTTCCCTTTTGAGAGGATATTTTAATTTTTATTAAGTTAATGGTTTAAAACAAAATATAAAGTGGTTTAATTTTTTTATTCTGCTTCAACAAATGGAAAGAACAATAAATCAATGATTTGTTTTTCCATTTATATAGAAGGACAAACTGTTAAAAATATTTTTAATTAAACTATATTAAACAGTTGATAATTAATTATTCGCCACATACAGACCAATTATTTAAGACACAATTTCTATTAGTTTTTTATTTATTTAATTTGTTCAGTTTAGTTTTTTATAGTATTACAAACTTTTTTGGGAAACATTTTAAAAGGTAAATACTAATAATTGTTATAGTGAACATTGGAAAGAATTACACATGCATTCTGTAAATTGAAAAGGAAAATTTAAATTTGTTGATGGTTCGATATATATTAGTGAAATAAAATAAAATAGGCAAAATAGTTTTATTTAATCTTTAATAAATGCATAGTAAAACATGAATTACAATTGAAATAATATTACTTATTTTTTACTATGAAATTTACAAAAAACCTTTTATATTTTATAGAGTAATATACATATCCTAGAGGTAACGTCACGCTCCTTCTCAAACGTTTATGAGTGTTTTTGATCAAATATAATTTATAAAGAATTAAATCTAACACATACTTTATATTTGTAAATTATTGTTATATCTTCCATTATCATTCATTATTATATTGTTCTATTTGTACTAATTATGTTCACTATGAACCAGGCTAAAATGAATTTTACAATCTAAATACAATAACTATGTATATTCTAACATCTATTTATAAATATAAAAAAATGGTACTTTTCTGTTTTGCCAGACTATTATTATCTGCACACGAATAATTGAGGACTAAATATAAGTGAAGTTTTCTGGATAGTCCATACGATTACTGTTGTCCTTCCTTATTATTAGATTATTCATTTTAGTTAAATTTCACGATTGTTGAGTATATTATAATTCGCAATATAATTAGGGGAGGATGCTGCACGTGCCGGTCGGGGTGTTGATGGTGGCTGTAGTCCTGACAGTGTCTGACAGTCGGACGACAATCAGTTGCTATTCTCTCTCTAGTCTAGCTGTGCAACGCTTACTTGACAATTACTCCCCATGTACCACGTGACTTGGTTCTCCTCAGTTCCCTTGTAGTCCTGACAGTGTCTGACAGTCGGACGACAATCAGTTGCTATTCTCTCTCTAGTCTAGCTGTGCCACGCTTACTTGACAATTACTCCCCATGTACCACGTGACTTGGTTCGCCTCAGTTCCCTTGTAGTCCTGACAGTGTCTGACAGTCTGACGACAATCAGTTGCTATTCTCTCTCTAGTCTAGCTGTGCCACGCTTACTTGACAAGTACTCCCCATGTACCACATGACTTGGTGCGCCTCAGTTCCCTTGTAGTCCTAACTATAAAAAGAGTGGTCCATAAAAATTGTTTTTTCTGGATAGAAAAGTGTCAACGTATCATACAAAACAGTAATATTAATTGTTTATACATGTGAACTAAATTACACTACATTAGGCTTAAGCCATATCATTTACGAAAAAAAAATTATTTGTTAGAGTTGGATTTCTATTCGATAATCTTTTATTAGGTAATATAATGAAGGTTACCAATTGTAAATATCAGATGGAGTTGATAATGGTATTCCTCGTTGTTAATACATTTTTACAAAATCACCAATAAATCATACTTTTTTCGAGGCCTTTCGCCAGCAAAGCTGGCATCATCAGGCAACACCATTTTTTTATATTTTTTTTTAATTTGTGTTGCCTGATGCTGGCGAAAGCCCTCGAAAAAAGTATTATTTATTGGTGATTTTGTAAAAATTTATCAACAATAAAGATTGCCAATGTCTTAGATCTTAAAAAAGCAAATAAAATATTTGAACAAATAAAAACAACTATTTTACTTTGAATAACATAAATCCTTACAATATGAAAGTAAACAGCCACTTCCTTATAGGTTAATTTAAAGCTGGATCAATATGATATTTAATGTAATTCGCTTTACATACGTTCGCTAACTACCCCAACAGTAGAAGGGAGAAGGGTAACCTTTAGTTTCTACACTCTTACCCAACTTGTAGAAAAGCTTTTATGAGTTAAAATTCATTTTATAGGTTGTTTAATTATATGCTATTACTAACCATAGTGAAATTTGTTAGGTTTATTTTTTTAATTATTTTATTAATTATTAATTAGTATATACTGCTTTTCTTGTTACTAATAGTGTAGAGAAATGCTATTTAATCATGGATCATCGGATTAATTATGAAAGTGATCAAATCATTATGATTAATCTGGTTTAACCATTCTGCACTGTTTTTAATTTGATAAAAACAGCACAGAAAACTACGAAATATGCAGAAATAAAGTTTTTGTCCTTAACAAATTTTTAAAGTTCTAAATATATTATAATTTGAATATATATTATATTTAATATATTACAGTACCTGATTATTGAATTTAAAATCAGTCTTAAGCTCAGAAGAGTTATCTTAAAAATGAATTTCAGTACATACCAACGTGATGGGTTTTCAAAAGGAGTACATACAAATTGGATGCTTATGACAATCATGATGATAACTGCGCACTAAATATCTTGTGATCAGAAAAAAACGCGTTGAATGTAGTGGAACAATTAACCTTAAAAACTATAAGCTGACAATTTAGCAATACACTACTGTGGAATAAATTAGGCATACTCAGTGAATATTATTAGGTCACCAACAAAAATAACGGAAGAATTGTTTATAACAATGTATAGTGTGACAATTATAAAAAATACAAACTGTCAATAAATTAAGAAAGAAGTACTATCCAATTATATTCCTTAGAAATGTTAATAAAAGTGTAAATAACTTGAAAATAGGTTTATGAGTAATAATTCCATACAATGCGGAAAACCTCAGAGTAAATATCAGACAAATTAAGTTATTTAATGTGCTATATATATTACTTTATGTACCAATCAATACTGCAACTAAAACGTTATGAACACACAAGTGGAGATATATATTGGTAGTACTTGTTAGTTGGGAAGCGTGACTATGTACATTGTAGGGTAAATCACAATTTGCACGTGATCTATCTAGTGCCTGGTACAAACACTTAGCCAATTATACCACATATATCCCATCCAAATGTTGTGTTGAACATAATTTGTTAACTTGTTTCATAATAGACCAACTAGTGAAATTGTTTAAACAACTTCTAGTCAGCTCAATCAATATTTCAATACTTAATTTTCTATATTCTCTATTAATCTCTTTACCTATATGTGCCAGGTTCATTGTCTCCCACAGTAAACCCATAGGGGTAAGAGGTAGGTCCATAAAACTGTTTCAGCCACTCGTCTAGTGACCTACGATGTTACACCTTGCCATAGGCTTCAAAATAGACACAAAGAGAACTTTTTATTTTGTTTACAAATATTTTAATTTGTTTTATATTCAATCGATGTTATCAAGGTTTCCAGAGTCTTGGTTCGTTAATGGATATGTTTGTTGGACAAGTAATTTATTATTTTAGAAAGATACTTTTAAAAAATATATGGTTTAAGAATCAAAGTAAAAGAAAAATCTCATAATTGGGTTCATTGCTTAAATTGTTGGCAATATTGATCTATAGTACGCCTTTGAACCATAGTTACGGATAAATACGAACGACCTGCATTAATAGAGTAATGAAACTAAGATCTTAAAATACAAACAGTCAAAATTAAACGTGAATATTTGGCAATGTAAGTATTTAATTGTACTGTTAGTAGAATAATCATGTTTATAGCATAACAATTCAAACATATTTTGACACAGTATTAAGTAAAGTGCACTCATGGCTTATAAATAATTGAAACCAAGTACTATTTTCTATAGGTTAACTGTTTATGTGGATTATTTTTTCGTAAAACTTTCATAACTACCAATTGTCCTTATTTTAAAATGTCACGAATATAATGCTACGTGATTTTATTACGGGGTGAGTAACGTGACCGAGAGTACTTCGACTAATAATAGTGCGTGATATATCTCCAAGGGGTTCGTAAAGAATTTTTGTTTTCGTATTAATTCATTATAGTTTCTACCTAAACCCAGACAATAAAAAGTGATCCATCTTAGTTTATTGGAAGCACACATGGCATTCTAATGAACAACTTACTTACTTTTTAATAATCTACATAATTATGATTTTAATTAAAGATACTCATTTATTGGTGGTAGTGCCTTCTAACACATAGATTGTAATAATCATCACGTCAGATTCTAAGAGCATAACAAGAAAGCATTATTGATTTATACGAAAACTACTTGGCTTAGCAAAAAATAATATTCATTGAATGTCTCAATTATATGTAAGGATACACCAAAATATACTAAAATAATATTATATCCACTGCAAGCAAATAAATTAAATACTTGCTATGACAAAATTTTTCATATGGTTTAATTTTACAAACAATTGTATATTCATCCACAGTCTTAAGTTACCGGTGAATAAATCTATTTTAATATACATTCGTAAAGCTAATATTGTAATCTACAAATCACGTGCTCTCCACCCCTCACAGATGAAGCGTATAAGCTGATGACAGGCGCTTCCGCTATCGTGCAGTACTTCAGCAGGAACTAATCAGCAAGTTAAAGTCATGTACAAGTTTGGAAGGCAATTATGACGAGCAGCACATTATTAGCAACATCACGGTATCTCTCATCAAGCGTTTAAGTAAATGTTCCAATCACAAAGTATGTGAATTTGATTTCTTTGAAATGGTATTTTGAATATTACTAGTGATAGATGTATTTGAACATAATGTTGGAAATGCATAGAATTAAATAATGAAAAAAATACTTGGGCAAGTAAAACGTGTTAGGAGTGTATTTAAGAGACAGGTTTTAAGTCTTTAAGGGACAATATAATATATATCGCATCCGCCCACCTATGTACGTAAAGTGGCATTGCCCCACTCCACCACCTACCCATTCACGTAAAGTGGTATTCACCCCCCAACCACCCACCCATACACGTACAGTACAGTAGTATTGCCCCACCCGCCTATCCATACACGTAAAGTGGTATTCACCCCCCCCCACCACGCACCCAAACACGTACAGTACAGTGGTATTGCCCCACCCGCCAACCCATACACGTAAAGTGATATTCACCCCCCCCCCACACCCACCCATACACGTACAGTACAATAGTATTACCCCACTCGCCTACCCATACACGTAAAGTGGTATTCACCCCCCCCCCACACCCACCCATACACGTACAGTAGTATTGCCCCACTCGCCAACCCATACACGTAAAGTGATATTCACCCCCCCCCCACACCCACCCATACACGTACAGTACAATAGTATTACCCCACTCGCCAACCCATACACGTAAAGTGGTATTCACCCCCCCCCACACCCACCCATACACGTACAGTAGTATTGCCCCACTCGCCAACCCATACACGTAAAGTGGTATTCACCCCCCCCCCACACCCACCCATACACGTACAGTACAATAGTATTACCCCACTCGCCTACCCATACATGTAAAGTGGCATTCACCCCTCCCCTCCACGCACCCATACACGTACAGTACAGTGGTATTGCCCCACTCAACCACCTACCCATTCCCGTAAAGTGGTATTCACCCCCCCCCCCAAACCACCCACCCATACACGTACAGTAGAGTGGTATTGCCCCACCCACCTACCCATACTTGTAAATTTAAATATATTACTTAAAGCCTTTGCATATAATTTAGTGTGTGTTTTAACGGAATAAAGAACAAATAAGACAAGAAACATTGAAAAAATAATATCAATGAACAATTTATATCCAAACTATGTGAAGTGTGTTATTTTAACACATGAAATTAAAAAAATACACAGTAAAGGTTGGAAAAATTAGCACTAAAAAAAAGTAAATAGGTAGTCAAAGAAGAAATTAAGCTTAAATAAGGCCTGAAGCATTTATCTAATGATCACAGACTTGTGAAATTGATCGTTATATAATAATGGGTATCAGCTTTTATTTTTATCGAACATTTTACCTGATGTATTGATCAAAGTTTTTTTAATTCTTATATTTATAAATTTATGCGCCTATATCCTAAAAACTCAATATTACAAGCAAAATGTGTGTTCAATTAAGAATTTTAAAAATCATATTGGTAATTTTGTAATATGTTACTATGACTATTTTTTTCAACAAATATGTCATTTTAACGTTCGAAAGTTTTAGAATGCGTAAGTTATGTAGTCATGTTTAACTATACTACGTTAGTCATAAGCCAACTGTTTTGCATTTTTGAATGATGCCTTAGTATCTAAATGCAACCAGTATGTTCTTATGGGTTAAAAAGGGTTGCACTCTGAAATAGTCTACCTTCATTTTCGTAAAAAATGGTGGTCAGAAACCTTCTAATTATTAAAGTGTAATTTTAAAATTTTACATCAAAAGCTTATATTTTTGCACCGTATGTCCTTTAAAAACACGCTATGTTGCCTTCACCAAAGAATGGTATGGAGGTGTAGTTTTTACATCGTACTGTAACTTAAAAATAGTGAACTCTAGAGATCACCGTTAAGTTCTGGTATATAATTCAGACTCTCGTTTATTTAAATAGTCTGCTACAAAGGTATTCAATAACACACAACTGCACAGTAGTGGATTTAGGGGGGGGGGGCTTCCGGGCCCAAGCCCCCCTCCCTAAAAACAAAGAAAAGATTTAAATTACTAGATATTGAACAAGTTTGTTTAACGATATTGAACAATTATTGACAATGTGAGAACTATTTCCCTTTCACACTCACATTATCATGCGTTTATTAGCATTAATTCTTACTATCACAATAACTAATTTCGTGAAAACTGATGTAACGATATGAGCGATGATAAGAAGTTTAAAATATATAAGCACCTCATGTGAGAAGCGTGAGGACTGAAGGATCTGTTCTGACTGTGTGACTGTTCTGATGCGGGAACATCACACGGCAATCATGGGGACTGGCCGATACACAAAGCGGCGTTGAACTCATATTATTACAAACCTATACAATACCAACTATAAATACCGAAGTGGCTAGTTTCAAAATTATTAACTATCATAATTGCTTTAGTCGTTTTATGTATGATAATAATATGAATATGAAACCGCAAAGTCTTTCCACAGAGGAAACTGGCAATTGAATTAGTTTGATCAAATGTGCATCTTTTACGTCCGAGATTTCGTTTAATATATGTCCGACTCTGGTGTGACCGGTGCCAAATTGTCAAATAGTTGAAATACTATAAGCGCACAAAACATTATTGCATTACGTATTGTAATAATAATAGTAATATCAGCTTCAAATTGCGTCCACCGAGAGACACCAGTCGTAAACCAATCCGCTACACGAACGTCTTTGACAACCGGCTATTCAGTTGTCTTACGTCATACTCCTTACTTCTTTGTTATTGTTTAAAAATAAATTCAACCGTTTACATTTAAAATAGAATAAATTAAAATAGTTAAGATAGAATAGTTGTAGGTCTGAATAATAAAAATTGGTATGTTCTAATAATTCTGAATATAATAACAACTTTTAAAATTCCAATTTATTATGAGGCATGAGCAATGACTAAAAATGTATGAAGTTCATATTGAATAATTTTATTAGCTTACATTGAGCTGTTTTATTTAAGTATTATTTAGGTATTTTCCTTTTTTATAGATATAACAAAATATTAATAAGAAATAGCGTTTAACTCTTAAATGTCAAACTGTCTTTTAAGACGACGGATTTGTCACTTAAAAAATAGAAAAAAGAAATATAAATATATTATAAAAATACACATAAAACTAAAAGTTGACAATTTATGTATTTTTAAAAGATTTATAGTCTAGTATAAAACGCGAGATAATTGAAAATATTGTGGCAAGCATATCGGTAACATGGGCTTACATATAAATATATAGGTGTAAATTGTTCAGCAGGAATTACGTGTTTTCTTGATGAAACACGAATATAATGTTAAATAATTAGTGTTTAATCGTATAAAAACTTGTTAACTGCAGACCTAGGCTTACCATGACTGGGTTAAAATTAATTAATTCTTAGATTTTACTTCACAATCAATGAAATGAGTTTTCCCAATAATGTACCCACGACCCCTATAAACTCTGATTAGCCCCCCCCCCCCAAATAGTTTTCTAGATCCACCACTGCAACTGTACAGTGAATTTATAAGATGAATTGAGTTGGCCGTTTATGAGATGGACGGTATAAGGGGTATAAAACATACCTAATACCTCTTGTTAGAGTTACTATTTGTGGGTGTCTCGAGTCTAAGAGTTATCGATACCATCTCTGCAAGGACAGTTGCGTGACCTTTACTAGCCTTGGCTACAGACTAGACTTATCTTCAAATGGTTTGTTGCAACGTTTGATGGTTTTATAACGCTATTTAATACTTATGTTTCCAGCATATATACCCATATTGTTTCTCTTAAGATAATAATAAAAAATAAAAAAAACTAATTGATACAATGCATTACTTTGAACTGATTACATGTATTCGTGTAAATATGTACTTTCTTTGTTACTTTATATGTGTAGTAATGCTAATAGACCATTATAGTAATATTTTATTATTTTTAAGAAGTTATGACTAATATTATATCTAATTATTTGTATATTCGGGACCAACTCATTTGTTCCCTAAAATATCAGAACATTTGGCATGTTAGAAAAAAAGTTAAATATATAAGAAAAAATAGGGTATAATTAATGTATTTTGACTCTTTCCTGTTTTCTTAACATACTTTATTTTCTATTTGAAATATAAAAATAAGGATACATGGTTTTATTAGTAGCATACAAATACATTAAAATACATATAAATATTCTTCGTGTTTCAATGTAAAGTAACAGGGTCGTTTTGTTAACTAAGGCTTGTTTAAAAGAAGAAATTCGTATTATAAATAACCAATTATAAATAATTACGAATTTAATACTCTAACAAATTTGTACCTTGGTCAAATGCCCTAATGAAAGTGTATTTCATAGAATGTTTATATTTTTCGTAAATATTATATTTAATGTTGCAGAGGCAATTATTACATCCAGGGCATGTTGTGAACAGAACCTCCCTTTACAAACAATTAATGAATACAGTGCCTGTGTACTGTATTAATTGTAAAAAGTTTGAACAATTTAGAGAAGTAAAATAGTAACTAAAGTAAAATACGAGTTAGGAGGCAGTTATTTTCAGTATTACACATTTGTCATCAATAACCACAATCAATCTTATATCCTCACAGAATATAATATAAAGGGATAACCCAAATATGATAAAACTATATTGTATCAATCGTGTTTATTTACATTTTAGATATAATTTTTATTTAATTTTATAGTTTTAAGTAAACTGAAAAATAGTACGTCAATGACAAATCCACCTAAGTAATGGACTAAATATAAATATATTAGAAAGAAAGAAACATCACCTGCGATAAAACACTGAAGCAATAAATTATTTTATTAATTAATGTACCAGTGCCAACTGTCATATAATCACTTATATTCCAAATACATCAACAGGAAAATGTTATAAGGCTCACCTGTTTTGGGAATCGGTTTTAATAATTCAAATATCTGACGTCAAGAATATGTTTAAGATAATGTTGGTTTCTGTTATAGTAATAGTTACAGAATTATTGTAATAGTAATAAACTATATTGTGTTTATAGTTTTGTATCAACTTCAATACATAAACATCACTTTAACTAATGTCATTGATTATATAAACCTACAATAGATAAACCATCTAATAGGTATATTTGTGTCTGTAATTGTGTTAGTTAGTGAGGCCCGCAACCACAGCTGGTTTAAACTGCATTACATTTACATGGGACTACACTAGCGCTCCACAATGGACAACAAAAACAGCTGATATTTTGAGACTCAACATTTAACATTGGATGGGAAATCTAATTGTGTATAAAATCAATGCTAATATTTATTTATAGTTACATAATTACTATCAACCTGTTAAAATCATCGGATAGTTCAGAATGTAATCTAATATTACTAACACAAGAATATGATCAGTCTCTGGAATTTGTTTACCCTAATTTTATAATTTTATGTTAGTAAATCAAATACAATTCAAAGTTTACATGGGTGTTGTGGATATTGTTGTTAGCTGTAACTACTTTCAGGCAGATAAAATATATTCACTTAACTTTGCATATATTCCTGGGCATATAGAGGATATTACAAAAAGGTAGGGATGACTATGAACTTTCAGATTATATGTGTGATTCTAAGCTAAAAATTATGTATGATATTTTTTTTTAACTCTCACTTCGTTTAGCAACTCGTAGATACCATTTTGGTTTTTCCATAAAACGATTTATATATTTGTTGTTATCTTTACAATTATTACAAGACTCGGTAAACTGATTCGTGTTAAAAGGTAGTATTTAATAACAAATATTTTTAAATTATCTTTATTAGTTTCAAAATGGTAGATATTTTATTTTGTTCTAACAAACATCTAAAAACCCCTAGTTTTTATAAAAATCGTGTAAGGCGTAATGGAATTTTTTAACAAATTTCCTTTCCCAATTATACCTCATTTATAAAAATTGCTTAGTAAATATCTATTTTATGAATTTACTTAGATTAACTTTTTTATTCGTAAAATAGTTATTTGTTAAACGATATTTACAAATGAGGCATCATTGAAAAGGGAAAGTAGTTTATGACAACCACTGGTGTCTTACAAAAGTCATAACACCAGTGGCTTTTTAAAATATTCGTTAAAATAAAAATAAAATGGCTGCCACTTTGAAAATAGTAAATATAATTTCAAAACATTTCTTTATTACATTTCTTCTAACATGAACCTGCTTACGGAGTTTTGTAATAAATATAAAGATAACACCTAAGACATAATTATTTTATGGAATAACAAAATGGCGTATACCTGCTAAACAAAGCGGAAATTAAAAGCCTATTTCTATCCATTTTAAGCTTAATCCAACACTAATCTGAAAATGCAAAGCCAACCCAACCTTTTTAAAACATACTGTATAATGGTTTTAGATTAAAACGTCTACTCTAAATAAGACCTATAGCTGAGCTTTCTAATACATCCACGCCAAGCCAGTTGATGAAGTACGCTGGGAGATGGCAACAGTTTCCGCCAACGTGCACTACTAGACAGGAACTAATCAGCGAGTTAGCCATAAACAGGTTTGTAAGCCATTTATTTCATGCTTTCTTCCTTCTTATAGCCACTCACTGACAAACTATGCTTTTAATGCTTAAATCACGTTAGCAGTAAGATTTTCGTATATTAAATAGTTGATTCGATGTTTTTAACATCACATTATTTTTAAGAGACAATTAGATTTTTGTAAATCCATTATGTTGGTCACAAGTCTTTGCATATAACATTAAAAATTACAAATCTGACTTACAAATTTACGCATTAGATGTGCAGGTAGATCATAAGACAAAGACTTATTTTCCAATTATAAAAAAACATTTAATAGATAAAATGAATCAACTTTTTATACTGTACATAGGTAATAATATATTTTTAATTTGTGTTTTATAAAATATTTTAGGGCAATAACAGTATCCTAAACTAATGATATGCTTCTTTGGTTTATTTACAGTGAATTCACTGTTCAGCTATGGTGGAACTTTTCGGGATACACTGGTTTTAATTTGATAATAATGTGGTTTGAATCGTCTCACACATTTGTAAGAGGCAAGCCAAGGACTAAAAGATAAACTAATATTTTGTCCCACCACTCTCTTATGTACCAATATTTATGCTTCGTTTACAGATATTAATGCTGCAAATAATAATATAGATAGTGGTACTACCCCCTGAGGAATCTAAATAGAAGAACAATTTATTAATTATATTCCCTCATTTAATTTCCTTAAGGTCCTATATGTTAATTGAACTATGTTAAAATAAAATAAGTAAAAACCTTAAGTAAGATTATATGGACAATCAATATAATTATTATTATTAAAGGTAATCGGGAAACGTTATTAACACCAATCAATGAGTATAAGCGATCAAACACATTCATAATACTGGGAATAAATGTAGCTTAACATTAGAACCTGTAACATGGATAGGAATATTTTTAAAAAATGCCATAATACATGTAATATACTAGCAACACACATGAGATAAACTGGCTTTAATGTTAATTTCTTCAAATCAGGTCTCTATAGTGTTCTTCATCGATCTTCTACACAATCATCCCCAAAGTGACAGCCACGCCCATGAATTATTCCCTTGAAGCATTTCCCTAAAACATCGTCGTCAAGGTTGAGGTCAACATCAATTTCCTGGAAAATATCCTGGAAAAGGTTATGCAACCAACCAGATGCAATAAATGACTGACAGGTATTTTTGATGTCACTAGAATAGTAAATACATTCAGGTAAGTATAGCTTCATGATTTATGGAGGGAATGTTGATAATGCACATGACCTTGAAGGAGGTTAATAAGATAGTATAAATTCTCTGTATCCAATACAACCAAGGTTTGTGATGGTAGTTGTCAGCCATATCGTCTTAATTCTTCTGCGTTATAGAAGCTCAGTTCCTGTGTTCAAGGATGACCGACTTCTCGGCTACCTGGAGGAAATGTAATACCAGTATTTCACTATGTGATTGATCGTATTGACCCCATTGATGTCAATCATGGTCGAATCTGACACAACATCATAGTTAAAGGTGCCATAAGTCAATTGGATGGTTTAAGACGCCACGTTTAACTAGCCAGTTCACTTAGAGGCTCAAATACGATTTATGAAAAGTCTTTGACACTGTCAACTGGGACTTACTGAAAAAAATATCTAGGCTTTAGAGGAGTTCTTATATTGTAATAGAGCGTAGACAGGTTGTTGAAATTTATTATGTTGACTCTCTTGGTTGCCTCCACAACACCTTTCTAGAGAACTTACTGTCTTGACTAGAGTAGCACAAAGATCAAATTTGCCTCCCGTGCTATTTCTGCTTTTTATCAATTACGTTGATAAAAAAAATTTCATATTCTCACCTAAATATGTATATCAATAATACTCCTCTGGTTGTCACAAAAAAAAAAAAAAACAAAAAACAAAAAAACAAAAAAACAAAAAACCGCCAAGGGTATTAAGATAAAACGATAACGATTTTCTGAGAGGAGAGTTCACTTCTGTAAAGAGTTTAAAAGAATCTTGTTGTCAATACGAGAAAACCAAATTGATTGATTTTTATGTTAGGAAATCTCTAAATCACTTAAAAGAACATATTGGTTGGTGAAGTGAAAAATGTTCCACAGCTGCTGCAGACTGCCTATTATTGATAATAGTCTTAGCTTCATCGAACATGTTAGTAGGGTTAGTTTTAGGTTCGGCGGAATAATACGACTTCTTATGTGACTTTTTTCTTCCACAGTTCTTATACAGTGTCCTTTGTGGGCCACCATTATGATCTTAGAAACTACAAGTCTGACTAAAACCTTTTAATGGAAAACCTTACCTTGTTTTTAGATACAGATAACAATACATAGTTGAATTAAAAAAATAATAATAATAGAAAAAAACGGGCAATACTTTCTAATATGGTGGTCACCTTTCTTTTCATTATATACCACTGAATTTAGATTGTTTTAGACGGAAATATTAATTTTAATACTTTTTTTATTTTGAAAGTTTTCTATATTTTGCATAATAACGTAGATATGAGTGCACAAAATGTCCATACTCCGTGTAGAGCTCACTATTGAAATAATTTTTAAAAGACGCATTAAAAATGATCTGTCAATCTGTATTGGAAGTTTACCTAGCAGCCAATTATAGTAACAGTGTGGCAAACATCAATATATGTGACGAAATAGTAACATATTTATTTAAATTTCTGTGTATTATGATTGATAAGCTATTCTATTAAATCTTGAAAAAATAATAGCTAGGAATATATTTTCCAAATTTTTGTTGTAATTTTTGCAAATTAGATAATTTTTTAAATGTATAATAAAGTAATTGTTACTCAATAAGAAGCTTCATAAGAAATTGCATTTTGAGCTCTCATAACTACGTTATTAAGCAAACTATCGAAGAAATGCCAAAATAAAAATCTTAAAATTACTATTTCTATCTAAAACAGTAAAAAATACAGGGTTATCGATAACGGAAAAGAAAGTTGACCACCAAATAGAAAAAGAGCTGCAGTTTAATTTAATTTGAATTTGTATCTAAAAACAAGGTAAGGTTTCCCATTTAACATTTTTTGTCATACCTGTAATTTCAAAGACCAGAATGGTGGCTCATCTAAAAAGAACTTCTTGTATATTATTATTGGTGTATTATGGTTGCTTTTTCCTCCCTTGTGCTATGCAGTGCCCGCTTTGGTCCATGAAAATGGTAAAACGCTGATCATGTTTAATGCAAATAGAGTACGCCTTTCAGTCGTGTAAGACTAAATCCTTCAGAACTATGTTCCGAGATAATTATATTCTTACATTCTTCTCAGTTTACTATATTTGAATCAATCTTTTTTTTTATTCACCTAACATACCAATTAACTCCATAAAAACTTAAATATTACAAATTCCAAGTTAAGATATTTAACTTTTACAAATATAACAATTTAACAATTTGTATAAGTTAAAGTACAACTTTAACTTACGGTGGAGCGGCCATAGATAAGGGGCTAAGGCGGTGGCTTGCCTCGCAATCGGTCCGGGTTCGATTCCCGATTTGACCACTAACAGTTTTTGTCCTGCCGCACCCGTGGTTCGGAAGTCAAGTAAAGCCGTTAGTCCCCAGGTTAAGTTTTAGAGAGGACTTCTTAGCCCTAACTTCGCCTGGTAAAATAAGACGAACTTTAACTTTTTAACTTTAAAGTCAAACTTATACAAGTTGTTTAGAGCTTCTTAACGCCTTATCTCAGTGAATTTTATGGAAATGACTAAGGTGTGATTTAATTTGAAAAACGAAAAGTTTCTTGTTGGAAATTAATATTACACCGTTCTTAGGAGTAGTTAATACTGTAGTTAATAATGTAGGAGTAGTTAATACTGTAGTTTATAATGTAGGAGTAGTTAATACTGTAGTTAATAATGTAGGAGTAGTTAGTACTGTAGTTAATAATGTAGGAGTAGTTAATACTGTAGATAATAATGTAAGAGTAGTAGGAGTAGTTAATAATGTAGGAGTAGTTAATACTGTAGTTAATAATGTAGGAGTAGTAGGAGTAATTAATACTGTAGTTAATAATGTACGAGTAGTAGGAGTAGTTAATACTGTAGTTAATAATGTAGGAGTAGTTAGTACTGTAGTTAATAATGTACGAGTAGTAGGAGTAGTTAATACTGTAGTTAATAATGTAGGAGTAGTTAATACTGTAGTTAATAATGTACGAGTAGTAGGAGTAGTTAATAATGTAGTTAATAATGTAGGAGTAGTTAATAATGTACGAGTAGTAGGAGTAGTTAATACTGTAGTTAATAATGTAGGAGTAGTTAATACTGTAGTTAATAATGTACGAGTAGTAGGAGTAGTTAATACTGTAGTTAATAATGTAGGAGTAGTTAATACTGTAGTTAATAATGTAGGAGTAGTAGGAGTAATTAATACTGTAGTTAATAATGTACGAGTAGTAGGAGTAGTTAATACTGTAGTAATAATGTAGGAGTAGTTAGTACTGTAGTTAATAATGTACGAGTAGTAGGAGTAGTTAATACTGTAGTTAATAATGTAGGAGTAGTTAATACTGTAGTTAATAATGTACGAGTAGTAGGAGTAGTTAATACTGTAGTTAATAATGTAGGAGTAGTTAATACTGTAGTTAATAATGTAGGAGTAGTAGGAGTAATTAATACTGTAGTTAATAATGTACGAGTAGTAGGAGTAGTTAATACTGTAGTTAATAATGTAGGAGTAGTTAATACTGTAGTTAATAATGTAAGAGTAGTAGGAGTAGTTAATACTGTAGTTAATAATGTAGGAGTAGTTAATACTGTAGTTAATAATGTAGGAGTAGTAGGAGTAGTTAATACTGTAGTTAATAATGTAAGAGTAGTAGGAGTAGTTAATACTGTAGGAGTAGTTAATACTGTAGTTAATAATGTAGGAGTAGTAGGAGTAGTTAATACTGTAGTTAATAATGTAGGAGTAGTTAATACTGTAGTTAATAATGTAGGAGTAGTTAGTACTGTAGTTAATAATGTAGGAGTAGTTAATACTGTAGATAATAATGTACGAGTAGTAGGAGTAGTTAATACTGATGTTTTCTTCAATTTGTGCAAATTTGTTTGAAGTATGTTGAAAAGTCAGCCTTAACTTTTGCTTACTGTTATTTCTACCATTTCTGAGCTAGCTATTATTCACTTTATTTGTTTTTGTAAATTGTGACTTTAGCCTATGCATGTAGTTTGTGTGTATGTTTTTTTTATATTAAATATAATTTGATTTCATCTCTTCAGGTCTCTAAAGTGTCTGAACTAGTCTAGACTATTTTCTTCCAAATGTAGTATCTCTGAAGAGCAATTTCCAAGATACAAGATGTACACGACACAAAATAACTGTTTGCGTTGAAGACGTAATCAGGCTGTTAATGTTGAAGGATGGACCTCTTAGATGACAAGTAATTTGTATCACAGCTGAGATGTCCCTAAAAGTCTTATTCTCCATTCACTCGATCAGCCATGAGACACTAATCTTGCAGCCGTATTATAAATCTAGATACTCGGGTATTATATTTCGTTACTTATTGTATTACTTACAATATACATTAACTAAGAAACTTTGAAATTGTTGTAAAACAGATCAAGTTATATGTTGACAATATATAATCAGGACCGTGAATTTTACTTTATAAATAATCATTTTATGAGTTGTTTTCATCATACAAAGTATAAAAGCTTATCATGTTAATATTATACTATATTCTTATATTATACAACAGCAATATTCTTATAGCGATTTTATTTATAACATAGAATTATATGTGTTGCATTATTAAAATAAACATTAAATGATGGAAATTAAATTTGTTTGTGTCATACCAGTATAATATTGTAAAATTAAAACTTATATTTTATTAAGTGTCATGTTATTACAACAAGCTTACATGTTATAATACTTTAAGTTGTATCACTGTATCTTAAATACCCAATTAGTAAGAACACAGCAGTTTTAAAAATAACTAGTTAGTACAGTAACGCATATTACAACCGTAACTATACAGTTAATATTCCAAATAAACATTGAAATGTAACAACCGTACGTCGTTAACAGTCACTCGTTGTTGCATTGATCCTTACATACTGACAAAGACAATTATTGCTTGTATTGTTAAGGGGAAAAACTAGCTTATATAATTATAGCCATGTCATATATAATTTTAACCTGTAAGTATAAGCCTGTAAATATGACAATAAAATCCTACAAGGCACTTTGTTCCGTTAGAGTATGGTAGAACAAATAGGACAGGTTGATATGCAAGAAGTTTTGAAGTGCATATATCACAGAAACAGCGGGAGAGGCACGCATAAGTTAGAGAATAGAGAACATGCAATACAGAGACGCCCCAGGGGCAGGGCAGACAGTAACAAACGACAGCCTACCATAGTGCTTGAGCATTCATTTACTACTCAATATAAATTCTTAAATACTTTATTCTGTACAGTATTCAGTACATTATAAAGTGTTTATTCATTTAATTATCAAGTACTCTCAGCTCTACTTAAATAACAAGACTCTTTATTTTTTTATTATTTTTTTATGAAGGTGAGTAGAGCTCTTTCCTAATCAACTACTCTTGATACTGAAGTCTGTAAGAACCATCCTTCCTACACTATACTATATTGGTCAAATAATAGGAAATGTGTAATTCGAATAATGGTAGCTGTTAGAATAAATTAACATAGTTAACATATTTTTTACCGTAGAAAAGTCATAGCTAATCGTTTCCAGAAAATAATTCTCTTAGAGTGATTCGTAAAAGAGCGCATCTTGAAAAATAAGAATACTAGGACCGGTTTCAATGTAAAAAGTGTTTTATAATTTAAATGTTACCTGTCCTTATGACATCTTATTATTATTATTATTATTGCATGTTTTTTTATGTGATGTTACGTCTTTAGAAATTAGGCCATCTTTCAAACTGGTTATATTGCATGTCTTGTCTTTCTTTGTTACAATTTGAATTGGTTATAGTTTTGAAACTCAATTGATCAAAATTTTAGTTTGATGATCCTTAGTCAGCTCATATTTTCTTTTACTTTGTCTGTAGGTTTGGTAAAAAGAAAACCCTTATTTGGTGTAATACAGGGTGTCTTAAAAGTCCCACCCCCCCCTATTAACTTTCTTATGAATACAGATAAAATGATTTTCTTCTGGGAATATTTATATGACCAACTAAGGAGTTTTTTTATGTATGCAAATTTTTTACACCCCCTCTCAAAAGGGGGTAGTTTGGGGGTAAGTCAAAATTTTTAAATAGGAACTCCTATCAAATGACACATCATTTTAAAGGTAATATTAAAAGAAGAATAATGGTGGAAACTAGAGGTCTCTAACATTAGTCTATCAAATTTGGTGGCAGTTTAAAGTTGGAATTATTTCATAAAACCCCCGCAGCTTATGTTACATTTAAAATTGTTGTAAGCAGACAAAACATTCACCCAGCAGTTAGTTTTGAGAACTGATGACACCTAATCGTAAAACAAGTTATTACAAGAATCAACTAACACCAAAAATCACATAACATAGCATTTATTTGGTTTTTAGTTGACCAAAGTCCCAGGTTGCCCTACTGGACTTTGGTCAGACAAACCAAAACCAAATAAATGCTATGTTATTTGTAGTTTTTGGTGTTTGTTGATTCTTGTAATAACTTGTTTTACAATTAGGTGTCATCAGTTCTCAAAACTAACTGCTGGGTGAATGTTTTGTCTGCTTACAACAATTTTAAATGTAACATAAGCTGCGGGGGTTTTATGAAATAATTCCAACTATAAACTGCCACCAAATTTGATAGACTAATGTTAGAGACCTCTAGTTTCCACCATTATTCTTCTTTTAATATTACCTTTAACATAATGTATCATTTGATAGGGGTTCCTATTTAAAAATTTTGACTTACCCCCAAACTACCCCTTTTTGAGAGGGGGTGTAAAAAATTTGCATACATAAAAAAACTCCTTAGTTGGTCATATAAATATTCCCAGAAGAAAATCATTTTATCTGTTTTCATAAGAAAGTTAATAGGGGGGGGTTGGGAATTTTAAGACACCCTGTATATTATTATTATAAGTTATTATATTTAAGGTGAGAGGGCCTACATATTTTAACATTTTCAAAAAAAGCTTATGTTTCATGTTATATTTGGTTATGCTATACCTATTAGAAACAATAGTGAGATATAAAAATTACAGTGTATCTACATACAAAAGTTCATAACATAAATTTACTCAGTCACCTAAGTTATTCATATTGACTGAAATTGTACATTTCAACTGCCATTGGTTACTGCACAATAAGTTACAGGTTAATATATGATTTAAGGATCGACTAAAGTAATAAAGATTGTTGTCTAGTAACTTAAGTTTTCGCAGATACAGTAATAATAATAATAAATAATAACATAGTGTATCACATCAACAATTCATTATTTACAACATCGTTAATTAAAGCATAAAACAAACTATTTAAAAAGCAGATTATTTTCCATAGCATAATACGATGTATTAAATTTACTATTACATTGACTATGAATACTATTAAACGCAGAAAATGTACTAATAAAAGTATCAACAAGCTAAACATGCAAAAAAAAAAAAAAAACTTTTGAAGGTGTATCATAATTAAACAAAATATATTATATACCATAAAAACATTATAATATAGTAATTCTAAAAGTAATAGAACTGTATTTAGACACAGATAAAAATCTGAGAGTTGTTTGTAAGATTATTAAAATCAAACAAATAATACAAATTATAGTGTTCCTCTATATTTCTCTGTTAAATACTCCTGCATTTTATAGTTTTATAATATTCTTATTTTTACTTAGCGAAAAATACTGCAACCTTCCCGTTATTACCAAGTCATATGTGAATTTTTAAGATACAACGTTAAGAAACAATATTCTAAAATATTCTTAAAATTCTAAGCAGAGCCTACAAATGCTGTTCCATGTTTAATTTTGAGCATGAGATCAAACAGTCGATGGCATTTGGATGTTTTATTCATATAAATAAGAGTAATAAAAATATAATTGTTAAAATTAAGACAATTTAAACCAATAAAAACTTTATTAGTGAGGCCTTTCGATAGCAAGGCTATCATCGTCAGACACATCACATACATTTATTTGTGATGTGTCTGACGATGATATCCTTGCTATCGAAAGGCCTCACTAATAAAGTTTTTATTGGTTTAAATTGTCTTATTTTTAACAATTATATACAGAAAACCAATACAGCTCCATCTTCAACATAGTAATAAAAATGCTTCAAAAAAGTCTTTAACATTTTGTAACCTTCATCAAACACTTAGCTGGATGCAACATCAATAAAAAATCGTGGTTCAGCGTATTATATTAATAATAATAATAATAAATATAATATGTCTTATCCACACAAAATTGGTAAGGTAGGAAATGGTAGTTCTTATTGCCAGAATCTGAATGATTTTGAACTTTATAATATTTATTTTCACACCCCTTTCTGCCCTAAAATTCTAAATACAACATTCGCTAAATATTTGTAAGTAACACTTTTTGTTTAAAAATATGAAACAACAACGAATGAAGATTTTTGAACGGCAAATCCTTGATTTGAAATGTATAAATAGTTGTCACAACACTAATTTGTAATCATATCTTCACAATCTGTGTAATAAAAATGAATAATTATACTAAGATAATCCTACTCATCTATACTTTTATATTTACTTGATATGTGAGCATAAAATAGTACAACTTTTTTCAAGAGAAAAGGGAGGCTTCCGTATGATATATCCTTGTTTGATCTTCAAGATTATCCGGTAGAGTTTTCATTGAAATACACCGCGTCCTAGCTAATCACCAACAGCTGTCATTTCCTGGAATCGATTTGAGGGATTGCAGTGACGGATGGAGGGGAGCTCCCCCTAGTTGGATGCGACCTGACCAAAATCGTTAAGAAATTGCCTAATAAAGCGGAACTATTTTATTTTCCTCTTCAAGCAAATGAAATTTGAGTCAATTCACTATGCAGTGGAATCTTGGTATAGTATGAAAGTAATTTAGTTTTATCCTTTATTCGTCTACTTTTTCAATCCTCACATAAAGATAGGTAACTATAGTTATATTTATTGCCAGCTTGTTTCGTGTGTGGGATGAATAATACCGTAACGTATTCAGAAATAAATGTTCTTCAATCCAAAAAGTACAATTGGTACTTTTTTTACTTTTGGGATATTATAAGTATACTACTAATATAGCATGAGATTACATATTTTTTAAACCTTTCAACATAGTAAGAAATATCTATATCTATGTATAATCCGTATAGCTAGTGAAATTATTTAGTATAGTAATAAAGATGATTTTAATAAATAACATTTTAATGAAAATTTTGGATATCAATATTACAACTTAAACGTACAAAACAAATTCCACAGGCAGTTAAACACAAATAAAAGAGTATGTGGGATATTTTTCAAAATATACACATTGCAAAAATATTATAGTTTATAGTACTATATGTGTTCAATATAGTTAGTTTTTGTCTCAAGTCTATTTAATCAGACCTAGGGAGTTCTATTCTACAATTGGATACTCAGTATTTTGTGCAGTCTACTTTATTAGTTTACTGATTGGAATCAATTCATTCTACAGCTGAATTTGCAATCATTTGTTACACTCTATTTAATTAATCTTCACTCTTCAAATGAGTGGCGTTCGAAGGAAGACATGTTGACAAGACCGTGCACACTGGCAACCTACGACCGTCCATGAACAAAACAAATAGCAAATGTATGTTAAGAAATCATGAACAGTAATAAGATCCTTCACTATACAATAGGTGCTCTCCCATTAATTCTAAAATTCCAACAAGTAGGTTATGGAACAGGTTCATTTAAAGAACTAAAGCGTGACAACCATGCTTGGTGATGATGTGTTGCTATGGTTACGGCTGGCTAGTATCATCACCTGATTGCTCGTAGCATTAAAACCTCCCTGTAGTTCCAAAACATGCTGTAGAAGTGCTCTGAAGTCAAGCTAAGGTAATCAATAAACGAAATAATTTTTATTAGAAAAAAATTGAAACAAAAAAATAATTACCGATGTAAAGCTTTGTGTAGATATGTGTGAAAATACCACAAACCGTTTATGAGTAGATTTTTTTTATTTCTAATATAAGATATATATATATATATATATATATATATATATATATATAAACTATTTATTATCATAACACTGGTTTAAACAAAGGCAATTAAACAAATACATTCAATTCTTAGGGGGTGTCCTATCAGGGTTTATAAAGGTTAAATTCTATTCAGACATACTTTGGTCTGGCGGTATTATATATTCTGAGTGTCATTCGGAAGTAAATGAAAGCTATTAGGTGTTATTCTTAAAACATCTCATCATAAAATTGCCGAATATGGATTTTGAATAAGTTTGATGATTGATCATGAGTGAATGTAGTCATTGTTACAAGCTAAATCTGAATATTCCTTAGAAAATATCATTAATTAATAGTAAAATGACAAATGAACAGTCAGTGCCTATCAGCTGATCCATTCAACATTTTTCATTACCTTGATTGGAATCAAATTGAGAATAATTTTTTCATAAAGTAGGACATTAAGCAACTACAATACTTATAAACTGTTTTGTAAATTATAAATTAAAATATATATCTAATAGTAAAAAACTAATATTATACCTAGTTGTATAATTTAGTTCAAATTCAAAATCTGCCATCCCTATATATACCTTAAGGCACTGGGTATTATTTTATAAAATATGCAGTTACGCATTTTATTTGTAATGCAAAACATTTACAGATGTAAAACACTCTTATAACTTGACTTGAGAGTTTAAATAATCAGGCACTGATAACTTGTAATAAAGGTTTGGAAGACTTAATTGGTTTGACATTTCAATCTAATTTTTATTAGCATGCTTATCACAACATTTATATACTGGAGAAATAACAGAAACAATAATAACATAAATCACACGTAATATATTTCTTTGTATTTGAAGAATATTTCACAGAAATACAAACGAAACAATCTTTAAGTACAAAATCTTGTTGTTTCTAAGTGTCATAAAGTCACGCAGTCACCATTAGTACTTTACGGGAAGCATAGCGTGACGGTTTACAGAACATGACATCCCTCGACAGGTCGATCAAGTGTTCTTTAACGCTCTATAAATCAAAATATTTCATCACAATCTTTGTGTTTTTATAATATTCTTATTCCAATAGGTTTATTACTAATTTTAAAAGCAAAGATAACATTTACATGCTTAGAATAGTAAATCACATATATATTTTTTGATTCCAATAAATAATAATTGGTTTGATATTGAGCAAAAGATGTATTACGTAAACGTCGAAGATACAAAGGTATTTAAGAAAATCATTAACAACACACAACCTAATTAATACAACAATCTATTAAATGAAAACTAAAAATAAATATTGATTGCAAACTATATGTACCAACATGTATTATTGTAATATATCAATTTTAAATTAATCCGTTAGTTAAAATTTCGACGTTTTCGTTTCGAAACTTATCAGTTGCTCCTGAAAAAATAAACATTCTATTTTCATTGCACTTATTTTGCTTTTGGGCATAAGTATTCTAACCTATTATATGCATGAAAATAGATTTACACAGACTTTATCTTATACATCTCATGACCTTCCAATAACTTAAAAGCACTTATTATAAGAGACAGTTTACTATAACTAATTTTACACTAATATACATAAAAATATTGGAAACTTGGAATATTGTTAAGGAAATTACGGGACAAAATTCAGTAAAGCATGACACAATTACTTTAGAAATTAACAATATAAAGGAAAATGACCCATTTAAAGTAGCTAATACATTCAATAGATTCTTTGTGTCAATTGCTGAAGAACTAAATGTAGGAAGAAATATAACTGACCATTTTAACTCTCTTAATTTTAAAAATTATTTCACAGAATCAAATATACCTCAATCAATGTTCCTGGGTCCTGTGGTGGAAAATGATATTTTGAATGCCGTTAATTCATTAAAAAATGGAAAATCACCAGGAATAGATGGTATCAATTCACAAATTGTTAAAAAATTCTGTAAAAAGTTCGTTCAAGTTCTATTGCATATTATAAATCTTAGTTTTGAAACTGGGGTTTTCCCTGAAAAAATGAAAGAAGCCGTAGTAATACCGATATACAAGAAAGAATCAAAATTAAATTGTAGTAACTACAGACCAATATCATTACTCTCAACGTTTTCAAAAATAATAGAAAAGATTATGAAACAAAAACTTATATCATTTTTGGAAAAGGTAAAATTTTTTAGTGATAATCAATTTGGATTTCGTCAAGGAATGAACACGGAAACAGCACTTTTAAATTTTATGAATATAGTTTCAGGAGGGTTAAATAGTGACAAAAAGGTAAGTGGTCTTTTTCTAGATATTACTAAAGCCTTCGATACGGTGGATCATAGAATTTTACTTGATAAGTTATTTAACTGTGGGTTAAGGGGTGTCACTTATAATTGGTTTAAAAGCTATTTGACGGGTAGAAAACAGTGCGTTAAAGTAAATGGTATATTGAGTGAAATGTGTGAAATTAAGTATGGTGTACCTCAGGGATCAGTA
Organism: Stictocephala bisonia; assembly: GCA_035578905.1. Taxonomy (NCBI): domain Eukaryota; kingdom Metazoa; phylum Arthropoda; class Insecta; order Hemiptera; family Membracidae; genus Stictocephala; species Stictocephala bisonia. Next base: position 1,103,949 of record JAQJVL010000048.1, read on the forward strand.
TTAGGTGCTATCCTTTTCTTAATATACATTAACGATCTCTGTTGTGGAAATTTTCACGGGCAAGTCACTTCATTTGCAGACGACACTGCTTTGTGTTATGTAAATAATACATGGGAGGACATTGAGCATCAAATAAACTCTGACTTAGAGGCTATTCAGTGGTGGTTTTTCAAAAACAACATGGTATTAAGCTCGACTAAGACTAGTTATTTAAATTTCTGTTTAAGAGGAGAAGCTTCTTTTACAAATCAAATAATATCTAAATGTCTTGATTGTATTTGCAAATATAGGGTGTGTACTGTGGACTGTGCTGAAGTGAAAAGCGTGGAAAGCATAAAGTACTTGGGTGTTATTCTAGAAAAAGGGCTTACATGGAAAATTCATGTACTGAATTTAAAGAAGAAACTTAATAATATTTTACGCTTATTCTACTTTTTACGTAGCCTTTGTAATAATGATGTATTGCGAACGTTATATTTTTCTTTGGTACACAGTAGACTGGACTATGGTATTGCATGCTGGGGGGGAACGTATATTTCAAACCTAAAAAGTTTAATGACAAGTCAGAAACAGTTTGTTAGATTAATATTAAGGAAAAATAAAACTGAAGCATCTTTTCCTCTGTTCTGTGTATTGAAAATATTACCACTAAGATACATGTACTCCTATAAAGTTTTGACAATATTTTACATTCGAAGTCGGAACAGTACACAATTGAGCATCCACAAATATAAATTACGCAATTCAAAAGATCTGTACGTCCCTAAGCCAACCAACACATATTTTACAAAAACGTTTGACTACCAAGCTCCTAAAATGTACAATAAACTGCCCAATGAGATTCGGAATTGTAAAACTATTAACAGTTTTGCGAAATCTTTAAGGAAGTGGTTATTTTCTATTGATGAAATAGAGCAGATCCTATTTCTGTAACTTTCAACCAATACATGATATCCACATTTAAAATTTAATATTTATAGGCTCAAGCTACTTTCTGTTGGTAATTGTCTTAACAATAGATTAAATTTAAATTTATATAAAAACTATGTCAGCTAGGAGTAAAGTTTGGAACTATGTTTTGTTTATTTTTTTGCAATTTTATTCATTGTTCATAGCCACAAATGTGTATTAATAGGAATGTTTCTGTACCTCCAAACAGGCTTAGCCTTGGAGGTCTATATTTTCGAAACATATTTATGGGTTATTATGCATGTATGTATGTAATGTTTGTAGATTTGTTTTGGAAATAAACATTTATTTATTATTATTATTATTATTAATATTTATTCATAAAATAATTCACTTACAACAAATAATGTCGTTTCTTATACTTTTTAGATTAGGTTATTTGTAATGATTATAATATTATTATTTCGTGTCATGGGTATTGACAAATGTATTTTATGCTTATATATAAAATTAGTTCAAAAACTTAAAATCTGCATCAAAATATTAGGGCACTTCATACATTTGAGAGATCTTAGAAGTTATTAGTGTCTTAAAGGAATATAATAACTTAAGAATATTAAAAGAACATTTCATAAATTATGAAGTGAAATACAATTTACTATGAACGTTTACTATATGTTGCACATGAGTTCCTGACATTTGAAGAACACCTTACATCGTAACAGAACACTAATTATGTATTATGTAAGGTGGAACATGATGTAAGCACCTTGTCGATATAATAGCAACTAACTTCCAACACAGCTTGTTACAGAGTGCACAACACAACACAGGTTGCTGCAACCTCAACATTCAGAACTGTGGAACTTGTAATTGACATTCTAATTGGTTCATGACTGAGTTGCACAACATGTATTGTTTAAAGTTATTGACAGTCTATATATAATTAATAATGAGATGCCTAAATTACTGTAAAAATATTCAACCATTATATACAGATTCAATATCATCCAATTTTCTAAGAATTTTATAAAAACGGATCGTGATAATTTTAAATTTAACTTATACAGCAATACTCCCATTTAAAATTACTTAAAAAACTAAGCAGTTCAATATTTAGTATCATATTAATAACTCGCTTTGCTCCGGGAGGCTACGCTTCGAAGCCCCAATTGATCAGTGGGGCTACCTAAGTAGTCTAGGTCACAAATACTGAAAAGAAACATCATTCTTAGAGAACTCGGTACAGATAGGTCCAACAAAGGTCACTGTCTAACCAAGTCCATAAGTGGCTAAACTTAGTGACTAACCAAGAAGGTATGTTATCCCAAGTTTATCAAGGGTGATAACCCAAGTTAATAATGAATGCAATAGAATAAATTCACGTATTATTCTACCAAAGTTATTTTTGGGTGCTACTTGAATTGATCACGGTTGCAATGGTGTAGTTGATCATGGGATTGCTAGGTTAGTGACTAACATGGTCATGGGTCCTAACTTAGTTGTGTTAAACACGGATGCTACCTAAATTGATCTGGGGTACTACCCACTTTCTTCATGGGGGCTAGCCATGTTAATCTCGGGTATTATTTTAGTTTATGATGGGAGGTACCAACATTTGTCATGGAGGGTTCAATTTTAATATGTTTATAAAATGTATTTGAATAATTATGATGAATATGCTTTGTAAAAAAAAAAAATCAAAAGAGCCTCCTAGATTTGTTACTTACTATGACTTCTCCCAATTTGACATATACAAGATGATACATTGTACGTCCAGTATTAGGTGGGCAGATGTTATGTGTATGAACAATGTGCATGATATACTAGATTTTATTACTTCTGCTATCACTCGTGTTTTTTATGAAAAAGCGCCTCTAGTACATGAGAGAGTTACCATAAAGAAATCTCCATGGAGGAATAAGAAAATTATTCAATTAACCACTGAAAAGATTATTATAAGAAGAAAATGCTATCCACAACAAATGAAAATGATAAAAAAAAATATTGTAAGATTAGAAACATGCTCAACCATGAAATAAGACGATCAGAGCTATATTATTTTAGAACTGAAATGGAGAAATAAAAACTGGAATGACTTTTGGACTAAAATAAGGACTAGTGGTGTTACTGATCCATTCGATCCAGCCATACCAAATGTAGTCAAAGATTTGGAGGAAATCAATAAGTATTTCGTCAGGATGGGCTTAGGTATCACGGAAAAAGCTGATTGTGTACAGTTCTATGAAAGAAACAAATCAGAGAGTGTCACTAGCGATTTCTATTTCAGGAAGATTACAAGAAAAGAAGTGCCGGAGGCTTTGAATAGCATCACATCAGAGGCAGTTGGAGTGTATAGCATATCAATAAAAATGATTAAAATGATAAGTTCATATTGTATTGATGCTATAATGCACTTAGCAAACCAGTCATTGGCCACTTCCACTTTTACGGATGCATGGAAAAGGCAATTGTACTGCCTCTGCCCAAAGTTAAGACACCTTCATCTGTATCAGACCTGCGTCCGATTTCGGTATTGTCTGCCTTGTCTAAGGTATTAGAGAAGCTAGTTGTTTCACAGATGGTAGCTTTTTTGGGGTTGAAGAATATCCTTCCAGCCTTGCATTCTGGGTTCAGAAAGGATCATAGTACAACAACTGCACTTTTACTAGTTTGTGATGAGTTACTTCAAGCAAGGGCAGGAAATAAGCTTTTCAATTGCAATACTGGATTTTTCACATGCATTCGATTCTATCGACCACAGTATGTTGTTGGCTGTCATGCATTTTTATGGTTTTCGACCGGAAGTGGTTTCTTGGTTTTAAAGAAGGGAAGGTTTCTTGGTTGGTCGCCTTGGTTGCTTGGCGGTATCAGACTAAACGAGTATGAATCCTCAAAGCTCTTAGGCCTCGTGTTCGATGCCTCACTTTCTCTGGTCATGTAAGTGCTGTTTGTCAGCGGGCCCTTAGTCGACTAAGAATGTTATACAAACATAGGTACTTGTTTCCTAAAGAGACCAAGCTTCGCCTTATCTAGGCTCTTGTGCTCTCTGTGACCAATTAATGCCTCCCTGTGTATGGCAATATTATGTCTAAGGGGGATTTAGACAAATTACAGAGAGTGCCAAATATGTGTGTCAGGTATGTATGTGGACTAAGAAGGTTTGACCATGTTTAGGAGGCGCGACGATTTTTTGGGTTTGCTGACTGTGACTGATACCTATACTCTGCGCTCATTATGCCCAGTTTATAGAATATTTACCACTGGCGGGCCGGGATATTTAAGGGAAAAAACTAAAAACTGGTCTCAGATCCGATCTCGTAACACTAGACAGGATAAAATTTTGGAAATGCCTCGCATTCGCCATGAATTTTAAAGAAAAAAATTTGCGTACTTTGCTTCCAAATTATTTGATTAATTTTAGTCCACCTTAACAGGCCAGGTTATATATTAAACTACATATAAAATCAATGTATATAATTATTTAATGTATAAAACAAGCTGATATATCCATATATAACTGTTCTGTATACATAACTTTATGTTTTAAATATGAATAATTAAACTTAGGTTTACATTTTTTTAATAATTGTAATAGGACTTGAGTTGTTTTGTAAATCAGCATTGTTTGTTAAAACCGCTCCAAAATAAAGACCTTTATTTATTTAAAAGCCTCTTATACTATTCATATTGTGTATCTAAAATGAATGTCATTTTACTCGTATAACCATAAACTGTTAGTTAAGAAACGACTTTTTAAAATGCAATATGTTGTAACCAGGATTATATCAACTAATATTAAATCTCAGGGCAGTCAATAATTTCATTCATGTTGTTTTAAGCTGTCACATTAATATTAAATTTTAAGTTGAACTTCATCGTGATGATTAACAAGAACTACTTCGTAAACAAAATCAATGAATTTATAAACAATAATATTAATGCTAGTTTCTCAAATAGAACCACACTCCTTCATTTTAAAAAATATATCAATTAAAAAAATTCTTGTAGCATTAACTAACTAATTAACGAATTATACAATTAGACTACTCTAAGTACCCATATACGAAAACGTATATACAATTATGTTACAACTGGCCAGGCTAGGACTACAAAGTCCTCTCCTACACCTAACCATAATTACCATATTGCAAATAAGTGATAACAAAAAAATCTAAACATTATTCTGGTATACAAAATATAATAAATTGCAAGATAATATTAACACAAAAAATAGAAATTTATCAACAAATAATAGTCATATCTTATAAAAATAATATATTCCAAATTAACATACATACATATATATAACTGGAAAATTAAACTCGCGTTCATCCTCTCATACATACCATGCCGCAGGCATACACCTAGCACCGAACAAGCCGCTCATCCCACGAGGCCCGGAGAAGAACAATAACTGCAGCTCGAAACCGATCGTGCCCTTCACTAACTCTAATATGATCAGGAAGATCCGCGCCGAGTCTTCCAAGTACTAGTCTCAGAAATGTATAAAAAACGTTCGGACACATAAGTTGGGGAATTATTGAATACAAAATAGTGAGAATATGATACATACGGAGTTGATTTAATTTGAGAAGACAAAGGGTAGCGTGATCTCGACGTTTAAGATTGAAAACAAAACGAATATAATAGTTTTGAGCACGCGGTAATCTGTCCGAAAGCTCAACCGTCATGTCATTGACCAACGTCACAGTAGTTAAAGGTGTGGAAACATTAGCGTCTTTACAAGTATCACTTTCATATTCAATGGGAGAAAAAGAGCAACTCTTTGGAGACTGTAAATGCCAGCAAAAACCCTGTTACAAGTTTCAGTAGTGTATTCAGACCAACTTAAGTTAGTTTTTTGTCAAAATAAGTCCACGGTTTGTTGCTTTATCATCGTAAAGTAGTTCAGTATTGTTGAGTGAAAGTTTTCGAAAATTCACAAGGTCAATACTCCACAGAAGTCTATTGGTTCTGATCATAGTTATTTTAGTTTTGTTTTCATTATGTTTTTGTCCGTGCTTGAAAGCCCAAGGACTGAACCCTCTGGTACTCTTCGAGTGACGGGTTTCCAGTACGATTCCTTGTCACTAGTTCTGACACACTGCTGGCGATCCGTCAATTAAGACCTTACCCAGTCTACGCAATCAATTGAAAACCCCATTTTCGATATTTTTAAAAAGATAAGAGGATGATAAATACAGTCGAATTCCTTATAAAAGTCAATTAGTTTTCAAATTAATAAAAGTCTCTTATCCATTCCAGAACGGATATCATCAGCAACTTTTAATAAAGAAGTGATAGTACTGTGTTTACACCTAAAACCAGAATGGAAATTGAACAACAATCTATTGCGCTCAATATAAGAAGTAACTTGCTGGTGAACCAATTTTTTCAAGATATTTTGATAAGGCTGATGGAATACTGATATGTCTAATATCAGATGGAATTGTTGGTGATGATTGTTTTGGAAATGAGCCAACAATAGCCAGTATCCAAATTTTGGGCAATGTTGATGACATGAGCGACTTGTTAAAAATAGAAGTAATTACAAGAATAATTATGGGAAGAAAATATTTCAAAAATTGTATGGAAACATTGTACAGCCTCAACTGCTCTACTGGAAATCCTCATGATTGCATGTAAACATCAGCCTCAGTGACAGGTAGGAAAGTAAACTGACACTGAACATACTCGCTTAACTCATTGCTCATCTAATCATTTTTTCATTGCTGAGTTCACGGGCATAATCACAAGCACCAGTCATTTAAAAAAGGCATTCATAAAATTAATAACGATTATCAAATGAAGTTTTCTTGTGAATAATTCAACGGTACACTTGTACACTTTCTTTCCCAGCATAACAATATGTATCAGTATATTATTTTTATTTTGGATGTAGATAACAATACTTACTTCAATTTGCTGGTCTTTTCTATAAATAAAAATAATAAATTTCTTTATTTTAAACATTACAGGAAGCCGACTACCACTGATAAAACTATTAATTCATTACCCCCCTCAGACCTACAATCAGGAACTGCCATCCTACAATAATTTTATCAACATACTAATATCTCTAAATTTTAAAAATATATTCCTGTTTCTAACGGTTTAAAAATTACCAAGGTAAATAAAATAGTAAATAAACACAGTTATAACAACAATCATAAAAATAAAAAATATGTAAGTTCTGAATACGAAACTGTACTGAAATACATGCTTAAAACCGAGGAAATTTTACAGATATACGTATGCTAACCAGATAACACATTCCAATATACAAGTTACCATTCAAACTCAGAAACCATCCAAATTCGAAAGAAAAAAACAGGCAAATTGAATGAAGACAGTTCATCTAAGGAAACCGAACAATATTTACTTAATGACAAACCATCTTTTGAGTCCAACATAGTCCAACATAGCCACTACACGATCATTATATATATAACAACTATTTATCACAAAAACCGAATTCACCTATATTCCTGCTGAAGTGACGGCCGGCAGGCCGTCACCAAGACCAGACCCCCGAATTTAACGCAAATTACGATTTTGTGTTGAGTAAATAAAAAATTAGGATAAGTTAGGTTATGTTTGGTTAGGTCAGCAAAAATGCATTTTTAAGACTGTAAAAATAGTTTGTATCAGCAATTGATAAATATAAATTAAAACTTGTCAACTTACTGGACATTTATTCATTTGTGTTCTTTATTTCATTTATTATCAAATATTACAATATTTGTTGATACTGCTATTCATATTTAATTAGTGTAGCATTATTGTTTATGGAAATGCCGGCAGTTAGTCATAGCGCATGTTTATGTCCACCCACCCACCCATACACGTACCGTGGTATAGAAAACTGAAGGGGTGTAATAACGAGGAGAAAGGATGTGATTAGGATGACCTGCTTGGAAAGGGATTCTACGTCACACATTTCCACAGGATATGAGTCACGACTTTACTGATGTGTGGTAAAAAACAGTGATTCACTTGATAATCCATAATACATTTTAAAAGTAATGTTCGATCATCGAGCCAATTTTTTAATTGTCCTTTTTAGGACAGCTTATTTATGCGTTTTCTAATCACTGTTGTAAATTAGAAAATGTACGCCCGTGATTACAAAAAAAATTCCTTATCTTATTTTTGTTGAAATATTTCAGTTCATTCCCCAAATATATACTATTGAGTCTTATTTCTTTTAAGATTAAATTCCTGAAATGTTATTAAGCGTATATCATTTTTGTTCTATCTTAATTTATGAGAAATGCATTCTTTTACATAGCTTTGAATAATCAACTTTTGTTCACAATTGTGTAATATACATACTTACGTTGAAATACAGATTCAGTTTACTTTCCAATTGTAATTAATTACATATGATACGAATTTTTATTTGTTAGCCTATCTTACGTATTTGCCAAATTAAAATTAAATTTGATAAGAGGAAGCAACAAGAAAATCTGATAACGAAATCATTTTACTTGTAATTTTTATAATAAGAGTGTATTTAATTTTAACGTATATTCATGTTCTTTCTACAAACTAAAGTAATTTATTCTTTACTGCCTTAAATAAAGTAACTTTCATTTATTTGTATTGATAATTTGTATGATGTCAAATAAATGTGCATTACTCTTAATGACTTTTGTATTACCTTTATTATTATCAGTGGAACAGTTAAAAAAGAATAACACCATTGTGAGCAGTTGTTGGTGCCTGGTGTCACCGAAACTAATCTCCCGGCACAGCTGGGTCGTCTCACAGTTACTTTTACAACCAACCAGATACCTGCTCTACCCTTTAGTACAATGTTTAAAACAGATCAAGTCATTTCAAGGAATAATAGGCTTATATATATATAATGTAAATATACCGCATTTATACTTTTTTCTTTTATTCCATGTTTATTAAACAAAACTTCCTCTATAAGATTTTAGTTAATTCACGAAGCGTTTAAGTAAATTAAGAAATAATTAGGAATTAAAAACGGTTGATTAATAAACAAAAAAGTAAATACATTTTTCGATTAAAATTATTTACTTAAAGTAATTAGAAAGAATTATGTTTACTTAGATTCGAGACGAGGTTGTTTAGTTTATTTGTAGTTTTAATTTGTGTATACCCTTAATTTATTTATTTATTTTATTTTTTTTAACTTCACTCGCCAATTGACATGGGCCTACAGGCATGTGCGTCAACATTATTCAACGAGTGAAGTTCCGACCGTTTGCTCAGTGGGGATTCGAACCTTGGCCATTGCCCTCCGCACTACTCCGCAGTCCGAAGCCTTAGCCACTGAGCCACCACGCCGGCTATTGTATACAATTGCTAGCTATCAGTTAATAAAATTATCAATTAATAATGATCTGAGCTTAACAATAATCGTACCATATTTTAGGAAATCACATTTTGCAATTAATTCTTATGTATCTTTTAGTTTTTTTTACAAAATTAATACTTTTGATAACAGTACTTTGAAAATTAAAACTACTCGCCATACTAAAGTGGTAAAATGAACTTGATATTATTTAATGAACTAGGCATTATTATTTCTCATATATGTACTGGGTGTGAGGATGATATCTCGAGGGATTATTAAGATATGATAGATTTTTTTATATGTACACTTGGATGGACAGACGGAAAACAAAGTGTTTCTAGACACATGTTTTTAAGGCACGTTTTTCATATTTTTCTTGTTTGTAATCATATCCCAAAGTTATTAAGGGAGTTATTATGGTCAATTTGTATATTTTATGTAATCAATTACATTACAGCATACAATCATAACCACCGGATTAGTGTAGAAGCAATCTAAATTCCTTTTAACAATGTCTCCACTAAACATTATTCATCGATAATATATAACAAATATAACAAAGTAAATGGCATAGCATATTAGCAGTAATGTGTCCGAATACGTCACAATAAACTACAGAACTTCGTAAGTTAATTACCAAGTGAATCACAGCTTTAAAACAACATCTCTCCTACCAATTATACGGTCGATGTGTTTTAAGAATATATTTTATTTTCACTTAATTTATGCTTCTGAGAGGACTCTTTTAAGGTCAATTGTACTATTTTTAACAAAAACACCAGCTTGGCCATATTGCTTCCAGCTGCCTTTTCTTGGCATCGATCTGGAAGATAGCAGAGGGGAAAGCGAGGGATCCTCCCCTTAGTGGGCGTAGGGAATGTTCTAGCACACAGAGATTGTTTAACAAAGTAGAAACATTTAATTTGCCCGTTGCGAACAGGGTATCGTAGAATACAGTTCATAGTGTATGTATATGTATGTCCTAGTAGTCCTCAATAAATTAAAACTAACTATGATCAACAACAAATGTTTTATTCTTAGTTTTTATAGTTTTGTCAAATATCTTCTTGGTAAAGTATTTATGTTCGTTATTCTTCAGACATAAGAGATTTGAGGTAAGCTAACCAGAACATTTCAATAATGTATCAATAATGTACTTTATAAATTTAAATGAAGTTACACGTTTTATTCATAAAATTATCGACATTTTAGATTAAATTTAGCTATAATGTTGACCAACAGACCTATGATATATTTTGTTGAAAATATATGTTGAAACATACTAAACTATAGTTGTTATTAAGTTCCTATGTTCCATTTCAAAGTCTTAATTAGTATTTTTGATTACGAGACCAAACAAATTAAGACTTTTCGTAAAGAGTCATTCTCAAAACCATTTTAATGTTGAAAATATATAATAATATTGAATTGCCTTGAAAACAAAGAACCTTAACTTGTGACACAATAGTCAGAGAGAGGGTAGGCAATCTGGTGAATGTAGTTTAGTGGTTGTACCAGGCACGACATAGATCACGTGCGTTTTTTGATACAATCTACAGTACTCCCAGTCACGCTTCCCAACGTGTTAAAATGACATCTGCTATAAATTTATCTCTCCCTTTTGAACTGTTGCTAAAGGTAAGATGAACGTAAATTGTACCCAACTTCTCTCTAACTGTGATAAATGTACAGTTAATGAGTCTATCCTGGACTGTTTATTATTCTGTTATTTCACTTTATCTCGTTATTTTCAAAAGTCACACTATTTGGCTTATACATTTCAACCTGTTATGAACTAGATGTCAGTGACAAGTCTTTCCTCTTGCCTAATGCATACATAGTAATGTGTCTTATAATTTAGGAAAGTTTAAAAAGAAAATAAATACCGAATTCATTATATTACATGATTTAAAATTTGGTCTATTATTTCTGTATTGGTCGTAATAAATTTACTTGACTGTTTAATCAGACATTTAAGAGATGGTATAGCTGTTGCATATACCATTATATTTATACGTTTATAAATATAAATATATAATATAATTTGTTGTAAATGTATACCTTCGTAGGGAAATAGGTTAGCCACATTTTACTTTAAGCTATTTGCCTTAACATTATTTCTTTACAAATATTTTTTTACGTTAATCTTATTGATATACTTATTATTTAAGATAGTGGCCAAATTATTCATTAATTCACTATTCTATTAAACTTAACAATTTTGGTCGATACTACAGTGCTAAAAAATAAATTTTTCACTTAATTAAATGTCAGTACAACGTATTAAAACATGTAATCAATTTCTTTTCGACTCATAGTATTTGAATCTAAAGAAAATCTAAGTTTTTTTTTATAAAAACACATTTTTTTATAATCTAAAACTAAAGCATAATCAAATTTGGGACATTGCAACTATTGTATGCTAAATGGTATTTAATTTAATTAATATACTTTTTTATTCTTTTAGATTTGCACTTTATGAAACAAATCTCATTATTATTTAATAAACATGAGAAAATTAAGAAGTCTAGTTATTTATAAGTTAAACTGTCTTTTAGTTAATTAACCAGCAATATTAATAATATACAAGACTAATAATTATACTACATTTGTATTATTAAATCAACTTGCTCAACACAAAATATGAGTTTTGATTTTGTATTCTCATGGTTTTTATACACCAATATGCTATACAAAACCCATCATAAAGTTTTTCTAATGAAATGTTAGTAAAGAATGACTATCGCAGATACTTACTAAATTGAATTTAAAGTCTTTTACTTTACAAATTAATGGTGGAAGTCATGATACAGTATTAAAAAAAAAGTTCTATTACCATAAAGAACCTTATAAATACATTCAGATAAATATCATAAAAGCTGAAAATTATAATTTCAATGCAATGTAATTTGCTTGTTAGTGTCTTTTAATACCAAGCATCCTTGCAGGTATGTGTAAAACTTGACATACACTCAAAATATGTCACTACAGTTTAAGTTACTTAGAAATAAGTTACGTAAATGTAATTCCGGTTTTAGACATCATGTTCAGCCAAACACCTTGTCCCCTTCAACATCAACATTTTTACTGTGAAGACATTCATTGTACCATTTAAATTATTGTTCTTACAGAGGAATCCTACACCCTACTGCATTGATCGCGAATATTTCTTTTACAAACTAGATCGCAAAGCTGGAATTGATAAGAGAACCTGACACTACATTGTGAGTAAAATTAATGTGATGTATACATGATAAGTTTCTATGAAAACTTATGCTAGAAATTTAAAAAGTAGCTTTTATTCAATTAATCATTGGTAAAGAATAATTAATCCTAGAATAATTTTTCATTGAGATGTATCATATAAGTATATTAATATAAGTCATACTCGTATCTTTCATTTTTAATGATATTATATATGTATGCTCGTATGCTTTATATAAGTAATTATATATTATTCATATTATTTTTGTTTTCTTTGTGCTAGCAAATACATTCTTAAACGTTCATATTCTCATTTTCACTGTTTTATTTTGTTGGACACAGAAACTATTATTGCATACTACTACTAAAATTATAAATAACATTACATTTTATATTAAGCATACGTAATAATTTTATATCTAATACTTCATACTAATCATATCTAATATGGTTAGTCATATTATAAAGGCTACACCATATTAATTCTAGAAGTATTAATTCAAATCCTTCGTTCATCCATGAAATATAATTTGGGTAGCCTAATAGATTAGTTTAGACTGAATTGTGGAAATTAATTTTTTATAGTCAACATAATCAGTTAAAATGAATATAGATTTAGTTATTTAAATCTGAATAGGTTACGTTTATTCAAGTAAAATTTATTTCGAACATTATTTTAAATTTTTCCTAGTAATTTTATTTCTGGTGCAATCGGTAAAATTATCTTAAAGAGCAAACAAGCTAATATTTACAATATTTTTAATAGTTACAATATACCCCATTCGACTAGTAAACCAGGTTATTGTTTTGTGGAGTGGGAGGGGTGAAGACGACACAAGAACGGAGCGGTTTCGGAAAAATGACTTCATGACGACTCTTGAACGGTACAGACAGATTACTGTCGGACTACAGACTCCACTAGGGTGTTTACAGATGAGGACAATCTTAGTTTTAAAATTATTCATCTTAATATCCGTAGAGTTAATATAAACATTTAGATAATCTATTAGCAATTCTAGAGGCTACTAAATTTAAATTCGATTTATTCATTTTAAGTGAAACGTTGCGCGAAAAATCTGAATATTTTTCTAAATTAGAAGGGTTTGACTATTTATTTACCAAGTAACATATAAATAGGAACTATGGACTCGTTGTTTATGCCAAAACTGATCTTGGCGTTTCCTGCACACAAATTCAACTTGGCCAGTCAAACGCTCTTCAGTTAGACTTCGTGGTTGGCTCAAGGTCATACAGCGTTCTGTAGTGTATAGAAGCCCTGCCATGGATTGCCATATATTTAATGAATCACTGGAACATTACTGAAGGTCTACAAAAAGAAATTGTACATATATTTTTATTGGGAATATTAATATCGACATTTTGTCAGGAAACGTGGATTATAATAGAGAAATGTACCTTGACTTTCTCTCGGGGACGGGTCTGACCTGTTGTATGGATAAACATACTCGTTTGATACAAGAATAAAGTACATGTACTGACCATATTTTTACTAGCTACGTAGATGACAGCGCGATCGCTACCTTTATTCTTGAAACTGATATTACTGATCATTATGTGATTGGACTGAAAATTAATTATTCTAATGAAATTGGAACAAATACGCAACAAACCATTGAAACCAAAACTTATTTAGATTGGGCTCTCTTTAGTAGGAATTTGGGGAAGGAAGTGTGGGGCGACGTCGTGGATTACCCTGATCTTGACACAGCTTGTGAATTTTTTTCTGATAAGATTAAATTAGCAATTGAAAAGCTACCAAACCTAAATTAAATGCACCCAGACTAAAAAAAACTGAAACCCTGGATTAAATTGGACATAATAAAACTTATTAGACAAATTTTTTCTAATTGTAATTAGTAAATTGGTTTCAAAAATCCATTTAGTCCTGAATATAGAATGCAAATTACAATTCTATATACAGCATTTTTACAATAATTCTGAATATATAGAGGTTAGATTAGCATATCTAAGAGCAAATATTAATCACAAAACAAAACCAGCTAATACCAATTATTATAAAACCCAATTTGATAATTCAATAAGCAATCCAAAATTGTTTTGGAAAACCATTCGAGAAATTTCTGGTTTAGGAAAGAAAAAAATAAAATAAAATTCAATTATATCATGGAGGGTGGTTCACTGGAAACTGCGAATTTATTCAATGAATATTTTTTCAAATCGGAAAGAATCTGGCCGATAGAATTTCTCCTTAAAAGTCCTCCTGTAGTAGATGATTCAGGTTTTCATGCTGAATGCGAGTTTTCATTAAGTTCGGTGACGGAGGAACAAGTGAAGCATTGTGTTAGGTCCCTCAGGGGTAGCTCTGCTCCTGGTTACGGTAATATTCCCACAATAGCAGTAAAAGACAATATAGAAAGTTTAATTAATCCTTTAACCTATATTTAAATCAAAGTATAACCCTGGGACTTTTTCCTAGTATAAGTAATTCTTTACACAAAAATAATGGTAAGGCAGATCTTGATAATTATCGTCCTATATCTTTGTTGAGTGTTCTATCAAAAATTATTGAAAAAGTGTTTAAGGTTTTAAGAAAGGAATAAACTCTACTGATACATTTTATTTAATTAATGAACATATTATGAATTCAGTTAACCGCAACAATAAACTACTTATATGCTTTATTGATCTTGCCAAGGCATTTGATTGTTTTGATAGAAATATTCTTTTTTTAAAGTTAGAAATAATTGGACTTAGAAGTGTCACTCTCAAATAGTTTAAGAGCTATTAAGTTATCGGCTTCAAGTTGTGGCACTTGACGGTCTTTTGAGATAAGTGAGGCCAATCGATTTCGGAGTTGTACAGGGAAGTACCCTAGGACCTCTTATGTTTCTTATTTATCTTAATAATTTATCTAAAATTAATATCACATCCAAATTATTTTTCTTTGCAAATGATACTGCTCTTCTGGTCAAAAAGAATCATGGTTGGAGACCTTTACTGTGCAACTCAAGGTTTGGTTCTAATAAAAACTTGGTTTGACCAAAATAAGTTAACAATGAATACCTCCAAAACCAAATGTTTACCAATTGCACTGAGGGAAGGGAACACGCCACTAATGGGTCTACCCATAATTGTTCACATGTGTGGCAATTATATTAATTATAATTGTGACTGTTTCAAAGTAGATAGAGTCAGCCAATATAAATATCTTGGAGTTATCTATGACAATAAATTAAAATGAGATGTTTATGTTGCTTATATAAATAAACAAAGTTGAAAGTTAATATTGGTCTTCAAGCGACTTCATGGAATTTTAGATTGTAATTAAATTAATTCTATTTATTATGCACACGTCTATTCAGTATTACAATTTGGGATCATATGCTGGGAAGGAGCTTTCAGAACTCATACAGAACAACTCAATATAAACCAATAATCTGTACTTAAGATCATACTTGCCAAAGACAAATCGTTTCCTTCAATTGAATTATTTAAAACTATAAAGTTCTAACAATTAGACAGCTATTTATTCGTACTATTGTGCTATTTATTTTTACACGTAAATTATTAAATTTGGCTGTCAACTTACATCATTATGAAACGCCGCATGCAGTAGGCTTAAACCCCTTAGTTCTAAAAATTTCAAAACAGTTAATTATACTTGTCAACATTAAATTGCTCACCTGTTGATTAGAAAGGTACCGAACCCTCTTAAATTTCCACAAGTCAGCTTATATGTATATAAAACAATGATAACCAATTAGCTTAAGGACCTGGAGGAGGAATCGGTTGAGGAGCTGAGTATAGATGAAAACCGCTTCATTGTATTGCACCCTTCATCCCTCTGACTCTCTGCCTCTTGCACTTTGATTTCATTTTGCATAGTTTTTTTCACCATGTGGCTTTTATCATAGTAACTCTGATCTAAAGTAATTCAACATTTTGTTGTTTTAAATTTTGTATAATTTTTAAACATATTTATTTAATTTTATTTCATTGCTATAATTAATCTAATTGTGTATTTTATTCAGTTTGAATTTTGTATTTAATCCTTACTAAGATTATTAATCCTTACTAAGAGTAGTCCATTAGTATTAGTATTAGTTGCTCACTGTGCTGTTTAAGATTGAGCTTTTTTTTATCTTTTTAATTTTTAGAATTTAAGAAGTCCCTTCCACGCACAAGCCTTGGGCGTGTGTGCAAGGCACTCACACATACAAATAATAACAGTAAACATTCTAGTTATTTACCTGTTGTCTAACCCTATATATGAATTGATATATCAATGTATTTTTTTCTTTGATGTAATTATGCAATTTATGTAACCTTATACTTTCTGTATTTTAGTGAGTAAATAAAGATTTTGATTTGACTAAAGTAAATGAACGAAAAATGGTGCCAATCAATCCAACAAACCACAAACTAGGATGAAACTACTATTCAAGTCGATTGACTAAGTTTTCTTGACTACTATGAAAGTATAGTATATTAAGCTCTTGGTTAATAGTGCCTGGTTATTATCCCAAGTCTTCTCTTCCTGTACAAAGACAGATACATTATCAAACAAATAATGAATAAGTAGGTTTACCAACTTAAACCCTTAAAATAAGGTTACGAAAGAATACACTAACATACATTCTGACATCATACAACTATAATAAAAGGCAATGGGCTGAATGATAATGTAGCCAACTATTTTAACAAAGCAACTTTTATACTTTTATGAAACTAAGAAAAAAAGAGATACAATGTAATACATTTGTTAAATAAAACACAGTCTAAAAGCAGCAGACATAGCACAAATTAATATTTCACGCAGGACCACGTTGAGGTAAAAGAACTGAAAATATGTTACTTTGTTTTATATGTGATGTTTTAAACTTTATTTGATTGCACCATTGAACAATTAAAAAAAAAAAAACATACAGAGTTGGAAAAAATAATTTTAATGAAATAAAAAAGGATTTTTATGTTATTCTCCTAGTATGGTACAAATATAAACAGTTTTTTAATACTATCTTATAATTTGGATGATTGGAAAGCTGACATTTTATCTTTCGTGGTTCCCAAAATATTAAACATGTTTTCATTTGTCAAAACGACTCACTGCTTACCACTGCTATGGAACAGGAAGGACCACTGGGTCGCGTGCCAATATTTCTCTCTGTCTGTAATAAAGGCATAATGTCAGAGCACCTTGGTGGCCCTAACGTCAACATTACCGGCAAGATTACCACTTGGCCACTGCGTAAGGCACGCAACCTACTAGCGTCCACTGTTGACTACCTCACTATGACTACAGGGTTATTGACCCAACACTAGTATCTGCCCCTTGCTACTTTAATATATTCTTTATGTACAATGATACATATAGTTTGGATGGATTTAACAATATAATGAATGTTTACACTCCATTTGGGTTTGCCATTGAATAACTGTTCTTCAGGAGTGAACAGAATAAATAAATGCCTTTAAATTTAATACTTTGTTTAATTTAAACGATTTAAATATTTGCTATGTAAGATTAATCTTTAAATGTTATTGATCGATTCACTGCTGTCCTATATTCCTTTTTGGTCCTATGAAGTAAAAAGTTAGGCCTGAATGTTCTGTTAAACGACTGCCAAATTTATTATGGACCAAATTTCTGTAAGAAAATCTTAAAATTAAGCAATGGCAATGTTGCTGTAAAACTTATTTGTGAAATTTTTTTCAAGTGTCTCATAACAAAACATTTATTACCTAAATGTTTAATGTAATTATTTTAAAAAGTATTTATTTATAATTCTATAAAACCTACATGTTCTTCACGTCTCTCTAAAAATGTCAATAGTTAAACATTCCAAACCGTATAACCTCTTGGTATATTCTAACATCTATGAACAGACAAATAGAAATGAACCTCTTCTAATTTATAATTATTCAAAGCGTAAAGCCAAAGTAGTTTTAGTTTTATTGAAATTGAGTTTCTCCGATATTTAATTTCCGTTTGGATATTACAATATTTTGTTCAATTACAGACCGTAATCTGCATAGAGAGGAGTGGTGGGTGGTGGGGATGAGCTGGTGGAGGGGTGGTGTGGTGGTGAGCCGGGGTGTCAGTGACGGTGCGTCTGTCGGGATGTGTGTGGCGATATGACAGCCTCTCTGGTCCTACTGCTCGTCACTGCTCTCGTAGCCAACTCGGAGTTTATTGGTAAGTTATAACCCTTCAACTATGTGTAACTGTTGCCAACAGAAACAACAATATGTATCAAAACAATTCCCAAATAATGTCAATCAATATAAAAATAATATATATATATGAATATAAATAAAAGTCGAAACAAATATTTATAGTTGTCCTTCGATTGTTCAATGCATTATTTTCATTAAGAACAGCTGTTTGTAAATTGACAACGGTTTAGTTAAAGTTTGCTCTTTTATTCAGTTTAATCGTTAAGATAAAATATATCAAGAACCTAATCCTATGGTATAAATAATATTACACGTTTTCATGACACATTTCCATACTTGATTTCTCATGATATTAATTAACATTGATAACTATATAATGATACTAACAATAAAGTAAAGGATAATGTAAACATATTAATAAAATGATCATTTACTTTCCTACAGTTTAAAACATAGCAATAAAAACATCATCCAACAAAAAGGTTATATTAAAATTTAAAATAGTACAATTATTAGGGTGCCGTTTTAAAAACTACACAAAAACCGTTTTAACATTTACAGAATTCCACCGTTTTTAACGGTTTGTAAGTTTCAAGGGTTTCACGAAACTTACAAACTTCAAACCAGAGGACAATAAAGTAATCTATCCTCATTTACAACAGATCTTTTGTAATCACAATCCTGATATCCATAATTTAATACAAGGAATAAACAGAGTTTGTTTTACATACGGCATATTTCACTACTTTGACATTTTAGATATATAAATACAACAATTATATTATTTAGCAAAAGACTAAAAGTATGAACAATATATAATAATATCCACATACATTACACCTTTTACTACAGAAACCACCGGCATCATATTGAAGTTGGAAGGAAAACAGAGTAAACATGTACTGCGGGTTGAATATACTGCTCTTTATATTAGATTTTTATGTACTTATAGAACTTTATTATGATCTATATAAGGGTATACTATTAAGTTTAAGTACTGGCTTTTATGCATAAGATCAAATATATATTTAGGCTAAAAATAGCTGTAGTATAAAACTATATTCCTTATAACAAAATAGTAACAAATTATCCTTCAAAACAACTTCCTTCAAACAAAAAACACTATTCATTTAGAATTACTATCAGCTAACGAGACATATATTTACCAAGACATTGATAAGAAAGTCAAACTACAATGAAAAATGCTTATTTCACAAAATCTCTTCGGAAAATTGTTGACAGACGACGTAAACTCGAATAACTTGTTTATTGGTAAGTTTTCCTTAACGGTGGACCAATTTGAATAAAAGGCTACTTAAATTTTACGAATAATTCTTATCTGATTAATATTAGAGTAGTTAAATTTTTATTTACGACAGTGGGGTTGAGTAGATGCTGTAAACCTCCCTAGCCAATACCTGCACATTACCGAAAGACTTGCATGGTCAGCAAGCGTAATATAATTTATTTATGGTTAACTTTATCAGCTACAGGTATTGTTTAGATCTGTATACTTACCCAATATCATGAAACTGTATCTTTCTAAACAATACAAATAAACAGTCTATTAGGTAAGTCAACGTAAAGACAGAAGTATAAGTGGTAATATTACTTAACAGTGGATAATCTTTTTAATGTGTAAAATGGTTTCTGAATTATTTAGTTTAAGAAAGCTAAGAAAAAAGTTAAAAGTTAACTATATTATTAAACATGTGACTTATTTGGATTTTGAAAATTTATTTATTAAAGTAAATATACGTAATTTAAACTTTATTGTGGTGTTCAAATATAATTTGAATTCTATAAATTTCGTATCGAAATTTATAATGTGCAAGTACGATCTTCAAACAATAATACAGTAGTGTATTAAAATAGTAATATCATATATTATAAATTAATTGTTATGTGCCTACTTTTCCTCTTAAAAAACGAGAAAATGTCACATGTTGATTAATAATTGATAAATGTTAGACTTATTCAGTATTCTTTTATTATTTTGTTGAAGATGAGATTACATTTATACTAATTGGCTATTTCAACAATATATTTTTTTTTCAACTTCAATAACCATTCAGTAGCATACGGACTGTTTATAGCGATTTAAGTACTGACCCAGGCCTCGCTTGTAAGCTCAAACATGGAAATGTGGTATAAGAGATAACACACCACAGTTTAAAGAATCTAATTAAACGACAAATTAAAGATTTTCATACTTAAGGAAAATATGAAATTTTACTTTCAGCACATGTAATTTTTACTTTTAAAATTGTTTGAAAATCTATACACAATTATTTTGTAGTAATGAAACTTGCATAATAACTAAAAAACCTACAATCTAACTAAACAACTCCGTTTCAAATAACTCCTAGAACTTTAAATGAACACGGACAAGGAGAAACCTGTGACATGAACAGTGTTCTCGTTAAACATATTAAGAAGCTGATTAAGTTAATAAAGACTAACTAGACATTTTGGACCTTTTCCGTTGATTTACTACCACTACTTTCTTTATTACAATTACTTTAAGTTTAGGTAACCACTAAAGTTTATCACAGACTGGTAAATCCAATGAGTGACCAATTAATGCACATCTATAGACGTGTATTCATTGTTTTGACTTACCGCTGTGTGCTCTCCGTGGTTAAGTTCTTAGAAAGCAATAAGATAAGGCAAATTATATCGGATTATTAGCGGATAAGGAATACCGTACAAAATGATTGTGGAAAAGTTTTTCGAGCAATAGAATACTTATCAGGTGGTAGTGAACTAAAGGAAACAACAAAAATGTAGTGGTAGCGAATTAACAGAAAACGAACCGACAATTTAAATATTTATTTAGGAGAAATATGTTAAAAATGTGCGAACGCATGAAAATGTTCTCTTAGTTACTATAAACATTTAGTGATATATTGTATTTATTGATGAATATTCATACGGAAATATATAACTAAAAATTGTATAAAGTCAAAAATACCGTTTGAATTACTAAAATATACATTTTAAATTTTCTCAAGAGAGTACATTTGCACAACTATTAAAAATTTTTTGTCACGAAAACTTCTTTAATAAAATTAAAAAATTTATAAAATGCAACCGTAGTGACAACCTATCCATCATAGTATGATTATGCTTTTAAATAATTTTCAAACAGAATAACTTTCTGAAAAACTACATTCAATCAGTTTTGGCTATATTTCATTATAAAATGATCTGTTTTAATATATATATTTAAAGATTTTTACAAATAAATTCAATGAATTATTTTGTAACAGTAAAATAAAATAATAATGATAGTTTAACATTTTTTAACACTGTAATTTACAATAATAATAATTTTAAATAAAAAATGTCTTCCGACATAAAAAGACAAATAATAACGAAGTACATGATGCCATCTAGTCCATTATAAATGTATGAGGTTACTTTAGTGTCTCTCTTTGTATATTAAACCAGACATCATGCAAATTCACCGACTGTATATACGCCACTAAGTAGCTTGGCCAAGATCGTCAGGCAAATATAACGCAATATCCTGTCGTATTCTCAGTGAAACTCCCCTTCCACTGCAACAAGTCTTACAAGTGAGTTGCCAATAACTTCTAATTGGCTTCTACTACCTAAGGTATTGACTTAGCTTCTACCCTTCAACAGAACAATCAATATGCCTTCCCCGTAAAGACGGGTTATGACGTAGCTTCTACCCTTCAACAGAACAATCAATACGCCTTTCCCGTAACGACGGGTTATGACTTAGCTTCTACCCTTCAACATAACAATCAATATGCCTTTCCCGTAACGACGGGTTATGACTTAGCTTCTACCCTTCATTAGAACAATCAATATGCCTTTCCCATAACGACGGGTTATGACTTAGCTTCTACCCTTCAACATAACAATCAATATGCCTTTCCCGTAACGACGGGTTATGACTTAGCTTCTACCCTTCAACATAACAATCAATATGCCTTTCCCGTTACGACGGGTTATGACTTAGCTTCTACCCTTCATTAGAACAATCAATATGCCTTTCCCATAACGACGGGTTATGACTTAGCTTCTACCCTTCAACATAACAATCAATATGCCTTTCCCGTAACGACGGGTTATGACTTAGCTTCTACCCTTCATTAGAACAGTCAATATGCCTTTCCCATAACGACGGGTTATGACTTAGCTTCTACCCTTCATTAGAACAATCAATATGCCTTTCCCGTTACGACGGGTTATGACTTAGCTTCTACCCTTCATTAGAACAATCAATATGCCTTTCCCATAACGACGGGTTATGACTTAGCTTCTACCCTTCAACATAACAATCAATATGCCTTTCCCGTAACGACGGGTTATGACTTAGCTTCTACCCTTCAACATAACAATCAATATGCCTTTCCCATAACGACGGGTTATGACTTAGCTTCTACCCTTCAACATAACAATCAATATGCCTTTCCCATAACGACGGGTTATGACTTAGCTTCTACCCTTCAACATAACAATCAATACGCCTTTCCCGTAACGACGGGTTATGTCTTAGCTTCTACCCTTCAACATAACAATCAATATGCCTTTCCCGTTACGACGGGTTATGACGTAGCTTTTACCCTTCAACAGAACAATCAGTACGCCTTTCCCGTAACGACGGGTTATGACTTAGCTTCGACCCTTCAACATAACAATCAATATGCCTTTCCCGTTACGACGGGTTATGACTTAGCTTCTACCCTTCATTAGAACAATCAATATGCCTTTCCCATAACGACGGGTTATGACTTAGCTTCGACCCTTCAACATAACAATCAATATGCCTTTCCCGTTACGACGGGTTATGACTTAGCTTCTACCCTTCATTAGAACAATCAATATGCCTTTCCCATAACGACGGGTTATGACTTAGCTTCTACCCTTCAACATAACAATCAATACGCCTTTCCCATAACGACGGGTTATGACTTAGCTTCTACCCTTCAACATAACAATCAATACGCCTTTCCCATAACGACGGGTTATGACTTAGCTTCTACCCTTCAACATAACAATCAATATGCCTTTCCCGTTACGATGGGTTATGACTTAGCTTCTACCCTTCATTAGAACAATCAATATGCCTTTCCCATAACGACGGGTTATGACTTAGCTTCTACCCTTCAACACAACAATCAATATCTCTCCCCGTAAAGACGGGTTATGACTTAGCTTCTACCCTTCAACAGAACAATCAATATGCCTTTCCCGCAACGACGGGTTATTAATTTTGAAAGAAAAAATGTAGTGTTTAGTGAATCGTTATTAGTTTTAATAGAAGAAGATAAAACCACAATAATAATTAGAAGTTTAGTTTTTGAGTTGTTTTCAGTCTATCTACGCCAGTGGCATTTTTAGCTAACTCTACAAACGTTGTTATGGGGCAACGATTCAAACCCATATTCAGTTGTCAAGTGTATCAATTGCAATGTATATTTAATTGAAATATTTATTTGTGTATATTAACATCCAGCTGATAAAAACAGATGTTTTCCTAACGATTTGATTCCACTAGATACTTATGAAACTTGTATTAAATATTATTGAACACATCAAGATAGTTTTCTTTTACATTTTCTTTAAAATATTGGTTGCGTGATACTTTTACTTCAGTTATTTTGAGGCTAATACTGGAAAACAGTTGTGTTTAAGGGCAATTTTAAAAAATATTTGTCAACTTTCATAGTGTTTAGTACATTTATAAACTAATCTATTTATCAACTAATCGCTACTAAAATACCAGGATAAAACGGCCCGTAATGGACCATGAATATTACATCATTGGTGTATGAAAAACGATGCATTGATAGCGGGATATTTGGTACAATTTTAGTGCTATAAAGTAAAAAAGAAACAAGTATTGTTACTTTTTAACCAAACACAAAAAACGTACATGAAGTAGTGCCTACAAGAAACGCAAGTCACTAAATAGGCTACTGCCTATGATCTTCAAATATGCCACAGGTAAAAACCCAGTGAGACTGAATGCTACTTAGTAAGGCAAATATTACGTAGGCCTACAAACATGCATAACCCTTAGATCCATCCACCCATCAACGCGTACATCGTGACTAATGATACATAGGTACGATGATGGTGGTCCATCCATCCACAACGACATCACTTTCATCCACACTAGATCTGATGGGACCAGTCCACAAACTATATAATTTACACCTTTGTATACCTAAGACTTAATAAGTCAAGAATTAGTTATAAAATATAGTAAACAAGTTTATTGTTGGCTATTTTTATAATTAATTTATCTTCTCTCTTTGACAAATCACTAGGACTAATATCGGTATTTGATCGGTGCAATCAAATTGTATGAAAAAAAATTTAAGAACACATCTGTGCTAGGCCTGTTCGATATATAACAAGTGTATATAATCTGCAAAATCAATGTTATAGTATATTTAAATTGCTGTATGACAGAAACCCAATATTGATTTGTTTAAGTAAAATGTTACATAAAAATAAAGTTAAAGGCACTTTTTTGACTGACATAAAGTTTCCGAAATCACTGTAGTAAATATGCACCACTGTAGTATTATTACGTAGAGAAATCCAAATACAGCATATAAGCTAGTTATTTTTATGTGCTACTAACATCTAAAATTACTTGAAGAATGAGAGCTAAAGCCTTGCAATCACGTTTATATAACTTTAGGTAATTGGCCGTGTTGAGCTATCTAGTACTGCTGTCATGTTTATATAACTGTTGGTGATCGGCACGTTTAGCTATCTAGTACTGCTGTCATGTTTATATAACTGTAGGTAATTGGCGTGTTGAGCTATCTAGCACTGCTGTCATGTTTATATAACTGTAGGTGATCAGCGTGTTGAGCTATCTAGTACTGCTGTCATGTTTATATAACTGTAGGTGATCGGCGTGTTGAGCTATCTAGTACTGCTGTCATGTTATATAACTGTAGATGATCGGCGCGTTGAGCTATCTGGTACTGCAGTTATGTTTATATAACTGTAGGTGATCGGCGTGATGAGTTATCTAGTACTGCTGTCATGTTTATATAACTGTAGGTGATCGGCGTGTTGAGCTATCTAGTACTGCTGTCATGTTTATATAACTGTAGTTTATCGGCGTGATGAGTTATCTAGTACTGCTGTCATGTTTATATAACTGAAGGTGATCGGCGAGTTGAGCTATCTAGTACTGCTATCATGTTATAATATAACTGTAGGTGATGGGCACGTTGAGCTATCTGGTACTGCTGTCATGTTTATATAACTGTAGGTGATGGGCGCGTTTAGCTATCTGATACTGCTGTCATGTTTATATAACTGTAGGTGATCGGCGTGATGAGTTATCTAGTACTGCTGTCATGTTTATATAACTGTAGGTGATCGGCGTGTTGAGCTATCTAGTACTGCTGTCATGTTTATATAACTGTAGTTGATCAGCGTGATGAGTTATCTAGTACTGCTGTCATGTTTATATAAATGTAGGTGATCGGCGAGTTGAGCTATCTAGTACTGCTGCCATGTTATAATATAACTGTAGGTGATGGGCGCGTTGAGCTATCTGGTACTGCTGTCATGTTTATATAACTGTAGGTGATGGACGCGTTGAGCTATCTGGTACTGCTGTCATGTTTATATAACTGTAGGTGATCGGCGTGATGAGCTATCTAGTACTGCTGTCATGTTATAATATAACTGTAGGTGATCGGCGTGATGAGTTATCTAGTACTGCTGTCATGTTTATATAACTGTAGGTGATCGGTGTGTTGAGCTATCTAGTACTGCTGTCATGTTTATATAACTGTAGGTGATCGGCGTGATGAGCTATCTAGTACTGCTGTCATGTTTATATAACTGTAGGTGATGGGTGTGTTGAGCTATCTAGTACTGCTGTCATGTTATAATATAACTGTAGGTGATCGGTGTGATGAGTTATCTAGTACTGCTGTCATGTTATAATATAACTGTAGGTGATCGGCGTGTTGAGCTATCTAGTACTGCTGTCATGTTTATATAACTGTAGGTGATCGGCGTGACGTGATGAGCTATCTAGTACTGCTGTCATGTTTATATAACTGTAGGTGATCGGCGTGTTGAGCTATCCAGTACTGCTGTCATGTTATAATATAACTGTAGGTGATCGGTGTGTTGAGCTATCTAGTACTGCTAGTACTGCTGTCATGTTTATATAACTGTAGTTTATCGGCGTGATGAGTTATCTAGTACTGCTGTCATGTTTATATAACTGAAGGTGATCGGCGAGTTGAGCTATCTAGTACTGCTATCATGTTATAATATAACTGTAGGTGATGGGCACGTTGAGCTATCTGGTACTGCTGTCATGTTTATATAACTGTAGGTGATGGGCGCGTTTAGCTATCTGATACTGCTGTCATGTTTATATAACTGTAGGTGATCGGCGTGATGAGTTATCTAGTACTGCTGTCATGTTTATATAACTGTAGGTGATCGGCGTGTTGAGCTATCTAGTACTGCTGTCATGTTTATATAACTGTAGTTGATCAGCGTGATGAGTTATCTAGTACTGCTGTCATGTTTATATAAATGTAGGTGATCGGCGAGTTGAGCTATCTAGTACTGCTGCCATGTTATAATATAACTGTAGGTGATGGGCGCGTTGAGCTATCTGGTACTGCTGTCATGTTTATATAACTGTAGGTGATGGACGCGTTGAGCTATCTGGTACTGCTGTCATGTTTATATAACTGTAGGTGATCGGCGTGATGAGCTATCTAGTACTGCTGTCATGTTATAATATAACTGTAGGTGATCGGCGTGATGAGTTATCTAGTACTGCTGTCATGTTTATATAACTGTAGGTGATCGGTGTGTTGAGCTATCTAGTACTGCTGTCATGTTTATATAACTGTAGGTGATCGGCGTGATGAGCTATCTAGTACTGCTGTCATGTTTATATAACTGTAGGTGATGGGTGTGTTGAGCTATCTAGTACTGCTGTCATGTTATAATATAACTGTAGGTGATCGGTGTGATGAGTTATCTAGTACTGCTGTCATGTTATAATATAACTGTAGGTGATCGGCGTGTTGAGCTATCTAGTACTGCTGTCATGTTTATATAACTGTAGGTGATCGGCGTGATGAGCTATCTAGTACTGCTGTCATGTTTATATAACTGTAGGTGATCGGCGTGTTGAGCTATCCAGTACTGCTGTCATGTTATAATATAACTGTAGGTGATCGGTGTGTTGAGCTATCTAGTACTGCTGTCATGTTATAATATAACTGTAGGTGATCGGCGAGTTGAGCTATCTAGTACTGCTGTCATGTTTATATAACTGTAGGTGATCGGCGTGTTGAGCTATCTAGTACTGCTGTCATGTTATAATATAACTGTAGGTGATCGGCGTGATGAGTTATCTAGTACTGCTGTCATGTTATAATATAACTGTAGGTGATGGGCGTGTTGAGCTATCTAGTACTGCTGTCATGTATATATAACTGTAGGTGATCGGCGTGTTGAGCTATCTAGTACTGCTGTCATGTTTATATAACTGTAGGTGATCGGCGTGATGAGCTATCTAGTACTGCTGTCATGTTTATATAACTGTAGGTGATCGGCGTGTTGAGCTATCTAGTACTGCTGTCATGTTATAATATAACTGTAGGTGATGGGTGTGTTGAGCTATCTAGTACTGCTGTCATGTTATAATATAACTGTAGGTGATCGGCATGATGAGTTATCTAGTACTGCTGTAATGTTTATATAACTGTAGGTGTTTGGCATGTTGATCTATGTAGTACTGTTGTCATGTTTATATAACTGTAGGTGATGGGCGCGTTGAGCTATCTGGTACTGCTGTCATGTTTATATAACTGTAGGTGATCGGCGTGATGAGTTATCTAGTACTGCTGTCATGTTTATAAAACTGTAGGTGATCGGCGTGTTGAGCTATCTAGTACTGCTGTCATGTTTATATAACTGTAGGTGATCGGCGTGTTGAGCTATCTATTACTGCTGTCATGTTATAATATAACTGTAGGTGATGGGTGTGATGAGTTATCTAGTACTGCTGTCATGTTATAATATAACTGTAGGTGATCGGCGTGATGAGTTATCTAGTACTGCTGTCATGTTATAATATAACTGTAGGTGATCGGCGTGATGAGTTATCTAGTACTGCTGTCATGTTATAATATAACTGTAGGTGATCGGCGTGATGAGTTATCTAGTACTGCTGTCATGTTATAATATAACTGTAGGTGATCGGCGAGTTGAGCTATCTAGTACTGCTGTCATGTTTATATAACTGTAGGTGATCGGCGTGATGAGTTATCTAGTACTGCTGTCATGTTATAATATAACTGTAGGTGATCGGCGTGATGAGTTATCTAGTACTGCTGTCATATTTATATAACTGTAGGTGATCGGCGTGTTGAGCTATCTAGTACTGTTGTCATGTTTATATAACTGTAGGTGATGGGCGCGTTGAGCTATCTGGTACTGCTGTCATGTTTATATAACTGTAGGTGATTGGCGTGATGAGTTATCTAGTACTGCTGTCATGTTTATATAACTGTAGGTGATCGGCGTGTTGAGCTATCTATTACTGCTGTCATGTTTCAATACGGTGCATAAACATATATTATCACAACAATTATTTTGTTTAGTCCTTGAAAGCCCTAAAAAAACGTTGCACAACAAGAAACTATGGTTTTCCATAATCAGGCAGGCAAAAAATATATTTTTGCTTTGGTAACGTACAAATGTTAATGATAGTTTTTCAACGCAGTAAATTAATTTATTAATGACTATAATTACTTAATTCTGGTACAAATGAACCAGAAAATTACGTTAATCTAAATTTAATCGAAATACATATATTTTGCAAATTTTTCAAGCAAAGCGAAAGGAACCTTCAGAACCTTTTAGCCCTAATCCTTACAGTGCAACTAGGTACAAAGTGAAGTATTGAAGTAAATGGAGTATAGGCATAATTGATATATATTAGGTTTAAGTAAAACAAAATGTAGATATTGTATATACAAAACCATTTAATTGGTTAGAGATAAAGATATTGCAAAGGGTCTGTTAATGTTTGACGTTTGGAATACCACTGTCAATGTAATAAGTCATTGCTACTCATGTCTCGAAGAGCGCTACATCAAACAAAGCAGTCACAAATCCCTGTGTTTCAACACAAACACCATAAGCAGTGAGGACTGTAGCAATTGTTGGTATAAAGAGGATGAAAAGAAGCATATTATTAAAAATGTTCGAATTTTCAATGACATTATTATATCTGCTTTCCTTAGATTGATATAGATCGGATTTAACGCTATTTTTTTAAATTATAAATTACACATTAAACTATTTTTTTTTCAATATAACATATGATTCAGTTAAATAAAACTACAATAACAGACAGTACAATTATTGTATTCTTGTAAATTCTTGTAAATTATCACCTATTTATACACTAATTTTACCATTAGTGTATAAGTAGGTGATATAAGAATATACGGAGCAAATATATATATATATATATATATATATATATATATATATATTAATTTGCCCACCATTTCTCATGGGATTGAATGCTTGTGCGTGAACTTAATTCAATGAGTTTACCATTAAAATCATAGTAATACCTACCATCACCCACATTTTGTGTATAAATTATGCTTAACTGAGTTTGAAGGTTTTTAAATAAAACGAGGCCTATCAAGAATCCTATAACACCATTGTTATAATCGTTTAATTAATCTTTATTACATATTCATCTCATACACTAAAAGTTTTAGTAATTTTTATCCTTAACAGTATCCATATACTATTTTAAAGTCAGTTTGCAATAGACTCTTTCACGATAGGCATGATTCAGTACACTTCTGACAAAATAAACTTTTGCTTCTAATTCAAATAAAACTAGTTTGCTAATATGAAACATTCAGGTATATATTGAAACAGTTGAACTACCTTCACAACTCTCCATACAAATTTTATATATCTATTAGTTTAACAAATCTAATAGTTTTGTAGGTACTCTGTTTGTTATTATCAATCATAATTAATTATCATTGCCCGAGTTTAACATAAACAACATATCTGTAAACCACATTTTTACACTTGTTAAGAAATTCAATTAGAAATACTCTTTTGGAGTATATAACTTTTAGTATATTTTGATTGTTTATTTTATAAATGTCTTACTGATTTTATTCCAATATACAAATACATTATATAAGATCCTGCTGTTCTAGGTATATCAGGATATTTTAAGTATATCAAAAAATAATTAATTAAAAAATATATCTTATTACATTTGGTGTAACGATGAATACAATGTAAAAGCGTATACAGAATTACATGTAGTGACTGTTTGGGAAAGGCTCTGAGTGAGCAAGTTAAGCAGAATTAAACCAATAAGCCAGTCGCAATAAGCCAATTAGAGTAATCGTCAGCTGTCTTGTAGGGTGTCTCGGGGGTCTTAATGACTCTGGACGAGGCGCCGAGGCTTTCCTTTCACGAGCACTGCTACGTACATTATGGCTAACCTACCAACTTAAAATAAACACTAATCAGTTTCAAAAAATTACTACTAATAGTGAACTTTAAAAAAAAAAAACTAAATAAATTCAGTATCCAAATCCTAATGGCTAAATAAGAGATGTAACTTTAAATAAAATCGTAAGAACACTTTATAAATATAAGAAGATGACTCTGAGTGTTTATATTACGTGTGTGCAGACTACGTGTGAACAAACAATAATGGCTACTTTGTTACTATAGAGGTATTAATGTTTTTCATATTACCAATGATAATGGTCCTGGTAGTGATGTAAGCTATCTACAATATCAGGTTGAAAAATTACATAAATAAGAATAACCCACTGAAAACTTGATTGCATTAAACTAAAAATTTTAAAAACCAAAATTAAAAACTAAACTACCTCAGTAACTCTCAGTAAGATGAAAAAAAAAAAAAAACAACTAGGTACTAAGACCTTTGTGTTCAACCAAAATATGTAATCAAAAAGTAAAAGATTATCCTAAAAAGAAACGGATTGAAATTTATATAAACAAAATGATCATTGTTAGTATATAGTAGATTGAATGTGACAAAATAGTTAAACGTGTGCTAACGCTTAACCATGCTAAAGTTATGTTGGTATAGCAAACTTAATATACAGTTTGCTTATAACCTTTTTTGCTAAAGATAATATGGTACTTACCTTTAACAAAAAATCGTCAATTGGTTATATTTCTTACAATTTGCAAAAAAAATACTGTTTTTATTCAGAGTCGGCTGTTTATTTGATTAATACAAACATGTGATATAAAATAAAATGGACATGTCTGCTAGAGGCCAACTAGAGGTCACACGTTACTGAACTGAGCCTTTATTCACTAGCCAGTGTTTGTGCACAAATTAAGTGATAGTGCGCAGCACGGTATTATATAAATGTGCAAACGACATTTCGTTTAACTTATATCCGATTATATTAATTTATTGTCATGCATAAGTGTAAGAAATATCAGTGCCAGCGAGGTCTTCAATTTAAAAAGATCAACTACAGAGGAAAAGGAGGTGTTTTTATCATTTATATTTAGTGTATTTATTTATAATCGTTTGTTCATTTAGTATGTATTTGTTAAAAAAATAGTAGTATTTCCTTAAAAAGGGCATATGTAAAATATTACTTTATAAACCGTTGATATGTTTTATATCTATAAACTATTTTACGATAAATTACCGTATGATTTAAATCCGAAACAATGAAGCTGTGGTTCAGTGATCAACTAAACAAGGAATACCTGTTTAGTTTATACATGACGTTGGTGGACATATATGTGTATATTTGCTAATACACCTATAAAACTGTTATTCAAATGAAACATCAACAATAATTATGATTAATCGATATAGCTTTCTATTGATATTTTAAAATTATTATCATTATGTATTTTGCTGTTCCATTACTAAAGTGCTTTTCATAAAGAACATTTTCTATTGGTAACAAAACACATTTATCTACCTCGATTTGCTGTAAAAGCACCATCAACCTAAGGATGGTAAGAACGTATATCTCTCACAGTTTGCACACTCCTTTTACGGGTGCCACCACAACATAAGTAATTACCAAGTAAGGACATCGGGTTGGTGAATTTATAAGATTTCTATAATTTGCAGATTTGAATGATGTAGAAGCAAACTTACGCTCAATTTATTACTTGATATTCACAATACATAAACCAAACAATTGTATAAAATTACACATGACATTAGAAAATTTTGATCTACGTATAACAAAATCATTTGAATATAGTTGATTCCTCAAATAATTTAATAATCCACACTACTATTTTTTGTTTTACAATAATACTCAACTATCACTACTTCAACAGAAGTTTCACCAAGTCATACATTATTTAAAGTTCTCTTAACATTAGACAACCCTTACAGTGTTTGTACTTTACCGTACATTGCTTTTATATATTGTACAAAGTAAGGATAGCTTATGTTTTCGATACTATTACTAACTTGTAAAATACCCCTCAAATAAATATACTATGTGCTTATCACCTAGATATTTGTACTACCATTTTATTAAATACTATAAGAAAATAAATACTATATTCCTTGTTAAATAAACATATCTTTTACAATTAGATAATTTTACTCTGTAAAATATTTTTTATCATGCCTAGACCATGAGTTTAAGCTATTAAATAACTTAAACATTAACACAAACACTCCGATATCTTCATGCTAATAGATATTTTGGATAACATTATACTGATAAAACCACGTGATTAATTGAACAAGATTCGATAAAAGAACAATGGTGAAACCCGGTTTGAACCTTAATTAACATTGTAATAAAAATAAAGTTTATTCTATTTTGTTTCACTGGCGTTAACTTAAAATATAAACTGTACAACTCGCATCTAGCAGTATTCTTCACTAAGCTTTCCTTTTGAGAGAACACCTCATTGTTTTGTTCCCAACGTTAAGTAGCCCTTTACAAACCTTTTGTTAGGCAGTATTAACTAGTCAGTGGCAAAATATTATGCACATTAAAGTATGTAAATATAAGTACTTTTTACCAGGCACAATATACAAGAATCTGCACAACAATTTAAAAACCGATAAACACACAATAATAGTGCTATTACCAATGTTGCAAAATCACTACCTAAGGAAGTATAATTTATTATAATATAGTCTTCTTGTAACCTATCAAGCAAAGGCGTTATTTATGAACTAAATATATCGTATTTTAATTACAGTATAGTTCAATATACAAATATAGTAATAGTATGTTAACAACTAGGCCTATCTACGTATTAATATGAACTAATCAAATTTAAAGTCACTACCACCCAAAACATTTGTATTTGAACTATATCATTACGTGTTAATTTATTTTATCTAATTATATATTATATTTTAAATAAAAATGTTTTATAGGGTACTCAGTTTGAATTTGATTAGTTCATGTCTAAATCATCTCTAAAGATATGTAACTGGGTCATAAACTTTGTTAATAATGATTTAATAAACTCTTCTAAATGGTAGCTTTATTTAATTGTTGGATTGGAACGAAGTGGGACGAAATGATTTAGGTCATATTAGAAAATTATGGTAGAAATATATCGTATCAAGTACCAATTCGACCAAAAGAAACAGGTTGGCAATGAGAATAAATATGAAATGAAAGAAAAACATCGTACAGAAATATAACCAGTGAAATCCTTGTTTTAGTAATTCAATACCATTTCTTCGAGATAGTTTTACTTCCTAAGTTGTATAATAGCTACAGACAATAACAGATCCCAATTGTAATTCTGTAATATTATTATAGTATTTTTACTAAAGATTTACAACTTAATTTTGATTCGATTTGAATGAAAATTGACATAAATAAGATAAAACAGTACAAAAATATAGTGGGCCTGAGGGTGAACAAACTTTGATGAAAATGAAATTAGTAATGTATCAAGGACCTATAAATCCAAATAATTCAGGAAGAAATGCAAGGACATTTCGTGAGTATACAATACCTTTACGCAAATATAACTTAATTTAACCGAAAATACCCCATGTATTTTAATTAATTTAACTATTTTTATTTATTATCTAAATTTATCACTATTTAGTATTTTATTTAATATATCTGTGTTAATTACTAGCTACTTACCCTTGCTTTGCTATGACATAATTATACGTTTAGATTTGACTAAAGTTAAAGCTTTAACGGAAATAAGTATTGCTTAACCCATTTCAAAAGATTTAATCTAATCTTTTTTATTTAACAGCTGACGAATAATAACAACGGATGGAGTAAGAAGTGAATAAAGCATTCAAAAACCCGACTCAGGTGTATAGTCAAAATTTCCCTCAGTTCCATGACGATCGGACGAATAGTGTAATAATGGATAAAGGACAAACATACACACACATTAACTTTTATTTATATGTACTAAGCTACGTCGGAAAACATCTTATTATTTCAGAACTGCGTTATCTATAAGTTAATAATGTGCCATGCAAACGATTGTGTTTTAAACGTTAAAGATTAGTTTAAGATATAATTATTTAAATATTTTAAACAAAACTTTAACGCAACCATCTGCTATTTCTATATTTATGATTACTCTTTATATTAAAAATATAAAAATAATTAATACTTTAGTTGAAGCATTAAGAAATAACAATTAGTTTTAATAATTTATCTCCTTGGACATGATTTATATTTAAAAAAATATTTAAAATCTTTTATGTATCGAAATAGCGCATTCAAATGTTTAAATTTGTTTAACATTGTGTATACGGATTGATTTATTATATTTGTTTACTTTCTTACATTTTATGTGTTTTTATTTTAAATCTAAATAGCATTATTCTCCCAATATTTTCATTATTTAAAACTAATACGTCTCAAACTCATTATACGTGACTCCTACAGGTTTACAAATGTTTATACTAAACTCTGAGCCTTGATTAAATTGTAGTTTCCTCTCCGTCAGCGTTAATGTAAGTTGACACAAAGTGACTATTGTCTTAGTATCATATAAATATAAAGAATTAGCTAGCATAAATGGAATCAATGAGGTAGGTATTAAATGGTTCGATGGATTGGATTTAGCTTTGTAACAGGAAATCACTTTTCATTTTGTATTATGAAGACATGACTTTTGGATCTTGATCCAAATATTTGTCATAGCTTTTTAAACAATTATGTAATGGTAGCTAGAAAAACCATACGATGTATAACGCATCTAACAAAGAGCACAGTTTTAAATGTTAAAACATCTTATAAACATAGATTTCGAGATGTTTTATAGAGGTCTAAACCAAACGATCATAATCGAATTATACATTGATTAGTATACATCGGTTATACATTGTTCCCTATAATCATAACTAAATATATAGTCTTTGAATTCATTCAGCAAAGACGATTCTTATATTTTTTAATTATTGTAATAGCCATAGTACTATTTAGTAATATCCTATTGGTTTAATCATTGCATTCTTAGTATTTTTAGTAGAAGTTCATAGGATTGTGATAATTTATTGAAATGTTTACGCATTTTGATAAATATTATTTGTATGAGTCTGTATATTGGAGCTAACCAGTTTTCAGTTTTACTTGTAAAACTGAAGTATGCTCTTAAAACAATCCCATTTAACTCTAGTTGACTTATTATACTTTATGCAGAATAAGATGTTGTTTGTAACTATTACAGTAAAATAATTGACTTATTACTTTTGTATTGTTAGGAAATTGACAACATTGATTTACTGCCCAGACGATATGAGTAAACAAATCCATATACACTGACCTTATTATAGTGAAATAGTTTATAAAACAATGTTATTGCATAAAAAAGGTTTAATAACTCTATTTTGTTTGAATTATTTTCTTTAAAGTTTGAACCGACCTACTCGTATTTAGCCATTCTTCACTAAGCTTTCCCTTGTAAGGGAGCACATCATTGTTCTACCCTTCCACCTGGAATTTTCATGTAACCCTTGTATGTAATTATACAGGTAGTCTTAACCAGTGAATCTTAAAATATGAAACATTCACATTAATACAAGTAGGTATTTTTTTAATTTATATAATTGCATCAAAAAATATAAACTTATACTTATTATAAAATATAAACCAACTGTTTTTATGCGTTAGTTTTCAAGTAACTCTTTAAATAGGTTAAAAGAAGGAAAGGACGAGCATTAAAAGTTTCCAATTAGTAGTTATAGCCATATTTCGGTTCAATGCAATTACTTTTTTTAATTTCCTTTCTTTAATTTACTATACATGCACTGAAATGTCAGTAGCCCAATCGAATGTGTACATCGTATTTAACAAATAATATTATTATCAACATGGGGATAGGAGTAAGATCTTCAAATTGGCTTTCTTGTGTACGCCAAAAAACAATTAAGAGACAATGAATGACTTAAAATTTAAATAAAATATTCTCTTAACTCTTGAAAGTCTAAATGAGATACTTAAGAAAAATACGAAATATAAAGAAGTATATATACTAAAATTACCAATAGAAATATGCAATAACGTTAACGTGAAAAGAAAATACGTTGAAAACGATTAAATTTGAAAAGAAGTAAAAACTAAATACTACAAATAAACTAACACAGCCAATAAGGGTTGTTTTCGAAGTCTTAAAGTGTATAAATATGTTACCTACATTAAATACATCTAATGAAATAATATGTATTAATTTATTTTAAATGAGAAAAATGAAAATGAGAGTTTGTACATCATTATGAGATAGAACTCAGCGATGAACATAATTGGCCCCTCTCTCCCGATCTACCTCTTCAGGGGCCTATTTCTGTAAAACTGGCGATGGCTTATGATGGTATAAAAAGTTCCAAAAGTATTCTTTGCAGTTAAATTTTTTACCTACCACTCTGCGTTTATGGGTGTGTGGGTGGGTCAATACCACTGTAAGTGTATGGGTTGTGAAGTATAAAGTACCACTGAGCCTGTATGAGTGGGCGGGTGGGTCAGTAACACTGAGCCTGTATGAGTGGGCGGGTGCGTCAGTAACACCGCACAGTTTTACATTTCTTTACGAACAAATTTTCCTAAAATTGTATATAACGCTTTAACATTATAGGCCTTAACATTATAAAGGTTTTAACATTTACAGCAAAGGCTATCAGTAGTTAATAACAAACTTTAACAGTTTAATTTTGTTTTAAATATCACACTAACTAGAATTAAATAGTTGGCCTTTTAATAGTTCTTGAAAATATTAAAAAAAGTTAAATAAATAGTAATATATATCTGATAAATTGACATGTCAGTGAGACTATTATGAAAAAAATTAAATATCTGCAATTAATTTCGCATATATGCCTCCCCATACATTCATTATAATCACTATTTATAAATATTGTTTAGCGATGGCTTTGTGATGTATTTAAATTTCCCTTTATATATTTCGTGCTGAATGTATGCGTGAATAAGTAATTAAAAATATTTATCTTTTAATCTATGAATGAGTACTGATGCCATTTTATTACTAAAATGTGTCAGAATATGTGAGTGGTTACCAAAGAACACATTTTTGAGTTTTTCTTTGTTTTAAATAATGAATGAAAGATGAATGAAACGATACTAATAATATATTGATATATACAATCTATGGACCAGAAACCATTAGTGCAGGTCAACAAGCGTTTTTGACTAAACTTGCTTACTTTATAACACTAATAATTGTAGGACTTGGAGTAGTTTTTGTTCCACTTACTTATATAACTATCTAGTTTATTTTTTTAAAACAAATTTATATAACATATGATTGGTAACACTTTATAAATTATTTCAGGAATGTACTAGGAATTTTTCAATATTGTCCTTAATACTAAACGTAATACAAATGCCATAAGACATTTACATTAGTTTTCCCATCAATGAATTTGGATTTTATTTGAAAACGTTGTTTGTAGTTGTTGCACAATGAATATTTATACATCTGTATCAGAAATGAATGTTGTTGGAACAACTTAGTTTTTTGTCAATGTTGTAAAAGCTTATTTGTCATGATTCCAGATGATTTGGATGATTTTAATCATATATATTTATGTATTCGCATAGGTAAAACCGGTACATTGTAAAAATAGTGAATTATACCATGTATGGTTAGTAAATGGCTAAAATGAGATTCTTACACAAGGATGGCAGAGGTTGCTTAATGTATGCCCCATATTTTGCTTGATCTATTCGAGGTAATGAAAATATTTTTTTTCAAACTACACAACTTTAGAGAGTATATATTATATTTTTTTTCCTTAACTCACCTGCGTTTAAAAATAGAAAGTGTCTACCCCGCTTATTGTAATAATTAAAATAAAAGGTATACCTTTACAAATACTTGTATGTAATGGAGAATAATTTATCATTAGAACATTAACTGTAATATATTCGTATATTAACTTTTAAGTATTTTGTGAAATCATAATCTAAAAAATATTACCTAAAAACTCAACGAAAAAACTAAATAAATAAATAAATAAACTTAACACAAAAAGTAACTTAACACTAAACTAAAAACTAAACAAGAAGGACCTATTATAGTAATTCATGTAATATTAAATATGAATTTCATAAAATTTTTGCAATTATATATATTTTACATATCATAGTTGGATTTCATTTACTTTGTCCTAAGTTTATGTTAACCCTAATATGTGACTAATGATGGTTGCATAGTTAAATAGAGCTGTTCTTTATTAGGAGTATTTTGATCCCTGAAATAGCGGCAGACACAATCAAGAATCTTGAATATTAATGTGAGGCACGCAAATGTCATGTCCAACCTCCAGATAAGCCTTTAGGTGTGTCTCCTGGCCATGATATATACATTCATAAAATTACATTTATTAGCTGGAATAAATTTACATCCTATTGACTATGAAGTGCCATATTATCTTTTTAATACGTGAAGGTTATTTCTTTTTTTAGTACACAATCTGATTTCAATTACGAATAATATGTTCGTTTTATAATTGCATTGTTGCTATACACATTTAAATTTATGAGTTCTTAGAAATCATAGGAACCATTGGAATTTTTGTCCGAAATCCATATGAATTCCAATCAACTGATTAAAATATTCTGATTGTCTATTTAATATATTAAATTAGTCAGTATATCGAGTTATATTTTCGAAAGGTTTATGGTTATTTCCAAGTATATATAGGAAAAGAAATATAGAATATCTGAAAACGAATTGAAGGGATTTTCCAATAGGCTACAAATTTATATTTTGCATTAAGATAGGCCATCGTTACAAACTCCTAAACAAATTTAATATTTTAAAATGTTTAGATGATAAGGCACAGTTTTCACAAAATCTTGTCGACTAGTCCTTCCATAACTATAAACGTTTGACATAAAAGACCCAGTTTTGAGATTCTATATTAAATAATATAAATTAATACATGATTTAGTCTTTGATATAATAGTGCAAGAAGTTATTAGTTGGAGGAAAACATGTAGGAGACAAAACACTTAACATTAATTAGTAATTATATTACATACTAAACTGAAGAAACCGAATAAAACGGTCATTAAAGGAATAAAACAAATATTCAAGGTTCTCTAAAGATAACACCTATTGTATAAACGTTATGTGGAAGGGCAGAAATAAAGGAAATGAAGTAGTGATTAAAATTACGAATAACCCTGCCCAATATATAATGTAAATAAGACGAAATAAAATTGTGAGTGTGCTGAGCTGGGACTTAATAAAGATGTATTTGGGAAGAGCTTTGGTACGATTGAGAGCTAATATATTCTACTAATTGCTAGCTAGCCTACTAATTGTAAACAATTTATTGTTTTCCTAACACTTTTAAAATACATTTCTTAATAGAAATAGCCATTTAAAGAACAGTACTGTACTAATTTTAATAAGTGTCTTCCACTAATATTCAAACAACATTTTGAAATGTTAGGAAAATACGCTACATACAACAATGTAGAGCTTGGCATGTCCGATAAGATCTCTAACGTTTAAAATAAATTTCTCAGTCATTGCTCATTCAAAAACGTTTAGGAGTTAAATTTATACTTCATTTATAACTTAAACCTACTGACCGGAGTCACCAGACATGTGACAGTTGCATGAAGTCAAAGAACAGTTGCAAGCCTTGTTGAATGCTATAAACTGACATGCAAAGGTCAGATAGCCTGTGGCCAAACACACTGTAAGTGCTAATCCATTGATATGCAGTGAATATTAAATATACCATAGCCCTTTTTCTTTAAGTTTACTAAAAACACACATATAATTATAAACATGACGTGGATAACACTTTTTTTAAATTGTTATTCTTGTGATATATTATATTGTCACTTTTTATATTATTATTTGTCAACACTCTCACATGACGGAACAAATGTTCCTTACCACCAATATGAGGTAGACAAATAAATGTAAGTCATATTAAAACTTTACCACACATTACGCATTTTTTAACAAAGGCCAAATTCTGTTCCCAGCATACAGTACTTTGCATGCGAGCCAATAAATAACTATGGTACATTATAATACAAAAGAACTGAATGCAAGCCTATATAAAACTCTAACTGTTCTACATAGTTAAGACACGAATTGGCTCTGCTTATAATTGCATGGCTGTTTTTATCGTGAACTCCAATGTAGAGAACGGCCAGCAGGCCTACGGTCGTTTGGCGGACACCCAACACCGTCACTGTAAAACTCAAAAGCTGCCCCAATTACAAGCATGACATACTTTGGCTTTATGGATCACAGGACGTGCTCGCCTCTGCGGATAAAGCTTTGTTCCCATTGCGGTCCTACCGTTTCTGTGATTTCCGGGTCCGGTTTGATTACATACTGAAGTATTTGGCTGTTGAAGGCAACAGTAAATAAATAGGTTAAATTAAAACCTAACTATTGTCTATTGTTTCAGTAATATCAACTTAACTTTAAATACGGTGTCTAAGAAAATCACTTTCCAAGACCACATTGTTCTCTTCAATACACGTACACTATCAGCCTTAGAAACAAAAGACACATTAAACTAGGTACGATTTATCCAAGTAAGAATTGGATT
Source organism: Stictocephala bisonia (assembly GCA_035578905.1). Lineage (NCBI taxonomy): Eukaryota > Metazoa > Arthropoda > Insecta > Hemiptera > Membracidae > Stictocephala > Stictocephala bisonia. The sequence continues at coordinate 1,145,669 of JAQJVL010000048.1, forward strand.
TAGTAAACAACATTAAACACATTGTATTCAAAACATGTTTTAAAAACATTTTCAACTCAATATATACTAAATTATATTTTCATACTCCTTTTAAAACACCGGAATACTAATATAAGAGAGATGATTTAACATTAATAAGCATATACCTTTTTTATAACTTATTTCAACTAACTACTTAGCACATGCTTCTGGATATTGATCCAATGATGAAAATGATCCGATTAATGTACCATGAAATGCTATAATATATGATTAGTTTTAATACATGCTATCGTTCTAAATTATTCCTATATGATCGAATTTGTACTTGTTTTTTAATTACTTCTATGTTTCACTTGCTTAATATTTGTTGTTGTTAATATATAGTAAAAGTGTATAGAGAAGGACTCCATCGTCATTGCGTTAAATGTTAAGAGGATACTTAAATATAAACATAAGTATATTTAAGTATCCTTAAGTATAAATATAAGTGTACAATAAGATGTAAGCATTCATCTTATTTTAGTATTTTGTTATTGTAGTGTTCTACTCCTATGAATTTTTCTTTCCAGGTTAAAATGTAACTATACTAGTTATTCTAGGTAACAGTTAGTTTATATTCGAAAGTAGTCTCAGTCCTCCATATAATAACATGTATCATATTGATGCATGCTTAATGTCATTTTTAATTAATAGTGTTTTTCAGGTGCAATATATTTATGCTTAGTTAATGTAATCTCATTTCAGTCTGATTAGAATATTAATTTAGTTGTGTTTTAACTTTTTTTCCGTTGATATCATAACCTCGTCAGATCCTAATTAGTTATATTACTTCACCCAGTTAACATTTTTATATTTAGTACAAGTTTATTTTGTTGTACCCCGTTCTAGGTTCTAGGTTAAAATGTAGTTAATTTATGCAGATAAGTTTATTATTTTAAGAACGTAATTTTGGAACATATTTGTTAAGATGTAATTTATTTTAACACTTGAAAAAGATTTGGGTTTTGAAAAATCTAAACATCGTGATTGGTATTTTTCACGTAATGATGGCAAATGTCCAACAACCTTTGTTTCTTCATAAGACAAAATACGGAAATGATTGTTAAGGGCTGTGAAGGAGGAATCAGAGTAAATCAAATAATTTACTAACAGAAAACTAAACACTTTATAGCAATCATAATAATAACGAAAATTATTAGCAATCATGCCACATCGAAACTCCAGTCAAACATTCAGTGTTTACACTCACACCACATTCATTCTACCAATTTACTCACTTCCAGCACCGGTTGTTAGTCTTCTGATTGTGCGGTCACCTAGTTGTATACCATGAACTCGTAGGCAATTTAAAATGCTTGGGATGCTAAAAAGCGTTTCAAAGGAGTTTTTAACGCCTTGAGCGTTGGTGCACTTTCAATTGAATTGGGCAACTTGTTGATAAAGCGAACCCCCACTTGATAGAGCAAGTGTTCGTAAACCTCCGTCTTATGTCTACTAGTTCTGTAGGTATTCGTGCCTCTTGCGTCATATGTGTGTATGTTCCGACCATTAGTCATAGCGCATTTAGACACACAGAATAAGGTTGTCTCTAAAATGTAGAGACTTGGCAGGGTCAGTAGCTGTAACTCCTTGAATTCTTCCTTGCAAGATTCTCTAAACATCAATCGAGCGATTATTCGGATTGCTTGCTTTTACTATTTGAAAGCTCTGAAAAAGTGCTTTTAGGGCTCCTTGACTTGAGGAGGCTCCCCATAATACCAAACCGTAGGTAAGGTAGGGATAAATTGTGACGTAATACACCGTCATCAGAACCAAAGTAGACACTATTTTGCTAAGGACCTAAAAACAAAACTTTCTGAAGGAAGTTTTAGGCAAACGTGGTCTAAATGAGTATTCCAAGTCGGCCCCCTATCATGGACATTCCCAGGACTTTAGAACAGTTGACTACATTCAGCAGGGTGCCATCCAGTATGAGACCAGCTCGACATTTGGATCTCCTGAATGCAGTGTGGACATTTGATTTTGAATATTTCGTTTTCAGATTGAAGCTGTTGAAATTATAGACACAAATGGTGCCAACAAACGTTTTCTGTTCCAGATCTGCTAATTTGGTTTACTGTTCCAGCAAGACCCACTGGAGAGCTCATTTGACCTACCCCATTCTGATGAAGAGGAAAATTATGTTAACGAGTTCAGAGCACGATACAGTTATAGCTCCTGATAGAACTGACTTTGATACCGATTTCATTCCCACTGAAAAGGACGAACATTTCTGGTGTGCGTAATATGTATGTAGATGATTTTTATTATTCTGACGTGGTTTCTTCCAGTGACAAAGGCGAGTACATTAATCCTTGTGGAGAAATAAACCAAAATACCAGACTAAGGGAAACTTTTAAACTGTAACTGAGGTCATAGAAGAAGTGGTGAGTGGTGTTTGTGATAACGATAACACAGTAGAACAATAAATAGATGATTTGGGAATGGGATAAAGTGACCAGGTGGAAGAAGAACCCAATTGCTCGACCTAATGTCGTTGGAGACCCGTAAATCTGGTTAAGTGTTATTTTTCTGGACCAATAAATGAGGTCAAAGAACGAAACACCCCATTGGATTATTAGGATTCGATGAGTAACCTTCAGTAGGCACATGGGGGCCTTGACAGGTCCAAGGTACTATAATTGTATTCTGTAACTGTGGGTAGGCTTGTAATACTGTCGAGTATCTCAGTAGCTCCACCAGATATTTGAGACATGTAATTGAACCCTTTTATTGTCAGTTTGAGTCGTGACCTTGACAGCAGGTTAGTACATAGTCAGTGGAGACCTTTAATAAGCCCGTGTGCCTACTTGTTTGCCCGTTTTTCTGAAATGTTTACACAGTTTCCATTCATAAGTATTTTTATGATTTTAGTTAGTACATTTGTTAACGGAAACATATATTCAAAGCATTTTCTGACCCAACTACATTTAACGAATGAAAATAAAATACAGTGTTGAAGAAGTGGTTCTGTGACCAGCTGATTTTTGTCGATAATATACCCAAATCATAAGTTATTTATTACTCTGACCAGATGATTTTCTATTTATAAAAACAATTATAAGTAGTTTATTTAAGATAAAATCAAGTAAACAGTGAACCTTTATTTAAAGATGTAACCTTATAGTAAAAAATACCCAATAATAAAGATATGTGTAAGCCACAGGAAAGTGTGGCAAGCTTAGCTAGTCATGAATAAAAAATTCAAATTAATGAATCAGGTTATAGTATGGTTACAAATGAAGTAAAAATATGTGAACAATTATTATTGTGTAGTTTTGACTCGTATATTTTATGCTATTCATAAAACGTTTAGTTACTGAACCATAAGTATATTAGGTAGGTGCCTTTTTTTAATCTTATACAATAAGTTTAATAAAATATGTGCTAGAATCGTGTAATTAATTTAGCCTTATACAAACTGTGAGTTGAGTTAATTTAATCAAAATAAATTATTTGTCTTATTATTGTCAAAATGATACAAAAAATATGAATGTACTATAGAAGATTATTTTACTTTTATTCAGCTATATCTAATAATAAAATTATAAATAAATATTTTAATGGAAGGAACATTATAATGTTGGTTCAATTAAACTAATTGTAGTAATATTACTCAAAGTTTGAGTTTTGCTTACTGTTTTAGTATTTTTTAATTAACACAATATTTTAAGCTTTAAACGGGTAACAATTGATGTTTTACGGTGTAATGTTTAAAGATGCCAATATTTCTCAAAGAACTTGTATTTATAATACTTTAATAGAATTAGTTATTTATCTAGATAAATTGGTAATAAAAAATATAAATAACATATATCATGGTGTTACTTTACTGACATTTATGTTGGTATCATGCACGGTCTATCAGTTTACCTAGCATATTTGATGAACAACTAACCATTCTGACCATTGTCACAATAAGTAAGCAAGCTGAGTGGCGTGGCGTGTGCCCACCCCCTACTTGTCTCCTGGTGGGGATGTTGTTGGTGGGGGTGATGGGGAACTGGGGGTGAGCCAGTCTGGATGTGCGCGTCACCATGTACAGAACCACCTCATTGTATCTCATCTCATGGGCCACGTTCACCACGCTTTCTACATATTCCGAGTTCATAGGTATGCCTCAGTTAACTTACCATTAATAATACATTATGTTGGACAAACGACCAATAAAATGATGCCATACTATAATTATATGCCCATAAAACTCCGTTCCTTGTAATATTGAATATAACAGTTTATTTACTAATCCTGAAAATAAATGTGTATGCGATAATTTCATAATATCATAATTAAACGTATAATATATTATTGTGACTAAAAGTACTAGTCCATGTCTACTTCGTTACGTTGTTAGCACAGAGCAATGTATATAACTACAACTCTAACACTAAACTATGGCTATTTTAATAGGTGAATGTTGACGCATCCTTCATTTACAGTTTAAAGTGTTACAGGTTTTGCAGTACAGTCAGTGTTTAAAGAACTAAAATTATGAAGAGTTTATTTTTTTCATTTTGTAATAAGAATATAATCATTTTTAATAAGAATATAATCATTACTCAGTCACGAATAAAAACAATAAACTCAAATTTGATAGTAATGTTTGAAACTCTTGTTCCAATGACATTTCTAGAACAAAACACAATTATAAATATAATTTACAATATTCTGCGAAGAAAAGTAGCTAAGTTAAGTTTCAAGAAGATTTTTTTATTTTAATAACTATGACTTTAAAATAGGTAATGTAATTCTATTCGAATTTTCGTTTATTACAATTACAGACAATTGTAATTTCATTTCAAACTTATAAAAGTTGATTTTATTAGAAAAGCATAGTAATTTAACTAATTAAATAACATGATTAATCCAATTCATTGTTTTGTAATTAGTAAATGATCCAGAGACAAACTCTACCGAACAATACATCAGGGATTCCTGTTACAGTATTACCTTCCAAACAACGTCCTTCCAACTAGCATTGTCCGCTTTGATGGCAATTTGCGTAGAGTGATCCAAGGAAACTAACCATGTTTCTGTAACATATTGATCTCTCTCAGCTTTCCTTCGTCCATTAATCATCGCAGGCTTGGTAAATGCAAACTTCCCGCCCTCTCAATAACACTGCTTAAGACGCCTTTATTATCAACTCGAAATACAAATGTGGCTCCAGTTGTGTTACGCACTGGTCAAATGAGTAAACATTCATAGAATAATCTCTACACGTGTAAGATTGTACTTACGATTCCGGTTCATATAACAAATTAAATGATTACGCTGTTTCATTGAAAATTACATCGCACGTCTATTATTATTGATAGGTTTGATTGTTTTGTTTTAAAGTTTCTAGAAACATCGTGTTACATATTAATAAATAATATAAACAATCTGATATGTTACATTTTTGTTTGTTTGTTTACTTGGTGGTAAATAATTAGTGGCACCTCCAAAGAGCGTCCACCTTTGTAGTATATACTATATTTCCATAACACACAAACAAATAACTATGAACAAGCTTATTTTGAATCGGTTATAAAATTATATAAATATAAAAAAAATACGTTAAATATAGTAATTCCATAAATAAATTGTCTTAATATCTATAACTTTGTCATGAAAATTATATATTTTCATTGCATCTTTTTAAAATTGTATTGAGGTAAGTGGTGTTCGTCATATTTTAATAATTTGAGTAACAAATAAATACAGGAACACACAATAGATAGGCATTTTTATATTTAGAATAAAGTATATTAATATTGAAGATATACTTACTATTTTTAGTATATTTCTAAAGATTAGTGTTATATAATGGCCTCTTTATAAATATTTAGGATAAATAATATATTTTCTTCCTGTAAGTTATGAAATTTCCCCGAAAATTAGTTGATCATTGTAACGCTAATAATTACAATAAGCGAATCTAAACATTTTATAAGATTAGAATATTAGTAAATACACGAGCAATTGCTAGTTTGTGAACTAGTAATCTTTCGGTGATATGCAAATTTCTATATTATTTAATAGTAAAGAATGTTTGTGAATAATAAGTTCAGGTTTCTATGTGTTCTGGCAATGATTCTCAGTCAGTAATTGTATACACACCCAAATATAAAACAATTATGTTACATATTATATTCAAGTTAGTTTTAATGTAAAATAAAATCAGGTTTATGGGTATGATACAAAATTTAAACTTTTAAAACTATCAACGTACTATTGACGCTTTCATAATTTTAATTGAAATAATTAGATAGATTTATTTATCTTTATCTTGTGTTAAAGAGGTTCTTAAATATAATAATTTGCTTCTTTGAAAGTAGACAAGCATCTACTAAACATAGTGAGTTCACCAAATATAAATACTGTAGTACAGCAATAATCAGCAAAAACATGAATGATACTTAATATTCAGGTTGGTAACTAAGACCACAATCCTTTGTCAGAAGTTCGGACACACAGTGGCCCTCACAACTCTCTCTGACCTGGTGTCGACTTAATGTTGGATGAGAAGTGTATGCAGAAGTTGTTAGGCCTGTTTTCAATATTCTCGTAAGGGCAATACAATGTTATGTTCCCTCTAGTTCAGTTTCCTTTATAAGTTTTGACAATACCTGTTGTAAATGTTACTCTCAAAATGGAGATCTCTTATGTTCACGTTTTGACCTTGGGAAATATATATATATATATACTATTGAAAGTATTTACTAACTGTCTTTCATCACTATGAGAAAGCTAGGGTAAGAGGTTCAGAGGACAAACATCACATTATGCTTCGTATTAAGAGTTACATGAAATAATTGGAATTTATGGGAGTTGTAGGATTATATAAACGGACTCCCAACTCCAAGTAACACATATTCGAATAATCCTTTTGCGGTGTGAATTGAAGACTCTACTTGACTGTTAAATTGTGGAATGTACGGGTTACTTGTTAGGACTTAAAAACCCCATCCACGAGTAAAACCTCTTTATTATAAACTGGATAACTGCATGCCATTATATCCTCTAACCATCTAAATTGGGTATTCCACACCGACTGAACTTTCCATAGTTAATATAACAGTGGTTGAATTGGTGCACTTAATTAAAAATGCCTGTTCCGTAGCCAATTCAATTAATTTCTATTCGCAAATTAAAACATTTAAATTTTCAGAACATTTGTAATTTTTATTCTAACAATAATTATAATTCTAATAAAAATACTTCTTCAAAGTCTACTCTTGCATTATTATATTTTAGTCTTAAGTACAAATCAATCATAAAAGGTTGTGATGTTCTCCAGTTCATGCATGCTCTGAAATAATAGGAGACCACGTTTCGTTGTGGTATTATACACACTCTAAAGTCATAGGACAAACACATTCTTTAGTGATAGGACGCACACTCTGTAGTGGTATGACCCACACTCCATAGTGATAGGACGCACACTCCGTAGTGGTATGACCCATACTCCTTAGATGTAGGACGCACACTCCGTAGTAGTATGACACACACCCGTATTGGTATGACACACACTCCGTAGATGAAGGACGAGCACTTCATAGTGGTATGATACACACTCCGTAGATGTAGGACGCACACTCCGTAGTGGTATGACACACATTCCGTATTGGTATCACACACTCCGTATATGTAGGACGAAAACTACATAGTGGTATGACACACACTCCGTAGATGTATGACACACACTCTGTAGTGGTATGACACACACTCCGTAGATGTAGGACGCACACTCCATAGTGGTATGACACACACTCCGTAGTGGTATGACACACACTCCGTAGATGTAGGACGAACACTCCATAGTACTATGACACACACTCCGTAGTGGTATAACACACTCCGTAGATGTAGGACGCACACTCTGTAGTGGAATGACACACACTCCGTAGTGGTATGACACACACTCCGTAGATGTAGGACGCACACTCTGTAGAGGTATGACACACACTCCGTATTGGTATCACACACTCCGTAGATGTAGGACGAGCACTTCATAGTGGTATGACACACACTCCGTAGATGTAAGACGCACAGTCCGTAGATTTATGACACACACTCCGTAGTGGTATGACACACACTCCGTAGATGTATGACACACACTCTGTATTGGTATGACACGCACTCCGTAAATGTAGGATGAACACTTCATTGTGGTATGAAACACACTCCGTAGATGTAGGACGCACACTCTGTAGTGGTATGACACACACTCCGTATTGGTATACACACTCCGTAGATGTAGGACGAACACTCCGTTGTGGTATGACACACACTCTGTAGATGTAGGACGCACACTCCGTAGTGGTATGACCCACACTCTGTAGATGTAGATGGGAAATGCAACGAGAGTACATCATATTTTTTGCCAACTTAAATACTATCGAAGTTGCAGTTCTTGTGCACATCAGTCATTGATAGTCTGTGATTTATCAATCTGTCCATGTGAGGGACATTTTTGTACTATCTATTTAACAATGGACACAGTAAATGTTTGTTATATTTGCTACCTTAATTTACAGTTGTTTTAGGAAGTAGTTTTATTGATCTAGTTACGTAATTATTACATGTTATACTGATTTTCATAAAATTAATTGATTTAAATCAACTATATCTTCTAATTATATAAAAAAAACAAAAAATAAACGGGACATTAAATGTGATTTTAGTCAATTATACGATTAGTCGATGGCGGATTTATATTTAAAAAGGTGAACAAATAGTTAACGTTTCAAAAGTTTAACTATATCCGTAAAAACCTACAAATTACAAATTGTAAAAAGACAACTTCATTTCAAACTAATCAAAATTTAATGAAATAGTAACGAAATCAATTTAAAACTAATTTAACAAAAGGTACATAGGATGTGCCGGGAACTTTCGTATTAATCTATAAAGCAGGAAATCTCATCTTAACTTTGCACCGGCAGATTAATGTTATACAAACTTTGTTTTGTGTTGCTTACGAGATGTTCAACAGTCGAGAGAAATTTTAAGCTCTACCTCTAGATAAAACAGGTGAATGAAACAGATTGAATAGTATTAGCTAAAAAAAGTATATACAATTGTTTCATAAACAAAATCATTATATTTTCTGTGAAAAAATGTATTGATTTCAAATTAAAAAATAAATAAAAGGTTCAGTATACGTATAGAAGTGTACGAGTTCAATTTTAAATAAATATAGGCACGTGCAAAGCAAATGTGTATTCTAAAACACATTTAAAGTGTTTATTTGTAGGGCACGTGTTAGTAGTAGTTTTTGTTACTTTTCGTGAATAACCTTTGACTCTTAACAACTAGCGTTTTGTTTGTAAATAAAATGGCCTCTTAACAATTAGGCCATTTTATTTAACACTATTGAACATCTGTTTTAGTTTTTAACAAAATGTAAACAAAGGGTATAAAATACATAGAGAAATTAAATAAACAGCTCTGCTTCTTTACTTTTCATTTTTCAACGGTTGTTTTATCAGATTGAGTCCTATGTGCATAGAAAATCTGACTTCTATTCATTTTGCTGCATAGAACTTGGATTCAGTGGACCATGGAAAATTAACAAAATCTTTCCTCCAGGCCGTATAGCACGAAATCGATAAAACTGTTCAGTCCTCTGTATATATATATATATATATATATATATATATATATATATATATATATATGTGTGTGTGTGTGTGTGTGTGTGTGTGTGTGTGTGTGTGTGTGTGTGTGTGTGTGTGTGTGTGTGTGTGTGTGTGTGTGTGTGTGCCAATAAGTTAAATATTTTGAGCATATCCCTATTAAAACTGTGTGCGCACATTCGATACATGTGCCCATGTGTGATGTACGGGTACTTTGGAATGTAAATATTACTTATACATATGCAAAGAAATATTATTTATTGAACATCAAGATTTATATTTATTTACTAAATAAAACTCACTCTGGATAAGATTCAAAGTCCGAAAATAATTTACCATCTACATCACTATCATATTCAGGTGATGAGCTGTCATAGCTACCTAAATATTATCATTTCTAATATCAGTTTTATTAAGATTAAAAAAAACTAAAATTATAACCTAAAAATGTAAATTAAATCATAAATAAAGCACGAAACAAGTGGTAACAGCACTCGATTAGGTTTTGAACAGCTGGCAAGTCAGAAGGTGCTGGGGGAAAAGTGTGGCCAACTTTCAAAAACCAACAACTTTTGACACTTATCCACAGACCAGGCAACACGGCAGTATAGGGTTATATGCTGAAAACGTGCAAAAAAACACGATTCATGGAGCTTTATATGAATCCATTACTTATGATACACAAGATCTGTGGAGCAGACATGGTGTGCAGCAAATATGATGCATTTAGGCTGGAGCATGATCGTCAAAAAATCAGTCTGGGACTCAACCTGATGGGATGCCTATATGTCATGTCTTAGTTGGCTCAGGCTATAATGCAGGTAGGAGGATAATTAATGTCGTAAATAAGATAAGAGAGGGTCGTAAATAAGATAAGATAGTGGGTAGGATGGCGTATCAATGTTTGTGTCTTAGAGGAGTAGCACGATATGACTTGCTATACCATTGGAATTAGATCAATCCATGTCACATAAAAGGTAAATATAAGGAGTGTAGTGATCGGAATGTCTCTACGTCTGATCGGTATTTAAATTTGTTTGCAAATAATCTTCACCACTCTACATGTATAAAAAAATGGTAGGTGAGTTAATACCAACACACATGTATGAGAGTATGTATAGATCAGTACCACAGTGTATGTATGAGAGAGCGGGTGGGTAAATACCACCATAAGTGGATACGTGCAGTGGACGGGTTAATACCACCCTATTTGTATGGGTGGGTGATTCAATAGGTCTAAGTGGTACGGGTAACCACTTCAATTTACAACAGACATAAATAATAGGGGAGACTCCTGCACGCTTCGCATGCCGTCTCTTCATGTGCTCGTGACACCATGTCATTCGGCCTCGGCCTTGGCCACCATTTTTGATAACAAATATTAGTGGTTAAACTGTATTAAGTGGTTTTACTGTATAAAGTGAAATCATAATATGTAAATTTATTTTTAGTTGCTCCCTCATTGCACATGATTCCTATTCACAGTTTAACTATAAACACCCAATGATCCTACAAACATTTAAGAAAGATATGTAACCTTCTCAATATTATTAACATAATTATTTAAATTACAGCAGCTGTTAAAATATCGTAAACATCATTAATAACTTTGACCAGTTGTTAATTTTGACTAATTTAAATCTCTATCCATAATATTCTTATCACCAAAAATGTACTTTTAGGGATTGCTGTGCCCTTCAGGGTAAAATATTGAAAAATGGAGACCTTTTTGCACAGCTAAGAATAGGTATAAACTTAATACCATGCCTTAAAAGTGATTGATAACATTTATTTATTTATCAATCGTTATAAGTGACAAATAAATAAGGGAGGAGTTTCATTGACAAAAAAGGCTTATGGTTGTTATGTATAAGGATGTTTTTAGAATTTTACATAACAATCCTTATACATTGTATTGATTTACAGTTTGCTGATTGGATTGAAATCATTATTGGATTATATAAAGCACAAACGAGTTCAACAACAGTGATTAAATTTGAGTAAAAGTGTATTTAAATATTTATCATAGAGCACAGAGCTTTGTTATTGCTGTTTATACTCATCTCCAAACGATAATAGAGTGTAAGCACGGAAAACCGATCGCTGGAATTCACCGGTCTATATAAGTAGAGGGATGACAGTAGACCATAAGTCACTTCACTCACAAATCAATTTATCATCCCTATCGCAGTGTGTCTAGTTTGACAAATTAACGTTGATAAACATATCAAGTAATGTTGAAGTAACGACCTTACTAAGATAATAGTTACTGTATTATGATAGTATAAAGTAAATTCTGGGAAATATAAAGAAATACATTTTAACAGTTTATGACTGATGGGGGGCCTCTGGCAACACGTATTTTAGTACAGAAAATTACGTTGCTTGAATTATTGCGTTGCAGTATTACAATTTATTGTCATATGTTTTTATCCATAATACCATTGATTTTATACACAAATAGATTCCCCATCCAATGTTAAATTTTGAGTCTCAAAATATCAGCTGTTTTTGTGGTCCATTGTGGAGCGCTAGTGTAGTCCCATGTAAATGTAATGCAGTTTAAACAAGCTGTGGTTGCGGGCCTCACTAACTAACAAAATTACAGCCACAAATATTCCTATTAGATGGTTTATCTATTGTAGGTGTATATAATCAATGATAATACATACATTGGCAAATTAACCCTACAATAAAGTAGTTAATAGTTTGTTAACACACCTATTACATTTCTCATTTTCATAAATCCATTGTAAAAACTTTTGAATGCTGTCGTTAGGCTTAGTTAAATTCATAGGAATAGTTCGTTTCAGTTCACACCTACCTAACACATACGTAATAAAGATGGGACGACAGAAATTTTAGCTATGACCAATATTTTTATAAATCCTACAATTTTATGGCATAAAATCCTTTTTGCAACATTATCAAGTCGACCAAAAGAAAATAAGTCACAGTAAATTATTCTCAGTGAGTAGGCAATTCTATTAAATGGAAAACTGTATAACATTCCAGAATAGCATTTTAGATCAATACAAAAAATATCGGAAAACATAACAAGGTTGGTTTTGTAAAAGATGAAGTTAAGAAATTTTAGAACAACATAATGGTGTTTTTTTTAACTGTCATCAAACTATCACTATTTTTATAGTAGAGTGGACATCACACATAAATGTTTTATGTAATTTTACGACGTACCAATTTTTTAAAATAATGTTGGTTATTAATTAAATATTAATATTTTATTTTTATAGCAGGTCAAGCTTAAAACCCTAGACAGCTTGGCAATTTTACTTTTGACCAATTGAATGTGTAATAGTGTAAATTAAGTATAAATAAAAGCATATAATGTTGTACAATATGTTTAAGGAAGGGTTTCTCAAACACTTGATTCAAAACAGAAAATTGAGAAAATTAAAGGATTAGCAGCTATTTTTACAGCTCTGTAATATACATTAAATGCAATTGAACAACTCCATTAATAATTTTGGATTTAAATAAAAAAACTGCTGGTATTGTTACTAATAAAATTAAAATGTTTCTATGACAGGGGCACTTAATAATATCCTATTAACCTGGGAAAAAAGGGTCAACGGTTTAAGGTGGAATCTGAACCAGTTAGTGATAGGCTTATTTCTGGAAAACTGACAGACCTTATAATCGTTATCTACTGTATTAAAAATATTTTAGGATGTCAATCTGTGTAAAATATGTTGAGCCAACCACCCACCCATACGTTAAGTGGAACTGACCGAACCACCTACATATGATATACGTTATTTATATCTTTTACAATTAAGCCTTAGTCTGAAAGCATTACTTACTTAATTGTATACTTTTCCTTGCTATAATGTAGGTTAAATTAATTTTCAATTAGAAGAAATAAACAACACCATTTCTAACTTTTCGAAGGTCTAAATCAATAAACGTCTTGATAAATAGCTTGGATTATATATGAAAAAGTAAAACAGAAAATCATTAATTAACCCACATAGTAAAAAACTATTAATGGCGTATGAAAATGTCATGTTAAAATAAATATCTTTATTCGCCATTGACTGATACAAAAAATCCAAATAGGCTTCGTCATTGTATGCTTATGACAATATAATATTCCATGATATTACACGTCATTAAGAATTTTAATCGGTTGTAATCAATTATGTTGTATTAGTTTGTTTTACAATTGTTGGATTCGCATTAATACCAATTACTAAGATTTATATTACTGAATTTAATCCATGTATTGGCTAAAAAATAATTGACTGTAAATCAATAAATACCTAGACAGAGTTACATGTGTAATTTTAACAAAATGTTTGAGATTTTCATGGTAAATTTAATTTTGTTTTATACATAACTTAAGTTCATGTAAAACTAAATCAGTAACGTTCTTTTGTCCTAGCTCATTTTACTTAGTGTTTGATTCACAAGCTGCAAAAATGAGATAACAATGACTATTGCTTTAAAAGGTTTCAAATATTCAGGTAATTAATAGGTAGGTTCAAAGACGATCGTGGCAGTCCATTGTTACTTTGGCTACAGCTAATAAACATCAATTTCCTTTGTAGGTAATTATGGGTACTGCTTCAAAGGGAGCATTTAGCAGACAGATAATTTATTACAGATTTGAATTAGTATTCCTTACCAGTAAACCATCATTTATGTTTATTAATTATTGCTTACAAATAAAACAAATCATATATAAATAATAATTGAAATATATATTTATAACCGAAGTTCTAGCGGGCATATTTTTATTGTATAATAATACGTTTTATCATGTATATACATATCTTTTTATCATCAGTAAGAGCTTTATTTATTTAGTTTTTTATTTAGTTGGATTATTAATGTAAATGTTATAATAAAGACAATTCCAATTACAATACAGCATTGATTACATTAATAATAATAAGTAGTAATTTAACAGTGTTCATGCACAACAGTATAAATAGTCCATCTGTCATTCAATAACTTTAAATTAGCACGCACATTATATCACAAAATTGCTAGTAACATAACAATATGCAAAAAACGTCAATATTACCTATAATAAAAATAATAAGACACCATACAGTGAAAATATCAAAATTATGATAGTAATAATAATCTTACAAAACAAATAATATGCATACACATTGAACTATATAGAAACTAATGAAATAAACGATTACGAACATTCTATAGAAATTATATACACTAATGATAAAAACAAAAATATACAATAATAATTAATTAATGATATAGAATTGCGAAAACTACGCAATCGATACAGCATTACTTACTATGATTAATATTTAAAAAAAACTAATATTCTGAAAAATCTAAGAGAGTTACAAATACATTTTAATAATATAATTTTGACATATTATTAACTGGCGAATGCGATTTAAGCTTCGAAACATGATATATTTATTATCTTGGTTCTCGAAAAAACTTTATTTCCAATTAAATTAAGATTGCAATGCAAGATATTACTGGACGTTTACTGTAATTACAGATATATAATAGTTTAGCAAGAAATATCTTTTATACAGTAACTTTGTTATGAGAAATTTGAAGTTTGTAAAGTAAGATGACTTGGTGACTGATATGAGTGATATGAAACTGAAATGGTAGTTATGAGGCTTTTCAATCTTTGAAATAAGTAAATATAAATATGTAGAACAAAAAATTACTAATTTAAAATACGTAATACAGAAAACTAGACAGCTCCCACATTTTGTACAGTATATTATGTATGATGTAAGTGATAGGATGCAATTTAGAATAACTGTTATCCTAGAATTAAATTACGTTTTTTATAAAATGTATTTAGCAATAAAAGTAATTTTATTCTTTAGTTAAATTTGCGTTACCATTCTGTAAATTTGTTCTTATTTATTACTTTATGTATTGAGAAAAAATACAAAGATACATTGCTGACAGCTCTCCGTGGATAAGTTAAATGCAATTTAAACATTGCGTTTGAGTTCATTTTCCGGTAAGCTACTAAAGAAAGTTCACTTATTTATATCCACGCTCTATTGATTAATGGAGAGTCACGCAACCAAGCGGAAAGCTTGCCAATTGTCCCCCTTTCTAATTTTAACAAAATTTACAAACACATGATTTTTTGTTCTTTATCAGTGACTAATATAACAACTTATTAATTGATATAATCCTGCTGTTTAAACGCATTACATAAGGGAGCAACTATAAGTGCACTACTTACTTTTTTTATTATTATTATTTGCGTTGATGTCGACTAAGGACTACGTAGAATCTTTCATCCAGTGCATTAATTTTTTTTCCATTTTCACCTGATTGTCTCTTTAGTTCCCACCGCAATTTAAATTGTTCACTGAATTTTCGTTTTTTTTTATTCTGTCCATAAGGTTTATGTTCTCTTTTTTGGGGTTCCTTCTGGAAATTTTGCTTCATGTATAATTTTTTTTTATGATTTTCTATCTTAGAAATCTTTGGTTTTTATTCCCAATGTATTACAAGCATCTTGTATTACTTGTTCTATCCATTTTACTGTTGATTTCTGGTCTGTTTTTTTCATGTTTTCTGTTGTGAGTTTATTGTCGTACAATCGTTGTATATGTCCATAGAATTTTAGTATTATCTTTTTAATTATTTTTTTATTTTTTCTATGTGTTTGTACCTCTTTCTTGCTTCAGAATATGTATTTAGATTCACTCTAGTCTTTTTGTGGTCCAAAGAGCTTACGTATTATTCTTCTTTCCATTTTCACTAGTTTTTCCATGTCTGAATTCCTAACTAGTTCCAGTATTTCCAGGCGTATAAGGCTACTGGTTTTATGAATGTGTTGTAATGTGAGCTTGGCGTTTATGGGTATGGATTTTTTGTTGTATCTGTTTTGTTTTACTACTTATTTGTGTATTTATGTTTCTATTTACAAACATCATGTAAGTCACGTCTATCATCGTTACTAATACATGACGCACAAAAACAAAATACACTTATATACTGACATAGAGAACAAGGACATTTTATTTGTGTTGCATAATTAATCTTGTATATTAATTATTTATGATTTTGCTAATTATTTTTTATTCAAAAATCAATCATAGTGCAAGAATAAGTGTACCATCAGTAAATTATTATATTAAAAGTTCTGCGATGAAAATATTTTTTTATAATTAAATATATTAAATAGCAAATAGAAGTTTGAGTGCTATTTAATTGTTTGTATATCATATTCCTATCGTCCCTACATAAAAAAAGAAAATAAATTAAAAAATATATATAATTTTACAATATTAAAAAAACCTAAGTTCGAATTCGAATAAGGGTGCTACCCATTTTAAGAGTTTTTTTGGTAGGTCTGAAGTTGATCACGAGTCCCTACCCAAAATGTTCAGGGCAGTGATGGCTAATAATTTTTATTCTAAAAGACTGCATCTTGTTCTTAAAACAAAAAGTTTGTTTTTGATTGCATTCAAATATATATATGATTTATATTGAGTAGTTATAATTTGATATACCTAGAAGTAGTACAGAAAAGAGGAAAACAGTTACATGCGAATTTACGTAAGAAAACTAAGATGATAATTAAGTTAGCATGAAAGGATATTGAATAAAGTATAATAGTAATACGATATGCTGGATTGTATAAAAATCTTGGGCCAATATAAAAATAACCAAACAGGTTGCATTTACGTGTGTTTATCTAAAACAACAATGTACGTAAGGTTGGTTCTTGAAGTAACAATGAATGGTGTACTTCTGTAAAAGACACGCCCGGGGATAAGTTGAAATGAGGTTTCCACAAGACTTATAAATTAATTTACCTTTGTTTCTAGCTTTGTTAAAGTCAAACTGTTTGTTCTAAATTAATATTATTTAATACACCTTTATTTTTAAATTCATACGCAAATGTCATAAGTATCATTAAATCAAGAGTGTAACAATGTTTTATCAAACGTTATGTAGAATTTGATAGTAAATAAAATGTTAAACAATAATGTTATGCAACGTTTTTAAATCCATAATGGATCTTAATTTTTTAATTAATTTTAAATTCAAATATTTACCTTACTATCTTACGCAATGGATATTCTAATATAACACAGCATCAAATAATATGGAATATGTAGCTTACTTTCCTTAGTTTTATAATCTCTCTATATATATATATTTTTTTTTTTGTAAGTAACTTTTTTCTGTTCTTAATAAGCTGAACCTAATGTAAATTAGAAATTGAAATAAGATTGCATCATTTACTGGATTTTTAAATTTATAAATGTTTATTGTTGTAGATGAATATATAAATACATTTATATATTGATTAAACAATTTATACGAGGGTGGAGTTATTCATGTGGCGAGAGGTTTACAAAAGTTCCACAGTAAATACACTAGTATATATGTTTTACGGCTATTTTTAATAACGGTAAGTTGTATTAATATTATGCAATTATAAGTGTTCAGGAAACAAAATAAATGGAAAATGTTTAGAAGAATTGCCTAAAAGTGGAAACCATATTGTATGCAGCCCATGCAGTCAAGGTTTTCACTGTGGTAAGTGTATCAAAAGATAAAATATGAAGGCATTGGGGTGATAATAAGGGTAAGTTGGTATGAACAGTTTGGAGCATCAACAAGAGAGAATTCGACAAGTGAAGAAGGTGCTAAAGACCTCCTAACCCCTGAAAAATATGAGGTTAGTAACCTAGGTTTATCTAAACATAACAAACAGGAAATTACAAAGCAACTTATATATAAAATATAAAATGATATTATTGCAAAACATCTATGTTATTTCTGACGGAATATATGAGGATTAAAGGAGATAAAACTTGGTGAGAAGAAAATAAATGTCTTTAAAATGAAATAATAGTGCTAATGAAAACTGAATGTCAGATAATTTAAGATCTACAAGAATTGTTAACTCAGATGGACCTTCAATTACATGGGATTGCTAAAGAAGCTGAGGAGAAGCAGCCAGAGGTGCTAGCGGAGGTATTCCAGAAGATAAAGACAATACTCTCAGGCAGACATCCACAGGGATCACAAGCTGCAGAACAGAAAAGACAGTGAACCTGCGATCATACTAGTACAGTTCATGTAGCACAGAAAAGAGACGAGTAGTTAAAAGCAGGCAGAAGAGCGAAGCTGCCTGAAACCCACTACTAGATGCTCTGCCAAGCCTACAGGTCCCTTTTCATGGAGACAAAATGGAAAACCAAAGCACCCAATCACATATACTTGTGGTTTCAAGGAGAACAATCCTAGTCCGAAATCATAAACACAAGCAGTGACAGGCAAGGGTATGTGGCCAAGGCCTTTAAAACCTAAAAAAATAGGCCTGGACCTAGATAAATACAGAAATTTAACTGTCAATAGTTGTAATATCTAGAAACATTTGATGAATATTTATATTTTAGCAATAGCTTACAGTAGATTTAATATTTTATTTTTGTTGATCGTTTATATGAAACACACTTTAATAGATTTTCTAAAAGATAATATGAACAAACATTTTAATGATGAGAAAATGAGTTTCCAAGGTCACTTTAGATGTACTAGCTGGTCTAGCTCTTTTTATAATGTTGAACAGCCAAGTATACGTATTTTACATGTAAATAGATCTATGTAAAAATATTGGGATGCATTATTGTAGCTTTGATTCAATAAGTCAGATAATAAGTCTATTTGATTTTTTTTAGTGAACATTAATTAGATAATATTTAAGTTTCGAGTAAACAAAGAGTCTTAGCAGTTCATCAACACTGAGTCCTATGAATGTATGTATAATGGGAGAGATATTGGTGGCAGGATTCAAAGAAAACATTTGTTTAGAAACACATTAGAGAACTCCCAAATCCTCAAGTAAACTATCAATAAAATATTTCTGGAAGTATTACATACTTAGCTGAAGAATATTGGCAAATATATCACACGTGTGCTCGTAGGAGATACTAAAATTGATTTTAAAAACCGTAAATACTAAAATGTAAAGGATTATGACAATATTATGGCTACATGGGGATTTACTAGAGGAATATGGGACTATACTAGTAAAGAGTTTAGATTAGGGACATAGGTAATACCATGTATAGATCATAGTTACATCAGAACAAAATTTAAAAATAATAAGAAAGCAGTGATAAAACAAAAATATCGGACCGCTATATCATAGTTTATGACTTGATTTTGAGAAGTTACCGAAAAAAGGAGAGCAGTAAAATTCTAGTACCTAATTTAAAAATAGGTCTATATAATAAAAATAAATTAAAAATGCGTTTATTATAAACATTTACACTGGAATATAAATAGTGCTGGGAACGTCAATGAAGTTTTTCAGTAGAAATAAAAATAAAATACAAAAAGAAAAATAGCTAAAAACAGAACAGCAAAAAGAGAATAAGTATGGTCGTGCCACTAAAGTGTTAATAGGTGTCTCCTACACTGTTAATAGGAGTCTATTGTTCTCTATGATAGATAATATCGTTAAAGTATGGTTCAATAATTTAATTAATTACTAATAATCATAAATATCTGTTTCCTTATTAAAATCGTTAGAAATAATTAGTTATTTATTCGGGTAATTTAAATGTAACAAACATCATGAAAATATTGAATTAAGTTGAATATCATCACTTAGAATTTAAATAAATATTTAAACATAACAACATGTTTAATGCAATAATGTATAAATAAAACTTTATACATTTTGGCATTTAAAAATGTAATTTAATAAGATTTATAAAATCATATTATAACATTTGCATATACAGTAGAGTAAAACAAATTTTTCTAGCTAGCCCTATTGAGATTATAACAAATTAATAGTCTTCTTGGTTACACAATTGTAACCTGTACGGCCTAAATATACGTTATTACTGAGTTATTGTCATACTTGATTTGTAATTTTCCAGAGTGCTAACATTGCAATTTTTTGCAGAGATAAGTATACTATATATATAAAAATAATAATCTTTAGCGGCAAATTTTGAGACACGATGGCTTCTTTTGGATGAAATTTCCTTTAGAAAACCATGTTGCAAAAATATGTAGGCATGTACAAGTAAAAAAAAAAAAACAGTTGAGTTTTGTATGATCAATCGTATAGGAGAAAGTACATCACTCCGTTTAAACAATATACACAATTGTATACTACTAGCAAATATTACTATAAAACTTTTATTTTTAATATCAATATTGCTTATCTTAAAGATGATATTAAAATAAGGTCTAATTGAGATTTTAAGCCGTTTATACTCTCTTGGTGTTTATTGAACTTTATTTGCACAATAAATCCATTTTCATATAAAAACGTCATCTTTGTTTTATTAAAAAAATAAATGTTTTGCCTAAATACCACCCACATTCAATATAATTATTATTTAAAGGGAGGGATATCAAGTAGCGTATTCATAAAAAACTTAACGCAATTCCAAAATATTATTTTTGTTTCTGTTGAGAGATCAATATAAAATAATTTAAAACAATTTAATCCTATTTCAGATGAGGTAATATCAGATTTTTTTAATATACTTAATTGATAAATAAGTAAGGTAAATTATTGTTTATATATTTATTTTGTTAAAAGATTAAAAACATATTCATATACTTAATTTTGATATGTATTTAATAATAAATTTTCTATGCAACACCACTGTATGTTATTATTTATATGTGGCTTTTGCAAATATTTTCTGCATTAACGTAGTGATTTCAATGTGTATTACACATCTAAGTGACTCGAAAAACCCAATACACGTTACTCTTTATCAAAACAAAAGTAAAAAAATTCATTACTAACCACCTAGACAAGAAGTTACTATGCGTTATAAATATTATGTTATGTGAAATATTTATTCAGTTGTTGTTAAATAACATAAGATTGCCGTACAAGACCAGGTACAAGCAAACTTCAGACACTGGGTTCTGGAGTCACTGACCACTTGACAGAAACAATGGTCTCTTAACCCTCAAGATCCTCAAGGACTCAACAACTACCATACCTAATTATGTCATTCAAACTTTCTGTTTCCCTCCTTCTGTTGATATACCCTGAGCACAAATTTTGCCTTGTGTTAGTGTGGTTTTAGTTTCCTCGAATATAATAAACCATATAATGTATATACAGCATGTTTTTAATGTATATATTACATAAATTTTTAAATATGATTGATATTTAAAGTGAATAGTTTTCGATGAAATATTTTCTCATAATACAATTGTATTACTTATCACAATTGAAGTTGTGAATACTTGTATAGTTAAATTTTTTATACTAAAACATTACCTAAAATCAAATTAAAAAAACTACAACATTAAATTCAGCCCAACACTATGTAAATTCTATAGCGTACGAATTTGGTTAACAAGATTATATATTTACTCAATTAATTGTAAAATATCATTTGATTACAGACTAGGGAGTGATCCTGAACAAGTAAATTGACTTTTGAAAAATTATATTTTTATTAATAGTTATACAAAAACATATGTTTTTCCTGAAAAATATTATACACTAAAATAAAGAAATTAGTATTTTTTTAAACCTTGCTATAAACATTTTTCATATTTTGACTAGTTTTGTTTCAATTAAATTTGCGTACGTTAATTATTGGCAAGATCTGATATGTTATTTGTATGTGTATTGAAAGTTTTAGGTTACCTTAATGAACAAGTATAGTGTTACACATAGCTTTGCCACATGTCTAATATTGAGGATAGTAGTCTAGAACGGCCGAAGGTATAAGTAATTTCAAGGTTCCTTGCAATGGATGGCATTTACGTATATTGACTTATTTAGCATTCCAAATTAAATAAAGAATTGTTAATTCTATTAAACTACTACATTAAATTCCTAAATGAATACTGGTAACATTTTTTTATCGTTAGTACCTATTACTAATATTTTAAATAAAGCGATTACATTATATGATTTTTATTATTGCTTCTCAGCTTTTAGAATAACTGTAATATATATAAAAGTTTATCCTTTTGAAATGACCTTTGCCTACTAGGTAGCCACATTTTGGTAAACAACCATGATTTTAACTTCACAGCCATTGACCAATTTGTCTAGCCATTTGCCTTCAGTAGCCTAGGATAAACTTGGGTAGCTATTTTCTTTTTATTTTTTTTTTGACAGTTTCTCATCAACTTGGATAGCCAACCGTGATAGACTTGGGAGGCCACCATGATCAGTTTGGTTATGGATCCACGTACCACATAAACTGTCTATGAAATGTCTTACGAAGGTTGGTCGGTAACGTTGATAGTTAGCTGCATCGTAGTATTTATTTACACCCAGCCATATAAGCCTTAAAAATTGAACATAATAGGGGTTTGGGGTGTATCGTTCATCAAGTAAATCTAGTGTAAAATATTGTTCAATATTTAAAATCTGTAACGTTGCATGAATGGTATTTAATATAAACACCAAATTGATTGTTCGATACATTTATTGATAAAAACGTTTATTGACAATTGTAGCATGTACTCCCAAATTACTTACAAACATATCGCATCAGACTACACTACAATAACTCTTTACTTTAATTGCCACTGGAAGACTACAAGACGATTGAACTCAATACGAATCGAGTGTTTTAGTGTCATATCACATCCTAAAACTCGTTGACGCGTATTTAATTTCCTGTTATAAAGCATACTATGTCCTTTAGTTTCATGAAATGAACATGAATAGTGCGAGTTTAGAACGATCTGCACAGCCGGACCTCCTTGTTTACAATTATGTTCGGTTGCTAAGACATTACTAAGCCGTTACACACGTCTTAGACTAGTAGGTAACAAATTATCCCAGCATCATTCAATGATAAACTAAATCCTTATTTTGGATTTTATACAAAATAAAAATGTATGGATAACATACCTACATACATCTCGCATCGGACTGCAATACCATGACCCTTCACGTTAATTGGTACTTGAAGCCTACAAGAGGACTGAACTCAACACGATCGAAGTATTTTAGTGTTATATTACTCCTGAACTCATTGACCTGTATTTAATATCCTGGTATAAAGCATGCCATGCCCCTTTTATGTAATAGTTTCGTTCAGTTAATTTGAATAGTGGAATTTTAGAACAGTCTGTGCTTTTTAGCTGGATTTTTATTTGTGATATTGTAATTCTAACAAATTAATAATTTTAAATTTATAGCCATAAAGTACTGGAATCGTTCTATAATTACCATATTTAAGACCTAATATTTTTTTTTTTTTTTTTATTTTGTATCCGAAGCACAAATAAGGCATAAAGGAGTAAATAAAGTGGTTTTAAATCAAAAAAGCTATTTTTATTAAATAGAGAATGACAACTATAATTTAATTTCAGGAATTATTTTACGAAGTTTATATGTTCAACACTTATGTAGGACTTCTAAGTTCTTATTACTGTTTAGTACCTATATCTAGTAAGTGTTTAAAAATTAATAACTTATTCAAAATGATGACTCGTTTGTTGAAGAACTATCATATGACCTAACCCATTTCATAATAATTAATTTAAAAAGTTAAAGCGTTATGCAAAGTTGATGTAGGATGTTTATGCTAATTTTTTTTTTTAAGAGGCAAATAGTAGTGAGTA
This sequence comes from Stictocephala bisonia, assembly GCA_035578905.1. Taxonomy (NCBI): domain Eukaryota; kingdom Metazoa; phylum Arthropoda; class Insecta; order Hemiptera; family Membracidae; genus Stictocephala; species Stictocephala bisonia. The sequence continues at coordinate 1,169,893 of JAQJVL010000048.1, forward strand.
AGAAAATACTATAGTGGTAATGGAAAAATTGTTTGTATGTCCAAGAGAAACACGAAAATATTTCAAAATATGGTTCTAAAGAGGAGAGAGAGTTAAAGTTGAAGCTGTTAACATTCTGAATAAAACAATAATTTTATGGTCAAAGTTCATCAATGATTCATAAAATTAATTAAAAATGCATACGAGATGGATAAAATACATGGAAACGCTTTTACAACTTTTCTGTGACTTCACTCGTAAAAGTGAAATCACATCATCATGGTTACAAAAAACACACTTTTTGACACCATTTAATCTTTTTAGAAGGACGGCCCGTGAAAAGTGGAACGAAAAACCTAAATTAGCCTAGGTGGAGTTTGGTATTAAGTGAGAGGTCTATTCAAGAGAAATTCATTGCCGAAAACCATACTTAGAAAAGTTTAACCTTTTCAGAATTGCGGTTATTTGAGTTCCAAAGTAATTAATTTGAAAAATATTATTTACTCCATTATTTAAGGGTTTCAAGTAAACTATTCTAATAAAAATTATACATTATGAAACACAATTATTAAAAATAAATAAACGATCAAATTATCTATGTAACAAAGTAGTGTTGTTGTGAAACGATTCTATATTTTTTCCCAGCCTGTATAAATTGATCAACTGAAATATGTGATGAAAATTAGTGATTTTAGTTATAACGTTAATTGATGTATGAAAATGTTTAATGTAATCGTTATTCATTTAAACTTCTGATTTTATATCAGGTATATTAAACGTATGAAAGTATTTTAATGGATTTTGTTATTTCCTACGAGTCCTCAAAGGATATGATATTTTTCCAAATGCTGCCTTTGGTAGCACAAAAACATATATAAATCGTCAATGACACTTATGACAGTACAAGTTTTAGATCATTAAAACAATATCGAGGAGACATATTGCTACATCTATAGATGGCATTTGTTTAATTTTCAGTATCATTTGGGGTTTCAAGTATCTATAATATATAAAAATAGTGAATAGTAATTTCGTAGGTTTTGTTTCAGTTTTTAAGACATGTTACTGTAGCTTACAATTGTGGATTTGATTATGTTAATATCTACTGAGAATAACATATATATGTTCTTAGAAAAAAATGTTGTGGTAAATATTATGTATATTTAATTACGTTACATTTTGTGTTAGTTTCATAGTTATTATCAACGTTTAGGTAAATTAATGCTATTTAGGAAAAATCGTATTGTATGTCCTTTTTGTAATATGATTTTTACTAACTAAATGTCATATAGTTATCTGAAAAACAATAGAACGCACATTTGTTAGAATACATAACTTACACATTTAACTGTTTTATTTTCATCCGAAAACATGTGTTGGCAACTACTGCACGTTGAAAGGACTTCAGAAATAGTAATGAGGACATAAGATAAATAAGCATGGTGATTGTGCAATGTACTACGCAGAAATGTCTTAAATATAAAATATGTATACATATTTATTTTTAAATTGTAAAGGTCAAATTTGAAATTCATCAGAACTATGACGACATTATTTCATGATTGTCTCGATATTCATGAGGTATTATTCAGTATATATAGTAAGAAAGAGACCTCTAATATTTAACAAAAAAGAGTAATTAAATGTGTTGAATGTAATTATTATAAGTAAAATGTAAACCATTTTGACATTACTTAGATATTTGTATTGAACTAATAAATTGTGTTCATATGATAACATATACAATAAATTAAATATTACAATATTTTTACTAAGAATATTGTTTATCATTTATTTATATATTAGTATATTTATCTTTATTCAACATTTCAATGATAAGGTAAACACCAACCTGTTTAGTTAGATAAACTAAAATTATATTAAATACCAAAAGTTTATATCAGTAGAAACTAAGAACTACGATTTTAAATCATCTTCACGTATAAATATTAACATTGAAATATACAATTGTCAAGAAATATAAATTGTTCATAAACTGTCATTTACAATAACTTTTCTTTGTCATTTAGTATTTGGCTACTTTCACGAAATTATATTCCCAATCTGTTAAACCTTATCATAGATTTATAAACTTATCATAAGTATGTATGCTATTTGACAAATACTGTGAAGAAATCGTTAGGTCCATTGATTTATATATGACTATAAATACATATAGAAATCAAAAGGAAAACTTTTTCAATATACATACGTTTTTTTTTTTTTGATAAAAATTATTCAAAAACATTTGAAAATCTTAACAAATTGTTGACCTTAAAATAATATTCATATACCCTATACCTTCCATTAAAAGGTATATTTATTATTATAATAGTTTTTGTAGAATAAGATTAAAAGTGACTAAACTTCTGTCATTTTTTAAAATTGAACTCATAAATGTTGTCCATCTTATATAGAAAATAGTTAGAGATCGGCGGAGGGATAATCAGCCAACATATTAGAATACTCGTTTATTGTAGATAATTTGTCAAGCTGACAGCCTGTGATAGCTTTGATAAATCGACTACAGAGTGGAGTGAGTTATAGTGTCTTGTCATTCTATATCTTCTGAGTTCTGACTTTTGGTTTCTCAGTTACACTTTGTAAATAACTTACAATCATTTAAAGAATTAACACGTGTATGAATTAAGCCAATCATTCTTCAATAGTTAAAATTTAATATACTTTAAATAATAACAAATTAATAGTGAAAATATATTAAATGTTGTAAAATAATTATCACGCATTAAAATGTACAAATAAATATTAATATTAAAAAAATATATATATATATATATATACATATATATATATATATATACACAGTATTACTTAATATGTATACATTTATTTTTATATTTAAAGATTTTTATTTTATAATATAAATAGGACAGGAAAACATTATTAATATATTGTATAAGTTTTACGTGATATCTAAATTTAATACATGTGGATGTATGTCCATTAAGATTGTGAAGTATACAGGAAATATTAAAATTATAATTTATTTAAAAATATGTAAACTTTTGTAACAGATATACTGTTCTGTTGTAACCTGATACTTATTTACATTTCATAACTTGTGTAGTTCTGTTATTATTCTTAATAGAATACACGACATTTATTTTATTTTTCAATACATTAAACCAAATATTATTACTAATTATTCAAAAAAAATACTTGTCTAAAGTGTAAAATATTTCGAACTAGATGTATAGTATATACATTAAATTTCTAAAAAAAATTTGTTCTTCTCTAAAATCACTAAATAACATGAAATTGAACATTGTTAACACTGTTTGGTACCGGAATGTTTACACCACTTACAACTTCCAGATGTTTCATGTATATTAATCAGTGTTGGGGCACATGTAGTGATAATGCTACGACAGGATACATTTTTCTTGTTCTACCTATGACATTGCGAAAACTTAAAAAAAAGGCAAGATATCTGTATATTACTTACGTTGTGGAGAGGTTGTGTGGCATATATTTTTATTTTTGCAAGGCATCTTCTAAACAAAGATAGCTATTTTATTATTATTGGTTTCTATTCATTCATTTTTAATTGTAAAATTGACGATAAATTGTTCTTTGATGTTAGAACATATTACATATACAGATAAAGATGTGTATAAATTAAACATGCTTTATCTAATTTATAGTGTAATTACATAGACATTGCATTTAAATATTATTGGACCAAATTTAAAATTATATTATGATCCTGATAGAATGCCATGCTTATTATAACAAAGAACTAAAATAAACGATAATATCTATTTTACTTTAATATGCACTTGGTATTCATATTCATCAGGGCCTAAACATTTCTTTTATTAAATATTGCATGATAATACATCTTGTTATGAAAGAAAATTACACAAACAAACTTTATTTAAACAGTTGTTCACACATTGTTAATCCACGATTGACCAAACAATTCGTAACAGTTGTTTGGTAGTAATTAAGTTGTATCTCCTTCAAAAGGGTAAGTTAATAAAAAATATACTAAGGGGACTCTTATCTCAGATACTAATTTCCATTAGAAATTAAAGTTAAAAATTACATAATATTTTTTGAATATTTCATGCTGATAAGGAGAAATACAAAACAATAAAAACGCGTTACAGTAAAAGTATAGCGATTAAAATAAATGTTGTACTTATATAACAATTCTTTGTACAGTTAAAAACGTAAATTTATTATTAATAAAACCTTTAGACATGTTCAACTACACAACATGAACATTAAATAGTCATATGTGACTCTAAATAGTTATAGTGGTTTATTGGAAAAAACGGCGTGAAATAGTTATTATTCATTTACAGCACTATTGTTTACAAACTAAAAATGTTCATTGTGTTGAGGGAATAAAGAGGAATAACGTTTAATTGAGGAATGCGAACAATACAGACTAGTGAAGTCAAACAAAGTATGTCCAGTGGGAATGGAAACATTCTCCGCTTGAGAGAGATTCTCTTGTAAACCTTGTAGAATTGAAAAGACCAGACTTAAAATTCAAATAATATTTATATTTGTTGGTATAGTTTAGCCTTTTAAAACAGTATGCTGCAGTTATTTAACTTAAATAAAATACATTTATTATATTCAATTTATAAATTAAACATAAAAACAATTCCTAATTTCCAAACGGTAAAAAATATAAATAAATAAAATAATTAAAATTAATTGAAAAACTATTTTATACAGTAAATAGTAGTTTTGTGTACATTTTAAAATAATATTCTTATAATAGTGATTTTATGCTTTATATTATAAGGCATTAAGTCTTTATTTATGTTAAACTAACAACATTATTCACAATAAACCATTAATGGAAAGGAAATTACATTCCTAACTTTATTCATAACACAAATTCCTTAACTTCATCCCTATCAATTAAATGCTTTAGATCTTCTCTTGAAGGGAAGTTCTCATTATTATTATGGAAACATTTCATTAAATTAATAACTAATAATGTGCATAAAAATAGTAAGGTCGATCAGTAAGCTCATTTATGGAATTATTTAAATAATTTATAAGGCAAACGAACCTGCGTTGGTGGTTGGTTGGATGGGTAGGAAGTATATAGTTATTTTCGAAGGGAGTTTGCCATCACACATGTGTTACTATGTGTGTGGGGCATCAACATTTTAATAGTTTGGATGGAAGAGAGTAAATTTTCATTGCTGGTTGATGTGCAGGATGACTGTCAGCGTAGTGCTAATAGGGGGGGGGGGGTGTGAATGGGCCATTAACTGCATCGTTGCGTGGGTAAGTGGGATGGTTGTACATGTCATACTTGGGAGGGTCGATTGGAAGATTCTTAACGTTACCTTTGTGTGTAGGAACAAGGTAAGTGTGACGTGAAGGCTACATTTGTGTTGAAGGCCATTGGCTACTAACGTATATTACAGAATACTAGGAGACATCCATGCACACTTAGCGTGCAAACTTCGTCACTCGCTGCGCTCGAAACACCCTACCCTTTGGCGTCAGTCCTTGCCTTCTGTCTATAAATATTGGTAAATTAGCTATATCATGTGAAATCATAATAATACATTTATTTACGGTCTCTTACTCACAGTACTTTTATTGCTACCTTTCTTAGTTTAGATATTAATTAGCATATTTGAAACGCTCATTTCATTTGTTTTTGTTTGTCAGCTGAAGTTTAATCAAATAAATAATATAATTGCATTATATTACCTTTCAACCTTCATTGAAACCATTGAGGCCAGTGGGGCAGAGCTTTAAAGTCGGACATGAATAGAACCAAGCTTACAACCTTCCTTGTTATATTATTTTATTTTATGGCATTTTTTATGGATCCCCACTCATCCTTACACCCCATCAATCCTGACAATGTCACTAGCCATCTGAACTCTCATGTGTCTAAAACAGCATTGAGTCTCGAAAAGACGTGACTTGATAACTGGGACAAAACTAGACGAGTGTGAGCTTAGTCACACAGTTGAGGGTTGTATGCACTTTTCAGTATCTTTAATATCTACTGTAATTGTTATGAAGTTGCATGTAATTGGTAAGTATGTAATTAGGTTTAAAAACACCAAATAAAATGGTCAGTAACAATATTGATGATATTATAAAACTCTGAGTAGTTTATCGGCCTTTGAATATTTATAATGATCAATATTAAGTGAACTTTTTAATTCGCAAATGTAACTTGTATACCTTGAAGCATTTCGCTGCAATTTGATAAACATATTTTTATTTGAAAAATAATTAGATAATATTATAAAATATAATACTATTGATCATTAGAATGAGTAATATCTTTAAAAGGTCTATTATTAAGGAAGAAAATTGTCTTAAAAAAAATGACATGATAAAATTTCTGATTTAATTTAAATAGCTACACATCACATAGTTTTTTTTAAACTATGTGAAGTGTAACTACTTAAAATAAATCAGTAATGAATACCATCACGAAAAATACATACCATCAAGAAATGATAAAATTGCACAGAGAAATGTTTCCCCACTTATACCCAATTTAAATGAACATATTTATCGATTGTTTTTCAATTTTATAATAGTTTATCATTTTAATTTAATTTTAATCAATTTCACATGAACGAACAAGAACAAGTTATTTAAAATAAAGAACAATTGATTTATTATTATGAATAAATATCTAAATTAATTATAAGAAACCACATTAAAACCGTTTGGAAGATAAGTTGCACGTTAGACTGCACTACAGACAACAATTTGTAACTGCAAAAGACACATCATTAGACGCCCGGGGAGAAGTTAAAACGAGGTTTCCACAAGTCTTGTTCTAAATTAATTTACTTCTGTCTTCTAGTAGTATTAAAGCTGTAACATTTTTCTTACAAAATTATTGTAACCTTATAATTGATTGTATTCAAACAATAAAAACAAGCAAATATTCGTAATTTATATTTACGCATTAGAGAAAGTATTTTCGATATTTAAAAAAAGCAAGATTTAAAAAAATATTTTACAGCAGTTTAAAACCTGTAAAATACTTACTTATTCAAACATTTTGAAATAAATGTTGTATGTATAGTTGTCACACAAATTTATTAATGTAGTGCTAATAATAATATATACACACAGTATCTTCTTTCACACTTTAATAATACTTCTCTCGTACTCGGGCACAAAAAGTACTATTGAAGTTCCTGTAAATTTACTTCAATAAATCAAAAATAAGAACAAGTTTACATTTTTCAATCAATATATTATTTATAAAGGTTAGTAGTTGTATGTTTAAAAATACATGATCCCTTATGAAAGTAAAAAAAAAAAACTACTATAAAATGCATTGAAATACATGTGTTTTTATCGACGTTTTTAAACTCACAAAAGTTAACACAAGTTTATATAGCTACTGAATAGTTTTCAAATGTAAACTAAATAATCCTTCATATAGATTTAATTTTTTTTAATTACACATTATTTTAAAATACAATGACATTAATTGATAACATCCGCACTTTCTAAGGAAAAGTTTACTCTTTCAGAAATTATGAAATAATTATTTTTTATGCTTTCTTTCATTTCATTTACTTTATTTGTTCAAAATATTACTAGTTTAAGTTTTTAGGCTTCTTTTGATATGAACTAATAAAAAAAATTCTGAGTCACTTCCAGAATCCTTATTATTTTCAAGATATAAATATTTGCATGATATAAATTCAGACTTAACATTTGCCAAATTATAATTGTAAGTACCATATAGTAGTTTACATCAGCATCTTTGAAAGGTCTGGCTATTTTATAACATTTATTAGGAAACATAAATGTATTTAGTATCAATATTGGTTATAGTTTCTTTTTGTCTTCCAATCCTGGTGTAAATATTTAGTTTTATGCAAAAAAAGGGGTTTTCAAAATTTTAAAGCTATCATACCGTACTAACAGCATAACATTATTTACTAACTATAAATTTTATATACTTTCTGGTATTAAAAACATAACTTTTATTTTCATAAATCCTTAAATTCTGCAAAGTAGTCCAAGGGTTGATCTAAGCACTTGAAATAATAAAATAGCTCCTGATTTCAGGAACTTGGATGAAGTAAAATTGTCTTTGGCTTATTTATTTAGCTTTGGCTTATTACATTTATAGAAGTTTAAATATATCTAGCGCAGAATTTGCAATAAAAATGAGCAATAATTTGATAAAATGTATTTCCCAAATAGTTTACGTTATTTTACAAGATAATAATAATTTTGTGAAAATATGAATTTTAGTAGTTGCTACTATTCTAAAAGTTATTTTGATATACATCACAGCATTAAAATTGTACATATATTTTAAAAAATTCCATGTTTCAAAGTAGAAAGAAAAATAATAATATTTATATTGTTCCTTCAAGAAACATCCTCTTAGTTATGGTTCATTATATCTATATTATTTATATACTGGATTCTGTAAATATTATCTACTTTTTCTTTACAGAACATCCTTAAAACTTTCTTCAGGTGTTTGAAACGTTGTTTCTTCACAACATTTGTAAGCTAAATAAAATATGACTCTAATTTATAGAGTAAAAAAATACTTATTATTATTATAAAAAATGTTCTTATTACTTATATATAAGTAATGAGAATATAAGGAATAAATAGCTATCAAGTATATTGATAAATATTGTTTTAAAGGTTGTAGCCTACAAGGCTCCGGACAATAGACTACAGCCAACGTGACCTAGAAATACAGTTTAATTGGCACTTGTGAAGTACGCATATACTCGGTATAAACCAATTAGAGGAGTATTGTTGTTTCTCTTTAACGCATCGACACAAGTTCTTTAATGCAATACAGTGCTCCCTAAAAACCAAACTTTTAAACATTATCTACTACTATAGCTTATTAAAAATGTTATTACACCTCAAGTGGTTTGTTTTATAGACAACACTTATAATGTAAGGTTAGTGTTTTCACTGTAGTTATGAAAATTACTCTAATTTTATTATTTTGTAACGAGAGCTACTGTAATTTTGTTACCTGTTGGTTTACTTGTCAAAAAATTCCGACCAATGAAAAAAACGGATATAATTTACACCAAAAATTATTATATATTCTTAATTTGACTAAAATACATTTTAAAGTTAGTGTAAATTGTAATATACAACTTATTACTAGTAAAATACTGGTAAAAGTATATCACTCAACTACTTTGGATATCATAAAAAATATTTTGGAAAAATATCTTCTTACAACAGTTAATGATATTTGCTAATTTGGGTCCTAATATAAACATGATATACATAGTTTAACCATATAACAAATAAATACTAATGTAGATGCCATATATTAAATAAAATTAACCAAATTATTTTAGAAAATATACCTTATTTATATTATACTATAGTATAATATTAAATTAAGAACTATTTTTAAATTGTTTTTTATTAATTTTAATGATGTCCAGACAATCATATTATTAACGTGTAAAGTGTAAATAGTGTGAATAACTAGAAAATAATAAATGAAGGGGTAGTCTATTCGTGCTTGGTTCTTTATATTAAATTATCTTAAGTTTTTTGTTAAAAGTTTTTGAAAAACGTTTTCTCCATAAGTATGAATGCAAATGGCACAAAAAGCAGAAAGTTCATATTCTATTTAGACAAATAAATTGAATTAAGTTTTTGTTGAACTGATATAAACATATTTATAGTTTTATGTTTTTGTCAGGAGAGCAGTTCCATCTTGACAAAACTTTAAAACAATACTTTCTATTCGTTTTTTAATTATCTAAATGTTTCCGACATTTGTTTCTGTACACATAAAAATGAGCGAATAACTTCATATCAAGGTATGTCCTACAACCGTTAGTTTTCATCTATCTGTCTAAATGCGTATTTTACTTAAAATTCATATCTTTGCATTCACTGAAGGTACAATTGTGAAACTTCTTGATTTTACTACCTTATGGTAGTTATATTTAAAAAAAATACATATAAAATAAATCTTCACCCGTTTCAAAATGGCGGACATTTATTTTTTCCTAACTGAAATATCCATAAACTGACTACTTTTACAAACAAAATGCAATTATAATGTTTTTAGTAAATCTTACTATAATATTTGTGTTTGTTTGAACAAAAAGTATTAAAAAAACAGCTGAGTTATGCTGTACAACGTAAAATAATGTTTTCCAGCACTAAGCAAAGGCTACTGCGGTTTTAAATATGTGTGTCCTTCCAACAGCTGATTTCATGTCAATCTGCTATTTCATATGAACAGCTGTTAATTTATGCTATTAATATTAGGTTTGTTTCCATTGTTAGCATTATTCATTAGTAATAAAAGAACACTGTAATGTACAAGTTTTTTGTGAGTTTTTCTGTAATTTTTTTTATGGTATTGTTTGTTTTAATTAGTGAGTGTTTGTAATTTATTTTCTTGTGACAGTTCTTTTTTATTATTTTCATACTTCCTTTTATTAACAACTAATGACAGATAATCTAATGTACATCTTTACCAAATATGAAGTGGTAGACATGCATTTGATGACTCATTGTAGTAGTTCTCTGAGAAAACTGTATCCGGAACGTTTTACAAATCGTGTTATACCTTGTCGTACAACTTTTACAAAGGTCCATCAACGACTTGCAGAGACAGGAAACTTTAATCATCAAAGAAAAGGTAACTCAGACCAACCGGTTTCAGTAGAACTGAATTGGAATGGAAATGGAAATCAATCCTAATATTAATAGCATAAATAAACATCTGTTTATATGAAATAGCAGATTGACATGAAATCAGCTGTTCATAGTACACACATATTTAAACCACACTGCCTTAGGTTAATGTTGTAAAACGTTGTTTTACGTTTTGCGGTATAACTCAGCTGTTTATTTATCCGTTTTTGTTGAAACAAACACTGTGAATATTATAGTAAGATTTACCAAGAAATATTATAATTGTATTTTATTTGTAAAACTAGTCAGTTTTTTTAAATATTTCAGTTAGAAAAAATTAAACGTCTGCTATTTTCAAACTTGTAAAAATTTAGTTTTATATTTTTTTAAATTGAACTACTATAGAGAAGTACAATCATGAAGTTTCACACTTGTACCTGGAGAGGATGCAAAGTTATGAGTTTTTATGTAAAAACGCATATAGACAGATTGACGGAAAACTAAAGGTTTTAGGTTTTTTTTGCTCATTTTTATGTGTACAATAACATTCTTATTATTGAAACAGTTCTCTGAACACCCTGTTTATTTTAACTATCTTTATTTTAAGCATTTGTAAGTCATTTACCGGATGTCACCAATCTCTCATAACATGTCATAACTTAAATCCTAGACATTTTTATCGTATACAAGCTATAATATTATGACTAACCATCTGAAATAACATTAAAAAATAATATAACTCAATGTGTTATTATACTATGTTACTATTCGGTGGATAGTAAGTATATTAGGAGCTGTGAAAATGTGTTACATTTTTCACGTGTAAGGTTATGTAACTATATGACTGAATTATTCTTGTTTTCTCTAATAATTTAGTTTACATTGTTATATTGTGATTTGTAAAAAAAAAAACCCCTAATACTATGCCATATACTGAAGCAGTATAAGATATACAGTATTTAGGTGTTATATTATATATATATACATATTTTTTTTTTTATTAAAGTAGCAGTATGAGTTTACTATATTCTCATCAATATAATGTATTAATTTAAACACAAACTTTAAATAAAACAGGGTTACTTGAAAATAATAATAAATTAGTTAGTGCCATAGCTCTATACATGTTAGTAATGTTGTAGATGATATTGTGGTTTATACTAAACAATTAAGGAAGCAATATCTCAGAAAATGAAAGACCAATTTAAATTTAACTACATAACTTTAATTCAAAGTACTAAGCATATTGAGATTTATGGGAAATTTACATAGTTCTACTGTTCTTGAAAATTCCCGTAAGTATTAGAAAGAGTCTAAAAGGAACCAATATAATGTTAATACATAAAATAGGAAAGTATTTCCTAACGTTTTACAGTAGTATTAAAGTACAATTAACTGTACAGCTGCAAGCTCTCTGTTCTATAAATAAATGCTACCTGATTTCTACTAGCAATATGGACTTTGCGATGTAATATCCTTGATGTAAATGTTCAGAGGAATTCTCTATAGAAAGGCATTCTAGACTAAATATAGTTTAATGAATTTTCCTTAATGTAAATGTTAAGAAGAAATTATGTATATGTAGTAAATTTTATTCTTAATGTAGCTTTATGAATTATCAAATGTGATTCGTTAATAATAATACATTTAATTTCAACATTTTCGAATGAAAAATGAAATAAAAAAAGAAGTATTATTGAAAAAGCACTTATTCAAAAGTGCTTTATGAATAAGTACCTAAATGGATTTTATTACTTTACCTTTAATTATAAGGATGTTTTAAATGCAGTCCTTATGGAATCACATATTTTCTGTTAATTTTTACATCGGACTTCACTCAAATATTTTAGAAATAGTATTTGAAATGATAACTACTATAAGGATTAGCCTATAGGTATTAAGCTCTAATAAAAATAAATCCTTAATACAAGGGTCCAATTTAAAAAACATATTGTTCTTTTTTATCATTCGTAATTTAGGCTTCTTATTAGGCTAAACTTAAGGAAAATCAACTATTATCTTGTAACTAACATTTAAATAGTAAAATTTAAAGAAGTTTATAGCTGTTTTGTTAATTGGTTTGTTATGATTATCATTTTTTCAACTTAATTTAAAATTATAAATATTTGGACCCATTGAAGGAAAAACCATTTTAAGTTTGACTTACTCAACCGATACTTACTTCAAAATATTATTTTCCATTTTTGAAATAGTATTTTACTGTAAGAAATAATGGGAGCTAAAAGCTAAATATGGACTACAAACAATTATATTTGGAAATCAGGTAAAGTGAATCACGTGATTTCTGTTCATTATGAATTTAGTAAATTTATAAGAATTGAGTCTAAGCACAAGCAGAAAACAACCTAAATATAAAAGTAAGTTAAATGATATAAAGCGTAGATGGTATGTAAACTATCGCTTTGGGAACTAAGAGTTTAGTTTAAAAAGGTAAGATCTGTAGGATTCAGTGTTTTTTATTAAATAAGGAAATAACAAATAATAAAAATACTTATTTTGCTTGGTTTCAAATACATGTCTCAATTATTTAGTTTTTATAATCAAGCGTACTAAATGTATATTTTAATACAATACAAATACATAACCGGTTCGTGGTATAATGTAGAAACATATAATCGCGTAAAGTGTAAATCTAGAAAAACGTAGCATTCAAACAATAAACAATATTTATTAAAAACAAAAGGAGAGATGAGCATCATCAATTAATTGTACTGACGCTTTGATTATTATTATTGGTAATGCTACTTTCTTTTAAAACATTATAGCTACCCCACTTTAAACATAAACTACATCAAGAGATAGAAAAAGTAACAATATCTAATTAATTTCTCCATTAATTTGTGAACGTGAAGAGTTTTATTGTGCAATACATCATACCATAATGTATTTTTATAGGAAACACTAACATTTATTAAACAAAATATTTATTTATTTGGTGAATTATAAAGTTCCAATTTCCTCTCCTATTCATTCCGTAATAATAATAAAATAAAATGTCAAAAACACAAAACTAATATTGTTTAAAGACATTCTCTATACGATGAATTACCAGACTACCAACACCACTAAAAACTGTAACTGACTTCTCTAAGTTCAGGAAACAACTGAAAAGCCTGTTAATCGGCCGGTGTTATTGAACCGTCCAGGATTGTTAAGCTTGTAACTTCAGCTCTTTGAACTTATTTTTTTCATTTTCATGTAATTTATCACTTAAATACTTTTATTGTAGTTTATTTCTTTAAAATGTATAATTCGTTTGTAGGCTGTTAATTAATAATATGGCTCAGTAAAGGAATTGAACTAAACATAATTGTGGGAAAAACATTTCTGTAGTAGCCAATTAAGTATAAGCAGGTGACATGAAGGTTGATTTGTACGTTGGAGAAGTGATAGGAGAGTCCCATTGTTGGGAACTCACTCAATAGCATTAGCGACATGAGTTGTGTGCTTAGTTAATGTATATATTCCGTATTAAAGTGTGTGAGGGTATGGTAGACAAATTCCTTGAGATTAATTTTTGAAAAAAATGCTTGTGCCTATACGAGAATACACACGAACTCGGGATGGTTTTTGGGTTGAACAATGCTAATGGATCTCGTGAACTTCCAAACACAACTAGTTTTATCTTAAATTGGAAATGATCGTCAAATACCTAGTTGATTTGATAAAATTACTACATTTTACCCACCACGAACTTCAGAATCAGGTAAATGTTTTTCAAGTAGTAACCACCTTACTAAGGATTCTGAGTGGCCTTTACTCTCTTATTTTAACTAATGCAGCAGTCTTCATACTATCTTTATATAAATTTTAGATACTTGCACCAAATGCAATGAAACATTCCTAATTTCACTAAAATGGAGTTTCCAAACAAGAAATAACTCGTGAAATGCATAGTTATAAAATGTCTACGAATTTATTTTTGTTATAGTAATACAATTAAATAAGTGGAGTTCAAAATATGTGTTTGGACAACGTATACATTTATAAATAAAATATAAACAAATATTTTAAATGACAGCGGCAATAATTTTAATAATCTGAAGTGTGACCGAATTAAATTTATTATTGAATATCCGTTCAGAAGTCCTTACAGAAAAATGTATTTAATTAATAATTGTAATTAGTTTTGAAATTAGTTTCCACATATGAAATAGCTTTTGAAACCAAGACATAAATTTGCAGTGATCATGTTCCTTAAGAACTTCCCATCAAACCCTTACATTCCTGTAACAAGTCATGAAACATTTCATTTCAAAATTCTCCCTAATAAATAATTGTTCGTGTATTGTTCACAATCAATTAAGAAATATTAATTACTAATTGAAAGTTAAATAAACTGTCATTGTACATCACGTAAATGTAAATCACGTAAATGTTGTTTGATTTTATAAACCAATCTCTGATTCATGAAATTCTAATTAATTTGAAAATTATTACCCGTAATGGTTTGATAACTGTATTTCGTATAGTTGTTAAAAATAAAAACTGTAGCAAATTATTGTTAAGACCTTGTTTTCTTGTGAACTAATTAAAACATATTATTTAATACATTTAATCTTCAGTTTATGCATTTACGTGTTTTAATAGGCTTAATAGATTTTTCAAATATAAAGTACCTTAATTTTTACTAATTACACCTCACGTCATATTACTGTCTTAAACACAAAGTGGCAAGGATGAAGAAAACTAAAAACATATTTTTATTTTTACATTAAGGCCTTTATCAAGCACACTTATACATAATCCTTTCCTAATTATAATAAAATTTACATTACAATCCTATCAACGGAATGTTTCGTACAAGAAAATCCCAACAATTTAATCAACACCATGTTAATACAAAAAAGAAACCATGAAACCATACCATTCGAAACAATTATACATATAAGATACAACACACACAATGACAACTAAACACCAAATCACAAATATTTACCAATTTAACATATGTTTTCTTCATAATAATTGTTTATTTAATTTTATTTGTTTTGTAACAGTTTTGAAAAGTAAACACCTATGAAGATGGCAAGATTGCCGAAACCACGGTGTTAATTTAATAAAATGTTTAAGGGTGCTCAATTGTTATTTTATAGTATAACTTTATAAAACTTTACATGTATTTTAATACCATAAGGATTCTATAAAGATATATTCAACAATATAAGACCATCGCATATCCAAATTAATTTTATTTACAAATACTATTTTGAGCTGAACAATTAACCTCCCGTTGTCAACTTCTCAAAGAGGGATGAACCGTAGTTAATTTATGTTTGTTTTTGAAGTTATACTTCTTTGCGCCCGTTAGACACTTTGGGATGGGATGTTGGTCGAGAAACCGCGTCACGCTGAAAAGTAAGAACAAATTTTTAAGAACTATCGATTAATCGATTGTTAATCGAAGAAATTACTGATAATGATAATATAGATGTATAATATAATAATGAAGTCACGTATAATATATTGAAGATAAATATATTGAATAATATTGAAAAATGTCTTATATTTCATTTATATATCCTGTCTGTTTGTGTGCGTGAGTGGGTGTATGAGAATGGCCAAAGAAGTATAACTTTCACCGTGTGGTCCGACGCACACCCAATTTTATTTTTTTAAATAAAATTAGACGTAATCCATAGAACGTCTGAATGTAGTTTTTACATATATTATTATAAAGTGCATTATTTAACTAAAACAATTTGGTACATCTTCAGGTGTTCTTGCATAACAGAGTAAGACATCAGTGAGTATATGGTAAATTAATTTTGAATGTGACTATTAAAACTGCATGACATGAAACCCAAAATAGAACAATAACGACTGTTTTTGTCCTAGAATTTTTATGTTATGAATTGCTTATTTTAAGGTACGTATCCAATGTTATACGAAAAATTACAACTCACATAACTCCAGGTACCCATCGTTTTAAAATACTACAGGTTTTACATATTTGTGTTGCAGTTATTGCATATCATTATCAAATGTTCATTATAGGGTTTCATTGATTTAGCTGCCTCTAATTTTATAAACATTTCTTTAAAATGTAAACCTTTAAAACGCTAAATTTTCGAAGATTGGTAACAAGCTTTTTCCCATAATTACCCTTAACATCCAACTATATACTATACTTCTCTCTACAGTGACCATAAAAATCATGTGATATATCTCTGGAAGAGTTTGAAATATATAAATCAAATTTCCCACCCACATGACTTCCTGAATGAAAAAAGTACCCTCCAATCAAACATAGTATTTGAAAATTTAATTAAACTAGACAAAAACCAACGAATTTTATCAACAATATCCACACGCCTACCATAGAATTTTCAATATTTCACTATTTGTAATATGTTTAAATGTATTGGATAATCACTGTTGTTTATACTTTGACAAGACCATCTTTATTAATTTTAAAAATGTTAAGGATCAAATTTAAGTATTTGATGATGGCATAAACGCCGAAGCGGAATCCAACCGTATTTCCAGGATCATTGGCATATTTCATGTGATTAAACTTTAATACATTCATCAAAGTGATTTAGAAAAACAACATAAAAATGAAATAAAAATTAGATTTTAATCAATATATCATTGAAATTGTTTTTAAAGCACAATGGAATATCTACTTATTTATTGCCACTACAATAAAACTTGTGAGATCAGGGCTATTTAATATATGTAATAAACCTGGATAATGTTTAATTGCAATGATGTAAACAATAAGGTGGTATTATAGCCCTCCATTCAACAGAGTGCTCATGCATCTCAATGAGCTCTCTAGTTAAAAGTGGTTTAGCTCGGATGTTAATTACTGTGCTGGGTGTAAGGGAGTTAGCTACTTGTAAGGGAGGGTTAATGTAAAGGAGGGGGTTGAAAACGTTGGCTAAGGTAAAGTGAAAAGTCAATCCTACTGGCTTATTTGGCAAAAGAGCTAAATAGAATAAAATATTATTGTCATATAACTTGTTACCACACCTATAAAGAGATCTTGTTTTAGTGGGATAACACATTTTTAAATATTAGGTGTTGTCCACCGTAATATTTACCAGAAGATCTTTGACCGAATGGTTTTTAATTTTGCCAGTGAGCTTATTTAGCAAATATTAGGTAATCGTAACATTAACCTGCAAGTGTATTTCTGGTAACCTGTTTGAAATAATTTTATTCAAATATTCGATAATCGTTTATAGATCTTTTAAAAACTGCTTATTATAATAATTAAGTTTAAAAGTTAAACTATTTCAAAGTATTAACATAATAATTTGAATTTTGTTTAGGTTAAAATTATTATTTATTACGACTATAAATTACTAATAATAATAACTATAGTATTAGTAAATTAATACGAATAATACTATAGTAATATCCCAATTAAAAAAAATGTAAATAATTGAATGCTAGCTGAAATATATGACACAGGTGATAGTTACAGTAAATTAGACTTAGCTTTAAATATAAACATGACTATATTAAGTTCGCTTGTGAAACCATAATCGTGTTTGACAAGTGTTGCCTAAACATAAGTGAAATTATTGATAAATCCTAACAGCTTTATACACACATTTAAACATTTCTTAAAACACAAAATAAAATATTTCAAAAACTTGCAATTAAAAACTCAATAAATATTGTTGTTAAAAAAACTCTATATATTAGCTCTTTTAATGCCATAACATCTGGCAGTTTTTATAACTTTAAGTGCTCGAAAGGTTTAAGGAAAAATGAAGAGTTTTCTTATTTAATTATTTAAGAATACATTTAAACTTAATAATATAGAATGTGATACTAAATCATTTGCGTTGAACAAACGAGAAATTACTTCTAAAATAAACATGATACTGCATTTAAATGCTTATTTATGAAGACATTAATTGTTATAGTCAAATAAATTATAGAAAATAGTTTTGTTTTATAAACTAAATTTATCTTGATTGTCAATGGTTTTATAGGCCATTGTTAAATATAACAATTTTCGTAAAAACATGGACAATAGATAAAAGAACTTAGTATAATAGAAAAAAAACTATTTAAACACTTAAGTCAAGTAAAACATAGCAAAACTAAGTAACAAAAAACATGGAACAGCAATTGACAATACGTAAAGAAACGAATCTAACCTTGTGTTATATCACTTCTAAAAATATTAACAGTCAATAAACGGCAACAGAATAGCAAATAATCTGTTCTCCAATACCTTTTGAATAAAATGATTGTGATTGTATCCATTAAATTAAATAAACCTGCATTTAATTTACGAAATACTTAGTGTCTACCACGTGGATGCCGTGGCTCTCAAAGGGTTAGTGTAATACACGAACAATATCAAGTTTTTGTAATCATGATCATCACCTGTTTTAGCGAAAGTTTTGCATTATAATCATTTTCTTTTTAATTTAATTGGTGTTATACATATTCTATTTTATAGTATAATTAGATAATGTATTACAAATAAATGCGTGTCCTGCACTTATATACTGATTAAAAAAATACATAACGGTTTATAAAATTATGCTAAGAACAACTAATTAACTAAAAAAATTTAAAACGTTGTATGTACAACTAAATCAGATCAAAACTGTTGTTAGCCATACTGACATAAATATGGCAAAATTAGCCTAGAATCACTGATATTTATGAATTCAACCGGCGCGTTACAGCGGACGCAAGCAATAGACCGAGTACCATACATAACGTCCTGACAGCCAGTGTTCTGCAGATATATCGTCCCCAATGTTCACCTCTCTATAATTTATTGCTAACCACTCATCTACAAACCTCAATACATACGATCCATTTGCATCTATAAAACAATTAAAAAAATAGCAATCCTTATAATTATAATGATTGCTATTTGTCATTACCGCTATTGTCATTACCATAGAAAAACTGCACGTAATGACACTTTAAATGTTTGGTTTATTTCTTTTCTTCAAATAAATACATCAGTAACACCTATAAAATGTATCATAATAAAACAGTCGCTAGGTTTTAATATATAAATTAAAACTCATTTATTTACAAAGCACTACCACTGTACGTGTATGGATGGGTGGTTGATTAGGTTATTACCATTGTACGTTTACGGGTGGGCAGGTAAGTTACTACCATTGTACGTGTACGGGTGGGTGTGTAGGCCACTACCATTGTACGTGTACGGGTGGGTGGGTAGGTCACTACCATTGTATGTGTACGGGTGGGTGAGTAGGTCACTACTAATGTATGTCTAGAGGTGGGTGTGTAGGCTACTAGCAATGTACGTGTACGGGTGGGTGGGTAGGCCACTACCATTGTACGTGTGAGAGAGAGGTACCTACCCACCCACCTACTCTCACACAAACGGATGGGTGGTTAGGTCACTACCGTTGTACGTGTACGGGGGGGGGTGGGTAGGTCACTACCATTGTATGTGTACGGGTGGTTGGGTAGGTCACTACCAATGTATATCTACAGGTGGATGTGTGGGTTACTGGCAATGTACGTGTACGGGTGGGTGGGTAGGCCACTACCATTGTATGTGTGTGGGTGGGTGGGTAGGTCACTACCATTGTATGTGTACGGATGGATGGTTAGGTCACTACCAATGTATGTCTACAGGTGGGTGTGTAGGTTACTAGCAATGTACGCGTACGGATTGGTGGGTAGGCCACTACCATTGTATGTGTGTGGGTGGGTGGGTAAGTCACTACCATTGATGTTAACATCAATAAAAAATGTTAACAAATTGAACAGCTATCAATAAAGATCATAATTATAATAATAATAAATAGTATAAATTTAAGTAACGGTACAATTCTTAAAGCTATATAATATATGTGATAAATTAACAACAACAAGAAAAATCAACAAGAATAAGACACATTAGTGACACGATCTATATAATAATATAACTAAGTTAACAAAATGTACAGAAAGGGAAACAGCAATAAAGAAACAATTGGGAGAAGATTACGTCAATCTTTGATTTACCAAATCTAATATTATCTACTGAATCATTATGCAGGGTCAAGTTAATTGTTATCAAATAATATTAGCCTATATCACATAATTGGTAATGTTGAAGCTATATTTAATAAGAGTACATTATTTAAAATTTAAAACTATGGGTCTATATATTACATAATTCGTAATGTTCATATTACATTTAAAATTAAAAGGTTGAATGTGAAAGACCCACTTGGTCCTAGTTGTATATCTTTTAATTAAACATATTATATTATTTTAAATTCATTAACATCTGCTGGACGGTACCAATAAACCGCCATTAAAATTAACTAATAATGCTCCTCAATGTAAAACATTTAGTTTTGCTATTGTGTAAGAACGGATTATTAAAATATATATACCTAATCATTTAATACGTTGTTTTAGTTTTCACAGATAAAATCCGTTTAAATTATAACAAATAAGTTATTTATGGAAACCAACCACCGTGCGCATAATTTCAGTTAGGTTATCAAACAGTTAAGCGTATCCATCCCAACATATTTAAGTGTAATCATACGGATTAATTTAGAAAGATATGAATGTTAATTGTGTATCAAATAAAAATTATTTAATTTTGTAATACTTTGTATAAGATTTTTAGTGTGAGACTAATAATAACGTCATATTGAATATACAATTTAACCAAAGAAATAAATAAATATGCTTTAACTACTAATAATGAATTAAAAGAGCAATTACATCAGATTTTAAATCTTCAGATCAAATACATTCTGCGTCTGAAATATGTTTTGTGTTTTTATATACCCTCGTTAGTGGTAAGGATACTTACTTCAGACATGGCTATTTCAAACTGCAACACGTCTCTCATTTCTTCTTCTGCCTCACTTCTGTCTGCTCCAAACATCTCAGCTAAGTCACACTTCTCCTTAAGTACTCTGTGATATAATCCTCCTTCAATTCTTCAGAAAGTTCATTAAAAGAGCCATCAAAATTATATTTGGGAACTATCTGTAATAACATAACATTTACCAGCCTTGAAACATTACAATGTATCGTAGTCATTTAAATTTAATTACACCAATTAAAACAAAACCTTTCGCAAATTATATAATACGTACAGTAGTAATGACCCACCAGCCCACCCATACACGTACAGTGGTAATGGTATTTGCAATGCGGTACAATTCATATCTATTCATGATTTATGTTTAAGACGCCGATTCTAGAGATATGGGTGAATATGAGGGGTGAATGAGTGTGATGAGTGTAGATGAACGAGTGTAGTCCTTGTTACTATCTGAGTTTGACTTAGATCAGAAAGGACTGTTTAATAATAGCCCGATAGCCAGGGCAACTATGGGACCTAAAGCTTTACGTGGAATCTGAAACACGTGGTGTTGGTCTGAATTTCAGCTAACTGACAAGTCTGACACTCAGTTCTCTTCCCTACACAAAATCTGATCATTGACTACCATTCAACATGGATACCCCACACTTCTTTAGTATTGGCCACATTGAGGGCAACCATTGAGCTGACGCTGTGTCGATATTAAAAGGACCGAGCATGGAACCAACCTATCACCTATAATCCGACAAACATTTTTTGAAATCTGAAACAAAGCAGTTTCGATTCAATAAGTTTCATTTAGATATAGAAAACCAATGTATTCAAATTAAATGCTACTTTGTAATCTGTAACTGATCATAGATTGCCAAGTTTCCCTAAATAATAACTTATTAAGATATATTTGTACCAAACAAAGTAAAGTTTGTGACTGAATAGTAATCTTACTTTATTTTAAAACTTGTTTAAATTTATAAGCGACCGTATCGTAATGTTTCAATACGAGGAATGAAAAAAAAAATTATAAACTAAATTTAAAAAATGGCTGATCCAAATAAAATCCCTTCTTTCAAACACAAGTATCCATTGGAATGTTTACAATTGTTCAAATATTGCTAATATAGTATGATTTTATTCATGATATTGTGTTTAAATTATATTTATATATGTATTCAATTACAATTTAAAATAATTAACACAAAAATAAAACATTTTTTCCAATTTAAAAAGCCAAAAATACAAAGATTTAGTCTTATAACTATTCTGTAATGATTGAGATATTTAGAAATGTCTGAATAATCCTTTTAAGTATAGCATACATGTTAATTTACAGAATGTAGTCTGATAAATTCTGTAAGCTTATAATAGTTTCACGGAACATTATTACCACGAACAACGTTTACATAATTAATTATAATCCATTATCCTAAAATACGGAGGAGTAAACATATCAATTAAAAAAAAAAAATAGCAAAGTTTAAGGTAATAGAAAAATGTATCAAAATATTTTAGTTAGCTATAAACCAAAAATGTTCATTGTGTTGAGGGAATAAAGAGAAACAACGTTTTATTGAAGAATGCAAACAATACAGACTAGTGAAGTCAAACAATGTTAGTCCAGTGGGAATGGAAACGCTCTACCGCTTGAGATATATTCTCCTGGAAAAGCTAATTGAAAAGACCAGACTTAAAACGTTAAAATTGTTTATCTGTAAGGCGTCGTTAGTTTGGTATGAGATAAACGTTTAGGTTATATATTTCAAAATTGTTATGATTAAGCTTAATGATAAAATTAAGCATGGCGATCAATTTAGAAACTAAACGTTCAACAAATCAATTGTTGGATAAAGTAAAACATAATATTTTATAATGTATGGGCCATTATGTTTAGCAAGTTAAAGATTCAAAATCACCTAATGTATATTGAATAGGTCTTTATATAGCTAATTTAAAACAGAAACAAGCTAAATTAAAAACCTCGACAGATTTATTATTTGTGAATATTTACGAGTTTAATCTATCATGATTAATACATTAGCACAATTCGGTATTGAGGACTTGTAATTAAAAGCTGAATAGTTACATAGTTTCATAAGTTTGATTCATTTTACACACACACACACACACACACACACACACACACACACACACACACACACACACACACACACACACACACACACACACACACACACACACACACACACACACACACACACACACACACACACACACACACACACACACACACACACACACACACACACACACACACACACACACACACACACACACACACACACACACACACACACACACACACACACACACACACACACACACACACACACACACACACACACACACACACACACACACACACACACACACACACACACACACACACACACACACACACACACACACACACACACACACACACACACACGCACGCACGCACGCACGCACGCACGCACGCACGCACGCACGCACGCACACGCACGCGCACACACACACACACACACACACACACACACACACACACACACACACACACACACACACACACACACACACACACGCACGCACGCACACACACGCACGCACGCACGCACGCACGCGCGCGCACACGCGCACACACACACACACACACACACACACACACACACACACACACACACACACACACACACACACACACACACACACACACACACACACACACACACATATATACATCATATAATGTTGTAAACACTATTTACATAGTTCGTGCATTGTGACTTCATGTGCGTGTCTGGCTTGTTGTTGGACTATTTGTGTGGCTTGTGGGAGGTCCGTAAACTTTATTTTTGTATTGGTGGATGCATTAATACCTTTCATGAGTTGGTTGTTGGAACTGAGAGGTTTGTATGATTAAGTTAATGAAATGGTGGATATTAATGTCATACATGTTTAGATGGACGTACTAATGTCGTAAGAGTGGGTGGGAGTGTGGACCATAAATAACAGTTGTAGTTTGTGGTTAAATACAACTCATAGTTATAACTTGAGAATACAAACAAGAATTTATAACTGCGAAAGACACATCATTAGACGGCCGCGCTGAAGTTAAAATGAGGTTTCCACAAGTCTTCCAAATGAATTTACTTCTGCCTCCTGATATTAGTGAAGTTTTGGCGATTTTCCAACAACATAAGCTTAATTTTCTTCGAAATACACACTAATACTATAATACTAATGGAACTAAAAAATATTTTAATTAAATATTTTATTTAAATAATTAAAATTTATCATGAAGAGTTTGATACCAAATATTGCCAAAAAAGACAAAAATACGTACAGCTTAAAAAACCTAAACATACCTACAAAAATGTCAGCTGTGTATACGTCTTACATAGTTATAGCAATAATTATTCAATATAACTCTGTGTATTAAACTGATTTTTTAATTCTTTTAATTATGATAAAAAATATATTCCAATAAAGATTATACTAATACAACATTTTATAAACATAATTATCTGTTCCAATGATGTAAATATGTGTAATATTTATTTATTTCACATACGGAAATACACCATTTTTAACACAACAATTACTAGTAGATGGCAGCAAGTTCAGTATTTAACAGTATTAGAATATTAAATCTAATATAAACAAATGTACAACTTAATGTAAATATTTTAACAAGTCGAATACAGTAATTCAAAAAAAGAAACGATTTACACATGCAAAAGCTAAGTCAATACAAAATCACTCAACAACGCAAGTAGCCAATAATAACCAACAACAACGTGATGTGCAAAAACTCTACCAACAACAAACATTATAATCTACAGCTATCAATAAAGACCATGTAATAAATAATATAAATTTAAGTAGCAGTAAAATTCATAAATCTATATAATATGTCTAATAAATTAACAACAACAAGAAAAATCAACAAGAATAAGACACATACTGACAGAATCTACATACTAATATAACTAAGATAACAAAATGTACAGAAAGGAAAACAACAATAAAGTAACAATAGGAAGAAGAAACTTCACTTACATAGCAGTTAAACGAATAATTAGTTCTAAGGCCCTCATTTTAAATGTTTTAGCTGATGAACCAACAAATTCCATGTCCCCACAGGCATCATTCCCAACTGTCATCAGACGTGGCATTGTGCTATAGTAAATGTAGTTTGTTGAATGAAAGGTCTTTGTAAATAGCTGAGTACGGCGAATGTGAAGGGAAACATTAAAATCAAGCAGATGGAGAATCTCAGGGCCGTAAATTTGATTACTAACAACTTTATAAAGAAACAAGAGATCCAGTAACGTCCTCCGAGCAGCTAAGGGTGGCAGGCGTTGTTCCATTTCATTCAGATCAACATCCAAATAACGATGTTCCAGCTTCACACCGACCAGCGTCAAGACGGGAACATTGATCAACTTGATGAGGAGCCCAAACAACCACAGAATACTTCATGATTGGTCTCAATAGTACAACATGGAGAGTTTGTAAAGAAGCAACTGAAAACCGATAGCGGCATATTCGGCTGATGGGTCATAGGATACGGTTGGCAGTACTGCATATGTTGGTCATATGATCCCCAGGATTAAGTGTAGGGGTTAGTATCGCTCCAAGATCCTTCACCCTTTCCATCCTGCCAACAACGACATCTTGAAGGCAGTAGTCAAACAGGAGAGTCTGTTTTACTCTAGAGAAGGACATAGTATGGCACTTAGTGGGACTTAATGTCATCTTATTGCGAAGACATCGCCTTTCAACCTCATCCAGATCATGTTGCAGGTCCAGAAGAGACCTCCCAAAATATCTTCACATCATCAGCAAACAGCAGAAAGTTTCCATTGTTTATTTATTTAAAGACGATAATAATATTAGTATTCTGATTTTTGTACTTTAGTTTAAAAACCTGAATATAACAAATACAGTACATTGACCCGTAATTAACATATTCTATTAACTTAGAAAAAAAGTTTAACGCCATTTTCTATTCTTTTTTAATCCCTCTGGTCTGAGAAAAGTGAGCTTGTTTCACCGTAGTATTTGTAAAATCGATAATAGTAATATTTGAGCATTTTTTTATTGTATTGTAATATACTTGTGTATATTGTGCTTACATTGTCATATATTTGTGTTGTGTGACGTTCCTTTGAATTATGCTACTAAAACGTATTATGCTAACTAAAAAACTTTAAATAATTTTATATAGTATTACTTGGAGTTTATACGATCAAAAATTTAAAATAAAAACATACAAATAGTTCTAAGGTTATTTTATTTTAACATATTGGTACAAATACATGTGTTTACTTTTCTAGTTGTAATTATATTTATACAATTCAGCTATGTACTCTAACAATTTACATAGTAGACAATCATTTTAACTAAAAATTATTTGATATAAACTCAAAGCAAGGCAGATTAAAAGTCGTACATCAATACATGGTAAATGTGTAAAAATTATACATACAATAATTTGAAATTTTGAAAGGTCATAAAAGGCCCCAGACAATAGACTACAGTCAACATCAGTCACAACTACGGTCTAATTGGCACTTGTAAAGTACGCATGCACTCGGTATAAACCATTGACTTAAACTAATTTAAACTTAACGCTGCGTGTTCTTTAATTAATCATATACAATATAATGCTCTTAAATCTAGTTTAAAAAAATTAACAAAACAATAACTGTCACGTACACGACCAGTCAACACTTTTTGTTTAGTATTTTTAGTAATAAATATGAACATATATTAGTAATAAAATACTAAAGAATTGATAATTAAGAAATAAATAAAAATAATATATGATTATTTAAAATATTTATTAACTATACAATTAATAAATAAATTATTAATAACAACAACTAATTGTTTAGCTATAGCTATGGGGATATAAAACTTTTATTGAATTTATTTTTCACAAAAACTCTTAGAATTTTTTTGGAATTTTCACTATTAGTTATGAAACAAATGGTCATTATTGAATATGTTTCACTGTATCAATTTAATTATTGGATTATATAATTTAATATTTAATTATTTTGAGCTGTATGCTCTAGCCTAACCAATTGTTCTGTAAGTTAACTTTTGGTAAACGAAGGTATAATATATTAAATATCGTATCATTAGTTGTTAATTACTTTGTATAATAATGTAATTATAATATTTTCATTTCTTTACTAAAATTTCAATAAGTTTGTCTCACTTTAAGCTACGTCAAAGGTAACTTCCATACAGTTATATAATTTTACTTTAAATAACAATTACGAGAATTTTTCATAAGAAATACTAGTCATATTATGTATACTATGATAATAAATAATAATCATAATATTACATGTATTATTTGTTATTACTACTGGACGCGTATAGGTGGGTAGGTGGGTCAGTACCACTTTACTTGTATGGTAGAGTGGGTAGTTCAATACCACTGTTCAACTCTAGTAAGTTTGGGTAGGTGATTAAAAACCACATGTTTATTCATGAGTGGGAAACACATTAATTAATAATGAAAATTTTTATTCAAACAATTTATTTTCATTTATTATGAATACGATTTACATATGTTTAAATCACAAATAAATGAGAAGAAACATTTCAGGGACTCTGCTATTTAGTACTGCTCTTAACCATATAGATTCCTCAATTCACTCAATAAATATTTCATTGCTAAATTCCAGCAAACATATTACTGTATTTATTATAATGATACAAAAAAACTTATGATAAAAGAGGAAAAATGATTATTTGTCGTTTCAATGCCAAGAGTTATTTTACTCCTTTTCAAAATACTTATTTTGTTTCACATAAGAAATGTTACAACACTTATTAACATTGTATAGATTAATAGTTATAACATAAAACATTTTCTCTCTGTATAGTTTTTCTTAAAACTATTAAGTATAAATTACCTAAACAAAATATTCCTTACCTCTTTGATAACAAAAATTGTATGATTATTACAAAGAATTATTATTATATCTTAATGTATTGGAATGTTTTTATTGAAAAACTTATATCTTTGTAAATATAAAATTGATATATCTGAAATGTCACCTAAAATGCTATACAGTAAATAACTAACTAAAAATAGATTCATTGACAATTTAAATAAAATATTTAAAATTTCTTGAAATCATCCTCTTCTTTCTTGAAAAGTTTGTTTCTTTTAAACATTGAAATTAGTATCTAATTGACCAATGTTTTGTAGTATACAAACATATAACATTCATTATACGTAACATATATTAACCTTAAAGTAATGTTATTTATTCAATAAGAAATAACTTATTTTCATTCTTATTATACATGATTTAAATTACTTGTTATATATGTTCCTTAGATTTTTAGATTCGTAAATATGAGAGGACAAAACAACTTACAACGTGATGTGTAAAGGATGAATACAAGACTTTTAAAGACCTCTGGCTTCCAAAGACTGGGTGGTAGTCCTAGACATCAAATCTCCACCCACATCTCGGAATATTTTATATCGGAATTTTATACCCGTTCTGGTAAGAAAAAGTAATCTCTTGCCAAATATTCCAAGAAATGTTATATTTGCACACATCGTAAAGTAAAAACACAAAATAATTGATATTTCAAACAACAAGGTAGTTGGATACTGCTAAGCGATTCTTTTTTTTACATTTTTTGAATTAACACATATTTGACCGAAACCTCGTTAAAAGAAATGTTTTTTTTTTAAACAGGACTTAAAACTTCATTATTTTAAACAAACTTTAGCGTCATGAAATACACATTCAATGATTATACATACATGAAAAAGTACGATCATTTATTTTTATCTAGAAAGATTTAATTTATAATATGAATTGCAAGTTTGTTCATAATAACTGCAACAATCAGAAGTTTATTATTTCAATGGTTTCATTGAATAGAATTTTAATATTGAGTATTTCGAAAATTTCCCAAAAAATAAATAAACTTGAAAAATTCACTTATGAATGATGTTAACCAGCAATATTTTAAAAATATTATATGGATTCTATTCGTAAATATAAATCAGAATTGGATGGTAAAAATAATTGTATTTCGATAAATCATTAAAAATGTTTTCTAAATCGTTGTTTTATACGTAGTATCTGTCAAGAACCTTTGTTTGGATTTACAATAAAGATTATTTAACGAAACTTTTATCATGAATTGGTTATTTTAGATATAATTGAAACAATTTGTACTGGAATTGCGTAAACAATAAAGTGATTCCATAGACTCTGCTTCAACAGAGTACTCATGCATCTCAATGAACTCTTGAGTTAGAAGCGGTTTAGCTCGGATATTAATTACTGCACAGTGTGTAAGCTACTTTACAAGAAGGGTTAGTAGAAGAGGGGGGAGTTGAAAACGTTAGCTACAGTAAAGTGAAAAGCTGATTTGGAGAAAGACTGAAATAGAATATAACTTTGGTACTATCTAATATTTTTGTTACTGTCCATACAATTATTATTAAAAACAAGATAGTATTTTATGTGTATATATTTTATGGTCATAAAATGTTATTGAAAAGTAATCATATTTTCCTAGTGCTTTTTAGTTGATAGTTTTTCAGCTAATAATATGACAATATAGTGTATACTTTATGTAAAAATATTTAAACTACTTTAGTTATCAATTAACAATCTTTTTAGAGTTTGCCAATCCATAAGAAACACTGAAATTTAATGAAACATTGTAATTATTTCATAATTTCAATCAAGTCACGTTATCTTTTTATTGGGTATGAAACTTCTATTTTACACATAAATTATTATGTCGATAAACAACTAATCAGTTCCTTTAATTACATTTCATACAACTGTGTCTAATGTGAAGAGCTTCATTGTTTGTTGAAGCTCTATCTTGTGTGTTTGTCTGCAAGCTACGTACTTCAGTTTGGTATGTTAAAACAAGGAACTATTTAATTAATAGTTACATAATAACTCTGTTAAATAAAAAATACGTCTTACTAACGTGACATTTAAAATAAAAAAAAAACGTTTCCTTAAAGAGATAACAGAAGTTTTGCCTTTTAAAAATTACATTTACCAGTAATATGTAAAACAATCGATTTTAAATTAGGAGAAAAATTATAGATCGTAATTTTTTAAACAGTATTTTTTTTACTAAATTCGATAAAGGTAATACAACTAAAATTAACATATACGGGGAAAAATTAGCCTGCAACCACTGACGTTTATGAAGTCGACCAGTGCGTTACAGCGGACGCAAGCAATAGACCGAGTGCCATACATAACGTCCTGACAGCCAGTGTTTTGCAGATATATCGTCCCCAATGTTCACCTCTCTATAATTTATTGCTAACCACTCATCTATAAACCTCAATACATAATACATACTTAGCATCATTAAGTCATAACATAAAAGCGATTCCAACAACTTTACGAAAACAAAACATTACATAGTAAAAACGTAAATACTATACATTTAATATACTAATTATTTTCTTCATTAAAAGTTATTTATCAAAATACTTCAATCACTTTTCTCGCTATACAATATATATTCAACGGCTGGAACTGTAGTTATATAATTGTTATTTACCTACCGCGTGT
Source organism: Stictocephala bisonia (assembly GCA_035578905.1). NCBI lineage: Eukaryota > Metazoa > Arthropoda > Insecta > Hemiptera > Membracidae > Stictocephala > Stictocephala bisonia. The sequence continues at coordinate 1,200,928 of JAQJVL010000048.1, forward strand.
CATAATTGGAACAACTGGGAGACCATAAAAAACAGAAATGGGGTTTGATTCTAACATAACAGGATGTTCTGTTCAATAGAAAAATCCAAGTTGTTAGAATTTATCTTAATTTTTTAATTTTGCTATCTTTCATTACAAAAAAATATTGAAAATAACTAAAAATAATTATGTTTTTCACTAAACGAATTGATATAGTCAAACATAATTAAAGTATAGCTATTTTTGCCAATTAGACACATCTAGGAGTAGAGGCAATTATTATAATGTATGCCTATAAAAATAATGTTACTATTAAATTTGTCATAAACAATACTATGTTATTTAATTACATTAAACATTTATAACATTTATAAATAATATGTAAACATATACATTAAAATCGTCAAAATATTATACCTGATTTTAACACATATTTAGAGTTAAATACAATGCACGTTTTTAATTTATTGTTTGTACATTAAACATGTGGCATAATTTGATCGATTATATCAATTAGTAAAAACCTTGAATATTCATGTATCTTAGTAAATTGTTACTATTTGAATGGTGAAAATGTATTCCATTTTATTTTAAGATTTTGAAACAGTACCAAAACACTAGTTTATCTATTTACACCTTTTAATTTGTAACCTAAGAATATGTATAAGTAAATACTGTTTATATATTTATTTTTTCTAGCAAATACCCATTTTTAACATATGTAAAGTAATATTTATTTATTCATGTACATTTTTGGTTTGTTTGATAAAATGTTATTAGTATTATTGCACGATTGCATGAACAAATGTATCTTTTCATACATATCAATATTGCAATATAATGGTTACAACTGTGATTAATTACTAGTTATCATAAATTTAATAGATTGTTCCAAGCTGCTTACTACGTTGTATGGTGAGTTCACCCCTTCATTTAAATCCACATACAATCTCTAATTGGCACTCCAGACTTCCAATAGCGCAAACCATTTTGCGATCAGATGGGCAACTTTTGTGTTTGACCAGATGATAAATACCAGTTTTCTAACAAGTTTTTGTACTACATAATATTACGTACTCTGGACATAACTGATTACTTTTAATTAAGTGCTTATTGCTTATAACCAATTATTATCAATTGGATTTGGTTAGAACCATTAGTAAATGTCAGAGTATATTGTACGATATATGTTGATAAACAATTGTTCGTCACTACAAGATTTTCCAATTATAAATATTGTTTGTAATAATGTGACAGTTTACTAACTATTACATAATACAACATTTTTAATGGCTGAAATGCACCAAACGAAGTTCAAAAATAGTATAAAATCTATATAACTAACTAAAATGTATAGAAACAAATATTTTTAAATATACCTATTCTACAGCCTAAATGATAGACCGTATGCGGTATAACCCACGTTTGATTAGGTATGGGATTTTTCTAACATGGAAATCATTTTGTTAACAATTCTTAATGGAGCAATTTTGTTTAAAGAAATACCTATTTCAAGAAAATTGTATTTATTTCCTAACATGTATAAGTGCATAGTATGTCCAGGTTTGTAAGATAACTCCAATTAAAAATACACGTTTAAGAAACATATGATGAAATTGACATTTGTTAAAATTTAACATTTCATATATGCCTTTTTAGCTTATCATAATCCAACAACGTGGTCATAGTGCTCTACTGATATAAACACTTGGTAGGTACTTGAATGGTGAACGATCTGGTTGGTGTCATGATCAAAACTACTGGTAATAATTGGGCTAAATCACATACAAAAATTTGTTTAAAATAATTAATAAATACTCTGATTATTTAAAACTAGATCGTTACACCTTATAATCATATAGTACTGATTTCTTATCAAATTAAAAAGTTGCTGAAATAAATTGTAGATTATTGAAACATTTTAGGAATAACAGTTGCTATAATCTAGTTCCGGCTCAGTTAGTAAGCCAGTGAACATAGATATACACGTTTACTTAAGTAAAAACACCGATCGCTTCGTTACTATCCCACATATTGCATAAAATGGTATTAAATATTGACATTTTTAGTGGCTTCTTATAGTTTTAAGCTCAATAGCATTTCAATCAAAGAAAAACATAGTTAAGAATAAAAAACAGTTATTGTGTTAAATTTAGTAATCGTATATTATTTCGTATTGTTAAATTATTAATTATCAAGTACCTGTAAAATTAAAAAAAATTGCAAGTTTCCTTACGTACTTGGTTAGTTTAACATGTTGCCAATAATCTTCAAAGTAGGCAAATATGCCATTTTTAGATGACACAATGTGTAAACATAACTAAACTACCCTATAAAAAGTTAATTGTGAACATGTATGAATTTCCTTAGCATACTTATTGGAATATTTTTACAAAAATATAAGTTTAAACTAAGCGAATATTACTCATACTAATAAAACGACATACTAACAACCTTATGGTATAAACCACAACGAATAAAAAAACATAAGCAGATAAATGGGGTGAGAATACAATGTGGAATATATATAATATACTCATAAAACAAAACATTCTGTGTTCAGTTCTGAGGACAATAATCTATAATCTACGTTAAAGTTATTATTAGATTTTGACTATTTTTCAATAACTTTTCTGATAAATAGTAACAAGTAGGCCTAAAAGTAAAATAAATAAATCAATAAAAGTACTGATCTAATTATTATTTAATTTTGCTTCTCTAATTAGATGAAATGGGATTATTATTATTTAGTTTTTAACATTACGTCATTGTTTTAAATAAACTTAATTATGATTAAATAATATGCTTAATTCTTTCTATATATTTTGGCATGTTTAGTACCTTACAAGTAGTACGACATCGCATAATCTTATCTTCTATTATATTTCATTCATTTACATTAGTTAATCATCTAACCGAATAAAAAAAAGGACACAATATACTAACTTAGGATGTTTCATTACATTTAAATATTTGTACTACATGATAGCTTGTAATTTTAGAGATAATTATTTGAATGTATGAGTTGATTAGTAAACATAATTCATACAATTCATTAATGTACTATTGTTTAAATGACAAAAATAAAATTAAAAATAACACTTTATACTTCTTTCGAGTACACGTTTAACACAATTATAACATTAACTTTATATTATTTTAATGTTAAAACTATTTTAAAATTTATTGGACGTGTTGAATATATTGCTTATCTTGATTAAATTAGTGTGTTTTAAAACAAATGTTCAGGTGTCGTTAATTCTGACGGATACACTAGTGCTTTACGTCATCAGAGCATTTATATAAAAATATTTCTACTCTTTTACCACATTAAAAATCTTTTAGAAAGAGTACAGATATACTACCGATATGTATTGATATAACGAACCACTGAATTTGTATACTTGACAATTGAGTGATTTTGACTATTCAAAAACATAGAAGAATATCATTATTTTTAAAAATATTCATTGGCAAGGATGTTTTACAATCATCGCAGTTTTCAGTTATAGTTTTATCACAAAATAGACATCAAGCCCTTTAATTATATCACATTTTAGTATGAATAAAAAACACACACAGGTGAATGACTATTTAGTCTTCCTTTACCACTTAACCACAGTAAGTGCAATACATTAAAGAAATGTTGCCCTTGAACATTGCAGTCGAGCTCTAGTACATATGTGTAAAAGTTATCAGCTGATAACCACCGGCTGTTCATTTGTCATTGGGCTATTAATTAATGACACTTTCTAAGGAATAGTCGGCCTTAGTTTGTAACAATGACTACATTCGCTCATCTACACTCATCACACTCAATCAAAATCCATATTCGCCCATATCTTGACGATCGGCGTCTTATGAATAAATAAATAAATAAAATAAATATTTAATTAAAGACAATCTATTTTTCCTCTAGTAGGCTAATGGGTACGTACTGTTTACAGTTGCCCATCTCTCACCCAGTCTGTTCACTCACCTATCTTAATGAGATCTCCAGTTAAAAGTGGATTATTACAAACGTTAATTACTTGAGAGTGTCAGGGTTGTAGAGGCATGTTTTGAAACAGTGGGAAAATATATGTTATATGGATAGACGTGTTGTTAACAATGTTACTTTGTACGTTTGATAAGTTGCTATAATGTAAGGAATATTGCAAGGTTACCTAACGGGGTTGTAAATAACTTGTTTAATTCAAGTAGTGAAAGTAAAATTCAATTCCAATCATATACAAAATGAAGAAATAAATAATTTTAAAAGTAATTTAATGTACTTCCATGTATTTCTTTTTAGTTGCATATATGTTTGTTCTTTTATTAATTCTGGGCAAGTGCATTGTGTAGGTTAACACATTAAGTAATTTTTACATACATTATGTAGATATATTTTAATTATATTGTTACCCATATGTTTAATTCAATAGTTTCATTAAATAAATCACTAATTATCTATATTGTTCACTTATTGCTTGTAGTTATACATACAATTAAGAAATATCGATTTAGAAAACCTATACTCAGCAATTGCCAACTTCCATACAGTGACACGGTGAAGAACCTTTGCGTGACATTGTCAAAGAACTTAACCTGCTATGATTATTCACTCTAGCAGTAAGTGTGATAGAGTATTTTTTGGAATTCATTGTCTTAAAATATTTGCCGTTTATTAACTGACAAACATGACAGTTATGCTTGCGAAAATAACATGTCCCCACTTTAACTATTGCCGCGTTGTAATCAATAACATTACGTTTTATCTTGTAGGCGGTTTGAAGAGTGTAGAAAATTGTTGTGCTGTACATTCAATCTTAAGTAGTTGAAACGATAATTATTTACAATTTAATATAAATATTGCAAATCAAGTGAATATACAAGTGAATATAAGCAAGTTGTGCACCCAAGCTAACTATGTTAAATATGTCCGCAAGCTTGGATATTTACTCTCTCTCTCTCTCTCTCTCTCTCTCTCTCTCTCTCTCTCTCTCTCTCTCTCTCTCTCTCTCTCTCTCTCTCTCTCTCTCTCTCTCTCTCTCTCTCTCTCTCTCTCTCTCTCTCTCTCTCTCTCTCTCTCTCTCTCTCTCTCTCTCTCTCTCTCTCTCTCTCTCTCTCTCTCTCTCTCTCTCTCTCTGACAGTGTTATATCCAGCAACGACAAGCTTATATTCAAATAGCTTATCTGTCTAAATGGTTTTATATCAACTGTTATATCAGTTATAGAAACACTTTTGTCAATTCCCATTCATAGAACTTCGGTATGGAGCATATTGTTCACAGTGTTAAAACAGTGATTATATTAAATTTATTAATCGTATATTATTTCGTATTGTGCAATTATTAATTATCAAGTAGCTGTAAAATTAAACAGAATTTTTGAAAAATTACCTCAAAAACTTTGTTGAGCGTGGTGGTTTCGGGCGTTGTTGGGGGAATGCATATGCTTCACTTGGTCAAGCAGCTCTGGGAGTATGTTGATGGAAACGTTCATGCATGATTTTATTAGTATATTGTTGTTGAGCTTTCCTCTGAATTTCATTTTGATATATATAAAAAAATATTAAAATAGGCTTTTTTAATTTTAGATCATTTGATAGGAAAAAAATACGTAAAATATTACATTTCTACAAAAACATTAATTGAAGTTAGTTTCTGAACTTTAATACATTTTTAAATTATTTTGGTTGATGTTATTGTTCGTTAGGATAAATTATTATTTAACAGTTCTAACTTATTAATCTGTACATTTTATCGATAGAGCCATTTTTTCTAAGTACTCCTAGATAGGAGTGGGAAATTGTTAATTTTTGCTATAAATTATTATTTGAGTTTTTGTTTAGGTACGACATACAAATAATACACCAATAAAATAATATTACATTCCTCGGCTTTGATTATACCTAGACTTATTAGGTTAAAAAAGTGCATTACAAACCCTTTAGTTTTTATAATATTGCAATAATTTATACATATAATTAGAGATCACTATTCATATAATAGAATGCCCAATCTCTGATCTCAGTTTACCAATTCAAAATCTTTACTGTACCTTCAAATTGTTTTTAGGATTATACTACTTATATGAAATAAATACAATTTTTATAATCCAAACCAATTTCCTTATTTTTTTAGTGTGGATTTTAATATTTATGCTCATCTTAATAACCAAAATATAAATTTTTCGATAATTGTCAAGTGTCATTGGTACATATAAAAACCTAGATAAACATAATCGTAATTGATTTTTAGTATTGAATAAATATTTTAATTTACCTAGTCTAATGTCATGTTGCAAAATACAAGTTAAAATATAGCTGAATGCAGTGCTAGGACTTGATTTATGTACCTGTTTTGAAGACACGTATACATATTTAATAATAATACTGTACAATATTTAGATCAATGGACTGTATCACTTAAATATAATTAAAAATATATAAAATCAAAGAGGTATTTACTTAAAAATACCTTTTTGGCACTACAAAATTGTAATAAGCCAAGTATTTTATGATGCGCTCAAAACAAGCCTTTTATAACTGTTGACTTAACAAGTGCTTCTACTGAACTTAACTAGCGTAAATGAAAAAAAAGTCACGTATTTCAGACATTACCCCTAATGGCATACTATAAGTTCTAATATCGTATAAAAATTTAATTTAATACAAATTAGTTTCTTAAAATAGTATCCAAAATATTGTTAAATGAATAAATAACTCAAATAATTGATCTAACTATAAAAGAAACGTATCACTATAAAGCACAAAACACGCTCGTCTGTTAGAGGAGAAACAGTCTATTAAAAGGCTGATTACATTCAACTTATAACGTCTCGTTATCTAAGCCGTCTTAAGCCTTACTAAATCCTACCCCCTGTATAATTTATTGTACCGTTGTTGGTGGTTTTAGAATAGAGAGACTGAAAGATATTCTAATACTTTTTTTATCATTTTTCAGATTGTGTACTCTGCTTTTTAGTCTTAGGACATGATGTCTTCGGTTCAATACCAAATAATATTAATTATAAATTTCTTTGCAAAAACATTTAAGTCCTTACCTTTTTAAAGGAAGTTTAACATTAGTTACAAAATGTGTATGTGACAAACAGTAAAGATTCTCAATAAAACTTTTTAAGTGCTTATTAAATAAAAATGAATGTTTTTAAATATTATTACAGGTTCAGTGATGATATTCTCTAATGCGCATATTTTAAATATTTTATTACATATACAGTATTATAGTTCACAGGTTTAAGATGATTAATTATAATTAAAGTTACATGTGAGACTGCATGAATTTGGATGGTGGGCAAAATATGAATGTACAGCATTGTGTCTGTCAGGAACTGATATATGGCAAAGGGCGTCCTGCCAAAATAACACTTCAATAGATATTCACTATTATTGGTGCACAATGTTTAGATAGGTTACATGTAACTAGGAAAAAAATATTTTTACAGATAAAATACACGCACTTTAGTTATTAGTCGTTGCTGGTTTTAAAATTAGTGTATACGGTAGTGATACGCAATTTGTTGTTGAAATAATTGCGTATTATCGTGAGTGTTATTTTAAAGTTAGTGTATACGGTAGTGATACGCAATTTGTTGTTGAAATAATTGCGTATTATCTTGAGTGTTATTAATTGTATAGACCGGCAGGTCCCAGTGCAATGTTAGGCGTAAACAAATTATTTTGAAATACCATTTAAATTAATCAGAATATGTAAAAAAAACTAAATTTTTAAAAATTGGCTGTATCAATTCGTCAGTAGGGCGCGTGATTTCAGCGGGAAAAACTATGGTAAAAATATATTGAAATTCTCTATATATATTCAAAATATTACGTATCATATTTTGTTAGGTGTATTGAAAATATCAGTACTAAAAATTTAAATAATAACACTACATTTTGTATCGTGGAATTTACATACATTTTGTATACTGTGTTTTATATTTTACATTTACATACAAATGGCCTTAATTAACAGCTATTGAATGAACTAATGATTTTAAATTGACATAAATTAATTCAATATTCTTGAATTTCAAATGACAATTTTGTAAATCCAAAAATGTATTAGAAGACTAGGAATAAGTAAAGCCACATTACAGACTGTAATCTGAGGCAATCAGAGCTAAGATAAAACAAACTGGGGTCGTTTCCTAATTGAGAACCTGAAGCTATTGAAAAGATATTTCGTTTAAAACCGTCTAAATATCCCAGTAACCATTCTTCAGTCCTTAATAAAAGATCACCTCCTTTATTGGATATAACAAATCCGCCTCACAATTAACAATTTCCAAGAATATATCCCAGTCAATTAACCACCAGTCTTTGTTACATTACCTTAGTATAAAACAAAGACTACAATTTTTGTGTCACAACGGAGAAACGTAATGTTGCATTCGCAAAGTGAAAAAGACGTAAATAAACATATTTTAAGTGATCTTATAATTTAAATTAAAGTCTTGATTTATTTACTGTTCAATCAATATAGAAGACTTACTAAGTAGCCCAATGAGCGATCGAATCACTTAAGTCGGCTAAAGGATTCTGCTGCTAAGGTCTAAGTGGTTAGGGTAGGAAAGTAGATTCTGGAAAGGGAAATTATGTGACCTATGGTGGAATGGACATTCTGGTATGGAAGGAATTTCTTTTGTATGGGTATGCTGGAAACACTAGTGTGAGAGGGAAAATTCTGTGGTATTATTATTCTGTGGGTTGGAAATTATGGTCTGGAAGGGGAAATTATGTGATCTGTGGTCAATTGGAAATTCCTAGAGATGTCTATTAACCATCATAATTATTTCTACTGTTAATTATGATGAAGAGAGGAGAAAAAGGTCTGTAGGATAGTGTCAGAATTGGAGGTGGGTGTTGAAGATTGGTAAGATGTCGTGTGATGATTAAATAACAAGAATTGCGTTATCAGGTTAGGAAGGGAATCATCACTAGGGTTTTAAAGGTGGATAGTTGCATTATTGTAGGAGATCCCCAGTGATCATGAAAGGGTCACCTTAAGCAGAAATGGGAAAATGCATGGGACAGACGAGTGACAAAAGTTAATTGTTGAGGTTGAGAGAAATTCAGTTAAAGGTATTTTAATTGGTTCAAAAAAAAGTTACAATAGAACAATATATAAATAATGTGATAGTAATACCAAGTATTGTTTCATTGGCTATTTATCAACGTTTGGTGATAATCACAACGTTTGATAAAAAAATATTTATTTAATCTAAGTTGTTTTTTAACGATTACTTGCCAAGAAATCGTTCGCTGTTCAGTTCCCAATATGACCATATGACAATGCCTCTAATGGGATAAAAAATGGTAATTACGTCTGCAATTAAAAAAAATTAAAAAAAATAACAACTTGAGATGCAAAAAGAGGAATCATTTCCTCTTTTCAAAGTAGAAAAATGTAGCTTTTCCCTTAAATAATTCTTTATTTACATTTGAAACACAAGAACATGATCATTTCCTTATCTCAAAACGAAGATTGCTATGACGTCATAAAATCTTTAAAGGCTTCAGAACACCATCAATTATCAACTACCTATGACGGAAGAAGGATATAAGATATTTCGACAAACACCTACCCTTTTTTCTTTCTTTACTTCACTAAAACAATATATATGAACTTGTATATTAAACATTAGTTCAATTTAGGACTCCAACCTTTAACCCTAACCCCCCTTCAATTTCACCTATCTTACTTACTCATAACAACAAACTATTTTACCATATTAACTCTCTAACATAGCTATATATCTATAAAAAGGAAAGAAATAAATAATAATAAAAATAATTAATCAAACCCTAGACAGCTATCAATAAAACTGTTTTTTCAACCACCACTGGACCACATGATTTCCGTTCCACAATCTACTTAGGAGAGCTTACTTTGGGATTGAAATTGGCATATATTTGTCAGAATATTTTATTTTAAATTTGGAAGAAAATTTAATTTGGTACAAATAATTTTTTTTAAAATAATAATGAAATCAGAAGAATATTTTCTGGTGGCATCATTCACACAACGTTAACATGTAATTAAGGGTGGTGTTATTAGAGTCACAAAAAGCTATCTAGTATCCTCCCACAACCGAAGGTTCTTGAACTTTCTATAGAATATAGCATTCCCAAACAAACAAGATTCTGTTTTTTATCAGCAAACACGTACAAGGTTGAAAGCCACGTACTCATCCTCCCTATCACGTAATAATAATAATAATAATGGCTTTATTGTACAAAAGTGTTTTATACAATTGGCGAACTTAGGACTAATAAGTCCTCTCTTACAGTTAACCCTTTTATGTTAAAGTAGTAAATATAACAAAGCCTAAAACATGAAATACAGAACTAAACTAAAGAAAAATAATAATAATAAAATTACAAAGAAGTAAATAATATAAACTAAATGAACTACTTACATATTATCAATTTTACCATTCTCTCACTCATACACTCGTTCGACCCTAATCCCAGACCCCATCCCCTGCTACCATCACAGACTCATCCGTTCAAAAAGAAAGGCTTTCAATGATGCTGCGAACCGAGCCCGACTGTCATATCTCTTTAAATATGGAGAAAGTTTATTTCATTCTCTGCAGGCAGTTACTGAAAAGGAATTTGTGTAGAAAGATGTTCTATGAAGAGGAATACGTAATATTGACGAGGCTGAGCGTGTCTCCTTAGCACCAATTTTTGAGTTATACCATAGATTATATAAACCTACAATAGATAAACCATCTAATAGGAATATCTGTGCCAGTAATTTTGTTAGTTTGTGTGGCTCGCAACCACAGCTGGTTTAAACTGCATTACATTTACATGGGACTACACTAGCGCTCCACAATGGACCAGAAAAACAGCTGATATTTTGAGACTCAAAATTTAACATTGGATGGGAAATCTATTTATGTATAAAATCAATGGTTATACTCAAAGTTTTGAGAGAGGTATTTCGGATTCCCATCAATAAGTACTAAAAACAAAATACTCCATTATTTTTAATAATCTAAGGTGTAACGTACATCATTGTTGGCCTAGCGAATCTCGTTTACTTTCCATTAGTCATTTACATACCAATAACTAAGTTAAGGTTGATGTAACTAATAATAGCCTATGTTGTATCATTCGGTAGTCTAAACCAGTAAAACTGGCATAGACTAAATATACCATGATTGTAAAATATAGCTCATTAGGTTGTAACTTAATAGGTAATTAGTAGCCTACATGCATTTTAATAAATAAAAATATATGTATAATGAGATGAAGACATTTATATGGTAAGTGGTTGATATTTACTATAAGAACAATAAATTAATTTGGGAACAAACAATATAACATCTTTTAAATAATAAATACAAAACCATATACTTATTCTTTATTCATAATTTAAAAAATTCAAATCCAACTATTAACGCAGGTTGTTGGATCATGACTGAGTAACATCAAAACCTCCCTCGGTTGCTGGATCTCAGGAAGTTACGTGGTTCTAAAGTTTTTATTACATTAAGTCCCCAAAGGGAAATGAAATGAGATTTTCTTCAATTATACCCCAAAACCTCCATCAGTGCGCTGATACCCTACTTATTTCATTCCTAACAACAAAGTCTAATACTTTTTATACACAAAACTAATCCGGTTTATACTATGAGATTAAAAATACTATAAACGTTGACTGTTTTATGGTAATTATTGAATTACATTTTCCTAATATCTTAAGTTAAACATACTTGACTATACTTAAGTGGTACATTAATTTTTAACTATTATGCTTCTTTACGACAGTAAATTTAATAAGTATTTGGAGGTATATTTTATTTACTTGCTATCATAAAAATGATAAAACTAATTTAAATATTTATTTGGCATGAATAAATTAGTTAGATGCAATATTTAGAAAATATTTAATCATGATTCTATCTGTTTACTATTTAAACATCATGAAACGAATTCAGACTTTTTTTTGATGAATAAATTAATGAGTTACAATATTTACAGAATGTTTAATTATGAGTCTCTCTTTCTAACTAATAAAGGAATAAAGCATAATTTTAAGTTATCATTATATATGTGTTAAAAGTACAGCAATTGTGTAAGAATAATTAATAAACTGTGACATACTATTTTATTTAAAACCTTTACCATTTTAGTGCTTTGGAATTCGATTGTTATTTAAAATGCAAATTAATTGGTAATCATGATCTTTTTATAATATTATGAAAATACATTTTTGTTTGTATGTGTGAGGAATTTTTTATAAGATACTGAAGTGTTTATTTTATGTTTTTGATAAATCTCCGTATTTGTTAAGTCTAACTAGCATTTAGCACTTCCAGAGTAATATATACATCGAGTTGTCCAAAAACACATTTTGGTTGATTAACGTCTGTTTCCAAAGAAAGGAAATGAGGTAGTGAAGGAGATGTAGTACGTCAATCAGAGTTACAAGGACCTGCCATACTTCACAACGTGGTTTTGGCAGTTCTTTTCACTCTGTTATACAACTAAAATCGTTATCATAACCTTGTACCATCAATGACGAACTTCCTTAAATTATAATTTTCCAATTCAGGGTGCTTGGCTCTTCGTATACAAGTTTTTAAGGGGTTATAATATAATGAAAATCTAACACAATGGTGTACATGTAAAAGTCGAAGTCTCAAAATTGGCTTGGAAATGAATTAATTTAAGTTTTTCCAAAAAGCCAATGTTTTTGTACAGATATTTTCTATTTATCGGCAACCCAAAAATACATAATTTTCAGATTTTCCATTAAGTGTTCTATCTGAAACAGTCATTATTTTAAATAGTCATATAATACAATTGATCCTTAGGACAATTTGAAGTATAACACTAATAAGTTAAGAAAAAAAAAATTAAGGATAATTGAACCAATTATTTTCATAACACCCTGTGTACTAGAAGGTGTCAAAGACTGCACTACAAGATGGACTTTATGTAAGAAATGCAATAGGCCATCATAACATTGTTTTTGTTATTAGTAGTACAATTGAGACACATTTGTATAATACAATAAAGTTATTAATTGTAAAAGAGGCAATCCTTAAAACATTTTAAAAACCTCAAATATAATTTTCAAATGATTCTTTATTGCTCCAATTGTAACGTTAAAAGGTGAGAAGGAAAAATTCTCAAATGCGGCTGCTAAACTATCTCTGAGTTTTGGTTCTGAGTTCACTGTTGTGGAATATAACCTCTTTTTTTGATATACCCCCACACGAAAAAAATACATAGGGGTAGGTCATGTTGGATAGTTCAGTGACAACCATTCATGTACTTCATTGCTGAAGTGTGAGGGGAGCACCGTCTTGTTGGTAACTTATCCCGTCTCTTTGAATGGTATCAACAGTCAAGATCGTCTAAGAAACCTGGGAGGTTGTGCTGAAGAAACTGAAAATAACTTTCTCTGTTTATAAAGGCTTCTTTAAAAATGTGTCGTGTTATTAGCCGGATCTTTCACTTGTAGCTTAAGGTTTTTATGCAAATAAATGCAAATTGTGTCTGTTAAATGAGCCTTCTCTCGTAAACGAAGACTCATCAGTCTTTTTTTAAAGTTGTACTGCTCAATATCACTTTGTAATATCCAACGACAAAATTCAACTCTAGGAGCAAAGTCTAATGCTTGAACTGAAGTGTCTATGCATTAAGTCTGTTTTTGTGTAAAATTTCCAAAACATTCCACTTTGATAGACCAACTTCTAGGGCAACATGCCGGCTCATAGCTTCTGAATTGTTTATAACAGTATCAAGTACCAAATCTGCCACTCCTACGTCATTAATAATATTGCCTACCTCATTAGAAGATTTAAACACAGTGCCTCTCTCCACTGGTCGCTGATGTAGCCTCGTAAACACTGCCGAGCTAGGTGTTCGGTGACCAGGGTATCGATGAGCGTACCCTCTTACAGCGGCAAGCACTTTGCCGTTACAAAAACCGTACACAAAGTGCATATCTGCATACACACTGGTTGTAAACTCTATGGCAGCATACAGTTGCCTGATTTGAGCAGATAACTATTTGATGCGGGTAGACTCATTTGGGTATTGGTTAACAAAACTTGATAAAGAATGAATGCCCCATGCTGGCGAAGCAGGAGAAAAGGAATAATTGATAAGAAATTGGCATTTATCTGTCACTATCATCCACAAATTATTTTAGACTGCCTTATCTTTCATAATCTTTAATTATTTGTCGAGACACACAATTATAAAACATAAAAGTCAAAGTTCAGTTTTACTATTAATTTTTATATATTTTTAATTGGCTATGTATTATAGTTTTGTGACTGATAAAAGTGGATTTCTGAATGCTAAGACGAAATCACTGTAAAGCTTGTTTTGTGACTTCTTGTAACAGGGTGTTATAAAAATAATTGGTTAAATTATTTTTAACCTTATTAAAATTTAGCAATGTTAAACTTCTACCTGGCCTAAGGATCAATTTTATTGTATGATTATTTAAAAAAACTATTTTTTCAGATAGAACATTTAATGAAGAATCTTAAAATTATGTCATTTTTCGTGTTATGATTTTGGGTTGCTGAGGAATAGCAAATTTCTGTTCAAAAACACTGGGTTTTCGGAAAAACTGAAATTAATTAATTTCCAAGCCAATGTTGAAAGTTCAACTTTTATATTTACTCCATTATATTAGATTTACATTGTATTGTAATCCCTTAAAAGCTTTCACACCAAGAGCCAATCACCCTTTATATAACAGGCCAAAGCCAACTAATTTGAGGTGATAGAGTCTAAAGTTGAAAATACTGCTATATAAATCCAAACTGTACTTGTGACTAGACATCTTCTCTCTTCTTGCAAGATGATATTGTAGTAAACGTTTATTGAAAAAGTTTTGAAAGAACCTCAAGTGTAGGTTAAGTTATATAGTACTGAATATCTCTATTCAATAATCTAAGATTAAACATATATTCTGCAATAATCGATTAGAGATAAGGACATTTTTCTGCAACAACCATTTTAAATTCAATACTAACTAGTGAACTGACTTGTTATGTTAAAATAGTGTTTCTAAAAAAAATTTATTCAATGTCAGTGAAGTTATGTTAGGTTTATTTGGCCTGAGAATATCTGTTAAAATGGATTTAGAATTCTCTAGGTGTGGGTATGAACTAAGTGTTAAATCAGATACAACTATAGACCGTAGTTAATACAGCCTTAGTAATACACATAGTAAAACTACCGAGACTATCTTGACTACAGAGTTTTCATATATACATTTATACCTAACAATTACTGTTCCAATTGGACTCAAAATGGAGATTTTGTATGTAAATATACATTTTTATCAAACATAAATTAATGAGAGGTAGAATATGTATTTCATTTCTTGTTTGAAAGCACAACATCAACACAAAAAGGTTCAACAAAATGACAGCATATTGACCTTAAGGCAGTTGATTGATCGACAAGTGAGAACACTAATAATGCATAAATATAAACATTCTTGACAATGACTTTCTCTCCCACTGTTATTATTTTAAGTGAGTAAAATGAGTAAACAATAATAAAATTCTGAGAACAAAAAAAACTCACAACAGATTTAGGCTTGTAAATATTGTTTACACTTACAACAAGATGTTTATCGAGGTACTAACATTTTTGCTTTTGTTTTTAGTATTTCATATTAAAGTTACTTTATAATTTGTAAAAATAGAATAGAAGTTAATATTATAAAGATACAATTTTCACTAATGATTAGATTATAATCTATACTTTAATATGAAAATAAATAATAGAAAAGTGTTGACCAATATTTTAAAATATAACAATAATAACAATAGAAATATTTTATTCTCATTTTTGGCTTTATAATTTTATAAATTATCCTAAGCAATATTACCGATGTTCCCATTGTTAACAATGAATCAATATAAATACGCATTGATTTGACGTATATACGTAAAAATTGGTTATATTTTACTATAATGGTGTAAATTTAAACACGCTATTCGTGTATAGTTAACCGTTGAAGAACAAATCAAATACCCCGAAATAGTTATACATTTTTCATAATTAACTTGGAATTAACAATGTATATTAATTCAATAATTAACAAGGAAGTACTTACCTTAAATCTCACAAATTAAAAATTAAACCTTAACGACAGGAACGACATATTGAACTTCTTTTTTAATATTATTGTAAAATTTAATGTTCTATTTTGTTTTACGAACATTATTTTGGTGGTGTTGTAAAAGATTATAGCTAAAATTGTCTGCAGACCTTGAACCATAAATAATTAATTTTAGACAAATAAAAGACTTTACCAATAATTTTAGACATACAGTATATTTCATCTGAGTATACATTTTGTTTTTAATTATTTTTCCTTTTAATTTGATATAAATATATCCAAGTTATAAAGAAGAAAAATAAGCAGAGAAGCAATATTAATTTATTTTCTTTATAGGCCATTTTCTTGGAAATAAAAAAAAATATGACTTTCCATTTTACTGTAAAATAGTGTATTCTTTAAAGTTACATATATACAATGAACTTTCAAAGCAAAACATATAAGCTACTTAAGTTGCATTACATATAACACAATGAAAGTATTTTTACTGAAAGATTAGCTTACATTTTTATTTAATTATATTAAAATACGTTGTTTAGAATACCCCTTATCGTGACATGTTTGTTTGTTACCATACAATTAAAAGCATCATGTTCTAATTTCTCCATGAATACAACCAGAATATAACACGGGGAGGTTGTCAGAAGAATACATAAATACAGACATATGACACCGCAGATACAGTAGATCGATTGCTTTGACAAGTATTAATGTGAGAATATGACGGCGTCGTTCACTGCTTTATACCACGAAGTGTGTGCGACAGTCGGCGACAGGTACTGTGTCAATGGGACCAGTCTCCCGCTGTGTTTGTTTGTGTGACAGTCTCTGACGAAATATACACTGTGTAATGGACATAAAATAGGATTAATTATTTTTAAAGAAAATAAATATGAAACTTGGTTTATATGCTAAAAAATGGAAAATACAACAAATGAAAAACAAAAAAAGAAACATATTCATTTCATTATTGGGATGCACCCTAGTATAATTGTTCAAATAATTACGTTTTAACGTAATTACATTGATACATTAGGACACAGTAGAAATATTTTATATAAGGTAGAGGTGACATATGAATTATTTAACCCTAATTTATTTATCAACTTAATTGTTAGTATAACATTGTTTTTATCAGAGCACGGTATTGCTTTTGTATTTATTCTAGGTGAACAAGTTTTAGGATAAAACTAAATTGTATGTATAAATTTAGTTTTATGTATGACCAGCTATGATTATATAAATAATAACAACTTGTTTGATTACAATTAAATTAATTTCTTTCAAAATATAGAGTTTTAAAACATACTGTAATAACTTATTAAAACGATTTAAACAATGTATTAAATACATAGTTTATTTTATGTTCTCAGGAAATCAAAATTTTAGACACATAATCAAAACTGCAAACTAACTTATTAATCACATATAAACAGGAAGTGAACACTTTAAATTCATGTTAAACACCTCTTTAAGGTAAATATGAATAACAAAGTTCCCTTATGATAGTTCCTAGTAGTTTGTGCATAAAAACCCGCATATATTTTTAATCGCTGTTCCTTCTAAATATATCTGTTATTTTAGCTTTTTAAATATTGTTTATCATTTTGTCTCAGGACATAGGGTGTTTTATGAAAACTCAAAACATTACCAATCAGTAGTTTAACATAACAGTTTAGTAAATAGCGTGTCATAGTAAATATATGAATATTAATGATAACTCTCTATCACTTATCTTATGTAGATGGGCACATATGCAATATGTCCCAACTAATACAGTCATTTCTTCCAATTTTACTTTTTTTACTCAAAAACATACTTCATCAAGATCTTAAAACTTTAAATTTATAAAAAATTTTCTTTATATTGTTTATATGTTTCTTCCAACCTACATTTGACATATTTTAACTTAATTTAAATAATAAGAAGTTTTAAGATTGTCTTTTGAACAACTATTAAAAAAATTTTAAAACTGTTATGAATAAAGCAATATTTATCTATTTTTAATCATATTTTGTTAATGACAATTATGTGTCATATTTTTTAATGATCGAATTTTTAAATAGATTAATTTTTTACCTGTTTTAATATTATATCTCAAACTATTTGATATAAAAAGAAATTACCACTAAGTAATACTTTTCAATCTATATTTTATTCCGATTCTTCTCAACAAGTAATTTTATCATACACCTATAAGCCAGCATGTGTTATTATAAAAATTGAGTACTCCATTAAGGGGTACTCCATCCAAAAACAGCGAAAATATGAAAATTATGACTATTTTATTTAAGTTTATTATTAAAGACCATTTTATGAACATTTCCATGTGAAGATAGTGGTGAAAAAGGCTTTGTAAACAGCTTTGATAAATTTATAACGAAAATCTGGAACCTACATATTTTACCAGCTTTGTCTTTAGGACCATACGAACATTTCATATACTACTTATCGCTATAGCAACATACTACGATGAACTGCACATCTCATTTTGTTGCCTGGAATTCGCAACAATGCATTATTACAAACAACTGTATTATTGCAACAAGTTAAGAGGACATTCGTAGATTCTGTTATATACCAGATAAAGCCATCAAGCTTTTTTTTTAATAAGTTACTGTACACCCTGTAGTATGGGTTTAAAACAATGACATACAAAAATTTGATATTATAGAAAAAATATAAAATTCTAAATGTTTATGAATATAACTTTTTTAAAATTCATAATTTAGAAGTATGAATGCTTATATGAAATCCCTTTCTATAAGTTGTACATAAATATTTTATCTTTAAAATATATAAAAAAGAATTTGATATATAGTTTAATATTTAAGGTGCAGTTGTCTCAATAAAACACTGTTATGACCGAAAATCAACCCCTGTTACGGGGATGAAAACAATAAAGGGTGGATATACGCGAACATTGTTTTATACCTTCCTAAGTACATATGATAAAAGAATATATACCTATTTTAAAATATAGTTATTTTAACCAAAGGTAGAGTTCACCTTCTCATTTTTAAATAAATTTTATGAAAACTCAGAAAAAAAATTTAATATATGTAAAAGTGGAAATTGTTTCACGTAAAATAATAAAGTATCGAAATGCCATTATATTACCACAATTGGCCAACTATCATCCTAATGGAGTTGCTATATTTGTTACACCAAAATTATTTAATATTTAGGTGTAAGAGAAAGGAAAACTCTGCATTATGATTGTAAGTGGAATATGATGTTTTACCTTTAAGGTTAGGTAGTAGAGAGAACTGTCTAGTCCTAACCTCACCTCTCTTTATAAAATAAAGACGTATTATTTAATAAAACTTTTACATAATAATAATACTATTGGTCCACCAATTCCTAATTCCTACTAATAGCACCATCACATATTACATTGAGTGGTATTCTTTGTCGTTACGCAATTCCCGTCAAGAAAGAAAGACTGTAAATAGGAAACGTAATTAATTGAAGTTTGACCTAATCTTATTAATTGATTGATTAAAATATAATTAGATCAGTAACTATACTTTTATGATTTTAATCACGACAAGACCTTTAGGTTTTATACCACAACAACATTTAATGGTCACTAGACTATAGTTTTAGTGAATGGAGTTTCATCAAAATTACTGTTTAGTGAACTGTTAATTAATTAGGTAAGAAAACCTTTTATAATGATATCTTAATATGGAGTAAAAATGTATAAAATGATGAACGATAAAGAAATCGTTCATTTCTTTGCTTGATTGAAAATTTGTAACAACAGAGAATATTTAAATTCTAATAATTTGTTTCAGGTAATATCCTGTGCTTCTAAATACTGGAGCAAAAAAAGAGGCTTTCCGATTTTTTAATCTTTCTGTTTACCACTCATGTATTCCATTAACCTTTTAAACTCTGAAAATCCATTTGTTCTAAAGTGATGACATTGAAAGATACCTCTTTTCCCTCAAACCAATTGAAATTTATTGACTCTGCAGCTGTGCAGTTTGTAAAACTTTCATCTTCTGCTGTGAAGTTAATATGAGATTTTCAGCATCACAGATTAGTGACATACTGTTTAAACTAACTTTTCCTATTTCATTTAACTTATGAGATTGTTTTTGTGTCTTTCGTAGTTGAGTAAATTATAAAGCCTTCAATATTATACTATAGCTATCCAGCCTTATAATTAACTATAAATTTTTTAGTGATTTTTGTGTAAACGAATTATATGTAACTAATATACAATAAGTATAACTATATTGCAAAAAACATAGCAAAATAGATACTTAGTTTAAATAGTAATAATACTAAAATATTGTTGTTATACTTTGTAAAAATATCCATTACGTATAAAACATTCTATATACATTAATATACAGATTTCATGAAAATAATTTTATAAAAATAAATTGCATTTATTTTCATGACAAAGGAAGCAATATTGGTACCTAAGATCAAATTAATTAACTTTTTTTAGTTTTACATTAATAATTTTAGATTAATAATACATTTTTGGTGGTTTGCTATTATTTTTTTGTATAATAAACGTTTATCATAATATTGTTTGTTTTGGAAATCCAATTTGTAGAAATATAAAAGGAAATGTTTTGAATTATTGCATAAATCTGATAGTAATAATAACTTTATAGTTGAAATGTTAAATATTTTAGTTATTTATTGAATAATAAAATTTTTATTGGTTAGCAGTATTAAAACGTAGCACCTAACTTTTATTATAGAACTCCAGAACTGTTTTAGCAACATTATTACTGTACTTTTCTAATGGCAATCTTTACGTTGTATTAATAAAAAGAAACAGGTACTGGTTTGGATAAGTTAATTTTAATTTGTATGTGTATTAATACAATAACAATATCAACATATTAGTACTATATTGAAAAATGCATTTGCTATAAATCAATGACAAAATATGTACATCTCAAATAGTAATTGTTATACTATTTATTTTCAGGTAAGAATCCAGAGCCAAGCTAGGCTGTACAATACCTGAAAGGTACTTTTAAAACATCTTTCAAGTAATCCTTAGGGCTATGATTATATCTAGTTTAGGAACTATTTAAGCTTTCCATGAACTGTATTTATCAATATACCGAATCTAATATCATAATATTGCTAAAATACAGATTTTAAGTTAGCTGTATGATTATTAGATATCGTAAAACCCATTGATATTTTCTGTTTTTCATTATAGCTTAAGAATACCAGAACAAACTTAAAATAGTGCATGTGCAAAATTGAATTGTCTAACTATCACAAAGACTTTAGATCAATAGAAAATCTCTGTTTTTGGTTGGTTCAAATTCGAATTTAACTGTAGCTTATTAGTTATTGTGTATTGTAACACAACTTGTAAGTATGGCCTATTAATGATGCTAAAAAGATGGGATTGCTAGGAAAGTTCCAATAATTTGTACATGTAGTCTCCACAACATTTCTGTGTACAATTTAGTACTAATTGTATCTAAATTACTTGGATTAATGTTTTTACGTTCACTTTAGTATTGAAATATGTTTATTTATTATGTACGAATCTTAAATATTATAATGTTCAATGTACCATAAAATTAGACACTCAAAATCTGTACACACATTTTAATTTAAAATTAGAATTTACGAATGAATTAAAATAAAATAATTATCTGTCCTCAGAGAAATAAAAATAATGTTTTGATTCCAAATCATGCTCTCTATTCTCTAGGATGGCATATTTGTGTGGAACTAGACGGAGACAATGCTCCGTGCTATTTACGGACTAGTAATATACTTACATATATCTATTATTTTTCTTACCTGACGCTATAAAATTTATAAACATTTATTTTCTACCGGATTGCCTGTCAGTTAACTTACTTGAAGAAAATATCAGAACTTTTGCCTCATAACTGTGAAATACGTGTATTACCATTAAGTAGCAAATTAAGAGAGTTTATTTAGTAAATACATTATTATTGTATAATGTTTTAACTCTTATGTAACTAGCATGACCTGTACGTGTAATCATGAGAAACATGCTAACAGGTTTTAATTTTGGTAAATGTAACTGTAAACCGGTTATAGAGAGGTGAATAGTGGGGACGATATATCTGCAGAACACTGGCTGTCAGGACGTTATGTATGGCACTCGGTCTATTGCTTGCGTCTGTTGTAACGCAATGGTCTCATCCATATGATATGCTATTGTTGGAACAATATACGGATTTTAAATACATTATTTTCATGTTTGAGTCCATAGACTGACTATTTCAAAATTGATTCTCCACATTATTATACCATGATTATATTATTTATAAATTTTTAAATAGTTGAGTTTTATTTTAGCATTATTTATACATATTGTTCATACTATATGTATAATAAACAATGAGTGTATTTTGTTTATTATACATATCTGCTTTCCGAAACGTCATTATGTGCAAAAATAAAGTAAATGAATATGGAAAAATACTGTATATACTTTATCATATTCATTAAAATAAAAACAATTTGGAAACGAAGTTTAAATATGGATTGTTCTTAGTCATCTATATCTACATGATTTATAACATTTGTGTGAAAATGCATTATATTTAAAAATATTTAACGTAATTCAATTTTTATTGTCTGAAAAAAAAAACTGTTTTGGTGAAAAATGAGTTTTAAATTTTAAGTTATTATGTTTGATTAGAAAAAAGCACATCCTGCTTTTCATATGGAACCATTCACGTTTCATTTTATTTTTTTAGAAAGCTCACTACAATACATGTAAAGTACCTAAATCGTATGAACTCTAAAATACATGTAATGGCCAAACGTTATACTTATCAGTGGTAGAATATATAAGGGACCCTTGAGAGGGTAAAGTGACTGTGGTTTATGAAGAGGCTGTGTGAGTGGAGTAATGATGTAATTGTCTGGTTGAAGGGTTTAGGTTAACACTTAGCTCCCCTTCTACCCTTTCACCTTTTCTATAAATCACCACTTGTACTTGGTTATTTCTCATGTTGTAATAAAAATGTATGTATGTTAGAACTTTCTTTTGAGAGTTTTTTACGTAAAGGAAATTTTATAATACTATAGCCTTAAATGTTAAATGTTTCATCACATTATATTAATTTAATTTATTTTATGTTAGTTGTATACTTTTTAGTGTACATTGCAGAATAAAGTATATATGTTGTTCTATTGTATACACATATCTTGCGGTATTTCTTGAGGAACACTTGATTCAGTTGCTTAAAGTATTAATTATTACAAACACGCCGATACGTAAATTATAGTACAACTACCATTCTTGTACTGTATTTGCAATATTCAATGCATAATGAGCTGAATAAGAGAAAATTTAAGGTTTAGTAGTAATTTTCTTTACGTATTAAGGGATCATTTTACTAAAGTAGTAATACTAAGTAGTAATAGGTTTAAGACCTCTCTTTTTAGTTTAAGGATTGTAATTCTTATTAAATAGGTTATAGGCGTTTATCAAGAGTGAACACTTTTGCAAAGATGTTGTCTTAGTATTTATTTAACTTATGACATACCGCTTGTTAAATTTTGTACATAGGACATTTAGTTACATAGTTTCAAATAATTCTACTTTATTGAAAAAATTAATAGTTTTTTTTGATAAGGATCAGTCATTTTACCTGCATAATTTTTTTATTTCAAATGAATTGTTAAAATCTTCCAAAGATGTTATTATTTCACCAATGTATGGTAAGCATTAGAAAATACATATATTTTACAGCTAATTTCTTTGATTTACATGTTTTTATTTAAAATGTAACAACTAATGAATATTTTAGAACCGAATAGATGTTAATATAGTTACGCTATTTTTTGTAATATTTTGTCACTTACGATAGAAAACCTTAAGGAAAAATCCTATATGTATTCAAACACTAAAAAAGATTAAGCTTGTATTTAATCGAAAAAGTACTTTTATAAACAATATAGAGTGAGTTTAACTAATGGATAGCCTCTTGACCGAAGGCAGTTGATGGACAGGTGAGTATACTTGGCATCTGTAAATATCAATAGATTCAACAATGCCTTGCTGTTCACCGGCTCTTTGTTCGATTGTATATGGATCCACGTATTTTGACGCAATACATAACCATTATTTAACCAAACACGCCTATATATACTTTAATATCATTAATGCTTAAACAATTCTGTATTTTATATATCATGACAATAAAGAAATGAAAAGAGCTATTTAATAAGATCAAAATTCAATACTTCGGAAGCTACATATGGTTTTTTTATCTATTACGAGATTTAACTATTCAGAAGAACATTAAATTAAAAGTGATCCTCCTAACAACAACTTAACTACCTCTTACGAGTTAATATTATAGTACCTATTTACGATTGTTTAGTACTGTAAATGTTTTGGCTCCTACAAATAAATTCCACTATAATGACGTATAGTCTTATTAGTAAAATGGCCTATCCAACACACACACATACGATATTACCTTTTTCTACAGTTATTTAAAACTTGTACCCATTAAAATTCTGAGACTCAACGATGTGGACAGAATGATCGCAGTGAATAGCATTTTGGTTTTCATTCGCTATTGTCTCAGATTTCTAGGTAGAATCTCTAAAAAATACGTCATTTCACCTTCTGTTGGCAACGTAAGTCTAAGTAAGGCCCAGTCTAGAAATTATTGATCAAATAACAACAATTTCCAGAGACCAATGTTGTTTAGATCACTCAGCAATTTGATTTCTATAGTTATACATTGCCCGATGATGAGGGTTTGTTTACTGCAATAAAGTACTTCATAACTTTACCTGGTTACTTGTAATGTTATTTAATTTATCAAAATAATTTACGTAAAATAATTATGAACTACTAATCACGTGTTATGTTTTATTATACAAAATTAGACACAAATTTGAATAGAAAGCTTGTTTTACGGGACTGAACTTATTTAGAGAGCTGAAATTATATAGAGATGATGGAATCACTAATTAACTCATATATTAACAAACTTCTGATGTAGAAAGAATAAAGATATTTTGTGTCTTCAACTATTATTAAGTATCCAGCTATTTCCTAATTACTTTTGCTTTAATTTTCCACTAATAAAACTCCTTAACATTTTCTTCATGGATGTTAGTATTATAGTATCTGAACCTTCCTGTGCAAAGTACTTAGAGGGGAATGTCTTGCCATATCAATGACCACAATTACAACTTAACCGCTATACTGACTGTCTAAATATCTCGTGCTGCCCTATACTACTTCTATTTATATTTACTATAAAAAATATTTACATGCAAACTACATAGAGCGTAAATGCTCATTAGAACAATGACCTTAAGTGGAACTTAACAACTCTACTGACTCTCTAATTATCTCATGCGGCCCTCTACTACTCCTAATTTTATTTACTGTACTCACTATTTACATGCAAACTACATAGAGCGTAAATGCTCATTAGAACAATGACCTTAAGTGGAACTTAACAACTCTACTGACTCTCTAATTATCTCATGCGGCCCTCTACTACTCCTAATTTTATTTACTGTACTCACTATTTATATGCAAACTACACAGAGCATATGGGCTCATTAGAGCAATGACCTCAAGTACAACCTAACAACTCTACTGACCCTCTAATTATATTGTGCTGCCCTTTACTACTTCTACTTCT
Source organism: Stictocephala bisonia (assembly GCA_035578905.1). Classification (NCBI taxonomy): domain Eukaryota; kingdom Metazoa; phylum Arthropoda; class Insecta; order Hemiptera; family Membracidae; genus Stictocephala; species Stictocephala bisonia. The sequence goes on from JAQJVL010000048.1 coordinate 1,226,681, forward strand.
ATTTACTGTACTAACTATTTACATGCAAACTACACAGAGCATAAGGGCTCATTAGAGCAATGACCTCAAGTACAACCTAACAACTCTACTGATTCTCTAAATATCTCGTGCTGCCCTCTACTACTTCTACTTCTATTTACTGTACTCACTATTTACATGCAAACTACACAGAGCATAAGGGCTCATTAGAGCAATGACCTCAAGTACAACCTAACAACTCTACTGACCCTCTAATTATATTGTGCTGCCCTCTACTACTTCTACTTCTATTTACTGTACTCACTATTTACATGCAAACTGAATAGATCGTAAGGGCCCGTTAGAGCAATGACCTCAAGTGGAATCTAACAACTCTAATGACTCTCAAAATATATCGTTCTGTCTTCTACTAATTCTAATTCTATTTACTGTACTCACAATTTACATGCAAACTGAACAGATCGTAAGGGCTCATTAGAGCAATGACCTCAAATACAACCTAAGCACTATACTGACTCTCTAATTATATCGTGCTGCCCTCTAGTAACTGCACATAATATTTAATTGTAATGATATTTAGTTACATAGATTTTAGAAAAATGAAAATATTTTAAAAATAACTTCTAACAGAACATTTATTCAAAATGTATAAAATTTCAATCAAAATGTTGCAGTTTTTGTTCATTAAAATTGACAATCTTAGCCTTTAAAATAAAAAAATTTAAATTTTCCCATTAGAAATAAAATAACAAATATTTGTTACCTTGAGATTGTTTCTTGTCAAGTTGGATCGACATGTTTTCTGCAATTTACAGGTTTTGTTGACGTTGTTACGTTTGCTTCCACCCCGAAGCTACCTGATTGGTTCTCATCCATTTTTGTTCGAAGCAATTTGCATGTAGTGGGGGGGGGGGGGTCTACATAAATACTTCTAGTTGCGGTACTTTCGGCCTGTTTCGCCGCCGTCTTTTGTCTGAATTAGGTTGGCCGCCTTTTTGAACCGTTCTTCCGCTACAGTTCGGAGTTCAGTAATGGTTCCCTCGGGAAGGTTCGAGAAGTTGTGCTGTGCCACGTAGTGTGAGCGTTGTTAATTGTGCGCGACGTTGTGTCGGGCGGCGCCTTTGGTTTAAATCGACCGTTTTCTGGAAGCGACCGTTCTCTGGAAGTTCGACTTTTGTTATTAGCTTGTGGATTCTCGTTGTTAACTTTGTCCCCTGCTCTTTTGGCTGTTCACGCCAAAACCTATTACATGATTCTTAGTTTTTCTTGTTCTTTTACGTGCCGCTCTTCTAGCGACATTTCAGTAAATGTTATCAGAAGTCAGATTTTAGTAATAAATAAAACAAGTTTTAAAAATTAAAATAACTAATGATTATTTTGCTTTCCTCTAATTATTTAGGACAGTTTGTTATTTTCTTAATAGAACTAGAAATATAATATGCTTGTGTGTTAATCTCTAATATATTAACTGTTATAGTTAACTTCCCAAACAAATCTTAATGTAGTAGGCCTACTCAATAAAAATACTGCCTCTAGAGTTAAATCACCAATTTCATAAGTTACAGAATTATATATGGTATTATTTAGGCATAAAATATCATTCTACTTTAGGTTTATAAATGCAAATGAAATAGCTACTAAAACAACGGTTGATCATCATAGAAAATCTAATTAGAACAAAACCATTACTAATATGAATCAAGTAATAACAAAGTTCATGAAGCTTGATTGGAATTATATAATGTTAAGTAGAGATGGTAGATTTAGTTATTGAGAATATATTTAATCAATATTGATTTGATGAGGTATGCCTTCAGGGCCAGTGATGTTAGTAACAATAATTTTTAAACCAATTAATTGTTCAGGAGTTAAATGTTAAATTTTGGCCATTGTCGACTGGTAAAAATAATCGAAAGATGAATTCTTATACATCGATCTTTATTTATTGAGGGATTAGTGTGGAACAAGTGAAGAATAAATATTTAATTTATACTAACATATTTGATATACCATTAGACATTATATATGTCCCATGATTTAAATAAATAATAATATATGGTAATTTTACGATACTTTTTTTCATGGAAGGCTCAAGTGATATTCACACTATTCTGATATCTACTTCCATAAGAACAAACTTTCTCATGAAACTGTTATATATCTTGAGATGTATACACACACAATGCCACTGTACGTGCATGGGCGGGTGGGTGGGTCATTACCTCTGTAAGTGTATGGGCGGGTGGGTGGGTGGGTCAATACCACTGTACGTGTATTGGCGGGCGGGTGGGTCAATGGCACTCTGCGTGTATAGGCGGATGAGTGGGTCAATGCCACTGTACGTATGGGCGGGCGGGTGGGTCAATACTACACACACACACACACACACACACACACACACACACACACACACACACACACACACACACACACACACACACACACACACACACACACACACACACACACACACACACACACACACACACACACACACACACACACACACACACACACACACACACACACACACACACACACACTCACACACACACACACACACACACACACACACACACACACACACACACACACACACACACACACACACACACACACACACACACACACACACACACACACACACACACACACACACACACACACACACACACACACAAACACACCCACACACACACACACACACACACACACACACACACACACACACACAAACACACACACACACACACACACACACAGAGTCATATTTATTTCTTATCCGAATCTGATAAGTTAAAAAAATATTTATTCAATCCTTGTATCCAAAATAACAAAGATTAGAAAGGAAGAGTTGTACACTTTGATTAGTATGAGAGTTTGGTAAATTTTATTTAGTGTAATGTAAAACTTAACGCAATGAAATTAAATTAAATTAATTGTGATGGAGTGAGTGTTTGTGCTAGTATAACAAATAAAATAAAATATTTAAGTATACATTTAATATGGTTTGAAACAATATTAATGTCAATCGATATCAAATTTAATATTGTTTGAAGTTTTTTTTGTATTTTATATTAATTTATTTTAGTCTGATAACATTTTTAAATTTGAGTAAATTATTATAATTGTATTAGCATATTATACTATAACTATACGTAACACTTGTTTGCTGCTACTTTCAGAGACAAATAATAAATAATCAAACATTGGAGAACCAAAACGTTATCATTAACGCAAATGGAAATGTATAGCAATAACAAAAGGTCATTACTCTTTTATCACCAAAACAAGACTTATTCTTAAAGAGACCTGTTTAAGAATACGGTGTCACGCAAGCCACCAATTTTTTAGATTAGTTCTACCAATCCATCCAAAGAGTGCTGACTGAGTGTATTTGAATGTTGGCTAGATAAATGTAGTTAGGCATAGTATTCAAATACAATCACTAAATAAAAACTAAGTTTGCTCTCAATTAATTGCTTTTCCCTTCTGTGAGTAGATTTTATATAAATTGAATAAAGAAAATTATAGAGAATGTTGTCATTTAAACAGGTAAATTATCAACGTTTTAAGTCAGAACATTATTTAAATTCCATTTCTAAAACACTAATGTTAATTATTTATAACTGTAAAATTATATAAAATAATAAAAGAGCTTTTTTATTTTTATAATACACTATCCTGATAAGTAAGTAACTTAAAAGTATGAAATGAATGAAACAGATATTTAAAGCAATAATTGACAATATTTTAGGATAAATAGATTATAAAACGATAATATATGTTCATTGCTAATAAAATATTTGTTCTTAACAAATAACATACTTTCTATATCATTCTTTTAGTATGTTATGGGTTATTAACGTCATTTGGTGATTTATAAAACCATGCCGATTAATTTATATCTAGTTTTTTCATCGTTAAAGAACGCTGCCTTCCTAAACTGTAACTTGCAATGTTCCACAAACTTGAACTGCCCTTCCTTAATACCTGTGGAGTAATTAATACCCCGGCTTACCACTTTATCACGAGAGCTCATTGAGATGCATGAGTGCTCTGTTGAAGCACAGACTTTGAAATCATTTTATTGTTTTCTTCATTACGCCAAGTTTTGTATTACATTTTAATGATGGAATATCAAACTCACGAAGAGAGATGTTTACAGTTTAGTTTTGCAAACTCATTAATAGATAATACAATCCGAATTATGAAAGCAAGTGACATATTCTAATTGCAGTACAATATGTGAGAATAGTTATCTTGCTTTTAAATAAAATCCATTTTATACTTCAGGCTGTGTTTAAAACAATAGTTATTTCCAAACATAAATCTAACATTAGGTGTCCCCACAATCATGTTTTCATGAATATTGTGTATTTTAACAAACATAATTTAACATAAATTTTAAAAAATGGTTCTTTGCAATCGAATAAGTTCATTTACCCTTCAATATTCGTATATTTATACTAATATTTTAAATTATTCGGTTAATTTTAGATAGTTTCTTTGAAAAGATAATCTTAATAAGTTTCCACATAAATCCCTCACTCTCAGTTGTTAAAAAAGTGAACCCATAACATATTTTGTTATGACCAAAATTTTCTAGGAACTGCAATGAATGAAAAGGGCCTCGATCAGTTATTTCAGCGTTGTGTTTACCTTAATATAGCATTATATTTTTTGAAACAGCGTACCAGACACTGAATTTTACTAGTTTATATCTTGGATTTCCTAAAATTAAACATATGCCAAGGTACATAACTTGATTTTGTGTTTTTTTTTTTTTTACGATTTAGAGGGCCAGGCTTCCAAACTTCGTAACGGCACCTAAGCCAAAAAGGCTTATTGTGTACCATCCTTTACAGGACTTCAAACCTCATCCAATACAAGATCCTTAGAGAGCCTTGAGATTTTCTTGATGAGGTTTTCCTGTGCTACACCTTGGCCACTTTCAAAAACGCCGTCCAAGGTGAGAGCCCACTTTGTAACTAGAGCCGGGCAGTGGAAGAGGATGTGCTGTACAGACTCCTTTTCCTCCCCACATTTTCTATACAAGAGAATGGGGGTTGGGAATCCCTACTTGTTCAAGTGTGCCCGAAGCTTCCATTGTCCAGTTGTAAACCAACCACTCCTCGGAGTTCTGATCTTACAAGAGAAAGAGCTTCAGCCGTGTTGGAGTACGACAGCCCCAACAGGGTACGCTAGGTAACGTCCTTTGCTTGCCTCTTACCTAGCGTTGCCTCCCAGGTCTCCTGTAACCTGCCAGCGATCCATGTAGAGGCAACCCTCTTGGCGAGGCTATAGGCAACCCCGCATGCCAGCTCTAGGCCAACGAGACGTTCCTTAGTGCCTCTCCTGGCATAGTGGTCTGCCCTCTCGTTTTCCAGTACCCCGGTGAGGCCCGGCACCCATGACAGGATTACTCTATTGGAATGCACCAGCGACCCATGTAGAGGCAACCCTCTTGGCGAGGCTGTAGCCAACCCCGCATACCGGCTCTGGGTCAACCAGACTGTTCTCAGTGCCTGTCCTGGCACAGTGGTTTGCCCTCTCGTTTTCCAGTACCCCGGTGTGGCCTGGCACCCATGATAGTATTACCTTATTGGAACGCATCAGCGTTTTAAGAACCCGTACATAATAACTTAATTGATCAGCAATAGACTGAAAACTTGATCAAATCAACTATTATTCTCCATTTAAAAACAGTGACAGGTCTTTTGGAAAAAAAACTTATAATACATGAGCATTGTATGATAAAAATTCAAACTTTATATAAAGTTATTTTACTTGAAGTTGCCAAACGTAATGATTTTATAAAAATCCCAAATCAATTATTTTTGGAATCTTGTATTGGCCAACTATTTTTTCAAAATTCTAAATAGCAACTTACCCAATAAATTATGCTCTGTTTCATAGCATAAGTTAAGTATAGTTATTTGCTTAAGGTTTTAAAGTTAACAATTATAAATTTGTTCATAGGATAGTGGTTTCTCATATAAGTAGTGTCTAGAGATATTTTAACGTCAGAATATAGTTGAAAGTTTCAGTTAAACAATATGTAATGAAGTTTTGTTGACAAAAGAAAACGAAAACATTCTCACAATAAAACCGTCTTTTAACGTGGAACTAGTGAGCTTTTTTTAATATTGCTACTAAACCACATTAAAATATCCCACATAAATGAAATATAGTATTAACTAAGTGCAGATCACGTCAAATTATATTAAAACTGTCATAAGATAAAATAATTTATGATCACAATGCCTCTCAAAAGCCAAAAGTAAAATAAGAAGAATGATAAAACGTCCATTATCCCCAACAGCAAGAAACTAAAAGGGATCTGCAGCACGTGGATTAAATTTAATAAAACTATGTTGATGTGAAGAGATAAAGATGCTGGTATTTAAAGTTACAGATAATATCTATTTTATCAAAGATTAAAAAAAAATATCCGTTCAACCTTGTCAAATACACCGGAACAATACATAGAACAAACAAAATTCTAAAATCAGAAAGACTTTAATGTCTCTTTATGGGTATAGGCCACTTTTAGGTTCCCTTGGGCAACTTGAAGTTCCAAACTCATGGAAACCAGTCAGTGTTTAACTCCTGTTGGAAAACAGACAATTGTTGAGGCAATTGTATAAAATACTTTCTTAATTACTAATGAAGTATAATCAGAACACCGTCTGGTCAAAGTTTGAGGTTTCATATATGATATTAAATTAAAGAGATATGAAATCCACTGATATATTATACGAGTGAATTTTTCTTTAGTGGGTTTATAGTACATAATCAACCGGATTTTGATTCTGTAATATTCAAACACAATTCTGTGGTGTCAGTAAACGTTCTATTGTTGGTTCTATTGTAAACGTGTACTGGTGGTTTTCAATAAGAATACGTTTAAGCCGACAAATATTTCATGGTACATGTAACAAAGTTAAAGCGGAACAATCAAAAACTGTTAATAATTTGTGTGTAATTGGATTATTGATTAATTATATACATATATAACTTAGAACAACTTGAAGATTTACGTGGTAGGATATTTTATAACTAAATAGGATTTGTGACAATAGGACAACTTATATAGTTTGTGTGAGAAAAATACATAGAATGTAAGACTACTTTGTACAAATTGTAGTCAATGTTGGACCTAGCTGACAAGTATGTTTTTGAAGTTATACTTCTTTGCGCCCGTTAGACACTTTGGGATGGGATGTTGGTCGAGAAACCACGTCACGCTGAAAAGTAAGAACAAATTTTTAAGAACTATCGATTAATCGATTGTTAATCGAAGAAATTTAATCGAAGAAATTACTGATAATGATAATATAGGTGTATAATATAATAATGAAGTCACGTATAATATATTGAAGATAAATATATTGAATAATATTGAAAAATGTCTTATATTTCATTTATATATCCTGTCTGTTTGTGTGCGTGAGTGGGTGTATGAGAATGGCCAAAGAAGTATAACTTCCACCGTGTGGTCCGACGCACACCCAATTTTTTATTTAGTGATGGCACAAAAAACTTAACATTATTTAAATAAACAATTCTATTCTATACATTGTTCCAAGGACTAGGCACTAGTGTATAAGGGTCTTGATGGTTCAAAAACACTGTAGCAATCAAGTTAAAATGTTAGCCTGTCAAAGTTTTATTGACTCATTCCATGTTTTATTTTGTCGGTCTTTCGTCACTTTTTATCTACAGAATAATATTTTCTCTTGCCTGTTTTTGATTGAGATATCATTTTAATAATTGACTGAATAAAATAATTGAAATAATTGAACATTTAAATATTATAAATATAATACCCAATTATACTATTATCATCTTTGAAGTACGTGTTACGTATTCTGGAAATAACACTAGGAGGGTTTGCATCTATATTATAACCTGTTTAAGCACATAAATCAAGATTGCTATGAATATTCCATTGATATTCTAAACTTATTGTATAATACAATAAGTTTAGAATATCAACTTATTGTATAATACAATGCATAAACAGAGAGTTATGCATTTTTTAATCACCATAATAACTATCGTATATTGCTTGGTGAACAAAACATTGATAGCTATGCTTTATCAATAAGTCACCATCTGTCTTAATGTACAGTGGAAATAACACTTCAAATTGAACCATAAATGGTGATATGTTATTCTCTTATCGAACAATAATCGCAGATCTATTTACGTGCTATAGCTAATAGCTTAAGTTGGATCATTTATCATTTACGGGTCAACTATAATAATAACTACTTTTTCAATAAATCATAGAAAAAATTTATAAAGGACGTAAATATTACTTAAAAGTAATTAATTAAAGTAAAACTTATTTTTAGTTTTCTAAACGCATCTCAATTATTTATTTTAAGCATTTACTTTTATTTAAGGAATAATTTTAAGTATAAGTATCAATAACATAATACTTAAAAATAAATTATAATTTAAAAAACACAATATTTGGCATAACAATAATCATATACAGTATAAATAAAACGTCACACAACACAAAACTTATTACAATGTTAGCACAAAATGCACAAATATATTACAATACAAGTACAAAAGGCTCAAATATTATGGTGATCGATTTCGGTGAACCACGCTCACCTTCCTCAGACCAGAGGGATTCACAAAAGGATGCACCAACACGTATTATGCTAATTAAAAAACTAGTAATAAGCATTGTAATATAATTATATTAAACACTCATATAACACGACAGGACTAGAAATGACGTCTTGAATCAGACGTCATGTCATATTAACTCAGTTAACGGACGCTTCCTTCGGGCTTTCACTCTACAGCCATCGGTGCACTCAAACCTCTAAGAGTGTTATACTCATTAGGAAATAACCTTTATATCTATTTAAAAGGTGTTTAGTTTCGTTTTCCTTAAAACACAAACAGATTAGTTGTCTTTTAATTTATATAACATTTAATATAATTTTGGCTAAAATTAATATTATAATGGATGATCTAAAAATTAAATAAATATTTTAAAGACAATAATGTTAACTTAGGATTGTTATTCTGTTTATATACCATAAAACTAAAAGTAGATATCAGTCAAGCACTATAGAGGTGAACAGTGGGGACGATATATCTGCAGAACACTGGCTGTCAGGACGTTATGTATGGTACTCAGTCTATTGCTTGCGTCCGCTGTAACGCGCCGGTTGCATCAATACACAGCCGTAATTAATATTGAAAAGTCCATAAATTGTCCTACAAATGGCACAACATTAATACCGTAGAACGCTACATTTGAATGTATATATTGAATTTATAATTAAAATATATTATAATGGTTTGGAAACTCTACCAGTTTCCATGTGCGTAATGTATTATTAGTGATGTTTTGTTTCGAAGAAATAATATTCAATTTATTATATTTGACTTAAAAGTCAGTAATAAAAACTTTCATAGATTGTTTTTAAACACTCTTATTATTTGATTAAATAAAGTAGATTAAATAATAGTTTATATACGTGTGGATAATTTACTTTAAATTACGTTGATGTCTGGAGATTCATATTATTTACACTTATAAAACAATTAGATTGGTGTTAACAATTAGAACTTTTAATTATGTAACCGAATTACTTCCACAGTCCTTATAGCTCAAATAACAAAAAAAATAAAAAATGGGATAATTTATTAATGTAATTTTAAACATTTTACGTATTGAAAGATAAAACAAACATTTTTTCCTGTGAAACATTTTATAATAATTTTTAACATTGTTGATAGCCGGTGTGGTAGTTCAGTGGATAAGGCTTTGGACTGCCGAGGGCAAGGTCCAAGGTTCGAATCTCCACTGAACCAACGGTCAGTACTTCACTTGTTGAATAAAGTTGACGCACGGTCCTGTAGGCTCATGTCAAATGGCGAGTGAAGTTCAAAAAAAGTTAAATAAGCAAAACATAACATGTAATAAGTGGTTATTTATGGTTCCCATAATTTAGTGTACTAAATTATAAATAACCAGAAATATATGTTTTTAACAAAACTTCTCCAATAAAGAATTTGTGAGTATATTATGGTATAGTAGTAAATATATATTTACATTATTATTGGAACACATCAAATTGCAAATGAATATTTTCATTTCTATTTATCAATAATTTTATGTACAAATTTGAAATGAATTTTACTATAGTATGGAGTTTATTTTCAATAAATATATATAAATGAATTTTATTAAAAATTATTTCACTTTTAATTATGCATTATTTAACTATGCATTTAACTTTATATGTAACTGATAGAATATTTTTGTTAAGACGTAAAATCTTCAACAATTGAACATGTTTTAAGGCACAAATATCCAACATCTTATAAAACATAATCTATTTTACTTTTAAAGATAACGACTTTTGATATACGTAATTATATTGCCTATTTAAATAAATATTACATTGATCACCTAACGAGAACTAATTTACAGTAACGAGAGAAGTTTAATAACGAGTTAATATTATCAATCCTCTCTATCCTACTTAATATTTCATAATGGGTAACCCATTTAGATGTTTTGTAGTCTCTAAGAAAACACAGAAAACAAATCGCAAATGCACAAATTCAACATGGTACATGTTAATTCAACACTGATTATCATATTAATTTTTTCGAAATAAACATAAGATATTAGATACTGTAGTAATAATACAACTGTAAATAATTAAAATGATTGTGTCGATTTATCATTCTGTAAAATAATATTTTTATAGTGTTTAAATGAGGTGTTTTACAACTTATAATGTTTCCTTGCATTTTCAATTTATAAAAATCTATATCATATCGTAGTGCTATAATTTGTAATAATGTATACGCAATACTTCAGTCGTATTTCTTTATGACAATACCACATTATAGGTAAATAGGTATATTTGGTTACCTTTAGAATTATATTGTTAACCTTCACATAATAACGAATTAGGAAATACATTATTGAGATTTATATTATTCTCTATATATTGTGAATTATTGATGGAATATGTCAAGTGTATATTGGGTATAACAATATATTTATTAATAAGAAAAAGTATAAGAGACTGCTGAGGGGAGAAATGACTGTAGCGGTGTAAGAGTGGGATAATGATGTAATTGTCGGGCTGAAGGGGTTGAGGTTAACACTTAGCCCTTGTGCCCATTATAACCTTAAATCACACATCTGCTTAGTCCTTGCTCATTTGGAAACATGAAGGTAAGTCAGATCTTTCAAGAAATCACGTTTCACGACGTACAAGAAGTATTTGTACGCTATATCTGTAACGTGATTAATCTCTACAAACAAAGAATAATATTATTAATTATCTATCATTAATATACGATTCTACAAACTTATTCTTCAGGAAAATATCTAGGTCATAATGTTTGAAGTCATACAAGTTATATTTTTATTTTTAAATACAGTTCTAAGGCATTAAAGTATAACACAAGATTTTATTAACCTAATTAGAATAATAATTTTATCTCATACTTAATTTGAGAGAGCAGAAGAGAATATGAATATTCTCATTTATAATTTTCAATTATCATTATTCCGTTCATATTTGTAAACTACAGGATGGTTCTCTATACTTGCTTATCCTTTCTCATAGTTACCTGTCATCCACATTTCAATATATCTGTGCTTTTATGGTAAGTTTATGACTTTTAATAATCTCAAAATACTGTGATCAGACTCAGACGAAATAAGTCTTAAAAATAAACTTATTTATCCATTATCAATGACCAAGTTAATGCTAGATTCCAGATAATTTAAACCTTTTATGATTAAAATGAGATTATTCTCCTAGATAAGAAAGTTTCATAGTCTAGTAAGCCCTTTAGCTCTTGGGTGTAAAGTAGTACAGTGTCAGAGTTAGTGCTGATCACCTTACAAAGTACTCGGTGATCACCGTACAAATTACTCGGTGATCACCTTAAAAATTACTCGGTGATCACCTTACAAATTACTCGGTGATCACCTTACAAAGTACTCTGTGATCACCGTACAAATTACTCGGTGATCACCTTAAAAATTACTCGGTGATCACCGTACAAATTACTCGGTGATCACCTTAAAAATTACTCGGTGATCACCGTACAAATTACTCGGTGATCACCTTAAAAATTACTCGGTGATCACCTTACAAATTACTCGGTGATCACCTTACAAATTACTCGGTGATCACCTTATAAATTACTCAGTGATAACCACTTAGATTACTAATATACACTTCTTTTATAACCAGGGCCTTATATTTCCCATCAACACCATAAGGAGACCTTCCTTGTCATATTTCAGATTCATAGACTTTGCTAATCTCTAAATAAAGTTATAAGGCAGTGAACAAGTAAATCATAAAATCAGGTTTTTCATGTCCTATCAGCAGTCTATGGTATACAAATAGGTTTTGATATTTTCTGATTGACATGAGTTTGTTTTCATAGATAACAAAGTCATGTGGTAAGCTACTGTTAAAGGGCCCAAAGAAGGGGAATTATGACTAAGTAAATGGAATATCGGTGTTATTGACATGCATTATGATCAGAGGAAATGGATGTATTAAATTCGTTTTGAGATTTTTTGGTAAAATAATTTCATTTAGATTTAAAAGTGTTATAGTCTGAAAAATAAAGAACTTCTACTTTAAGAAGGAACAAATAAGGCTAATTGTGACCGAACCAGTTTATCACGATGTTTAGACGCTATTACGATATGAAGGTATTTACAACGTGTTGTGCATCAATCTCCAAATCAAATGGTAATGTGAAGATTAATACAATTCTACAAGTTTTTATTTTTCCTGAAAAATTATCCTGTTTTATTAGATTTAAGAGTTTTTGTTGATAAAAAATATAAGATTTTTATAGTAAAGTGTATAAATTACCTGTTTTGAGTGAACAGTTGAAAATCTAACTCAAACCAAGGACGAAGAAGGCAAGAGAGCAAAAGTCATAGGAAACAAAATTATACATCACCTCGACTCTGAAAATCACATGGTAGTACATTTTCAATAGCAGCATTCGTTTATCCACTGCAGGGAAATTGGAAAACATTATCTCTGACATTTTAAAATCTGCATGCTACATACTGCTGCCATTTCGCAACTTAGATCCATTAGGCACTATAGCATTCTCATCACACCGGGATTCTTAGTAAATACCATATTTTATCTGTTTGTTAAATAATATTTTGAATTCTTTGTACGTATCAAATGTCCAATGAAGAATATTAGTCAGCCAAGCAAAGAATAGTGATTATTAGGAGTCAAGTTCCAATGTCCAAACAGTTAAGAATAGGAGAAGTACTAGAACGAATAACGACATGATTTCTAGATCAGTTGAACTGTTTAGTGCTATGTTAGTATTGTTCTGGCCAGTCCTTACTCACTCAAGATCTTCATATGAAGACGAAGAACAGTGAAGAATAGTGGAAGTACGAGGGGGCAGAACGAGATAATTGGGGAGCCGGCGGAGTCGTAGAGGGCCATGAGAGAGCATTGTTCTTGCAAGCACTTACCTCCAAGTACTTTTCACATGAAGTCTAAGCTAAGTCAGTATTTACATCGTTGTAAACAATTGTAAGTTGACTGAACAAAATGCAGTATATATAACACTATATATATTCACAATCCAGAAAGTACCTTAATTTCAACGTCACTTAAAATGTGTTTATTCTATTAAGTTCTTATTACATGTGTTAGTTTAAGTGCAAGTAAGTTATTCTGAATAAATAAAAATTAATAAACTTTTTAAGTTATATTAAGTAAGTAGTTAACTTAAACTAAATATCCTATTTACAGGTTTAAAATAGTTAAGTTCAGGACGTAAAGAATATGTTTCCTATAAAGGGGTACAAAAAATACTAATATACAAGAATATATTAATATAAATCTTTTCCATACCATATTTAAATATAATTTCAACTCAATCGATAATGTTATGCATTAAATTGTGTTTTTTTCAACAAACTATAATTGAATATGTATTAAAACAATAATTCAAAATAATACAACGTTGGATATTTTAACAAAATTTATAAATTCAAATGAAGTAAATTTAATGAACAGGTAGAAGCACAGTTTTTGGATTATTTATTTTAGAACATTAACTAGTCGTGGAAATGCCTTACATTTTGTAAGATAAGATACATTCTTGTAAGAGTTTGTTTTTTTATTTTTCAATGGCTATAAGCTGGTGACTGTAAATCAGTTATAGAGAGGTGAACAGTGGGGACGATATATCTGCAGAACACTGGCTGTCAGGACGTTATGTATGGTACTCGGTCTATTGCTTGCGTCCGCTGTAACGCACCAGTTGCATCGATACACAGCCGTAATTATGTGCTATTGTTGGAACAATGTATAACAATGGCCTTATAATAATTATATTACTTAATGACTCATTTAAAGGTAATGTTAACATTTATTGGTATTAATCTATTTACATAAATAGTGGACAAATTACAATGTCTGGATTTATTCTCCCCCAACTCAATCTCAATAAATTTAAAGTGTAGATTTAAATATGGATTTACTATCGTTAAATATCTTAGGCATATTATATTATGCTATTAAATTACATGCATGTTTAAAATGTAATGGAAGTCATTTTTTTTAAATGTCTTACTCTGTTACAATGGAGAAAAAAACATAGTTTAAGCATACCATAATGTACAACAGCATATAAAATTAAAATAGATTATAAATATTAGTAATGATAAGGGAATGTAATGTCATATAATACTTTACTTGTAAATGTCACTCTGAAAAACCAAATGTACAGACTATATAAATTATTGTCAGTAAAAGTTATAAAAGACAACTATAGTCAGGACGTTGAGTTTACAGTTTTGAAACTTATGTATGCCATTTACAGTGACTTCTTTCTGCTTGAGCGATCATTCCTTAGTGACTAATTGTAAAAACTTCATTGTCTACTGTTTTTGGCGTATAATGGTCAGAACCACTAATTTACTAAGGATCTACCTTACAGTTATCTAGTAACATATTTATAGATCATTACTATAAGGAAAACGCAGTACAGTAGAACTTCTTTAATCCGGCATGATTGGGACTCGACGCTTTCCGGATTAAAGAAAATTCCAGACTATGAAGGTTATTTATAAAAATACAGGAAGTGTTTAGTATAAGTAACATAATTTGCACAACAAACTTTTATTGTATGTATATGTATTATTTAAAAATGGGGTTATTTAAACAATATAAATCAATATATAGGTACAGCAGAAATAATAAAATGCATTTGTTAGGTACGTACACGATGAAATAAATTTTACTACAGTATGAAATACAGTACAGTACTGTACTATTTGTGGTTTTTAGCAACAGCACTGGTAAAAGGCTGGAAAAAAGATCTAATATCTACTTGCTTCTTACAACTATTTTTTTTTTATTAGCTGTCAAGTTTGCACACTTTACAATGTTCATTTTGAAGGCAATTCTATAAATTGTGTCTATTGCCATTGATGCTGGATTATAGACAATTCCGGCTATAGAATGCCGGATTAAGGAGGTTTTACTGTATTATATTTTAACTCAGTATTAAAATAAAGTATTTCATACAAGAACGAAGTATTTACTTTAACCACAACAGAGAATTTTCCTTTATTTTTTTTGATCACCAGAAAGAGATTTTTTACAACGTTTTAAACTCAGTTAGTAGAATGATATGACCTATACACTTAATCAGCAGCCATGGTTCATGTTGGACAACACTTCAACGTGTACGTGTAGTGTGATTAAAATCACTAACTATTTGAGTAACTGTTAATTCTATCTTTTTCTTTTGTAAAAAAAAGAAACATCAGAGATTGGTCAACATCAATAATATAAATTTACTGACTATATAAATGGATTTTCTGACTGTATAGCTTTTTTATTAAACAAGGGATCAACAATATTATATTGGCTACAATTTTGCCGAGTTATAGATGATGTTTACTCTCGTTTATGGGAAACAGATTTAAACGTAGGGTTATGCAATTAAACTATTTTTTTAATAGTAAGTTGCGTTAGATATATTGAATAATATACTCAAATGTTGCTTGTAAGCTTTACAAATTATAGGTTATAAATTAGTTTTAATCACTTTACATAAAAAGTAAATGTTTTAATTTTAATCAAATATCACTGCTACACATATTTTTTATATTTGCATAATTATATTACCTTACACAAAATATGTATTGGGATAGTGTTTTTTAAATGCCCTGGTCTAATTAGAGTATATAATTGATAGACCAAGTATAGTTTACTTGTAATTAAAAATCACTCGCATAAAGTAACTATGTAAAAATTTTAAACAGTGTTACAAACGACAATACATCTTCAGAGGAGACGTGACCGTGGTATCTGAAGAGGCTGTGTAAGTAGAGTAATGATGTAATTGTCTGGTTGAAGGGTTTAGGTTAACACTTCTACCCTTTCAACCTTTGCTGTAATTCACCACTTTCGCTTAGTCCTGTCCATTTGTTAAACTGAATGCAGTTGTTAATAAACGAGAAAGAGCTATTGTAAATCTGTACCTATTCTAGTAAAATATTAGAGTAGAAAAAATTAATATTATTTTTATCACATAATGTTATTACTACCATATTACACTAACTTATATCTTTTAAAATGATGTACCATCAATACACATAGTTGATAAAGGGCAAGATCCAGTACATAAGTAATCATAAACTTAAACTAATTGGCGTGTAGAGGTGAGAGAATGTTTACTTCTCCCACCTAAGTTCTCCTCCTGCGGCGATAAGCTGCAAGGTACAGGTCCATACAAAACAAATGATGGTAAAATAGTTTAACCATGGTTAGAACAAATTTAACTATTTAGATGAAACTGACAATTATTCTGTTATTTAAACTATGAAGAATACCTCAACTATAATTCAATTGATTAGACATCACAATAGAAGATCCAATGTAAACACTGTGGCAAGATCATTGTTGTTATGACAGATCCATACTTCTAGCAGTGACTGTACTAAAAACATATAACAGTGCGTGGTGGGGGAAAATATTAACAGTCAATGCTTTTATAATTTACATTGCTATTAAAAAGTATTCAAACTCATAATTATACATAATACCATTCGATACTGAATTTAGCTAGCTACTGTTACAAAACTAAATTGTTTTATTATAATTTAAATGTATCTACTATAGCTATTATGTTCATATGTATGAACTTAAATTGCACATTATGCATGAATATGCTTCGAAAGAAAACTATTCTACATGAGTTTTATTAAGTATCACTCATTAACATTACTCATTAAACTCTCCTTTTCAGCCATTCCAAAATTAATATAATTGGGGTTTACAAATGGATAAACTCTTGATGGAAAGGTAGTTAAGTAGTGAACCGATGAACTCACTTTGAATGTGTAAATAATAATAATATAGTCAACAATGCCTTACTGTTCCCCGGCCATTTAAAAAAAATATTTACGTTACCCGTGATCTTTAAATAATTAGTAAAAACCAATTTGGATTCAAACAAAATACATCAACAATAAATCTACTTGCAATTTAAACAAATAATATATATGAAGGTTTAAATGATAATAAATATGTAATTTCGATCTCAAAAAGGTTTTTATTTAGTAAATTATGAAATAATGTTAAAGAAATTGTCAGATATTGGTATTTTTTGGGAAATTGTAAATTTTTCAAAAAGTATTTTATAGGTAAAAGTGTATGTACATCTATAGGCTCAATCATTAGTGACTGTACTGCTAAAAAAATTATTAATTCAAGGAAGTGATCTATCACTTAGCCTTTTTAACATATACATTAATTAACTAGCTTATTTGGAAAAAAAATTAAAATAATGCAATATGCAGATGAACATATTTGTTACATATTACATACAGATTTAAGTATAGAATTCAAACTAATGCAAAGTGATGTGAGCCTATTAACAACATATTTCTTTATTATTACAATTAAAATTGATAGTAAAAAGACAAAATCAATTATTTTTAGAAAGCTTAGATATAGACTCAAAGTTAATTTCATTAGAAATATAAAATTAATCTGTCACAATCATACTTGTTTTATTGAGCCAACTACTGGGCAGGTTTACAGTTTGTGAACTGTATAAAACACTTCGCGATTTTCTTAGATTTAGTTATAAAATATTCTTCTCATATTGAATGGCTGACACAAAACCTTAGACTAGCACTATTTAAATCTTATGAAAGTCGTTGTTTGCTCGTTCAGACCAGAAGGCTGATTTATTTTTCTTTAATCCAAAGTTTATTCTTGTATGGCATTACTACATATTATAAGGCTCCTGACTGTATTTTGACACCACTCAAAAATACTTTGAAAATAATAGTACAAATTATGTTTAGTGATATTCCTTTGGAAATGCTTGGAATTATGAAATTTGATAATTTGGCCAGATACACAGTTTTACTAGATATTATTTTAATTTAGAACTAAGGATTATACCTGATTAGACTACAATTTAAGACACAGACAACTTGTTGTACAGTGACATATAAACAACCAAGGGACATATCTTTTAAAACAGAATACCAAAGATTCTCAATTCAATGCCAATAGATTTACAAAATCTTCAGAATCAAAATCAACTAAAGAGTATTTTGAAAAACTATGTTTTAACTTTGTTATCTTAAAATATAGCTTACCTTCATATGGAATAAAGTATCCATAGACAATGAAAAGGTCAATCTTTCACTATTACAAACACATACAGGAAAGTCACATTTTGATTCCATCTAAACAACAGAATAAGTATTGGACTGCATAATTGAAAATAATCAAATATAAATACTTCCTTGTTACTTTGCGTTTACTAAACTAAATCGTAAACACAACAATTTAGATTACAACATAAAAAATCCACTTTAGAAACAAACATTTGATCACACTATTTACAAAACGATGAATTCGTTATCTTTTATACGTCCATTTCAATTTCAAAAAGTTAAATCATAAATAGTAAAAATAATAGCCTCCTCTTCTCTTGTCATATTCTCTGTGTACTGTATCAATCTGTTATTTGGCCTGTTATTGTTGTTTATTTATTTGCAATTGCATTGGTTATATATTTTATTAAAACTCAGTTTTATTTATACATATATATATATATTTAAATTTATTTATTTTATATATATACGTATTGTTATTAAAAATTCTATTTTAGTCAAATTAGGAAAAAAATATAGTAAATCTCTCAGTGTTTCGCTAGAGAGATGACAAATTATAAACTCTTTGTAAATTATATGAGAGTATTAGTAAATAAATGGAATGAAATTGAATAATTGTCTAAATATTATTGATCTATTCAATCTAATGCAAGATAATGCATTCGTCTCTTGTTGTGCATTAAAATATCCTTTATATATATATATATATATATATATATATATATATATATATATATATATATATATATATATATATATATATATATATATATATATATATATATATATATATATATATATATATATATATATATATATGCACGGTAGGAACAACTGAACAAGCCGGCGTGGTGGCTTAGAGGATAATACTTCGGACTGCGGAGGGCTTGTCCAAGATTCGAATCCCCACTGTGCCAACGATCGGTACTTCACTCATTGAATAAAGTTGACGCACAGGCCTGTAGGCCCATGTCAACTGGCGAGTGAAGTTACAAAAAAAGCACATGTCTTAGAGGCCCTGTATTTTCTTTAAAATTTTTTTATTGACAATATATTTTGTTTTCTTTGTTACAATATTTATGTAAGTATTTAATTTAGTTTTAAGATACTAAAATATTAAAGAAATATATATTGTCTTATTAAAATAAATTTATTAAATTTAACAATAACAAGAAAATTAAACATTGAATTCTGTTCTATGCTACATAATATTTATTTATTATTCTTAAATTCTAAGCTATTTAACAATTTTAAAAAGATAACATATGATATAAATATATTCGTAGTATAGCAGTCGTATGTAAATTTAATAATGAAAACAACGTTCTGCGTAACACTTACAGTCGTCTGACTCACTAATTATGTCGTTCTACCCTCTTGTTCTTCCATTGTACAAGAATTTTCTTAGTCTTCAGATAAAAGGAACTCAGAGGCAAGTTTTGGTCAGCACAATGATCTCTCATGCCACTTTACAACTCCATTGACTCACTAACTATCTCGTTCTATCCTCTTGTTCTTCAAATCTACCAGAATGTTCTTAGTCTTCATTTACAAGGAACTCAGAGGTAAGTGTTGGTCAGCACAATGAACTCTCATGCCACTTTACAACTCCACTGACTCACTAACTATCTCGTTCTACCCTCTTGTTATTCCATTCTACAAGAATGTTCTTAGTCTTCAAATAAAAGGAACTCAGAGGCAAGTGTTGGTCGGCACAATGATCTCTCATGCTACTTTACAACTCCATTGACTCACTAATTATCTCGTTCTACCCTCTTGTTATTCCATTCTACAAGAATGTTCTTAGTCTTCAGATAAAAGGAACTCAGAGGTAAGTGTTGGTCGGCACAATGATCTCTCATGCCACTTTACAACTCCACTGACTCAATAATTAACTTGTTCGACCCTCTTGTTATTCCATTCTACAAGAATGTTCTTAGTCTTCAGATAAAAGGAACTCAGAGGTAAGTGTTGGTCGGCACAATGATCTCTCATGCCACTTTACAACTCCACTGACTCAATAATTAACTTGTTCGACCCTCTTGTTATTCCATTCTACAAGAATGTTCTTAGTCTTCAGATAAAAGGAACTCAGAGGTAAGTGTTTGTCACCACAATGATCTCTCATGCTACTTTACAACTCCATTGACTCACTAATTATCTCGTTCTACCCTCTTGTTCTTCCATTGTAAAATAATATTCTTAGTCTTCATGTACAAGGAACTCAGAGGCAAGTGTTTGTCGCCACAATGATCTCTCATGCGACTGTACAACTCCACTGACTCACTAATTAATTATCTTATTGAACCTTCTTAGTATGCCACTACTCATGGACATTTTGTTTAGGTATGAAGTCATTTTTAGACAAATTATAAATAATGTTTCAACCATGCTTCACAATATTTTTGGAACTGTGGAAACAGATAAATAATGACGAAGTACAATCCTAATGAACGATCCTAGTACCTAATTCCAATTACTACTTATTAGCTGATTGGAACTATTACCTCCAAAAGTTACATTTATCATTTAATAAATAATTGTTGATAAAACAGAAAAGGCATGAACACTCCTCTATTGGGCAGACGCTATCTTAAAAACAAGTGGACAATTTCATATTACGTCAGGATCATCACACTCATTACAATTAAAACAAACTACTTTATTCATAATGATACCTGTTTATTGATACTGTATCACACGATCCACCATTCCCTAAGGAAAGATGTACAAATCGAACAAAAGTACTCTTTAAGCTTAATGAATTATTTCGGAAATTATTTCGACTAGTATACGGTCGTCATTTAATAGCTGAAACAATACATTTTTCTTTAATACAAATATTTCGCAACCTAATTTAATGTACAATTAAAGAAATTCTGTATTGTATAAAGTTATTCTTTAAACAATTACAAATAATGTTTCAACCATGCTTCAAAATATGTTCATGTTTCACATTATTCATGTTTCGTCAGGTTCAAAAAAGCTAATTTGGATTCAGATAAATAATGACGAAAGTTCAATGCTTATGATTGATTCTAGTAACATAGTTTACAACATGACAGAAACATTTAAAAATGATTAATTTATATTTTATGTACCATAATTTTCTTTCTCCATAGCAAGACAAAGATTCAGTATCTACGACAATGTACAAATATAAATGGTTCCTGTCAGTAAAGTTAAATTGATGCTTATATTTACATTACGTATTATACTTATATGTCTCCTTAAAGAACGCTGCCTTCCTAAACTGTTACTTGCAATGTTCCCCAAACTTGAACTGCCCTTCCTTAATACCTGTGGAGTAATTAATACCCCGGCTTACCACTTTACCACGAGAGCTCATTGAGATGCATGAGTGCTCTGTTGAAGCACACAGACTATGAAATCACTTTATTGTTTTCTTCATTACGCAAAGTTTTGTATTACATTTTAATGATGAAACACTATTCACTCGTTTAGAGCATAATTTACTATGTCTTAGTTATTAGTATATAATATATTAATTTCGCTGCAATATTACAATAAGTTACTTACTTTATTGTATAAATTAAAATACGTATGTGGTTATACTCTAGCATTTGTATGTAAATTGTTTGTTGTTATTGTAAAGAAATAACTAGGTTTTTTTTAGATTTTACACATAAATAACTTTAATATTCCTTTCTAGAAAAACGTAGAAAAGAATATTTAATATCTAGCATTATTTATAAAATAGATATTTTAAAATTATCTTGCTGTAGAATATAAACACTAGTCCACTCTACATTCCCGTAAACTATAGTTTTAAATGTATACATTGTATGATTATTGTTTTAAAACACGAAAATGTCTTTACTTTTAGTAATCATAAACAAAATGCTAAATTTATTCATGCAATACAAGTCTTAACTACCACAGCACAGGTCTACAATTTGCTTACATCAATAGTTTCACTATGTATTTTTAGCATAACTAAACATTATACCAGTAGAGCTATTTTAGTAAAATAATGGTGCTGTAAATGGTTGAGTAGCACGAACATGTAAATTCAGTTAAGGTTTCGTCTGTGTTTATAATTACATGTGATATCCGGCTTGGTGTAAAACAGGCCAGTAACAAACGTGACACAGTTGTTATATCCCCAAAATTATAGGTTAACTCACATTAGTTATATATAGTATTCGGTTATGTACATTTTGAATATATATTCCACAAATACATGAATATCAGTGAGGGAATAGTGCTGTGACATATTTCTTGGGTGTTACCCGTTTTGCTTGTAGGTGATGCTAAGTTTTGGCCCAAGTATTTAAATAGCATATTCTATAGGTACTAGGTAATTATCACCATATTGCTAAAACACCTTCATTAATGACACGACTGTTGATATTTTGGCACGAACTATATTTTGGCACGACGAGTATATGCCTCGTCATCAGGTTTCTAATTTAACTTATGGTACAAGCGTATTATGGTTACTACGTACTTGTAGATGACCTCACTCACGTTATCTCTACAAAATTTCATACACTAAAATAAAATAAATAACAATGTTGGTACCTCCTTTGTAACAATCTAAATGTTTTGACAAATTAAATATCGAACAAATTTACATTTTATAATAAGATAATTTGTTAGTATCAAAGGGATATATAATACTGATATTATAGAACATATAACACATATTACACTTTATATTGCAACAAGCTCAACCATGAATTACGATGTTCCTTTTTCTGAATTATGTAATTAATATATCCACTGTTATGTACACTGGGACAATATAAACACTATTATAAGCATCATCTTAACATTCGTATTTCAAATATAGACATATATACTCCATAAATAATACTTAGCAATATAAATATTACTATACACAGTTACAAACAATTTTGGTCCTTAAGATAGACTAATAGAACATATTAGCTTTCGTAACAATTAAATGTATTACTAATATGTACTGTTGTATTATTTAATACTGTTCCAAATTTTATTAAATATTTTGCTGTTGATAAGACTGGATAATTGTTTTAAGTTGATTATTTCGTAGCTAGTGAGCCTATAGGAAGCTAGAAATATTACTTCGGGAATCATATAGATATGTTTTATCATCCTAATGACCTATAAATTATCTATTTGACTAGCCGAGTGATTTTACAGCTCATGTCTGATATACAAACTATTTAAAATACTACACAAAACAACAATAAATTAAAAATATTTTTATTTTACTTTTACTATACAAAATTATTTTTAAAAGAGTATTTTGAAAATGAATTAATTTCTAGTTAATTAAATATTATATTCATCTAAAATTACTCTCATATTAATGGTGAAGAATGAAAAATCGCAGCCTTCACACTTATGTTTTGGAAAGTTAATTACTTCCGTTAAAGTATGTTTTTATAAATATAAAATAAATATATATTTACTGTAATACGTTGTTTTATAACTGCTGTTGGTATTTTGAATCATTGAAAAATGTTGGGTCATTGAATAATGTACGTTCAAATTTGAATATGCTTTGGAGTAAGTAATAAACTTATAAGTTTACTTTTAGTATAAATGGTTCATTATAGTATATTATTACTCAGATCACAAATAAGATTTAATTATGTTCATAATACATCCAGTAAGGCTAATGATGTGATATTTTCACTACATATATCATACCAAACCTGTATTTAAAATATACTTGTATAGTCATGTCTGTTGTATTTTGGTTTGAATCGTTATGTACCGAATAGTTATAATTATTTTATTTTTTTAAATGCATATATACATTTTATTTACTACCCATATATCAGGCATAATATTCTCTTAATTTGTCAAAAGCTTGTAACAAATATAAATATATTTAATAAAAATCCTTAATTATTAATACATTTTATTTAGCTATAAAACAGGTGCAACAAACCCTCGACAAAATTACTGAAGCTAGACCCTACTAAGGATGGATGTAAAGACACTGGACCCAGGAGGACAAAGATAAAAAACACAAGTTCCGGCCAAAATATAGTACAATTAAAAAGTATGATTGAAAAATTAGGCTCTTGCCTATTTGCATATTTTAAAAATTTCTTTTTTTCTTTTTATTTAGATCTAACCAAACCAAAAAATCTCCTGAAAATATATAACAATAATAAACAAAGTAACAATTAACAAAACACAGGAATTATTAGAAATATCTAAAAACGAAAACACATACAAGAAAACTAAAAGTGAATAAATACTAATACATAAATAAATAACAGTTTAGTTGACTACAAATGCAAATCATTATTTTAGGCATCGTAGCCTACAGGGCAACGGTAGCTGAAATACGGAGGACAGCCAATTTCGAATATACGAACTTTTACCAAAAGTTGGAAATGTAAAAGTTACAAGTTTATATATTCCAAAAGATTAAGTATGCCAAACAATTACCCTACAAAGAAAATGTACACTATAAATAAATATTACACAACTATTGCAAAAACAATTAGTCATGCAGAGGCCTGAACAGTCTGGCTAGATCTAGTCTAAGAATCAAAGAAAGTTAAGAAATGAATAAATATCGCAACAGAACATAATAATAAAATTACAATTAAATAATATTAATAGTTCAAAATAAGATTACAATCATGAAAAGTACATATTAAGTCAACACCTATGTGCAAAAGCTATTTCTGTTTAAACAATTATTTGACAAACGAACGACCACCCTATTGTTAATTCCTGAAATTAACAATCAAACTATGTTTAACACCAATAAACAATTTTGCCCACTACAGAGAATCAACTTTACAATGAATCAAACAGGAAAATGTAAGAACACTTACCTAGCAAAACCTAGGCTGCCAACATATTATATCCATAACCGAACAAAGAGTGAAGGAGTCTGGAAATACGAATATGAAAAGCGGAACGAAACAAGACAGTTAAAAACAACAATAAGACAAAGGAAAACGAACATACAAGAAGGATAGGCTATCCCGAAGGCGATTGCCAATGTGTAAATGGCACAATGCCTATATGTGGAATTATAAGTTACATTTAAGAGCAAGTATAAAAATTAAAATGCAAAGCTCCCATTTTGATAGCGTATAAAAGTTTAAGATGAAATTTAAATTATGCAATTACACGTTAAAACAAACAATATTATTTATTTTGTTATTTTTAATTTTTAATATATAATTTAATCGATAAACAGTCCATGTAAGCTGCAGACCATTATTTGCTACATAATTAATTACAACTCCATGTCCAATTATAGTTTTCTACTTTATGCGTGTTTTAAACACCTGTGTATTACAGTAATCAATAAGTTCAGTAATTGAAATTATTTACTATTTTATTATAATTGAATTGAATATATAGTCTTATTAAAGATAGTTTTTTCTTCGCATTAGTTCTCTATTTTTTATAGACGGATTAATTGATTCAATTAATAGCGTACCTTACAGTTTTTAAAATATACTAACAATTTTAAATAAAAACTTCACTTTTATGTAAAAAATAACTTTACTTGGTTTCAAATTACAGTAGTCTGGGCTATAATTTTAATTTACGTACTAACAATAGTGCTATCCTAACTAATATTTACAATATTTCGGGAGCTCACAGGTATACTTAAATAGTTATTAAACATTTTACTCTTCAAATACATTGTGCTTACCTGTTTTTACAGCTAAAAATGGAAGTAGTTAATAAATGAATCAAGTTTTGAAAGCATTTTATTTAATAGAAAGAATTTATAGTAAACACCCTCAAAATCATTTGTAAGGAAGACGTGGGCTGAAATGTAATTGGAAGGTGTAAATATATGTAGATAGGGGACCATTAAGGAAACCTCTGATTGAGGGTGGATAAGCACGAAATCTGTATTTGAAGCTTTAATCTATCATTACTGTGAATACAAGCCAAATTCAGACCAAATTTTACACAGAAGTACATACGTAGTTCAATCAAACTAAGTAAGCCTAACTGTGACATTTACAAAATGGTTGTTTTGGTAGGTTTTTGTATTTGAAAAGAGTTTATAGCTGCGAGCATTAAATTGATGTGACACGAAGTATTTCATAGAATTTAATTAGTTTAATTGGCTTGTCCAGTTGAATGTATCCCCACTATTAATTTTAAGTTATTATTATCTGCCCAAAATATATTACATTTATGGGATTGTTATTGTTTTAAAAACATTTTAAAATCACATCTATCCTCAATATATTTAATTAGTCTCATATTAGAATATATTCAAACTCTAAGTATATAATTACTTTTGGTATGTGGTGCTGTCATGCCAGGTTACCAGTTGTTAAGGATCATCCCACCTCTGAGATATTGATAACGATGGTTCAGAATGGCTACGAAACTAGTAGTGGAGTTCCTGCGCAAGGGAGAGGATAGTTTATGAATGAGTTGGTGTTATGATAGAACTTGAGAGAGTTATTAGTGAACTCTGATACAAGTTAAGTTGTAGTGTAGCCCGGAGGGTATGAAAGGGATCTTACATGTAGTCGATTCTCACTAGCATCTTACTTACTTTGTGAGATGTCAGTGATTGAACCCACATTAATATGTCTAATAATAACTAAATGTTGTTAGAGAGTTGGGGACCCCTATCCATCCTAACAATACCCTCACAGTGGTGATGACCCTCCCACCTATCCATAAACATACAGTGGTGGTGACCCTCCTATCTATCCATACACATACAGTGGTGATGACCCTCCCACCTAGCCATTCATGTGCAGTGGTGATGACCCTCACACTTATCCATACACGGGTCAGTGGTGATGACCCTCCCACTTATCCATACACATACAGTGGTGATGACACTCCCACCTATCCATACACGTGCAGTGGTGTTTACCCTCCCTCCTACCCATACACGTGCAGTGGTGATGACCCTCACACCTAACCATACACGTGCAGTGTTGATGACCATCCCACCTACCCATACCCGTGCAGTGGTAATGACCTTTCCACCTATCCATACACGTGCAGTGGTGATGACCCTCTCACCTATCCATACACGTGCAGTGGTGATGACCCTTCCACCTATCCATACACATACAGTGGTGATGACCCACTCATCTACCCATACACGTGCAGTGGTAATGACCCTCCCACCTATCCATACACATACAGTGGTGATAACCCTCTCACCTACCCATACACGTGCAGTGGTAATGACCCTACCACCTATCCATACACATACAGTGGTGATAACCCTCTCACCTACCCATACACGTGCAGTGGTAATGACCCTACCACCTATCCATACACATCCAGTGGTAATGACCCTCTCACCTACCCATACACATGCAGTGATGATGACCCTCCCACCTATCCATACACATCCAGTGGTAATGACCCTCTCACCTACCCATACACGTGCAGTGATGATGACCCTCTCACCTATCCATACACATCCAGTGGTGATGACCCTCCTACCTATCCATACACATCCAGTGGTGATGACCCTCTCACCTACCCATACACGTGCAGTGATGATGACCCTCCCACCTACCCATACACGTGCAGTGATGATGACCCTCCCACCTACCCATACACATACAGTGGTGATGACCCTCTCACCTACCCATACACATACAGTGGTAATGACCCTCTCACCTACCTATACTACACGTGCAGTGGTGATGACCCTCCCACCTATCCATACACATACAGTGGTGATGACCCTCTCACCTACCCATACACGTGCAGTGGTGATGACCCTCTCACCTACCCATACACATACAGTGGTGATGACACTCCCACCTATCCATACACGTACAGTGGTGATGACCCTCTCACCTATCCATACACGTACAGTGATGATGACCCTTCCATTCATTATTATCAAATATGAAACTGCAAATCAATTACCTGCCTAAACTTTGTTTTTTGCTTATTCCATTACATTATAGTTTGAATTTTGTACTATATAGTCAATAATAAATTATTTCTAGATCTTTTTGTTTTTATTTCCTTAATTGTTATTCTCTCTTTTCTCTTACTATGTAAGTATGTGTGAAATAATTATTTAATACAGTAGTAAATTGTTATTAATTTCTGTACTAAATTACTTACATTAATGCTTCTTCTACATTTAATAAATTTTTAAGTAATTAATAGTATTAAAAAACATTTCTTGCGTTAATCTATAATTTTAAAGTAACCTAAAGATAAGCCTAAACGTCCTCGAACATTTATGTGACAGATGGAGGATTAGCTTAAACAAATGGGAAATTTTTT
Organism: Stictocephala bisonia; assembly: GCA_035578905.1. NCBI lineage: Eukaryota > Metazoa > Arthropoda > Insecta > Hemiptera > Membracidae > Stictocephala > Stictocephala bisonia. The sequence continues at coordinate 1,255,608 of JAQJVL010000048.1, forward strand.
GCTGAAAATTAATAGTTATCTGCAATGATTTTAATAATAATATAATAAGTATTAAACTGAATGAATAAAAATAGATAAGCCAACCACTCAATAAAATTATGTTTAAAATAAAATTAATCTCAAAATAGTCTGCTTTAAGTATAGAATTTGGCACAGAAAAAAACATAACTAATGGAATGAAGAAGCCTTGGCTAACAAATCAATTACATATTAGTTTGTTTTAATTCTAGACAAGAGGAAGGCAATACAAGGAGTATCTTATTACGCACTTGTTATGTCGTCGCCCTTGAACACATTTTACGTTCAGGTATGAGTTGACTGATGTGTTTAATATTGGTTTCAGAAGTTTTATTTCTAATTTTGAACCATTTATAAACTTCTCCAGTTTACAATATATAGAACATACTTTACTTAGAATGATTAATAACAAATAGCAATTTTACTTAGAATGATTAATAACAAATAGCAATTTTACTTAGAATGATTAATAACAAATAGCAATTTTACTTAGAATGATTAATAACAAATAGCAATTTTACTTAGAATGATTAATAACAAATAGCAATTTTACTTATAATGATTAATAACAAATAGCAATTTTACTTAGCATGATTAATAACAAATAGCAATTTTCAAATGTTACTATTCGATGAAATTCGTTTTCTTATTTACTGCCAATATTAAACGTTACGGACAATTGTTTCATTGGATTATAAGTTTACTACATACATGAAACGAGTACTTATAGTGTTTACAAGCCTACATATTTGGTTGTGGTAATAAAGATTTAGACAATTAATTTTAATTGATCTGACCTAATGACCTAAGCAAGGTTTAGTTGGATGGATTCATAAAATTTTAACACTATACATAAAAAGTCTTATCAGCATAAAATGTATAATAGGGATTGAATCCACAATTACAAAAACTGTAATTAGGCATATAGGAAATTTAATTAATTCACGTTCCATAAAATGTTAGGCTAGTAGTTATCGTGGTTGAAGATTTTATATTATATATTGACTAAATAAAGTTCAGAACACATTCCATCATGCATTTTGAAACATAAACTATACATACAAAAATGAAACCGATTTGACTACAATTAAAACATATTGGAGCACGCTGAAAATAAATTTCCTTTTTACTTTTTTTCATTTAAAATAAACATTCCTATTAAATATACTGTAAAACCAGTACCATATTTTTAATAAACCTAAATGATTTAAATTTGACTATATATTTTATGCACGTACAATGTATTTGTCAAATATTTTACACTGTATGTTAGCTTTAAACTAGTTAATTATTATTTTAAATCTCCTTTCTATATAAATCCGACATAGAGTCTATAAAACTGTGAACTATACGGGATATAAATTAATTTGGATTGTTAAAATAAATTACTGTTGTGTTAAATATCCAATTGCAAGGCTAAACTTTAATTTCGATCTTCAAAACGTATCGAAGAAATTAAAAGGAAAAGTATATACTTTATTATTTCCTTTACATATTCCCTAAAAAAGAACAAACATATTTAAAAATAGCCTGAAAAAATGACCAAGAAAGAAAAAAAATAGAAAATGTTTTAGCCCATATCTTTACTAATGACCGTAGTGAAATCGTTCAAGGTAAGATCATATGGTTTAAAGAAGCAAGGCCTGACAGATCCTTGAAAATTTGTTGGTAAAATATGTAAACTTTATCCCAAAACTGTTATTTACACTGAATCATGCACGAAGCTACATCGAGGAAACTATTGCTTCGATTGGCATGACATTTTAAATAATTTTTAAAGATTTTAATCCATATTAGGTCCTGTTTGTGGTAATATTTAATACAAGCGGTACTGTATTTACTGTAGAGTACAAGAACACATTTTGAAATGTTTTTATAATATGTTCATTAGTGACTACAGAATAACATATTTTTACTTACACATAAACGAAAAACATAGTTAAAACCAAACTGACTATAGTAATTGCTAAATCTGATTAAGATATTATATTCAAAAACACATGCAGCAATAGTTTATTCTTGTATGACCTGCGAGTAACCTCAATTTCATGGAAAAATATATTTAGCTAGTTACAGTACAAGCAAACATCGACATATATCCTCGGTAAGGTAGTTGTGCCACCTTGATGCAGGGCAATTACAAACAGGCTGGCGATAGGCTGATAGTGGCCCGATGACCACTAATTGCATTTGCGTGTCTGACAGAATAACACATTTAACCAATCAATCATAATAAACGACTAGTGACAGCTAACGAGTGTGTCAATTAATGGTAAGTGTACAATGAATTACTGTCGTGGTTATGTGTTAGTAAGGACTAAATAGTCGTAACTTCATTGCATAAATAAAAACATTTTTCATTTCGTTCCCATAGCATGCAATAACGAAATTACTGCTGAAGCCAGAGCGTCTACCGATAGAAGGTTTATGCAACCTGTAATGCTATTTGACTAATTCAGATTTAGGAAACGATAAAAAAAGGTTTTTGAACCACTCACAGTTAGTTGAAGTCTAAGATCAAGGTCATAAACATAACCAACTTATTTTAAATATATGACCAAATTGTTTTCATATCATTACCTACACTATATATTGAGGTCTTGCATAATATCAGGTAGACTATCAACACTATCCCCAATATCTACATTCTGGACATAGTATGTACGTAAAGGTTTTTTATTACCAAAACATGCCGGTATATTTTCAAATGTTATTGTAGTATCGTTTTTGGTCATAAGTTTTCCCCATAAGTCTGTTATATTGACACCATCATTGCTAGGTCTAGCAGTACTTGTAATGATCATAGGGTCTGCAGCTGTAGAGGTTTGATCCATGTTTGATCCACCATACTTGTTATTCAATCCATGAACGTAAACATCATGAACCATTAGACTTGAGTTAACACTGTTTATACCGGCACTGTTTGTTATAAACGGAGTCCTAAAGCCAAGTGGAGTTACTGTACATATAAATCTTCTACCTTCAGCTCCTACAGGTAAATTATTAAACTCTGCTCTAGTTAAATAAAATGGTAAGGCGTGACAAGGTATCCTAGCGTATGGCGTACATACTAGTAACTGTTTTCCTCCTTCTTCTATAGGTTCTACTGCTTGTATTGTCTTATACTGGTAACCATATGAGTACATTAATCTTGAATGTATGAATGTTAGTTTGCCTCTTTTAAACTGTGATATAGGAGCGTGTATAGTTCCTGCAATAGCATTAGTACTACCTCCACCACCTGTTTTTCCTGATGATGTTGTAGTGCCTTGGTCTTGTACCATCTGATCGTCCAGTTCGTCATCAGCCATCTTCCTTTTCTTCTGAGGGGTTGTGGGTGGTGTTTCCAGCTTGTCGTTGTTAGGTTTTACGGTTGATCCTGTAGATAACAAACGTCCGAATTGCTCGTTAACGTGTTGTCCAAAAGATCCTTCACCAGTTGTTGTGCCTGGATACTGAACTCCGACCACAGACTCAGCAATGTACTTCCCAGTGAGGCCCAAGGCACCGACAAGGCTATGCCAGTTGCCAGTCCTTGCAAAATCGCCACCAAATAGGCCGATCGCCTCTCTGTCTGAATCACGTATATCCTGTGAGCTTGAGGCGTTGTGGTATCTGATATCATGAAGCGCGGCGATTCTATCGTCTTCATCAATAGGTAAACCGTTGTCAACAGGGTTGCCGGGACCTATGTAACGGTGGAACGGTAACTGAGGCATCACTGATCGTTTCGCCTTTTATACGTTTTTATATCTACGATTCAAGGTTATATATAGTATACGGTTGAATGACGTCCACCGTCCTCCTCGCATATTGGGACTGCAGTAATTACTTGCCCATGACCCCATAGGGTCATTCATTCATTCTCCCTGTCCTTCCCGCATCGTCTCTCGCATTATTAATTGTTTTCATCATCAATTACGGAGCAAACGGATTATTGTAAATCTAAATTAAAAATTAATACACCTAAATATAATCTATAAAACCTAATCTATAATCTATATCATATCTAATCTCTAAAACCTAATCTATAATTAATAATAATTAATAATCAATGCAAAATAAATTAATCAGGCCAGACAGAGGCCAGACAGAGGCCAAACAGAGGCCTTTTTAATTTACCTACAAAGTACGCTTTCTAACAATAAATTCGCTTCTAATATTTGTTTGCACAAAACTCTGTGAAATTATTTAAAATATACCTCACCTTATGTAGGAAACCATTTATTTGCGATTAAATTATCGTTTAAGATATAATGTGAATTTAGGAGCTGCTAATTATAATAAAAAAATAATACATTATATAATCAAGTGTGAATTTGGGATTTATCATTTGGTACGAATATCCTTTACGGGATTAAACGTGGGATCTTGCCTGCCATGGCATTGTGATATGGTAAAGGAAGGCTCAGTGTACAGTATAATGTTAAAATAATGGCGTGTTTTCTGAAATGTTTATTCACTTTCTGTTCTAAATTGGATATTTACTTATACGCTTATGATTTGTTTATTATTGGAAAAGATATTATTACATTTTATTACTAAAATATAACTGGTTGGGAATTAATTCTGTTAGCTAATCGGTAATACCAAGATTAATGTTACTAAAGAGTAAAATATTCATTGACGGTATGAAAACTATAAATATAAAGAGATTGTCCCTGATAACAAATACATATTTACTCCTTGTTAAACATAAACAAAAATGAAATTAATTAACTCCACCACGATGTTTTCCCATGTATATAAATGACCTTTGACTTTAAGTGGTGAATGCGAGATGTAATTAAACAAGCAGTGGTTACTTTGTTTACATATTACCATAAGAGATTTAAAGCAGTTCAATGGACTCATGTTATTACATTTTAGTTCATGTTATTCAAGACTATTCTTATCGAAGCAGACATAAAAATATGAAGGTTTAAAATTGAAAGTTAAAGAATGTCTTATTTTACCAGGTCAGGTTAGGAATAAATAGCCATCTCTTTTGGCTTAACGTGACCACCGAAGCATGGGAGTTGTGGAATAAAAACTGTAATGGTCGCATAGGGAACTCTTTAGCTACAGTCAATACCATGATAAATATTATTTTATGGGTTTATAAAAAACATGTTGTAATTAATTTTATTTTGTACTATACCACAATATTAAATGTCAATGTAAGATACCTGTAATTTTAAAAAGCTTCCAAAGGAAAATTTGTGAATTTTATTTCCTTATAATAGTAGGTCACAAAATTATTCACATAGTAAAGAATTTACCAAATACAAACAATATTCACTGGTCAAAGAATTAGTATTGTTATTTTTACATTACTAAATATGTATTGCATGACATCGATACACGAAATATAGTTAGGATTATTTGCAACCAACGATACACTTCACGTTTTTATGAATTAAGGTTATTGAAACTAATATTATTGGTAATTTTTTATTCTAAAATTTAATAATAACCATCCTTGCCACAAACAAGTTTTAATTTCTCTCAAGTTGTTTATTTTGTAATTTCTTATAGTCCTTATCTATATCCATTGAAAGTTAACAATAACAATATTATATTTTTCACAAAGAGTATTATAAATAAATATAATTTTTACAATACAAACAATATTCATTAGTAAAAGAATTAGTATTTTTATTTTACATTACTAAATATGTATTGCACGACATCAATACACGAAATATATTTAGGATTATTTATAACCAACGATACATTTTTTGTTTTTATGAATTAAGGTTATTGAAACTAATATTATTGGTAAATTTGTATTCTAAAATTTAATAATAAATTTCCTTGCCACAAACAAGTTTTAATTTCTCTCAAGTTGTTTATTTAGTAATTTCTTTTAGTCCTTATCTATATCCATTGAAAGTTAACAATAACAATATTATATTTTTCACAAAGAGTATTATAAATAAATATAATTTTTACAATACAAACAATATTCATTAGTAAAAGAATTAGTATTTTTATTTTACATTACTAAATATGTATTGCACGACATCAATACACGAAATATATTTAGGATTATTTATAACCAACTATACATTTTTTGTTTTTATGAATTAAGGTTATTGAAACTAATATTATTGGTAAATTTGTATTCTAAAATTTAATAATAAATTTCCTTGCCACAAACAAGTTTTAATTTCTCTCAAGTTGTTTATTTTGTAATTTCTTATAGTCCTTATCTATATCCATTGAAAGTTAACAATAACGATATTATATTTTTCACAAAGAATATTATAAATATATATAATTTTTACAATACAAACAATATTCATTGGTAAAAGAATTAGTATTTTTATTTTTACATTACTAAATATGTATTGCACGACATCAATACACGAAATATAGTTAGGATTATTTATAATATACATAGGATTATATATAGTTAGTTAGGATTATAGTTTTATAGTTTATAGGATTATAGTTATAAATATAGTTAGGATTATAACAACGATACATTTCTTGTTTTTATGAATTAAGGTTATTGAAACTAATATTATTGGTAAATTTGTATTCTAAAATTTAATAATAAATTTCCTTGCCACAAACAAGTTTTAATTTCTCTCAAGTTGTTTATTTAGTAATTTCGTTTAGTCCTTATCTATATCCATTGAAAGTTAACAATAACGATATTACATTTTTTACAATATTATAATAATAATATCTTGTCATATAAAATAAACACAATTATATTATAAAACGATTATTAAATGATAATGTCTTTGAAAAAATAACCTTGACTTTTTGTCTAAGAAATGTAGAGTTTTGTATACATAACTATTTAGAACCAAAGGTAAGTAATCTACAACCAGTTCACCTTTTTTATTTATATATAAATTTATTTAGTGTCTATTGTTAAACCATTTTTATTTGTTTTACGATAAAATTAGGGTTGTATTTAATCATTGTCAATTAATTACAACTTTAATTTTACAAATCTATTCCAATCAATATATGTTCAGAAATAATATGTTCATGTACATCCTCGTCTGCTTATGAACATTATTTTTTTACGTAACTTATGAAGATCATTTGGTTATAAGTATAGTTAAAATGTTATATTCATAGATCTGTGTGTTTTAGGCAACAATTGGCTATATTTCAAAATAAAACACAAACAAAGTCAGCTATTATAATTTTAAACAACTGATACATAATTTAAAATTAATTTCAAACTAAAAATATTACGTAGGAGAATGGAGTAACAATTTTACATGGATACATTTTTAAAAATAGTTTTTACTATCCTTGCTTGCATCAGATTTTTTACTAAGAGACTTTAGCCCTAGCCATGTAACGTATTTTCTTGGGCAATTAAAACCAAGACGAGGTAAACTCCAGTTCTTGTTTTAATGGAGAATTTACTCCTGAAGAGATCCTTTATCTCAAACCAACTAATTATCAAAAACTCGATAGCAACAAAGCATGCCGTAAACTTTGTGCATGCTTAAGTGAGTTTTCTGCCTAATAGTAGCTTAAGTTATTCCTTAAACGGTTTATTTTTGTAATATATAATACAATATACCACAAAAAGTTTGAAAAGGATCATAACATTTTTAAAATATGGCTTAAATAGAATATCCGGAGTAACCTTTAGTTTACTATCCCTGTGATGAGAAGGGACAGATACCTCTCATGGACAGGCGAACTCATCTAAATATGTAATTATTATTGTTGTATTTAATTCAAATTTATATTGATGCTAACCCCCTTTTTCGACTTATACTCGATAAAGTTTTATATAAAGATTGACACATACTATAGTAAATAAATTTGAAAAATATTAATCAATTAACCAGAAAGTCGCATGGCTGAATGAAAAAACTCGTTAGTAATTTGTTTACTAACTTAATATTACTCTTATAGTTTACAGATTTCTCAAAATTATATTTATAGTTGCAAATGTTTTTAGTATATTTGGCTGTTGAATTAATGTTCCATTAATATATATCAACTTATATATTTTGTATTCAACGTAAGATACACAATGGCAACAAATATTACACTTTAAAATAAGAAGTATATGATTCGGTAAGAATTAAGATAAAAATTTTATAAATTGAATTACGCAGTTAGGTAATATTGGTAAATTACAGTAAATGTGCAGACGAGTTGTGTCAAACATGGCCGATCCCTCGGTTATATAAAGTCAGTCTAAGATATTGTGATACGGTGCCTTATATCTCCTAAAAGGACAAAGTGATTGAATTACTGAGGAAAGAAGCTTCCAGTGAGTGAATAAGAAACAATTTTTAGAAATTGAATTATTTGAAATGGCAAAAAAGCCTTTTTTATCCTTGTTTAAGAGTCTGAAATCAAGCCTTTGTTTAGAACCTGTTGTATTATTAATTTTTACTTAAAAAAAAAAAAAAAAACCAATACACACTATTTCAGTCAAATTAAGAAGACACTGATCCAAGTTCTTTCAATATAGCATTGTCAAGGTAACAAATATCATATATACCTCGTAGGTAACAAAATTGTGTCATAACCTAAAATTAAAGAATTTCTTGCTTTTCAGAATTCTATTCACAGATCCAGCAGTTGTTAGTGGTTTTAGCTAGTTAAACTATTTACCTTTGATTAAAAAGAAAATCTCAATCATTAATATTTTCTTTATAAGTAAAACGCAGAAACAGATGATGAAAAATAGTACGTTATGTTTTATTTTTTTATGTCATGTGTGTTATGGTTTCACTTACTCAACATATGTTCAATAGATTTAAATTCGTCACTTTTTAATAAGTTTTTATTTACAGTAGTCGTCTTCTAATAAACGGTTTTATATGTTGTATAATGATGTTCTTTTAGGTTTTAAAAACTTATTTTTATTCACTTAAAGGTGAATTCAAATTATTTCCCTCGAACTATATTGAACATACTATACTACTATATAAAATAAAAAGTTATAAAGACAATAAATAACATAGTATGTGTTTTCAGGACAGCAACTAAACGTTAAATATTTTATTACAATTAATAAATAACCTTAAAAATTATTTTATAAACAAAATTCCATTAACTATCCTTTATTCACTATGAAATATGTATTATTAACGTATGCCATTTTATATTTGTATGCAAATAGTTCGAGTTTTTTTTTAGTTTAGAACTCCTTAATTAACAATCATATACAAATGGTATAGTGTTTTAATCTGATTCAATATACTGTCCAAACGAATAATATAGTACAGAGGTATGAAGAATGTTTTACTTCCGTACTATATTTGTAATACTATACTTATAGTGTACACACTAAAATACACCACACACATGTATGTATTTAAATTTTATAAGTACAATTTTATTATCATTATTTTATCTTTTATATTTTACCTATAGTAATAGTAAGGTATAATATCAGCACGTATTTCACCTAGAGTTTTATATTATGTATTTAAAATGGTTCTGTTATCAAAAAAGCCATCATAGTATTACATATTTTTCAAATGTTGTATTTTTGTCAATAAATAATCAAAAATAATTAAAATATTATATTTATAGTTCTAAATGTAAAAAGACGGATCAATATTCCTTACAATATTTTAGTAATTGAAATGGATATGCTTTTTCTACGAAATTTCATGCAATTATACATTGCTGATATAATGTGTCATTTAATTATAATAAAGGAATAATTTAGCTGAATATATGGATTTGTCATAAAGCGTGTGTTAAAAATATCTTAAATGTAATAAATAATACATGTGATGATTATACGAACGTTAGGTAAATAGACGTATATACAATGTGCTTTTGCTTTACAGTTACGTTAGTGCGAGAACGGCTCAGACAGCTCTATTGACCGTGTAATAGTGTAATGACGTGGTCATTAAAGGTTGAATTGCACGAACATGTAAATGAAGTCGATGGCTCGTCTTGCAGTCATTACAAGACGTAATTTCCGGACTGGGAAAATATGACGTTGAATGTCTATGAAACATTGTACTTTAAAATAATCTTTAATAGTTATAAAATATTTGTATATACTGAAACATTACTGAGTTACCTTTGATAAGAAGAAATAATTGTATGAGTTTGTAGTTTGGATTATATATAGACTATTAGGTTATATTTTATCAGAAGGTAAGTACGTTTTTCAATAATTTTAGTTCGGCTCAATAATTATTTGTTATGGCTTGTAGTTACCCAACTTTTCGATTTCTTGATTAGCTAAAAGTATGGCCTTCTGAAAGAGGTTCGAAATTTCTTTACTCAGTTAATCATGTATGTTGCACTTTTATGTTAGTGACAATGGGTTTTGATTTTGTTCCAAAAGCTACTGGTAAACATGATATGTGTAATCTTTTGTTGTCATGTTCTAGTTGAATGAAAAATGAATTGTTAGGTCTCTGAGTTCAATTTGTTTTTTATTGTAAAATTTCAGAAAATTAAATTTTTTATTCAATATGTATTATCTTTTTATGTTTTTCTAGGTAAATTGTTGAATTGTAAAATTTGAAAAGCCATAATAGACGTGATATTTACCAATGTACAGTAATGTACATAATTTTCTCATAAAACTGTAAATTTTATATTCAGAAGGCTTACTTATATAATATATTTTTAATATTTATGGTGTGGTAGAAAATAGCGAAGCTACGCCTGAAAGACGCTTCTTCTACAGCCGATATTCAACCTACTACAGTATTAAACATGTGCTATTTATTGTCTCTAGGCTGCTTTCTTTACTTATTTGCTACTTGAGTTATCGTATGGCGTAAGACGACTTATTTTCTGTTTTAATTTTATAGGTAACTATATAATATGTCATTTATATGATATGAAATGTTTTAAAAAAGTCTCATCGATTTCTAAACATTTTAAATGTTTTGTATAGTATTTTAAAATGTAACAATTTATGTAAATTTAGTAAAATAAACAGATTTTTCATTTTCATGACCCTTTGACGGCCTTGCTTCTAAAGGACTCTACTGAACTGTTAAAAAGAATTACATCTTTCTTATTAAATATTCATTTAATATTTTACTAGATGGCTATGCAGTTGCTAATTTATTTCTATGTATATAATGCATGTATTCATTTATTTTTTGAATAACTTCATCTAAACCACCCTAATTAGGATACCGGGGATATTTGGTTTGTTTATTTTTTATCCTTAAAAGTATCTCAGAACAATTGACATTTAGGTATGCCATACATTAATTAATTATAAATATTATTTTAAAGGTAAAAATAAGGGCAAATAAAAATGTATGTTGAAAGAAGGACATTCAAATTAAAATTCCAGCAATGTAATATTTTATATCACATAGCAATCAACATGCGTGCATCTTACAATTGATATTTTCTAAATACAGCACGGTAACTAGTTTACGGTATGTATTTCAGTAAAATAAAAAATACGTATAAATTAAACATTCAAAAAATATATATTTTTAAATGGCAATATAGCAGAAATAAACATGCATAAATCAACACTATGCCTTACTTATAACACTGTTAAAACAACTTAAACAAAGTACTTTTTAAACGCTCATCATCACACGCTCATTAAAATTTAACACTCTCAAACTTAATAATGGCATTTATTTTTGTACTACGTTTAAAGTAATAGACTAGTACTATCCATTGTTAGTGATAAAAAAATCAAACAAAAAAAAAAAACAGTATTTCACCTCATCCTCCTCCATCACAGTAGTTTACTCCAAGTAATATTCAAGGTAAATATTTGACATATATCACTTAGTTACTAAGTTACTATCTTTGAAGTCGTAGGTCTAGTTTTTCAGGACCAAAGTGTATAACTACATTATGTATTTTTGTGTTGTAACTATTTTATAGTTATCTATTTGTGGTTTAAATAATAACAAACGTCATGAAATATTTCTACAATTACTATAACTAGTACTGGATTTGTAACCTTGATAATTATTAAACAGAAATGGTTACAAAAAGCAAGTGATAGTCTATTATTCCAAAATTACAAAAACATCCTCTTAACCAATTAAATGGGAACAGTTGGGGCTTTGGCGAAGGAAGAATAAATTACTAAAACAAATATTATACAATTATAATAATAATAAAATTATATTAAAACTAATCTAATAAATTACCAAACAAATGAATGTATTTCTTTTATATTTAATAAAAAACTAGGTAGACGTACGATTACTTTTTATTATTTTAAGGGAAAAATAAATTTTGTAACCAGTAAATCTGTTGCTCATCAAATTAGAAAAAGACATGTATAAACGTATGGATGAAAAAATACTTTCTCAAAATATTTTAATGTGGTGTTTTTCTAAATCGAAGTAACTCGGCACTGTTGCTTGCAAAAATGTTTACATATTACAATGAGTAGGAATAATAATTCTAAGATACAATAACTTTAAGAGAAATATAAATATAAAAATTATTATAAAATTGTAAATTAAATAAATTTAAGAATTTGTTTTAGGTAATATAAAAATAACAACTTTGATTATATGTACATAAAACTTCTGTAATTAACTGACCTATATGTTTTTTATGAAAAGAAATAATCCTCTTCGAACTACCCTTTATTCTTAAAGTCAGGTATATAGGTTTTATCATGTGTAAAAAAACGGTAGCCCAGTGATAAAGTGGTATTAGACCACAGTACACAAGCCAAACAGCGTATGTCACTGAATGAGTGCTTTTCTCTTTATTAAATCCATTGTTGAAGGTATGAAGTGTTTTATAGCTAAAACAGCATGACACTGACACAGCACTCTATGGACATAAAACTGCATGACACTCTGACACAGCACTCTATGGACATAAAGGGTTGTGGTGGCATTAAAAAGGATCTGTTGTCAGTGTATTCAGACCTTTCTATACGAATGTTGATGTATTAAAAACATTTATTTTGATAGCTTTTAATGTTAAAGCATTATAAATTTTTTTATAACGATGCTAAGCTAATATTTCATTTTGCTTTATCACTATTCAATGAAGTTTTTGTTAAGTTTAAAAATGTGAATTTTGTATTATTGATAAAGTCACTAAGGCTTTTAACCCAAATAGGTTTTTAAATTCGCACATTTAAAAAGAAAACAACCAGTAAGGGTTTTATTTAAAATGATTATTTTTATACCTGGCATATATTAACATCCGACTATCAGCTTAAAACTTTAGGAATAAAAAATAAACAAACCAATGTAATTTTTTTAGAATATTATATAAACACTAGACTAAAGAGTTTAGTAAATTTTAAAAATAGTTAATGTAAATAGTATATGTTCAATATATATTGCAAACTAGTGAATCACTAAAATAACTGTAACAGAGTTTCACATTTATTATGTATTAAATAGTTAGTAAACCATTAATATATACTTTGTGTTTATTACTATGTATAGCACATTGGATCTTAAAAGATGTCTTGAGAAACATCACAGGTCAGTAATAGTAAAAATAATAATCTTTATTGAATCAAATCTCAAATGAGGTGTTACAATTTATACGGTAATAAAATATAGTAAAAGTTGAGTTAAATCTACATATAAATTACAGTTGCATTTTAAAGAAGTCTTCAATTTTGCATAAACACTCTTCTAATAAATAGTTGCATATAATTTGTTATATAATTAAATTCTAGAAACTAATACTTCGCTGTTAATAGGCGTGTGGCACTGTCATTTTATTCAGAATTAAATTTTCTGCAAGTTTCTTTGTAAAAACGTGGGTCTTCATTGCCTATTTAACAAAATAATTGTCCCTTAAACCTTAAAAAAGTGTTTTCAAAATTATTTTATTTCTGTTTTTTGTAGTATAACCAAAAAACTAAATGAGATACAGCTATGAGATAAACTTTATTCAATTTCTCATCTAAAAATCCGTTAGAAAAAGTTGCATTCGCCTATAAATTTCTCTTCATAAACACGCAGCAAATCATCATTTGACCTCGTGCACAAAATTTTTTGTGAAATCTTCAATTGGCCATAACTCAGTAAGGAAGCATTTCCGGACCCATGTTTATATGAACTTTTTTCTTTATTTTTTATAGTACAATCAGCTCAGAAAGTGCCGGTAACACTAACCGAATCACCCTGTATATATATATATATATATATATATATATATATATATATATATATATATATATATATATATATTTATGAGGTAATTCATTATATAATCTAGTAGCCATAAATTCATTATTTTTTGTTTTTTTGAGTATTTACGCTGTTAAGTTTTCAGTTGATTCGAATTTCTTGTGTTAAGCTTATGTATATATATTTTTTATGTGTGTGTAAATTTATGGAAATATTTTTTTGTGTATAATAATCTTTTGTAAATTAATAGTGAATGAAAAGTCATTAAATCATTTATATTTTTTAATATAGAACTGTGTGGAGTTTAAAAATGTGCTCCATAAATTAGTCGAATTGCTCTTCTTTGAATTTGATAACTGGCCCCATAATATTATTCAATAACTCAATATGCTATGAATATGTGCATAGTAAATTTGTATGAATACGTCTGCACTAATATTGTCTTAAACAGTAGATACCTTTGTTCAGATTGTTTATCGTATAATCCACATGATTATTCCAAGATATATTATGATCAAGGATAATAATTCCTAAACAATTTTATTGGATTGATTTTAAGGTCCAGTCTTTGAAGAAATTAAAAAAGACATAAAAGAGATGACAACAACAAAACAAAAATCCCACAAATTTTTCATCGGTAATCTCGGTTTTTATGTTTGTATTTACCTTGGTAATCAATTAAGAGATTTCCTTTAACAGAAAATCAAATTTCTTTTTTGCCATATACATTATTTTACGTCATCTATGTTATTAAAATTCAATTAGTAAGGAAAGCACGTACGTGACTTTATTTTATACATAATTATATCTAATAGTTTATTTCATCGTAGTTGGTTAAATGTTACAAGGTAATTTTGTCACGAAAATCCCAACCAGTGAAACACATATTTTGAAACGGATCTGCTGATAACCACCAGGTTATAAAAATAGGTTTTTAAGCCAATTTGTATATAATTTACAGGTTCAATGTACATATTATCATCTAGTCCGGCTTAAGCAAAAGTTTCCCTATTTTCCTCGAAGACGTCTATTTAATCAAGAGCAAGTACTGCAGTGACAAACTATGTTATATACGCCATTATATAGTAACTAAAACAATCAAAAACTTAGCATGACATGAGTGGATAGGTGGGAAGTGATGTTATGATTGATTAACCAACTCGATGACTGGTAGGTCCAACATTGGCCGTGTATGGTGAACCTGGAGGCCAAGAATTTTCTTTACGGTTTCCCGGTGAGAGTAGCTCGGAAGCGATTGTTTATTGGGGCCTTGGCTATGGTTACTTGGTAAGAACAGTCTTACTTTGTGGTTATATGAAACATTATTATATAATTTACACTGAACATTTCCTACAATTAATTATTTCTATTTTGTATTACATTTAATTTGTATGCATTTATATTTGCTAAGGTTTCGATCCCCACTATATTTTGAACATCGGATTTAAGTATGTAATGAATTAATTATAAGTGACTAAAGTATTTATAACAGATTAAAGCCTAATATTCCTTGAAACTAATTGTTAACTAATAATTAAAGAGTAATTAATTGCTATTATCAAATAGCTGATATATGTTTTAACTATTTGGTACTTGCCTAAAAACAACTAGTCTATAACATTAACCCAACTACGCTATTAATATATCATTTGATACAATTATGTATGTGTAATACTTAAATATACACATACATTAGTAGTTTATTGTTAAAATTCAAATAAGATTTATTTCCAGAGAAAAACCAAAAACAAAACAATAAAGCTACAAGAGTGCCAAAAACTTAAAAAAATGCTACTGCCATTAAAATGCATAGCTACCATATTACAGTTGTCCAAGTATACAATATTTACATGACCTTAAAGATTATATACATAAAAAGTTATCTGAGAGAAAAACATAAATTATCTTTAAAGTATTGAATGTACTATAACTTAAAGTTAGTTGAGTAGTGAATGAATATAACACAAAATTACCAAAAAAAATAATAGTACTTATTAAATATGAGATTAAATTATTATAATTTATTCTGGAAAACAATACCAACGCACAAGGGAATAAGGACCTGCCCATGCGCAGGAGTTTCATTGAACCGATGGTTACTGAATTGTTATTATTTCATTTAGTAATAATTGTTGTAATGTTATCAATGCATGTAATTAACAGAACATTTCAAAAAAATGTTTAAAACTCCAGAAAAGTGACGAGGCAAATGAATAAAAAGAATTTAATACTGCATACGTTAAATTTTTCAACAAATATACTTATAAAAATGTCATAATTTTGCACAGGTAGTGCAGTCCTGCTATTTGGGGACAAAGTGAGGTGGACTGTAGGCGGTAGGTTCTAAGTCTGGTCCTCTTAATACCGACATTGTGACCTCTCAATGGTAGCCATCGATGTGGACACTACAGTACTATTAAGAGAAGTCTGGATTGTCCATGTTGAGTTGATACCAGGGGTCCGGATGTTTTTTTGGGCGGAGAACTAAGTATAAAGCTAGTAAAATAGCTAAACATCAGACCCATTCTACGTGGTTCGGATTCTACGTAAAGCTGTAGTACCATGGCTATTGGACTATTAATGAAGGATTCTTTGTTACTATTCATTATTTTTTACTTATACGACGATCGTTGAAATATGGGTAAATATGAGTGGTGAATGAGTATTATGAGTGTAAATGAACGAGTGTAGTCATCGTTAGTAACTGAGTTTGTCTTAGCTCAGAAAGGACCATTTTTTAATAGTCTGATAGCCATAGAAACTATGGGACCTACGGCTTTACGTAGTCTCAACTATTTTTTAGAGTCTTCTTCGTAGAAACTTATAACTTTCTAAGCTCGAACTTAGTAACAATGACTACGCTTCTTAATATATTTTCATTACACTTATTCACTTCTCATATTCACCCCTATCTCTTTAATCGTTGTCTAAGTAATGGGTAATACATGAATATAAATGAATAAATATTATTTTTACCCAATTTGTATATATTTGACAATTTCATTATATAATTACTGAACGTGCACTAATAAAGAAGAATTTAATTGAAAGAGGCTTTGCCTAACATTGTTAATAACGAATCCCGGCTCTTCAATGCAAATTCAATATTGATTTCAGAACTTTCTTTTAACAAGTTCTTACCGGAACTAATTAAACATGTCTACTGGGAACTAATTTGGAATGTTCTTGATAGATAGATTAAATTAACGATGAAGAGGAGTACTAAACTGTGCCAAGAAGAGCTAATTTAGATGTTCTTTAAGGAAATTCAAAATATAAATAATTTTAGTTTGCTTCTGCTAAACACTAAATCATATATTATATGTAGAAGAATAAGTAAGTTATTTAGGATCACAACAGATACAAAATAAATACATTACTACATTTTACATATTTATTTTACTAAACTAATCTGATTCAACATTACGCATTATAAATTAAATATCTTAAAAAAAATTGTTCTACACCAAATTCAAATTAAAAGCAAATGTTTCAAGTGTTTATATCATTCATATAATAAATAATAAATTACTAAATGTAAGGTATTTTGATATGCTTGGCTTTAGTATTTTGTGTTATGAGCATTTCACAGAGTAGTAAATAGAACATTTGTAACATTTAAAAAAGTAAAATCTATAGGCAGTTATTTTACTATAATTATTTTAGAACTCCATTGTTTATAATTATTTCGAACTACATATTTAATAAAATTAAATTATTTGAATGAACTGAAAACAATTTATTTCTTAATGTATTTACTATATTATGTTTTACAAAACATTAATATAATTATTTTCATTATAATTCAAGTATGGAACAATCTTTGAAAAGTGATTTTTTATGACGTACGTTACGTAATTATCAAATAGTTTTACCTCATTATTATTTGTTTATGATAAATAAGTTATCGTATTTAAGTGTGCTTGTAGTTTTTTGTATAACATGAAGTTTTTTAAAATTACCTCCAAAAAGAGAGAAAAAACATTATTTTTTACTTAACATTAAATAATTTAAACAACCAAAAGCAATATTGTATTACTTTTAGATCAACACAAATATAGTTTCTTTATACAGTAGATGTATTCCTTATGCTTTCTTTAGATGTATTGCTTACTTAAATACAAATTATTATGAGTAGTAGGCTGTTACTATTATTTCATAAAATGAAAAATGTCGAACCAAGAAGAACATCTTACCGAGAACTGTTTTATTACATCTATTTCTTTGTAAATTTAAAACTACTTATAATAAGTTAAAAGGGGTTTTTTTGTAGGCAACAGTAGAAGCCAAGAAGTTACACTTCTGACAAAATTAGTCTTAACCCATGTCTTAAAACTATTTTGGGAAATCAAATTAAATATTTCAGTAAATACATTTGTATTTTAACTATATAATTAGGCATTAAATTCTTTCAAATAATTGTTTTAGTACATAAGATCACACTGTTGTTTTTTTATTTTTTTTTTTTTTTTTAATATAACACGTTATTCTTGACATTTCTTATAACAGCTACGTTTGTGTTCGTATTGTATTAAATAACTAAAATAAGGATAGGAAACCTATTCAGTTACGTTGATACGTTTTAATACCTACAAATCAGATTATTCATCATATGTTTGAAAATTAGAATGTTAGACCTTGCATGTTGCTGGACAGTTACATACGAGGGGGGGAGATCTGCTGATAACGACTTGATGACTGCTGATTACATTCGCGTGTACGAAGGAATAACGGCTTTAGACACTTCAGCGTGAAATTACTGCTAACGATTCCATAATAAAAGCAGAGTACCATTTGTTGGACTCAACGGTCTAAATTTAGAATTCTAATATAAATGAAATAAAGCTATATTTAAGTTGAACGTAGCTATACTTATGTATTTTATTATTATTAACTATTTATTGTATATTTGTTAACTATTTAGTTCATATTAATTAGTATTTGTTATATATTTGTTAACTATTTATTGTATATTTGCTAACTATTTAGTTCATATTGATTATTATTTGTTACCTATTTATTGCATATTTATTTATTAACTATTTATTGTATATTTATAAAATATTTATCAAGTTCTTGGGCCTTATAACTTGTAAATATGTAGAGCTTGTTTATTAATTTGTTTAATAGTGTGTAGACTGGCTGGTTCAATGAAATATTTATTGGGTTCAGATTGTTAAAATGTTTTGCCTCAATATAATTGGGTCTATGTCTGTATTGTTGCATGAAATAAAATAAATAAAAAGAATTTTATTCATAAACTGGGATTTAAAATACATATTATTAGACTTTACCTGCAATTTTGGGAATTAGTTATAAACCATATGCTATTGCAATGATTCTTACCTTTTGTTTATATTATTTGATTTAATATTCAACCAAAACTTTGTTAAATTCATTCACTTAATATTTATCCTAGGTTGGAACTTAATTGGTGCATACACAAAATATTTGTATTGATATATTGTAAAGTATAATAGATGGCCTATTGAACAGAGAGGAAACAATCGGATTGCATTCAATCATTTGATAAATGAGTGTAAATTCCGAAAACATATTTCTTCAGTTTTTCATAAAATGGCAGTCCCTTCTTTATTCCCTCCAAATCTTCAACGTTAAAAGTTTGATTTTTACTAATAATTTATAAAAATGGACATCAGTTGAAATATATTAAAAACTAGGCTTTTGCTTTGGCTATAGAAAAGCGATCTCTGTTTCCCTATTAAATGTTCCTGTTCTGTTTTAAAATTTCAAAATAATAATATGAAAATATACATTTTAAATAAAATTATTATTTATTTTATTAATAAATTAGATGATATCCCATGTTTCATATAAAATGTAAAATACTAAGTTAGAGTAGGTCTTATTTTACCAGATTAAGTTAGGGCTAAGAAGACCGTCCTGTACTTAATTGAACACCGGTGACTTCCAAACACAGCCAGTGACCGGGTGTGTAGCTAAGGGAACGCTTGGTTGCGTTGGATTTGGCTATCCAAGCTACCAATGCTCGATATTACTCGACGCACTTGCGATAACAGCAAAACACTATTCAAGGCCACTGGCAATGTGGCCAGGTCAAGGCTACTGGCAATGTGGTATGGTACAGGACACTGGAAATGTTGTCTGATTAAGACCACAGTCAATCTAGCCTGTTAAAGGCCACTGGCAATGTTATTTAGTTAAGGCCACTGGCAATGTGGTATGGTCAATGCTACTGGCAATGTGGTATGGACAAGGCTACTGGCAATGTAGTATGGTCAAGGCAACTGGAAATGTGGCCTGGTCAAGGCCACTGGCAATGTGGAATGGTCAGGTCTACTGGCAATGTGGTATGGTCAAGGCAACTGGCAAAGTGGCCTGGTCAAGGTTACTGGTAATGTGGCCTGGTCAATGCCACAGGCAGTGTAGTATGGTCAAGGAAACTGGCAATGAGGTATGGTCAAACCAACTGGAAATGTGGCCTAGTCAAAGCCACTGACAATGTTGTCTGTTGATGGCCACTGTAAATGTGGTCTGGTTAAGGCCACTGGCAATGTGGTATGGTCAAGGCTACTGGCAATGTGGTATGGTCAAAGCTACTGGCAATGTGGTAGGGTTAATTCTACTGGCAGTGTGCTATAGTCAAGGCTACTGGCAATGTGGCCTGGTCACGGCTACTGGCAAAATGGCCTGGTCAAAGGCACTGGCAATGTAGTATGGTCAAGGCTACTGGGAATATGGTATGGTCAAGGCTACTGGCAATGTGTTATGGTCAAGGCTACTGGCAATAAGGTATGGTTAAGGCTACTGTCAATATGGTATGGTCAAGGCTCTGGCAATGTAGTCTGGTCAAGGCTACTGGAAATGTGGCCTGGTCAAATCTACTGGTAATGTGGTCTGGTCAAAGCCACTGGGAGTGTGACCTGTTCAAAGCAATTGACAATGTGGCCTGGTCAAAACTACTCATAATGGTATCTATTTAAGGCCACGTAAATTTGGCCTAGTCAAGGCTACTGACAGTTTAACCTGGTCAAGGCCACTGACAATGTAGTATGGTCAAGGCCACTGGATGGCTACTGGCAATGTGACCTGGTTAAGGCCACTGGCAATGTGGCCTGGTCAAGGCCACTGGATGGCTACTGGCAATGTGACCTGGTTAAGGCCACTGGCAATGTGACGTAGTTAAGGCCACTGGCAATGTGGCCTGGTCAAGGCTACTGGTAATTTGATCTGGTCAAGGCTACCGGCAATTTGGCCTGGTTAAGATCACTGGGAATGTGGCCTGGTCTAGGCTACTGTTGTTTGTTGACTTCGTAATTTAGTCCTACACTATTCTGTACAGGCTCTAGACAACTATTTATCTATTTTAAAGTTTTGTTTTTGTAATATTTCCTCTGTTATATTTTAATCCTTAAAAGTTTTATGAGGAGACTGATTTTTGTTTCTAATGTTATATTTCATCGACAATCCTTACGAAATAGTTTAATACAGGCATAGTAGAATAATTACTATTCTACGAGGCCTGTATTAAACTTTAATTATTACAACAAATGTTTCAGTAAGACTACTGTCAATATCAATGCTATAATCAATATACAAATATAACACAGTTAATTATAGGATAATAATAGAAAATCACTAGATAGAAAGATCTTATCAGTCTATATGTGACTGTAAAAAATAAAATTAAGCCCATTTAAAACATATATTAAACCCTTTTGAAAGATATAATAATCATATACACATAACCCTTATTATGATTATTGTTTGTATATTTTTTTATCAAAACATTTTACCTGCTATACTAATATTGTCACAAACTAGTTTCAAGCATTTAGTCATGTTATATCAAAATTAAGTCTGGAAAGTGTAATGATGGTCAAGACTTTACTCGTACACAGACCTGCAAGCCCACGTTAAATGGCAAGTAGATGTTCATTTTTATGAAGGTTTTTATTTTGTTCGTTTTAAAAATTTAATTTTTACAAAAATCTCTATTTTGCTGATAAAAACTTTAATCTCGTGAAAGACATCTAAACAACATTTACTCAAACTATCATATCTACACACGATTCAAGGAATTTATCTTTTTACTTACGTATTTATATTTATTTTAAGGTAACAGTAAGCTAGGCCTTACTGTTACCTTAAAAAACTCATTCATGAAAAAATCATCATTTTTAGGTACATATAGCTTTGATATTTATAATAATAATTTAAACAAAAGATTTACAGCTTAAAATATGCATGTTTTTGTACAACAGTAGGAAGCAGGTTTTGCTTTTGAATAAAAATCATATTTTCTTTACTTTTTAAAAGGTATGTGAATTTTTATTAAATTTAGTTCTGATTAATAATTTATAATTATCTTATTTATAACTATTTCATGATTCTGCTTCCTATTATTGCCTAAAACAATGTAAAGAACACCTGTACAAATTTCCATTCAATTAAATTAAAAAATAAATTTGCTACTTGTGCCAAAATAAAAAATAATATCGTTTTCGGGAATCAATGTTTTTCTTCAGCCTAGTTAGTTCTTAAGAGTACATAAAAACTAAGAAATACACAGCAAATTTTAAAAGGATAGTCCAGCACCATGCCGTTATCGAAGACTCTTCTAATCTCCTTTTTACATTCTTTTTTGCATTTTTAGCCCCCTTTTCTACTTTGTTACAGCATCAATTATATTACTCAGGTACTTAACTTTCCTGTCGGAAGAACTAGACGAAGTAGGGTTGTAGGCCTAGTGTCACTATTTCTAGGTATTAGTTCACTTTTTGAAGTTAGAATCTCATTACTACTATAGTTTGCACTATTATCATACCTTCAACGGTTACATGATGTTTTATTTTACCAAACCTTCTAATTCGTAGAATGTTACTTGCGAAAATTAATTCAAACACTATAAACTGTCTAATAAAACTTTTGTTTACAAAACAAAACAAATAATCTGAACTCTGCACAGCAACAGTAAATAATAATAAACAACCACCAAGTGTCAAAATATTTACTTACTAAAAATACAAATAACAAGTAAACAAAAATTAGTACTGTATAAAAGAATTTTTGTTCCTGAATACGTAACCTCAACCCATAATTTGAGTGGAAATCGTGAGCAAGCATTCTGTACATAAAGTGTATCTTTGTGAAAAAATGTATTGTTTCCTATATACTTGGTATTAGTAGATTTGTGATAAAGTGTAGAGTAACAAGAGCAAATAAAAGGTTTTTTAAACAAAATTCATATTTTTGCCTTCTGTGTTACCTTAATAAATTTACTCACTAATCATAAAAAAAATCATAAATACATCTTATTTAGACCCATTTAATTTATTTCGATACGATATTAAACATAAAAGTGTAAAAGGTTGTGATTCATAATTGGTGGTAAACCTGTAGTGTTATCTCCCTGCTGCAGTCACTCCATGTACTTGCTAATTTTAACGCAGGTGCTATTAACTCATGTTTACGGCCAATTAAAATTACACAGATTTTATGACCTGACACCTAACTTTTTCATTTAGTGCTTTTAATTGTTTTCTTTTTTCATTAAATAATAGTTATTATTCTATAAATTTGAGATACAGTAATAAAATTACTGTTATTTTTAAACCTAAACTAAATACTAATGTGTTAAAACATTACGTAATGATGTTTGAAAGTAAATGAGTACTCCAGCACCTCATGGAGTTTGAACTTACATTTTTAACACCATAAAAAATATTGTTGGATAGAAGCAAATAGTTTTCTGAAAAATTCTTCATTTCGCACGACCGCAAATAACTGTTATATCACGCATCTGACAAGCGACGACAAAGATTTAGTATAAGAGTAGTATAATCAGTTACAGCGTAATGTAATACGATGTCGATTTTTAGTTTCGAATATTGTATTCGACTAATATAAAAGTCCACTAAACCAAGCAGAATAGTTCTGCATTCACCATGTTTCCAGGTATATCGACGCTTTGTACCTAATTGTTTAATGGTAGATTACGTACGTTTATTATGAAAATATGTGTTTCAGAGTGTTCATATATTGATCAGTGTGTAGTAGGAGGGTATTGAGTATGTTTAGATATACTTATGGTATTGTAAAACTAAATATATTCGTAGAAATAATACTGGTTTAGATTACCTTTTCTATCGTAACAGTTTTTCAATTAAATTACTGTACATTTCAAAGCATATAAATCTTCATCATCAGGCTTATAAAAACGCCACTGTTATAAGTAACATTGAACACTACAATTATAAAACATTAAAACAAGAGTACATTATACACACTTGCTGGCCGTCGATAGACACCAACTGTTTTATAATTTTAGTGTTTAATGTTTTAGCAGTGACATTTTTGGAAGCCTGACTATGAAGCTTCATATGCTTTGAAATGTACATACCATTAATGTAATTGATGAACTGTTAGACAGAAAAAGGCCATCTAAACCAGTTATATTTCTATAATATAACAGTTCTGGAGACTAAAAAAACAAAATAAATATTTTTGGCCTACATTATTCAAATGTAACTGCCTATAATAAAATGTTATATGCCTAAATTTATTTAGATAAGGATAGGTATATAGTTATTCACGAATTATAAACCTTCTAGCAACAATTCAACACCTTTATTTGAGAGTAGGGTAATTATATTTACTAGCAAATTACGTTTTCTATTAATAACGTTAGAATTATGTAGTTTAATTAAATATGCTCTTACTTACATAAACACTTTTTACGTGACTTTCAATCTGTATACTGTTGATCTGGATGTATTCATTTTTATTTTTATGTAACATTCTCTCATTAACATAAAATGAGCTGGAGAAAACAGTTATTTGATACAACAAAGAAGAGTAAAACTAATAAAATCAATAAATTGATACCTACGATCTTTATAACGTAAAATTATTTAATCTAGGGATACAATGCGTACTATCATGTGTAACATAACATCTTTATCATGATTAAGGGCTCGGTTAGCTATTAGTTGAACAGCTACATGTTAGAGATAAGAACTTACTGATTTCTGATTGTATTTGCGTGCAAAACGGAATTGCAGCCTCAAACATTCAACAAAATTAAAGTTAATGAGTTTAACTTCCATGTACATGGTTTGAAATACTTAGTTACTTAGATTGCTATCATTAACGTTTTTGCTAGTGCGGAAATAAGTGAAAGGCATAAAATATCCACGAAATGGCTATACATTCACTTTATTTACTTTTTAAAAGTTTGTTGAATTGTCACACTGTTAGTTCATTTGACAATATACTGTATATATTTTATTATACATATAAGTAATGCGAAGCTCTCATAGAAAAGCCTTTGCTTGAAAACCCCTTAAAATTCCTCCATTAGATTTCATTAACGTTTTCTGCCTACATTTTAATTGATTTAAGGCTATAGTAACTATTGAATATCATATCTGACATGAGTGTGTCTTAATAATGGTGTTCTCTAAAATAAATTGTTTGACATTTCATCCCATGGCTAAAAAAATACTATTTTCGGATACAGTAAACATTTATTTTAACGCCATAATCAAATAAGTTTTGAGATGTTTATTATAAAACAACATTAAAAGATACTTTCCTACTTTTAAAGACGGATAAGAAGGCGAAATGGACATTAATTAAAGCACAATCATAATTAAATATATAAAATACCATAATAAAAAATTGAAGAACTATTATTTTAAAATTAAGTGAAAAAATATATATTATATATATGTGTTATAAATATATGTTATTAACTTGTGGTATTTTTTTGTATTCAAAGTAGTTTCTATTTAGTAAATATTATGCAACAAATTAGTAACAATAATAGTGTTACGATTGAAGGTAGTTTGAAGCGGTCAGTTGTAACTTCTCCAATAATGTAAAGATGTACTTAACTTCATTCATTCATTGTCCTCACTAAGCATGTGTGAGATTAGTGGTATAAAATAATGCATTAGTATACAACATTATAATTGTGTTTTTGTTTTATTAAAAATAACATGGTTTATTCGACAAATAAACTATGTTATTACTTATACAGTCGAAAAACGGTGCCCTGAAATCACGTTGACCGTTCATCCTTGCATTGGTTTACAGCATTTGTATGGTAATATGAAAATTCAACAACGAAAGCCTAATATGTTTCATTGCAAAGAACTTTTAATTCTGAATTAATTTATATGTAGCTCATATGTTTACGTCTTTCGGTTAGTCAGCTAAAATTCATCAAACAATGCCTAGCTGTCCGATCACGAGTTTTATCAGATTTTACGTATGGAGTTTGGATTGTATTTATTTTATTCTCTAGATCACATATTGGACAAAATGATCATAAATATAGAGAAGATACTTCTTTCTCCTATTGGTATAAATTAATATTTCGATAACTTGATTTTAACCATATATTTTTTCACTTAACGATCATCGCATTGAGTAACATTTTCACAGTTCCAAAGGGGATCTCGACACTGATTTAGAGTTAAGGCTGTGAATATTTTTCTAATCTTATTTCTTTAGAATAGTTGTTGAACGTACATATCAGTAGCCTCATTACTGTTCTAGATCAACTTATAACTATAAATAGTTTGCTATTAAAACATAATAGCTCGTCATTGATAGGCTTCCGCTTCCACGGTCGTCACTATTACACACTAACAAATTTTAGGTCTTCGGTGTTCGACCACGTCACTGGGCTATGTACAAACATTGCCGACGTTTTGGGCACATTACAGTAAGCCATCCTCAGGACGAGACGATCACTGTATCACAGAATGTCAAGATGGAGCCAAGCAGGACTGGAACGGTATGGAAGTTACCAGAAAACCTCCTCCACCACCAAGCAGGTATATAACCTACAAACCCGGCCGTCCCTGCCAGTCTAGTTCTGTGATACAGTGATCGTCTCCCCCTGATATTTGCTTACTGTAATGTGGCTGAAACGTCGGCAATGTTTGTACATACCCCAGTGACGCGGTCGAACCCCGAAGATCTAGCATTTGTTAGGAACATAACTGCTTTTCACACCACGTACTTTTCTATTAAAACACTTCCTTTATTTCCAGGTAAGGAGAACAATTTAAACTGCCAATAAGTTTAATGTACCTTACTCCAAGCAGTGGTGAGTACGTTTTAAGAAATGACTTTTGGTTTAAAACAAATAAATTACTATCAATAGTATAAAATTTTTTATAATATGTTTAAAATGACCCCATCCCCCAACCTGTACTACATTGACTACTCAGTATTATACAACTTAAATATAGAACGTTGAGAAATAGTCATTTATAAATAGATCGCAAAGTGCATTTGTCAATTGTATGCGTAAGTTATGTTATTCGATTAGATCCGAGCGTAGTAGCTAATAACCAGCATCGTGCTATTTAGCATAGGCTACTGTTCACACACTTGTCTAATTAATCTTACGTGTCACTGAAATGGGTTACATGTGGATGAGTAGCAAAATATCAACTTTTAAAACACCCTCAACCATACTTTTTGACTTGTTTGTTAAAACAATTAATGCCAATTAAATATGTAAAAATAAATGCGAGAAAAATGTTGTTTAGCTTAGACATGTTTGGAAAATAAACAATATATTAATGTCTGCGGTGTATATTTACTACTAAAAGGTGATAGACACTTTCCGGTACCTATAAAATAAAATGACCATCCATTAGGTAAACATGTTTTATTAGATACATGGATACGCTTAAATAGAATATATACAGGAGTAAAAGAACCATGTCTTCTTGTCAATGTCACTGTTGACATGAAGACATTGTAATAAAGTGAACACTCTTAATCCAAAATAAATAAATAAATGATAAACTAAGTGGAATATTTTAAAAATATAAATATGTTTTTAATTAATTTGTAAATTAAGTTATGGTTTTAAATAAGACTACTTATTTTAATGTACTGAAATGCGCATGTCCTGTACGTAAACTTATTGTAAAATACAATCTTTGTTTTGGTGAAGTATTAAGCGATGGCTGAAATATATATTAGATAAACAAATATTTATTTTACAATCATTTCATTGTCCAACTTCCACATTAACATAGTCATATTTAGATTGAACCAATACATGTGAATATTAATACAAAACTACATGGTGTAAAATGTTCCAATCAATTCCAACTATTAGCTAGTAATGACGAGGGAAATCCTTACAGAGCCTGTTAGTTGACATCTCTTGATCTCATCACTTTTACACCTCATCAGAATCTGTTCATACCAACGTTTTATTGAATACTACTCCAACAATAGCATTGGCCTTAGACTAATTATATAACTATGGGGATAAACGTTCATAAAATAAAAAAAACAAGTTTAATATTTAAAAATACCTAAACAATATTGTTATCTCAATGGTAAGATTCATACTGAATCTGAACATTTTTAGCTCTCATTTCTACGTTAAGCAAAATAAACATAAAATCCACCAAGAGTGAAAATGTCTTTAAATTAATATTTATTTCTTAAAATATCATAAAATATAGTGTGTTCTATAAGAAAAAACCAAGTTGACCGCCATGTTGAAAAATGGTGAGTTAAAAATAATTAAATTGTATATTTTTAATTGTTTCCAAAAACAAGGTAAGTTTCCCCATTTGAAGTTTGTTGTCAGACTTATGGTTTCCACGATCACAATGGTGTCCAATTTATATAGGCACACTGTATAGATTTTATTAAGTATATTGGAATATCTGCTTGAATCTATGTTTCAAAGTACAAGTACATTCCCACATTTATATTAACAATTGTAGGTCAAGTACTAGTATGAATACTTATAAAGTACTTCAGTAATTACACTTGAAACACGCAAGAAGTCTGCAACGTAAGTTTCACGCAGTAGGTCACTTCATTGTTATTAAATTGTTTGCAAAACCAATCACTCATCAACTGTATCCACTTAAATTTAAAAAAATAATGTTTTTTTAACAAAGTCTAACATTATATCAGGATATAATAATAAAGAAACCAGTATAAATTTAAGATGACCTTCAAATATTTTGTCACAAATATATGAACCAATTTTTGAAGGGAAGTAATAATTGTTTAAATTTAGTTGCAGGAATACTAACTTTTATTAATGGTAGATTTGAATTCATTATTTTAAAAATTGAGATTTTTACAATTAAAATTAATAAAGGTACCTACATATGTACATATTATTATTTGGATATTGATTTTATTTTACTTTAGATACAACATTTACTAGTTGTCACTCATTACAACTCCGTTTAACTGTTAAATTTAGGTACGAACCATTCACCAATAATCCTTTTACAGTTAGATGTGTAGCTTGACCTTAAATATTAAAATTTATAAACATCTAGCTGATACAATATGTCTAAGCTACTACGAACATTTTGCATGCATTAACCTACTTGTATACTTCATAGTTTATTCCAACCGTTGTTGACAATATAGAATTTGTATGATGAATATGTATAAAAATAATATAGGACTCCACATTTTAAAGAACTTTTTTGTTAATACGAAAATATATTTGTTTATTCCAACTTTTCTACAACAATACTAAGAGATTAATCTGATTATCCAAGTATATAACCATCATTTTATTTAGACTATATAATACGTTACTGATGGGTTGAGTACAAGCACATATATAATGAACATACATTTAGATTTATGGCTTATTTAGATGGAAACATTTTAAAAGAAATAATTCTGCCCAGAAGTACAACTATTCATCAAATTTAAATCAATTCAACAAAATGCCAGTTCAATTATTTGTGTAATTTCTGATGAAATCTTTTTGTTAAACACTATGAACTAATAATTTACTCATACGAAATATTTACAATTGTGTTAGACGATCTGATAACACT
Source organism: Stictocephala bisonia (assembly GCA_035578905.1). Classification (NCBI taxonomy): domain Eukaryota; kingdom Metazoa; phylum Arthropoda; class Insecta; order Hemiptera; family Membracidae; genus Stictocephala; species Stictocephala bisonia. The sequence goes on from JAQJVL010000048.1 coordinate 1,285,522, forward strand.
TTTCATGGGGTTAATAAACATATAAATCAAAAGTATCAAACAAATACTTTTCATAGTTCCCACAAAGGACGACAGGGTTCAGGAGACTGCACTCTACACACCACTCGGATAGAGTATCTTGTGTCTAATTTAAACTGCATATTACTGCTTACTATTGTTGGATTTAAAAACCAAGTCTATCTTCTATTAGAATTTTTGTGTGTGTATGTATTTAGGACGTTGAAATATATTATATTTTTCATTTTTTTTATATTTCAAGTTTTTCTTTCTTTTTGTGCAATAGCATTATTAGTTTAGTTTATTTTGCAGATAATAACAAATTCAAAATGTTCATTATCGTAATTTTTCATTATCGTAAACTATTGGTAGCTTTGTTCAATAGTTATTGAAATTATGAGACAAAAATTACACGTTTTATCAATTTGTAATACAAATCAAAATTAAAAACCGGGTTTGAATATTAAGGTAAAATAGTAAAAAAAAAAGAAAAAATTAATAAAAAAAACTACATTACCTTTCTAGTCTCAACGTTTATACCAAGAAAATGTTTTTTAAACTACCCATAGTTATTAAAACAGCTGTATTGCCTAGAAAATATTAAAATTTTATGTGAATCAGAATATACAAAATTCTTGTATGAATTGTAACTGATAAATATTCTTCCTTTATATCCCGAACTTTTTATGTGTATAAACAATTATTAATGACTTTAAATTTCCATTACAGCTAACAGCTTGCATCTATTTTTTTTTTTTTTTACCAACAAAACATGCTACGCCCAAATTTTGTAAACATAAACATGTCCAAAACTATGTTTCCTTATGATAGTTGACGTGTCGCATCACTGATAACGTATGCATGTTGCTGAATAGTTACGTACAGACTAGGAGACCAGCTGATAACGACTTGATGACAGCTGATTACGTTTGCGTGTATGACATAATAATGGAGAACACATGATAGACAGTTCGTCATAACAGCACAGAATCATATGTTTCTGTTACCTAACGGAAATTCGATTATATTTGTAAAATATACAATTACCATCCATCCTCATTAAAACTAATGTAACAAATAAATTTAATTTGAAACTTATCCATTTGATTTGTTGGCTTACTTGTGAAAAGTGGGGTTATTTTGTTTGTCCCATGAAACAAATTGAGCTATATGTAAAATTTATAAAAAATTTAAAGTATTTTCTAAAAATGTTAACAGTTATTTTTTTCTCAAGGAATATTCGGATTTAGCTTGTGTGTTGTATAGTATATGCGCATATAGTATATATTTTAGCTATATTGTGCAATAATATCCCAACCATTCATTACTCAGCGTAAGAATATAAATGGTGTTGATGAAGTCAATATAAATGGTGTTGATGAAGTCAATATAAATGGTGTTGATGAAGTCAATATAAATGGTGCTGATGAAGACAATATAAATGGTGTTGATGAAGTCAATATAAATGGTGCTGATGAAGTCAATATAAATGGTGTTGATGAAGTCAATATAAATGGTGTTGATGAAGTCAATATAAATGGTGCTGATGAAGACAATATAAATGGTGTTGATGAAGTCAATATAAATGGTGTTGATGAAGTCAATATAAATGGTGTTGATGAAGTCAATATAAATGGTGTTGATGAAGACAATATAAATGGTGTTGATGAAGTCAATATAAATGGTGCTGATGAAGTCAATTTCCCAAGTTATAAGATATGTACTTTTATATATACATTTTAGTATTTTAACACTATATAGATTTTTGAAATCAACAGTCGCAAACCTATTTACATTGTTTAAACATCTGAGAAAACCCAAAATGTAATGTTCCAACTAATATTGAGAGTTGTTTGGCTTGCACTTGACCACGATCAACTAACAGTGCAGACCTAAGTCCCCGGAGATCAACTAACAGGGCAGATGTAAGTCGACGGAGATCAACTAACAGGGCAGACCTAAGTCCCCGGAGATCAACTAAAAGTGCAGACCTAAGTCCCCGGAGATATACTAACAGGGCAGACGTATGTCCCCGGAGATCAACTAACAAGGCAGACCTAAGTCCCCGTAGATCTACTAACAGTGCAGATCTAAGTCCCCGGAGATCAACTAACAGTACAGACCTAAGTCCCCGGAGATCTACTAACAGGGCAGACCTAAGTCTCCGAAGATCAATAAACAGGGCAGACGTAAGTCCCCGGAGATCAACTAACAGGGCAGACGTAAGTCCCCGGATAGTTAAAGGATGTGCTGTTTAACTATCCGTGTTTAAAATTGTATTTCTTCCAACGAGGCAAGAATAATATTACTCTTGTATGTTGAAGAGGAGGAACATATATCCTTAAAATGGCCGTGTCTCCTTCAAGGAGACTTACGGTGCACACAAGGTGAGGGTTATTGAATTCAATTGTTAAACGGTTACTTATCTGCTGACACACTTTTATCTGTAGTAGAAAGACAAGGCTTAATTTAACTCATTTCCAGAAGTATATGTGGTTGTTGTGAGGAATTTTTATCTTTGCCAATCTTTGAAGACATCATATTTGTACAGTATAATATCCACAAGAGTAAAAAACACTTTTAAAATATAGTTTAAAACATATTAATTGATTTAATTTCTACAAATAGTTATGTTTTTTTTTAGATATTCACAATGACCCGTGATAAATGTGAGATATCAATATCTAAATTTTTTCTACTTTCTACAATTACTAGTGCTTTACTTGAATTATTACTATATTTAAACGTAAACCAATCATAGACTCAATAATATGATAGGTAAGACTAGTTTATACCTATACGATATTCTGCCTAATATGTATATGAATAAAACATCTACGTGTTAATGTATAGGCCTACCTACAATCATACGTGTTAATGTATACCTACAATCATACGTGTTAATGTATACCTACAATAATACGTGTTATTGTATACCTACAATCATACGTGTTAATGTATACCTACAATCATACGTGTTAATGTATACCTACAATCATACGTGTTAATGTATACCTGCAATCATACGTGTTAATGTATACCTACAAGCATACGTGTTAAGTAATTTTTGTTTACACTCATAAATTTAAATTAAATAATGTAAAGTCCCTTTAATGATTGTAGTTTCTAAAGTTTTAAAAATGTATTAACTTGTAACAGCCATTTTTTCTTCTTTTTTTAATTGATGTAATCACTAGATTATTTTTTGTGACATTTTATTTTACAGGCACGCAGAATTTACAAACGTATAAACCATTAATATAATAAACCTATATATTTACATTCTGTTTATGCTTGAATAAACAGTTATCTGATTTAACAGCTTATCTATTTTAGTACAATAATTTATGAAGTTATTTAAAAAAAGTTCTTCAAAACAATTTGTGTAATCATAAATGTATGTACTTTATTAAATGAACATAATCATATCATAACTTACATAGGCGATCTTTACACGTTTTTTGTACATATGAAAAGTATCGAACGTATAACATAGGAGTTTCGCTTAACATCTTAAATATATTGTTGAATTCTTAATAAAACGAATTAAAACATTCTATTAGAAAACATATTTAGTAATCCATGTAAATAACTTATTATATGAGTCAAAGGATTAGGAATGCAACTGAAATACGATTCACCTCCAATGACAGAATGAACAATATCAGACATGGAAAAAAATATTTCCTTGTAAGGTAATTTGTACCTACACATAGTAATACTGTGCTCTATACAATAATTATATAAACTGTAATATTAATACTAAATATACAACAATACATATCTACGAGTAATGAGGTCTTGTTTTAAATCGATATCCGTGACATGAATTAATGTGGGAACATTGTTTGGCATGTCACGACATTGTGATAAGATGGATGTGACAACCTGGGACAGGCACGGGTAAATAGAAAAACGACCACATGTGGTGATTATTGAGTGGTTGGAATATTTATGTTTTATATGTTAATTTAAAAATAATTGTACGTCCGAATGGTATAGTGCTGGTATAATTGACTATTAAAAAAAATAGTAATTTTAAATTATAATTTTGTTCAAAGACATTCCAATTGCCAGTTTGCATAGAACCTGTAGGCATGTGCGTAAACTTTATTGAACGAGTAAAGTACGAACCCTTAGCGACCATGTCCTCCACATTCCGAAGATTTACCCACTGAGCCAATCCATGATAACTGTAAAATTGTCATTTGTTAAAAATATTACTCAGGAAAATTAGTTAATTATACATTAAAATATATATATATATATAAATCTAATATTAATATTATATATTTTTTATAAAAAAAATACATAAAATATATATATATATTTTTTTAATGTATATATTTAATGAATATTAATGTGAATATATATATTCACATTAATATTCATTATACATTAATACATTACAATATATATGTTCATACATGGAAATTATGTCATCATGTCCATTTATTAAAATATTTGCCTTAGAATTTTAGTCATTTGTCAATTGCTACTATAATTAATAAATAAAATATGGATATTAGTATTTTAATATTATTATACTCTATAATGTTGTCAATCATAGTTTATAAAAGCATAGTACATATCAAATATTTGAAAAAGAAAGTAAGTTCTTTGTAAAAAAAACTTAAATTTTATCAGGCAACATTAAGGTAAATATTATAAAATATAGCACTCTTCGTTAAAAGTGATGTATTTTCTTTCGACGTTGTTTAAACAGATTATTTCTTTTCAAATGTTTTTTTCAAACTACATTTTTAAAGGTAAAAAAATTTCTTTTGTCTTTAGTACTTATTACCATAATACGTTAAAGCTAATTTTTCCCCTAATCCATGATTTATTTTTTTAAAGAATAATTTAATTTAAAAGTTAAGAATTTAATTTAAGAAAATCCTAAGAACCAAATGCTTATAAACATAGTTTTATTGTTAATAAAGTTACTTTTTCATAAAAACTATCACACATAACACTGTTATAGCAAAATACAAAACACAAAATGAAATACAAAAGCAACTTAAATAATCTTAACAGCGTTTGATTATACAGCCTCCACACTTACCAGCTGAATTCACCTCGAAAGTAGGAGATGAACAGGACCCCTATGGTAAGCCGATCCGTGGTGAGTGGTGGGGAATACTCTCAAGGCGATGTCTAGTTGGAATAGCTGGGGGAAGTGTGTATACGTAGTTATTTAACATTATTTTGAAAATTATGTTATTTTAAAAATAGTTTTATCGATCTGATATTTCCACAACGAGCCCCCAAGCTAGTGTTCTGGGGGACATGGTAATGAACTCCCTTCAAGCGGATATATGCACGAGCGTCAAAGGACCTGGTGGACATTGGCATGTAATTAATTTTATTTTATTATTATTATTATTTTTTTTTTAATGTGATGGCTTAATGTTTTGAGGGTTCTGGGACATGCCTACAAGCTAATACTCCCGGGGGCAAAGCAAGTAAATGCTCCCTCCAAGTGGACCTAGGTGTACCAGTGTTTCAGAATCATTGAGTGTAGACGAGTGAATCTAGTCATTGTTACAAACTAAGGTCAATTATTCCGTAGAGTTTATAAACTTCGCCCATAGTGAGCGAGCCGTTGGCCGAGTGGTCTAAGGTGTCAGGACTTTGGGCTTGGCTTAGAGATAACGCTGGTTCAAATTCGGCCTAAACTGGAAGTATTTATCAGTAATGACTATTTTGTAATATACTGGTTCGCCCCCATACCCAGCCTGAATAATTTCCTCGCACAGATCAATAATCTATGAGGAATGGACAGAGCAAGGTTAAGAAGGAGATCGGTCTCTCCATAAAAAAAAAAAAAAAAAACAAAAAACAAAACATGGATTATGGTAATATAAATTGATTAGTAGCCCAATGACAAATAAACAGTTGGTCTTTATCAGCTGATTGTAACAAAGAGATAAGAACGCTATGACAGTTCGTCTTCAAAGTAATGTGTGGTGTTCAATATTTTACCAATGTTTAATATTATAGCTTAAAAATCAACCTAATATCTCATTTTAATTGTGTAACGATTACTTATATTCATAAACTGTTATAATAAAATATTTATATGGCATGTTATATAATTGCATTTTGAAAAATTGTGTTCTTTATTTATTTACATACACTCAAATTATGTTTTAAGACAAGCATGACATTTTATATTTTTAACATGAACATTTGTATTATAGATAGAATAAATATGTCAGATATAAATTAAAACATATATGTAAATGTAAACAGGCAAAACATACTTTTAATGCTTCAAATATTCTTAAATTCAACAATAACTTACTAAAATAAATTTTATACTTTGTAAAACCTAAATTGCTTAAAAATATTTACTATGTACATTACTTATACAGTGATTAAAATAGTCCTTTTTTAAAAGGTATTGTAGCTCTAGACATAAAGGGGCCCCAGATTCATCGGTTTATATTATATCGACGATATGAGAGTACTCCACTGTCCATCATTCAACTTCCTTCAGGTTAAGAGGCTGTCCGTTTGTTTTGGAAACTGAAAGCCCAGTGGAATATTTTATCAAACGTCTGTCAGTCAAGCTAATATATTTTCTGTAAAAATATGTTATAAGACTAGAATTGTTTTTATTACATTTTTAAATATGGTTTATATGTGGTTATATTTTTGATATTGGAATTTCCTTTCTTTAAATCAGACCCTAATTTCTTGAACCGAAACTATTTGGAGACGAAAGGTTTTTAAATTACATATACCATAAAATAGTTCAAGATCTGTATATTCAAAGGTTTGAAATAAAGCTGGTAGTGATAAATTAAGATTACTACGTATTGATTATTTATTTGCATTTGATTCTAGACGAACAAAAGTATTTTTTTTTAAAGATACAATACAAATGATACGTATAAAACCTTCTCTAATCATGCATTTTTCAGAAATATTTATATAACACAGTAGTCAAAACAAAATTTATAAGTGACTGATATTTAGTTTTAAAGAAAAGATTAAATGTGAACAAATTAAAAATATATGAAACAAACTATTTCATAAATTTAATTTTTTTTTTTACCTTAGTATTGCCTGAAGATCTTGAATATTTTTCTTTTTTCTTTACTCCAATATATATTTCGCCACTAGGTGTGGCATCTTCAAGGAGATATTGTTCTAAAATATTTATAATCACTAACACTATTTACATCATTTACACATGTTATAATTTTTATATTATTGTTTTGTTTTCTCTTTTGCGCTGTTGCCAAATTGGCGAGGTGTTGCCAGTTTTCTTTTTTGCTTCTTCTAGGTTGTGAAGAAAACAAAAAAAAGAAAACTGGCAACACCTCACCAATTTGGCAACAGCGCAAAAGAGAAAACAAAACAATAATATAAAAATTATAACATGTGTAAATGATGTAAATAGTGTTAGTGATTATAAATATTTTAGAACAATATCTCCTTGAAGATGCCACACCTAGTAGCGAAATATATATTGGAGTAAAGAAAAAAGAAAAATATTCAAGATCTTCAGGCAATACTAAGGTAAAAAAAAAAAAAAAATTAAATTTATAAAACCAGATCTTGAAACTGGATTCATAAAAGATTTAAACTATTTCAGTTAATTAAATACACGCTTTAAGACCTTAATAAAAGATATAGTAACTCTAAGAAAATAGAGGAACACACTAAACATTCTGACAGGAGAAAAGTAAGACTGTTATTACGAGTACTTTATGGGCATGCTGAGATAATATCGTAGAACTCTCCAAGCTATCAAAGCAAACTATAGAATTTTATGGAAATCAAATTAGGGTAACATTTTAAACGAGGATGTAGAATGTTGCAATAAAACCAGTTGATATGATACATTGAGTCAAAATATGTGTAATTGGAGTGTTAGATAGAACGTGACGGGGTAAATAACCAGAACATGTGGTATATTAAATAAAAAAATTAGCAAATAATCTAGATGTAGAAGGAATAAGAAGAATGTGACCACAGTCAAAGTGTCAGCTGTAATTTTCATGTTCCAACTGGGGATAATACATGAATAACAACGAGAATAGAAAAGTTGCTGAAATTTCAATATGATCTTTCATGAAAATGTGACTGAGTAACATAAAATTTCTCTGAAAATCCAGACGTAAAATTTCAATGATGAATTTAGTGGTAAAACAGTATTTATTAGAGTTTTTAACAAGTTTATTATTATGTAACTAGTTATTGTTCATCATATTAACTAATGGTATATAATAATGGGACCATACTTACGATAGTTAAATATACTAACTATTTATTGTCAATTATTGGCTGAGCTAATAGTTCAAAGTCCAAGAAATAAATGCTACAATAATGTTAAAACAAACTACATTATGATAATTGAAAACGATAAGACTTGTATAAGAATAAACGTCATTTCCCCACATTGTTCATATATTTGTATAAATTGCTCATTTATATAATTTTCTTTACTTTATAAAATAATTAGTGATTTATAAAATTTAATCTTAGGCGATAAACTACATCAAATTATTTATTTTGTTTTACATTTTTGAAACGAAGTGTTATATATGAATAAAAATACATATTAATTATAGCTAAAAATTTTACCAAAACACTGAAAGAATTAATACTATGTAATAATACCGTATGTTTGTAAGTGCAAGGAATCCCCTCACAATGTAGTTAGGTCCAGTAATGAAAAAACATACATTTACTCTGAAAGTAAATGAACGGATTTCGTAAATATACCAATTGATAAACATTTACGTCTATGCATATATCAATCATTTTAGGATTTTATGTGTGGTATTTCTTAAGTTTTCAAGTATTCACAGTTTGTGAAAGTCTATTAAGATTTTTTATGAGTAAAATATATAATAATATTTATTTAAGATATAATCAACGAATGAAATTAAGGTAATTGATAATTCTTGAATTTAAATATAAGCATTAAAGGTATTCTATAGAAAAATATTTTTAATCATAACTTTTATTAGACGTGTTAATATTCCTATAAGCAATAAATATATTGAGGGAACAACGCAAAACAATTCTTTATGACTACCTAAAGTGGCTAATTTGGCTTTTATACGTTCATAATTTATTAAAGTGAGTGCTATATATTTAAAAAATATTTTTACAATAAAGTGAAAAATTACGTCAGCAAACCTAATCAAAAGTAAAAGAGTTTTTTTTAAGAATAACTTAATATTATGTTGTAAATAATTTCTTTAAAATCTTCTGTTGAAATTTTCACAATTACCATCATCCGATAGAGTAGGTTGATGACATATAACAACACCACTGATATATTTAAATGTAAATAAGTGATACTATTCAATATGTTTTCGATAGGGGAGGTGAGTAAAGTAATGTGAGAGGGGGAAGGTGAACACGTTGTGTGAGTGTGTTACTGAGGCGGTCTCTCTGATACCCCTGGTGACAGATATGATAAAATCTGGAACTGAATCCCTTAGGGTGATGGGATTCTCTGGTCACTTGGATAGCAGCCCTTAATTTACATTCTAGTAACTGTGCAATTAGGTTAACAAGTTAAATCCTAAAATGTAATTAATAATCAGTTGGTATTGACCCACCCGCCCACCCATACACGTACAGTGGCACTGACCTACCCACCCGCCCATTCACGCACAGTGGCACTCCCGCCCACCCATACATGTATAGTGGTGATGGCCCTTCCGCCCAACCAAACATGTACAGTGGTGATGACCCTCCCGCCCACCCATACATGTACAGTGGGGATGGCCCTCCCACACACCCATACATATACAGTGGTGATGACCCTCCCGCCCAACCATACATGTACAGTGGTATTGACCGACCCACCCACCCATACAGGTACGCTGGTGATGATCTATCTGCCCACCCATACACGTACAGTGGTATTGACCCACCCGTCCACCCATACACGTACAGTGGTACCATCGAATTCATGTTGAATGTGCACCTTTAACATGGATGTGTAAATTATAAATTATGGATACAATTATATTTATTTTAACTCCAGGTATAAACGTACGTCTTTAAAACTAATTATTGACCGGCACATCTAAGGTTACGTAGCTTCACTATCCCTGTAGAAACTACAAACCATTCAACGATAATTATTGACCGGCACATCTAAGGTTACGTAGCTTCACTATCCCTGTAGAAACTACAAACCATTCAACGATAATTATTGACCGGCACATCTAAGGTTACGTAGCTTCACTATCTCTGTAGAAACTACAAACCATTCAACGATAATTATTGACCGGCACATCTAAGGTTACGTAGCTTCACTATCCCTGTAGAAACTACGAACCATTCAACGATAATTATTGACCGGCACATCTAAGGTTACGTAGCTTCACTATCCCTGTAGAAACTACAAACCATTCAACGATAATTATTGACCGGCACATCTAAGGTTACGTAGCTTCACTATCCCTGTAGAAACTACGAACCATTCAACGATAATTATTGACCGGCACATCTAAGGTTACGTAGCTTCACTATCCCTGTAGAAACTACGAACCATTCAACGATAATTATTGACCGGCACATCTAAGGTTACGTAGCTTCACTATCCCTGTAGAAACTACAAACCATTCAACGATATTTATTGACCGGCACATCTAAGGTTACGTAGCTTCACTATCCCTGTAGAAACTACAAACCATTCAATGATAATTATTGACCGGCACATCTAAGGTTACGTAGCTTCACTATCCCTGTAGAAACTACAAACCATTCAACGATAATTATTGACCGGCACATCTAAGGTTACGTAGCTTCACTATCCCTGTAGAAACTACAAACCATTCAACGATAATTATTGACCGGCACATCTAAGGTTACGTAGCTTCACTATCCCTGTAGAAACTACGAACCATTCAACGATAATTATTGACCGGCACATCTAAGGTTACGTAGCTTCACTATTCCTGTAGAAACTACGAACCATTCAACGATAATTATTGACCTGCACATCTAAGGTTACGTAGCTTCACTATCCCTGTAGAAACTACAAACCATTCAACGATAATTCATAGCAAAATAAATAATCTTCTTGTATAGACATTGACCCACTCGTCCACCTATACGCATATGGTGGTGATAACTCACCCTCCGAACCATACCTGTACGGTGCTTGGTAATAAGTAAACCTAACAATAAGTTTTATTTCTTCAAAGGCAAATTACCCTATCTCATTTATTAGGCGCTATAGTAATTTAAGTAGTATAAATATTCAGTGGATTAGTAAGGGCTTTATCATTTCAAAATATATAATAGCATCCTTTGGCGTCATCAATTAGTTTTATACGTAAACTGTTATTACTTGTGAATTAGTAAAAGTAAGTTAAAAACAACAGTTATTCTACTGATGTGGTCATAAAATATCAAACTATGACTAATACTGTTAGTAAAATATACCAAAATATTGTATTCGTGTTAAGAAAATCATATAAAACTCTGTACGTTTTCAACTTATCCTTTAGAACTAGTACCATTTATAAGGCCATATATACAGTATATTAGAATAGTATCATGATCATTAAATATAGAGTCACACAAGGAAACGTAGATCACTCACACACCCATACGTGGACACTGGTAATGAAAATCCTACTCACCATACACGTACGTAATATTGGTAAAGTAGTGAGTGTAGAGAAATAACTGTGGGGTGTCTCCACAAACCTAGCCTGAGACACATACGCTATATAAACGATTTCTCGATTATTTAATCGTGCCTTTACAGGTCCATTCTGTAAATATAGGTAAGACGTGATGTCAAATATTATAGATGAATCTACAGTAAGAGTATATTCCACAACTTGTGATCATTAGAAGTAGTAATTTCCGGACCGAGGAAACATAGTGTAAGCTGTAGCAAAATAAAGATCTTAAATAAATCTCTCCAAGACTTTCTTACTGAAAAATAAGTATTATCTAATTTGATATCAACATTTTAGCAATGCATTATAGAATGGATATTTATCTCTATTAAAAAAAATTAAAGGGATCAATCAGTTTAAACGTTGCATTCTTATAATATCTTATTAATGTAAATTACAATAAAAGCAATTTATAAATCCCAAATTTTAATTTTAGGTTAAAGTTATTTGTATTAAATTCATCCAACTACCAGTGTCCTAATAATTACAAAGTACTTGGGTGGAATAGAATACAACTTTTTGGTGAAATATTTACAAGTATTAACTGTGGTAGTTGTTGTTTATTTGAAATATTAGGGATGTAAAATACTTGTGTTTCTTAGTTTTTATACCGGATGAGTATTTATATACAAAGTGTTTTAAAATATAACAGACAACTAATAAAACATATAGTATGATCATGAAAAATTATCTGCTAGTGAGGTTTGGTATTTATGTATCGTAATACCTAAAGGGTGGCTGCGACAATAACAATCAACCTTGAGAACACGTAAGAAGGCAAATTAATACTATGACTGTGTCGGGACGAAGTGGCTCTTACATTCTACGAAAATACCGTGAAAATACATAATCTCGCTGATATTTGTGTATAGAAACATTTCGCAGGCTGAGAGGTTTTGGCTTCAGACAGTGGAGTCTAAGGTCCAACATTCGAACCCCCAACTGAGATAATTGTTGGTTTTTTACAAGATTATTAAAAGTAACTTGTAGTCCTGCGCACCCATGTGAACTGGCATGAGGGAAAATCATAAGACTATAATAATATTGTGCTAGGTAGTTGTTGCAAAGTACCTAGTACTTGATGGAGTATTATATTTTATTTAACATTTTGTCATCCATAAATATTTTTCGCATGAACGCAATATTTGCTAGTATAATTCATAAAGTCATACCTATATTTCTTTATGAGGTGTCTTTTATATGAGGTAAATTTATATAAATATATCTCTGACAAAATACCACTTTGTGCATATAACTGTTAAAAACAATTTTTATAAGAATATAGTTTTTTCATTGAGACAACGAAACCGATAAGTTCAATGTTTTGCTATAATTAGTACGTATGCGTTGACAAACTCATTAGTTTGATAATGAAAAACTAACTATATTATACGTCTAAAACAGGATACCGTTTCTACTTTAAAGTGCAGCTTAAATGAAATTAGTGATCAATTTGTGTAATTATTTTGTTTAGGCCCTTAGAGAGGGGTTTCTTACAAGTACAGTACTATTATTTCGGTGTTGCATGCCTTTCTTTCTCAAAATACTTACATATTGATTACAGTTTCGTCGATCCATGAATGTTTCATCGTAATTGTATTCGTAGAGAATAAATTCACGTCATACTCAGATCAATGAAGTAGCATATGGTTTCTTTTCATTACTCAAAATTATTTATTATGAAAATAAATTATGCAAGTTCCAACCGACTAACGCTAGGTAAATTCCACTCTTGTATACAATTGTTTGAAGTCCTTTTATTACAATCGTAAGGTTGCACGTGGATAAGGATGAATGTGACATTCTTTCATTGAATAACTATTAAATAAATAACACCTCTTTCAACCCATAACCCATTAATAGGCACAGAATGTTGAATGTAATAAAATATAATAAGGTAAAATATCTTTACGAGACATAAAATAACATGGTTAGAAAGGTTAATCAAGTCTTATGTATGGTGGGTAGTACACAACCGTGTGCGGAAGTGAGAGGGATAGAGGGAGAAAGAGAGAGAAGGAGAAAGGGTGAGAGAGGGGGAGAGAGGGAAAGAGAGAAATTGAGAGAGCGAGAGGGGTAGAGGTGTGGGAGAGAGGCCAGAGAGAGGGCAGAGATAAGAAGAAGATAAAGGAAGAAGGGGGCATAAAGAGTCCTTTGCGTATGTCAGTAGGATTATCAATCGTTAGCCATGTGTAAATACAAGGGTTATTCAAATGTCATGTATGTGGTGAAGAATTTAAGTGACATTCATATGTGGGGATTTGAATAGTCAGTTGAGTGTAACGTTGGCAGCAGAGCTATTTATATGTGATTGATGAGTAAGGTAGATATTACACATATAACTTCAAATCATACTGTTATTGTACTATATTCAATATCATTAAACAAATATAACGTAATAAACTTCTCAATTAAAGTAGTAAGCTTTTTTTATATATTAAAAAATAAACAATAACCTTAAAATATTCTTCATTATATTTAATAACTGAACGCAAATGCTTGTTTAAGCTAAGAATAAAAAGGACAAAAGTTTAGTGACTATAAAATGTTACGATCATCCTGAGTGACTTTTCCCGTAGCTGTGGGTATATGGTCTGGATTAGGTAAAGTATATATGCCATAACCAGTAAATATAAAAAAAGGTTGTGTCTTGGGTTTAAAAGCCTTTGAGAGTACTATGTTAGAGAGTAATCATACTTCAAAACAGTAATAATAACATATATAAAAATGAAACATGTAACCTGTATTATATACAATTAATCCACAACGTTGTTAACTTAACTACATCTTACGTACACAAATAAAAATAAGTCAGTAGTTTAATTTTACTTCCTTAAGACCCAATGATATACTTATATAGTTCTTAATATTAAAATACTCATAAATATTTTTAAAGTATTGCAATTTTATAGTTTATTTAAACGACATGTATGACCAAATACCAATTAAAACAATATAATTACCTATAGTGTAAATCTGCTCATAAAATAATAATCAATTTGTTCACTACGAAATAAATATTTTATTCAGTCATATACGATCCAAGATGTCAGCCTTTTTTAATACTAATTATGTTAACTTAACCACTGCCACTTTTTTATGACAGTTATAACATTATAGTTTTTAGTGTAGTACCTAACTGTTTATTAGCGTTACTTTAATGTAATGATATTAAATAGTCAATCTACGTTTTATAATAAACGATGTTTATGAAGAGTAGAAATGATAGAATGGCTTTTAAATATATTAACGACTAATATGTTTTAACTAGTTGTTAGTTTATAATGTATAGTATGCATGTAGAAATGCTATAAAAAATAGAATGTGATGTAACCTACTATAGCTATTAAGCAAATTAAAAATAGATTAAGAATGAATAGAAATGAGTTAAAATATAGGTTGAAAGGCCTTTATAGTTAAAACGCTATTACGGCTACTTATTTATAAGTTACTTTATTGATTTATTAAAAGACACGCAACCAGACTGCGGTGAAAGTTCATCTAGTACACTTCTCAAGAAGGTCTGTTAGGTAACTACCCTTAATGATTTGATAGGAAAATGTATATGTATGCTTAAAGTTTATAATTATGTTTTGTATATTTTCACTATAAACACAGGGGTTAATCAGGGAGATGGGCTGTCTCCGTTATTATTTAACCCTCGATCCGGCAGTCATTTTTGCCCAAAATGTCGGGTCATTTTTGGTGATTTTGCAGTGATGTTTTATAAAATTCATAAAAATATTATATTACAATAAAAGTACAATTGTGTGGTATCAAACTCTTCACAAGAATATGGGCTATCTTATAATACATAATTCATAACCTATAAAATTTTTTTTTATGTTATGAAATATTTGTAAATTTTTTAGAAATCGCGGAAAATAGGGGGGGACCACCCCCTATGATCAATGTTGTGATGATAAAAAAAGAAATGTGAGATAGCCAAAATGTTTTAAATTTTATCTAGTTTCAGGAAATATATAGTTTATATAGGTTTGTAAGTAAAAATTATTTTTTATAAATTTTTAAGTGAAACGTATACAAAAACCTGAAAATTAGTAACCAAGGTTACTATTACATTCAAAAATATGATACAAATTTTCTACAAACACTACAGAGTTCTATTATATAATAAAATTTAGCTAAAAACATGCTCTAATACAATATAATACACTTATAAACACACTAGAAGTGATAATTACATTGCAAACGATAATTATTTACCGTAGTTGAAATCAGGCCCGGCAGACTAAACAACAACAAAAATGGCAAGACTCAGAGACTGGCTTCCTTCTTCAACTTTCACTACGTTTTAAAATAACGCCGATACAGTGCAGTGTGCGTTGTTGCATACCACTGGAATTGTATGTTCACGCTGAGTACATAGAGTATAAAAACATCGAAGTAGCTCAATTTTTGCGCATTATAAATATGGTAAATCTCCGACGCTGCAATTGTACGAAAATTCGTACAATGCCAGTTTGTTGACGAAAAAATTGTACGAAATTTCGTAAAATGCCGGATCGAGGGTTAATATAGTAATAGAAGAAGCTCCAAGGAAAACAAAAAACCTACTCGAAGGTGCAAAAATAAACGGGAATATAAATTTATTGGCCTTTGCGGACGATGTAGCAATAATTGCTGAGAAAAAGGAAACTTTAAAAAAATAACAAAACATTTGTTGTCACTTGCTAAAACAGTAGGATTATTAGTCATTGAAAGGAAAACAAAATACATGAAAATAAGTAGAAGAGAAGATGTTAGTCCAGCACCCATCAAGGTCCTTAACTACAATTTTTAACAGACAAAAGAATTTAAATATCTTGGAGTAACAATAAAAAACACCAACCAGGAAGAAATAGAAATTCAACACAGAATTCCTGCGGAAGATAGAAGCTACTGGAGTTTAACAAAGCTCTTAAAAAGCAAGATTCTATCAAAAGGTACAAAAGTAAGGCTATACAAAGCAATGATTCAACCAGTAGTGCTTTATGGATCAGAAGTTTGGGCCTTAACAAAGAAGTCTAGGAAAAACTAGTGACTTTCGAAAACAAAATCCTACGTAGAATATTCGGGCCAATAAAAGAAGGGGAAGAGTAGAGGATTAGAAAAAACAGGGAACTGAGAGAGCTATATAAGGAGCCGGATATTGTGGCTCTAGCCAGAAGTAGGAGATTGAGATGGCTGGGCCACATCATTCGAAGAAGTGAAGAGAAGGTAGTGAAGAAAATCTGGTCAGGAACACCAACGGGAACAAGGCCTCTGGGGATACCAAGAATGCGCTGGAATGATCAAGTCAGAGGTGACCTGGTGAACATAGGAGCGGACATGGAGATGGCTCACGATAGACAGGAGTGGAGGCGGCTGGTTAGCGAGGCTAAAACTCTTCTTGGGTTTGAGTGGCCACAGGAGTAAGAGTAAGAGTAAGTTTGTATATTTTCATATTCCAGGAGATAATTACAACGGAAAACCATCAACTTTGTGGTAGATATACACAGGTTAATATTTACATTTGAAATATAATATTTTTCAATGTTGTTTATTATTATTCAAACTACTACTTTTTTTGAGCTCATAGTTTATTAACAAAAGATTGTCCCGATTCTGTTGTAAAGTAATTGCAGTTAAAAATACTTCGTAATTCGACAGATATAACATTCTTAATGAACAATATGGTGCAGTACGTACACAATATTGATACATAAATGTTCAATATAAAATAATATAATTCAGTTGATATTGTTTTATCATATTTTCTATTATCAGACAGATTTATTATACATAAATATATATTTGTAAATGTGGGTTTTATTTCGATTAACTCTGCAACTATTATCATTCACACGATATCCATAATACTTCTGCTCATAAATACACCTATTATTACTAAATGTGTTAAGGAATACCCTTTTTTACTGTAAATCATGTGAGCGACCTGTTCTTTGAAAGTTATTTGATGGTGTTAACTATGAATGATTGGTAAATTTGCCGGGGATTTAAAACACCACAAGTGTGTTAAAAACAAACACAACGTTTTGACAAGTATGACGCTCCCATCATCATCAGGTGTTTTTAACTACCTTAGCCAACATTTTAAAACATGTCCTTTAAATTAACCTGCATAAATGAAGTAAAGTCATAGAAAACTACATTCTCATGAATTATGTTGTACTCTAAAATAGGTCGGAACGTTGTGTTTGTTTATTAAAAATCTTGAAGCGTTGTATACATCCAACAATTTACCAATAATACCATATTTGACAATGTTTGTAGGCTGACATGAAGACTCAATGTTTATAAAGATTCAACGTAACTTATAGTCATAACGTTTTGAAGGTGTTTCCAAAGTGATACGGGTCGATTTCGAAAAAATATGGAGTGACGAATGTTTCAAAAGCTATGAAAACGTTTTTGTTTTTTTAACACTTAATGCGTTGGGAATTTCCAAAAAAATCACCAATATGGTTTCCATGAAAATAAAACACTTAATGCCATACAAATGCTATTGATTGCCCATTATTCCATTCAATAAAATATTTGTTATTAATATACATTTATTTCTGTCACAATCGTGTGATTTATAGACTTCACTTAGGAGTTATTTACTTCTACATGGTTATGTTTCTACCTCAGTGTTGTTGACTGTATCAAATCATAGTGGGACAATGAATTTAAACTTGATTATACCTCAGTTCCAATATGATTAAACTTTTTTGACAGCAAATTTGTAGAAAATAATTTAAATACGTTTTCCATAGAAACTTTAGTGTTAACTTCAACATGATTGTACTACTACGTATCTCGTGGGAAGGAAAGTTCGGAGTGACGAAAAATCCTGTTGGAAGAGCTCACAATCCTATGAACTCACCAGCCGCACCTATGCAGGTATGATGTTGAAACCCCTACACTTACCATGGGCACTCACTAGCACTCGCTCTCCCATTTAAGGACATATATGGTTTAAGGGCAATGATTGCACAAATATAAGAAGAAACTTTAAAAGTATGGATTTTATTCAATTTTGGGATCTTTTAGGGGCCACCTCTATGTTAAACTTGTTGGGTGGAAGTTTAGAATGAGTCGTGGACGGCTGAAGAAACAGGGGTTGTCATGAGAATGAGAGAGAAACACAATTACCTGAAGGGGTATTGGGATCGTTCTTGCGTGTATGCCAAATATCTCAGCTAGCACTGTGTTTCAAAGCCACTCTATAATCGTTTTCTCTACTTAAGCAAGTTTTACCATTTCCTTAACTATTTTCACTTATTGTTGATTGGTAAGGTATGTTGATTGGTAAGGTTAAGGATTTTCTTTCAATTGTATTTTTTCACTTACAATTCTTTTAAAAGAATCCGTCTATTTCAATAATATTATTCTCATTTAACAAATTTGATATGCTACAAATTATTATGTTGTGAAAACGCAGATCTTATTTTTCCTATTTGCATTTTTATCAGAAACAGCATGATTATTATATGTATGGTATCAGAATGATTGCGAGTAATTACGACTATCTAAGCCCTGGCATGTGCCTGCACAGTTACACACAGGGTAGACATCGAGGATACCTAAGTGATGACACTAATTACGTTTGCGTGTACGTCAGAATAACGGCTTTAGACACTTCAACATGAAACTGCTGCTTTAATTTCATCATAAAAGTAAATTTGCATTTATTGAGGATTGCTATTTTATATTCTCTATTTATTATGCTATGAATATCAAAACTCATCAATAGGCGTAGTAAAATATGCTCATTATTTAAATTACCTATTTTTAAGTATGTAAAACTAAATATAATATATGAATCAACTTAGTGAAACATAATTAGTTTATATTTTTATAATAGTTAGAAAAGATAACGGAATAAACCTAGATTTTATATATTATTGCATTCTTGTCTAAACACAATCACACCCTCTTTTATAAAAAAGAACCTACAAATTATTTTAAAAGGGTTAAAATCTTTAAGAGTTTAACCAATATTGTCATTCTAGACCTATGGTTACAAGGCATAATTCAATATGCAGGGATGAACATAAATTTAATGTGGAAATAGATTAAACACAGATTCAACCATGCATAACATGCACGTAAATTAAAAACACAAACCAATGGTTATTAATGTTTGATTTTGTTAATGTACACCTTTGTTGCATGTAGAATAACAGAGTAAAAATAAGTTTTCCAAAAAATAAATGCTAATATTATTTATATTATTGTATTTATTTGTATAATTCTCACATATGTCATATTTCACTCACAACATTTATAAAAAGAATGACGTATTACGTTTTTCGACACTGTGAATATCTTCGTGTTTATCATTATAAGGAATTCACTTAAGACAGTACGTATAGTTGGGGACAATAGTTAATTACAGTACTACTAAAAATATAATACGTACATTAACCGATGAGGAAACACTTCAATGTGCAATGTGTCTCATACAACATATCAATGAGTGTATATGGTTTACATATTATAAAACCTCACTGACAGTTGGACGTATCAGTGATACAAATATTGCTTTCTTTTAATAAGCTAAAATTACTAGTACATTTAAAACAGTTTTCATTTATTCTTAGTCATCTTGAACAACCTAATACCTAATAAATGTATAACTTGGAAAATAATCATTGCTGGAAAATAAATTATTGGCCTAAATTTCATAATGTAACTTGACAGTCAACGGTTTAGAATGAGTAGAAAATATCAAACAAATTTAAAATTATATGTATAAAATATCACTGAGTGTTCAGTTAATAATAGTCTATATTTTGTCCTTAAACACTAACAATTGTTATATTTATAAAAATAGCAATAATGTTTGCACATTTTTATAATTAAAATAATTCTATAAATGTCTACATTGATTTTACCTGCTTAAAATAAAAAAAAAATTTTGTTAATAACCAAGTTAATCTTTAATTTTATCTTGAAGCAAACAAAATAAACTATTTAAATAAATATTTAGAAACATTTTTTAATATAAAACCATAATTAGCAAAAAGATTTCATTTATTTTAATAAATTATAAACTAATGTAGACGTATTGATGTTTATAGTTTTAAAAATACCTAACACGTTTTAATTATGAATTTATCTAAACATATCGTGACTGTAACTTTTTTTATAATTCAACATATAGTATGGAAATGGTTACTTTTTAATCAAAATGCCTCACGTTTAACCTGTTACTTCCTTGGGCTATTTGATTATTTACATAGATGTACACTTATACTTCCAATAAGAAAGTGTACAAGGATAATGAATAGTTGCTATTGATATTAGGTATTAGAATATTTGCAAAGAACTGATAAATACACCGCATCAAAAGCCTCTTAGCATAAGCTTCCTTTATTTGATTAAAGCAATGAAGCTAACTTATAATATTTATGGCTTATAATTTGGTTACTAACCAATTAGAATAAAATAAATAAATAATAAAAATGTTATTAATCATTCTATAGTATAATTGTACATATTTTGAATAAAAACATAAATTTAATTGAATGATACATAACAAATAACAAATGGAATATATTTATAACTGAACAGGTTCACATATATATTTTACTGTAATTTAAATTATAATTTAAACATAAAAGTATCAAACAGTTCGTTTGTTGTCGTATATTTACACCGTACACATTATTTAACTTTTATACTTTCCTGACTTTGAATAACATTTTTATTAGTTTATGTTCTTACTTATTATTTTTATCTTTTTTTGGCCATTATTGTCCCTAATAATAGCTTTATTATTACAGCTAATAAGCTGTTATGAGACAACTACGAAATAATACACATAGATCGACTATAAATATTTACATTTATTCATAACTGCTAGTACATTTCCTATTAAATACAACATAGTAATTTAAAATAATAGGAACTTGTAAAATAAGTATATTTTATTATCAAAGGTAAATCAGGTTTCGGCCTATGGGTGTAACGGCATGCTGAAGTCACTCTCTGCACTTTTAGCCCCGGTGATGCCATAAACTCTGTTTATAGCCCATTAAAACCTCAAGAGCTTTATGACATGGTACTTTATTTTCATTAGGGCTTTAATTTAATGTTAATTTTTTACTCGTCATAGTGTTTAACTTTCTGTATTTTAATATCATTTTAAATTAACTTAAATAAAAATTGTCTGAAAATTAAGGCAAAACTGTCATGTTTAAAAAACAACTGTTTAAATAGAAATATCTAGAGATTACTATTTATATTTTGTTATCATAGTTGTATGATAACTCCTTACCTACAGTAATTTTGATCTTTCGAAGCCCATAAACTTAATGTTTTTAAACCAATTCGATAAAAAGGTAAAATGTATTGTTTAAAAACCAATTAACAAGCAATTTATTACCTTTTATAAACTGAAACGGTTGTATTTCAATCTTATATAACATAATACAGGGTATCAGATGAGGGAGACAAAGGTAGTTGGACATTTGCCATCATTACGTGAAAAATAACAATCACGACGTTTCGATTTGGTAAAACCCAAACCTTTTTCAAGTGCTAAAAACTAAATTACATCTACACAAACATGTTTTCCTTTATTATAACATGTTTGTGTAGATGTAATTTAGTTTTAGCACTTGAAAAAGGTTTGGGTTTTACCAAATCGAAACGTCGTGATTGTTATTTTTCACGTAATGATGGCAAATGTCCAACTACCTTTGTGTCCCTCATAATACAGGGATTGTGAAAAAATGTTTAGTTCTAAAACATTTCAAGCTACATTGGATTCTTTAGAGTAGTGTTACTGTAAGTTCTGTTACTTTAGTACTCAGTAAATGACTCAACCGATTCCAGTGCTATGAGATTGTTAAAAAGCCTCTAAGATTACAGGGGATAACTGGCATCTTCGACATTTAAGAGTATATTGACATCAGACCATAGATTTAAGTTATCTAAGTTGCAATTGGTTATGATCATAGCGTCTGGTTAAAAAATATATTTTATTTCGTGTAAAATATTATAAAGTTACATACAACAGCTTACATAATAACATTGAAACCAAATTTTCCAGAGGTGTTTTATTACATCATATTTATTTCTGATTAAAATCATTTACTGTACTTTACACATATACTTAAATTTAGTATTATTAGAAATTAAATGTTATCAGTCAATGAAAACAATATTAAATGGTTCTAATAGAAATCCTTAATGAAAAATTTGTTTTAAAATTAATAAAATAACATTATTATAGAAACCAGTGTTTACAAAAATATATTTATTGTGTTAACTTTAAGATATATTTCAAAATCACCGTTTTTAAAACAATCTTATATAGGAGCTAAGGACACTCATTGTAAGAAAACTGAAGCATATTGAACACACATGTTCTATATAGCTTCATTGATATATCGTTCTTGTTGACACGGTTTTAAAACAAATAACTATTTGCCAATATTATACACAAGGAAAATGCATTTTTTTTACCAAACAAAAGAACATAACTTTACATTGTGACAGTACTTTATAAACTCCTAAAATACCAGCACTAACCTTTTATATTTAGACAGTAATGAAATACGTATTACTTTTAATTATTACATTGATATATCACGATTGTAATATTAACGTTCGTCTTTTGGGTCTTAGGCCTTAACTTAGAGTTAATCTGACGACATTTTACACTGCTTCCGCTCAGCTCATATCTGGATGCCGCTCGAGCAGGTCGTTTGTCCTTTGAACGCATTGTATGTATTCTGCATGTTCCGTCTTGCAAGTCAGTGTAGTTTGGGTTATTCTTTACTTTAAATATTTTACTAAATTTTACTGTATTAAGTAACAATGTAGTGTTGTGTTCTGTAATTGTTAAGTGCTATTAAGTCGGTTTTGTGGTGAGTGCTCGGAGACGGTTAACCAGACAAAACTTTACACTGTGTAGAGTATAAAAATGTACTACATTTTGCGTGTTCACGTGTAAAAAATGCAGAAAACTGTAAGAAACTCACAGCCAGGAAAAAGGGTTCATGAAAATGTGATAAATTTGAGACGGGAGAATTGCCGTCGCCAGTGGATGGAGATCCCATTTTGGACTTTATTAACCTTCTCCGCAAATACTTGACCAAGCAGATAAGTGTCGTCAATTCTAATGATAAAGATATGAAGGAGCAACTGGACACGGTGAACAAAACTATATCAGAACTACAAGTTTCAGTCTCAAACCTATCCTTGAAAAAAACGTCCAGGAAAATCTAAATAAACGAGTTCAACAATGAGTTGCCGGGAACAAAGAAAGAGTTGTCTCAGTTGAAAGTAGAATTAGTGGAAGCTCAGCAATATTCCAGATCTGGTAATATTGAAATTGTTGGAGTTTCAATATTATCCACGCCGTGATGGACCGTCGGCCTAACCCTAGTATTTTCGTTAAATTCTTCATCCGGATGACTAAAATAACTTGGATGAATGCGTACAAGGAACATCGTCAAACTCTCACCGGCATCAAGCTATCCGACCACTGGCCATCTTACCCCATCTTTATAAATGACCATCTTACTCCTACCTATAAGCATCCTTGGGAAAGCCCGTCAACTCAAGAGGGAGATGAAGCTGGCTGCAGCGTGGACCTACAGAGGCAAGGTGTTCGCTATACAGTCAATAGGCAGTCAGTCTTAGCACCTGAGAACTATGGAGGATCTGGATAAACCACTGACACAGTCTTTTAAGTAATATTATAATTTTTACCTTGCTAAGGATGCTATTAATTTGTCCTTAAATTATTTTCGTCTGTTTTCGTTTTTACAATATTATATTTACAATTAAAAAATTTTAATTAAATTAAAAAACAATTAAACAATATTTTCTTTTTTTAATTACTAAATAAGTACATTTAACATAATAAATTGACATTTTATACTGTAATAGTATTCTAGGCTATGCTATATACTGTATTTTAATAAAACGCAACTTATTCCACCTAATTCATAAATATATTCCATAAATTCTTGATAGTTAAACATTTGCTTTTTATTTTAGTCGTGTATTAAATAAACAAAGCTGTGAGTAACTATTACATTCTATAAATATTCGCTGTATATTTATTACAATATTTTCATATAAAATTAACTATGATGATGTTTTTTTCTTTTTAAAAATTAAATTTGGCATATTTAGTTTGAAATATGCTTATAAATACCACAAAAAAGAAATGTCTTTATTTTTCTTAGATGTTAAATTAGGGTTTTACTAAATAAACAAGTATAAATTATGTGTTAGTATATACTAGTAGTTGAAACTACTAATTTTATAGCCTAAACACACACAATATATAACACCATAAATGTACTAAACAATGTATTCATTTTCAGTGAGTTTTAGTTTGTTTATTTCATATTAAATGCTAGGTAGTTTTTTAAAATCTCCTTTTCACTCATTTTACTAAACACACACAATATATTAAATCATAAAAATGTTCTAAACAATTTATTCATTTCCCGTTATTTTTAGTTTGTTTATTTCATATTAAATGCTAGGTAATTTTTTGAAATCTCCTTTTCACTCATTTTACTAAACACACACAATATATTAAATCATAAATGTTCTAAACAATGTATTCATTTCCCGTTATTTTTAGTTTGTTTATCTTATATTAAATGTAAGGTTATTTTAAAATAACCTCCTTTTCTTTCTTTCTCTTGTACTAATGTAAAATGTTTCAATAACAAACAATTGACTGGTGTAAATATTATAATAACGACAGGTTATTTAAGTTATTTTTCTTAAAGAAGTAATATGAATGATGAATAGCTGGAGGCTTTTGATTTAATTATCTTAAAGTTACGAATTTCAATTAAGCTTTTAAATAGTCCTGTTTTATTCTATTCTTTTTCTGTTTTAAAATAGGTAATTTTTTAAATATAATTAATCATTATCTTGTTTTGAGTATTTGAAAGGCATTCATTTAATATAATTCTTAATATATTTAAATTATGTGTAAATTATATTTTCATTTAGCTCTAGCATATAAGTATAATTCATGTAAGTATAATAATATAAGTCATAATCATATCTTTCATTTTTAATGATATAACTGTGAATATTCTTTACATAAGTAATTATTATTCATATTGTTTTTGTTTTCTTTGTGCTAGCAAATACATTCATAAACGTTCATATTCTCATTTTCACTGTTTTATTTTGTTGGACACAGAAACTATTATGTATGTAATACATCTGATATTATAAATAGCATTACATTTTATATTAAGCATACATAATCATTTTATATTTAATAATTGTATATCTAATACTTCATACTAATCATATATAATGTGGTTAGTCATATTATAAAGGCTATACCATATAAATTCTAGCAGTATCAATTAAAATCGTCCATTCATCCATGAAATTTATTTTGTGTAGCCTACAAGATTCGTTCAAACTAAATTGTGGAAATTAATTTGTTATAGTCAACGTAAAGAGCTAAAATCAATATATTTAGTTATTTAAATCTGAATGGATTACGTTTATTAAGGTTATACGTTTTTTTTTTCCTAGTAATTTTATTTCATTGTGCAATCAGTAAAATTATCGCAAACAAGCTAATACTTACAGTAGTTTCAGTAGTGACAATTACATCCCATTCGACTAGTAAAGCCAGTTTGTTGTTTTGTGTGGTGGGGCGGGGCGGGGGGAAGACGGTACAAAAACGGAGTGGTCTTGGAACAATGACTTCCTGACGACTCTTGAACAGTACAGACAGATTACTGTCGGACTACGGACTCCACTAGGGTGTTTACGGAATGATTTACAGATTAGGACAATCTTAGTTTAAAGATTATTAACCTTAATATAAGTAGTATTAATAAACATTTGGATAATCTATTGACAATTCCAGAGGCTATAATTAAATTTGATTTAATAATAATAATAAATCTCTTTATTTGTATTTAACAACATATTGTTGTTTACAAAACGTCATTTTATGCTAAGAGTAAAACTAGATAAATGTAAACACGAAACTTAAAACAAACCACCCCTTCTCTGTGATTCACACATACATTTCCAAACTTTTTTCCAGACACCTCCGATTCATTCATACTCTGGCAATTTTTGTCCCAACTCCGAGCCGAGATTAGCTCCCCCAGTTCTATTGGAGGAACTCCCCACCGAGTAGAAACACGTATTTGATATATTCATGATTCGAAATTTCATTGAAAGTCATAATTATGATGTTAACTGTCCGCAAGTAATTATTTATTAAATCAATTTATTTTGAACGTAATAGCCATATATAATAGCAGTAATGACTAAAAAAAAAACTCTCATATACATATATTTTACGTTTACCTTCATGAAAAGGACTGTATTTACGAATAAGGAGGATATATCGGCTCATATTGGAACATCGCTGAGCTACTGATAGGCCATTGAACGGACCAGGCTCGATAACAGTCGTTTATGAATCCATATATATTTATTGTACGTGCTTCAAAATATCGATTTGTATGATAGGGAGGATGGAATGTTGAAATGTCACTATGAATAACCAACAGTTTACTTGTACATTGTATGTTCTGCAGGTAAGCATCTATATAAATAACCACATATAATAAATTAATATTAATAAAAAGCTAAGTATTTTCTTATTGAAACCATTAATTAATTAGCAAAATAATATAAATGTTCACAGATTTCAACATTTATGTCAGTGTAATCGAAGAGTAATTAATTTCTTAATAATCAATTATTAAATACTGCATACATTAAAGATATAATAAATAGGAATTTTACACATCTAAACGTGTCAAACATAAAACTATACTTATACATATTATTATAACTCATGTAACATCCTATACTGTTCTTTTTTACAAGTTACATTTGGATCTTACCGTCCTTATATTAATTAATAGCATTTATATTTGTTTTTACTAGAAAATATATGAAAACCACTTTATCCGTGTATTATTTATACAATTATTAAAAAGTATAACTGGTGAAGAGTATTTTCCTGTGATTAATTATTGTTACCTAGGTTAATATAAAAACATTAAGATATTAAAAACTTTTGTTTTAAGGCTATCAAAAACTTAAAAGCCAAAAATTTAACGTATTATAGACTACTGGTTTTGAATTGAAATGTTAAGAAAAAATATAATTCAGTGTAGGCACTCAACGGTAAAATTATATTATTTATTACTGTAATTATAGGTAGGTTTAACCGAACATAATCAGATAAACTAAGTATATTCTCTTCTAACGTTGTAATTGTTTCAAGAATTTGGTTTTTAGGAATTATTCTAATGTGTTTAAAAATCACTTTCTTAACTATAATTATATGACTTATATCCGTGTGGATTACCTATAGCTTTACTTTCAAAAGATAAAATATGGCTTAAATAGAGGGCAAGAAAAACGCAATGACCAACTTGTTCTTAAGTAAAACACTAACTAATACTGACTTAGTTATATAAAAAGGCTCCAATTAAGATAACATTAAATCACTCATATCAATATAGATACTATACATATTACTAAGCATCTGTTGTTAGCTTTCTTTAGTTTAAGTATAAAAAATAAAAAGCGTGAATTGGTAGGATTTAAATTATTATTTTTTTCTTAAATTGTTATTGTATTTAACTGGCTATATTTATATACTGTATTAAATAAAATTACAATCAGAAATTAAATGTGACCCTTATAACATAATAATAGTAATAATAATTCATTTATATTTTATGAAGTTGTAGCTCTTTAAGTAAATATTTAATAGGGAAAATCTAGCGATAACAGAATTAAAAAAACGCCAATAACACAATTAAAAATAAAAAAAATAAATTAATACATTTCATATGCATGTTAGTGCGTGTTTCTAGATTGAGATTTTATAGTAGCTTTAAAATATAACGTTTTCCTCCCCTTCATAACACACAGTCGTAATTCTTCATATTCATGTACGAGAATTTACTACAGTATAATTAATTAAATAGGTTCATTCAGTCTCAGAAATAAAATAATAATCGTATTTGTACTTTGATTACTTTCTGACTTGACTCAAATTACAAGTAGTACGAACGTAAATGTATAAAAAGACTTATTTATAAGGTAAAATTTAATTAAAACAAACAATATGTTGATAAATATAGTTTGATGATCTCCCATTAAGATTGACTGGTTGATATTTTGACAGTTTATAAACAAACAATATGTTGATAAATATAGCTTGATGATCTCCCATTATGATTGACTCGCTGATATTTTGTCAGTTTATAAACAAACAATATGTTGATAAATACAGCTTGATGATCTCCCGTTATGATTGACTGGCTGATATTTTGTCAGTTTACAAACAAACAATTAAATGACAAACTTCTACACAACTTATAGTCAACACATATTTTTACATACTGTATCTCTATGTACCTGTTTCATCATGGTTTAATAAACTGGCAGGTATGCTCCTTAAACCTGGAATTACCAGTCATTTATTTATTTTTTTGTACTAAGAAAAGTTTTTCTTACTAATGTAAGCATTTTTTGCAAAACATTTTTTTTTAAATATGTCATAAAACCATACTACTATACACTGTTTTTTGGCCAAATAATGTAGAATAATATAATGAATATTACAATAAATTTTAGATTTTTGTTGCCTTTTTCAGTAAAGTTGAACAAAATATTTCTAAAACATTTTTCCATTTATAAAAAGGGTGTTTGAAGGGTAAAAATTCACTGAAAATTATAATAGGGAGATATAAAAACTGTAGAAAATATTGTCATAAAAATTAACATTATTATAGCTTTAAATGAGTCAGGAAATTTTTTCCATTGTCAAACAAAAAAACAATTATTTTGACAAAACAAATGAAGTGAGATCCCGAAACAGGGTCATAGAGTACCAGATAAATAAATAACTTTCAAAATCCTATGAAACAACTATCTGAGAGTTTCATTATGCCGTTAATGTTACACCAATATTCTGACACAAATTTACGAACGGTACTTCTGGGAAACTAGTTTATCTAAGAAAGTTCACTAATTATGAATACTAAAAGCTCATGATATACAACTGAGTGATAAATATATTTATATGGGTTATAATAAACACAACCCTACAAAACCAAACCTTTTTATAATTAACAATAAAAATCTAAAAGAGGTTTTTTGGCGTAAAAAGTTTATATCTTCAGTCTAGATATACAAAGTTTTTAAATGGAGGGATATGAAGGGAAACATTCATATCAACTCTGATGGTACTAGTAACCCAGTCCAGTATTAGAGTATGGTGTAGCCTATTCATCAACCATTAAAATATATTTTGTGCATTTTTGGGAATAAAATCTGGATATTAATACTTGTTATCTAAAATTTAAAATGTTCTAGTTTAAATTGCATGTACGTTATTATTAAAAATATGTCTGTACTATGATCAACATTCTTTTGATGTGTTCAAATTCTCAATACTCTTATTGTTTTAAAAGGGTTTCAACAGTAAGATAATGGAGTGCCATTTAAAACATCTCTATAATATGAAAACCTGCAATTCCTACTATCTTTTCTTAGTGAATATGGACTGAAGAGAGAAAACATGAGCATAATACTCCTTATTTTGATAACCCAAACCAGTATACCTTGTGGCCAACTAAAGTTTAACGCTGTCATAGAGTTGAACGGTCTTTCATTCATTAAGTATTTAGTCTAGGGAAGGCCCATAGATCCCAATATGTGATGTCTTCGATAAATTTATAAAATATTTAGTCTAATAGTAACTAAACTGCCGTATACGGTTTCTAGACCACTCTCTCAACAAAAAGTTACAGTTTCATGGTCAAGTTAGCCTGGAGATTAGTTCTGGACCTATGACGTAACTTAAGAAGAGGTCTGATTCAAACCGTGATTAAGATTCAATAACAAATGCCATCAATGGTTGTTTTTTCCTCACTGCTAGCTTATCTTATTGCTAATACCCTCTCTTAATTTGAGAAACAATTTATTTTCACCCAGTATACACCAGATAATGCTGGTGTGTGGTAGCTGGAGATCACAAATTTGTGACAGTCCAGCTTCAATGCTTGGTGCTAGGCTAATAAACGTTTATCTGGGTCATGAAGAGAGCTCTTTAAAACAGCTGAAGAATGGTCTGCCACAGGGGTTCGTAAATGCTCCAATTTTATTTAACGTGTGTACTGCTGACATCGCAATCACCAAGTCTAGAACATTTATGTATGGAAACAATATTGCTTTAGCTTATCAACGAAAAGACTTCACAGCTACTGAAGAGACATTCTCAAATGATTTTGCAACCCTCAAAGAATATTTTAGAACCTGGAAGCTGAATCCTAACCCATCAAAAACTGAAGTAGCCTGCTTCCACCTAAGTAATCGTAAGCATATTGAAATCAAACTTCTTTCTAAATGGTTAAAAAAAACCACCACAATGATCATCACAGTACCTAGGAGTAACGTTAGATCGATAGCTGACGTTTAAAAGCGATCTTAAAAAAAAGCAGCTAAAATTAAAACCAGGGCAAATGTACTACATCATATTGCTAGGAACAACTTGTGGAGCCAACGCACCTGTCCTGCATACAACTGCTTTCTCTCTGGTATATTCCGCTGCTGAATACAGTGCTCCCGTATGGATAAATAGCGCAAATACAAAAGTGATTGATGTCCAACTTGATAATGTCATGGGAGGTATTAGTGGTACTCACATGGTAACTCCACTTCTTTGGCTCCTGGTACTGTTAAATATAGCTCCTCCAGAGATAAGATGTCAGGAGGCACTACGTAAAGAATTCAACAAGATCTTGAATGACCCGCCCCTCCCAATTACCTAGGATCTCCTTTTTTAGAACGGTCGCTTAAAATCTCGAGACCCACCTCTACGTATTGCTTCCCTGTTGAACAGTTCACATTTCTCGCCCAATAATAGCTGAGCCATAGTGTGGAACAGTTTTGATGAACGAAATAAGTTTTTTTATTAACGCTCCATCAACACATGTAGGTTGAGTGAGCCTCCCTTGTAGGGAATGAACACTTTTGAATCGGTTCCGAACTGGCGTAGGCAGATGTAACTACTGGAAGTATGAATGTGGATTGACACTAGACGATAGACCAGTTGCAGTTACTGGAGGTGACAATGATTTCGCAGTTCAATATTAGCACCAAGACTCACCTGGATAAGGCATCATGGTTGTCAATGTCCAATATCCAACCAAGCTTTCTTTATGTGCCAACTCATTAAAGTCAGGTGTTTTATACAGTACAGCTATGAAACATCTTTTTTGACCAAATGGATCTATAACAGCACCCTTTATGAGGAACAAATTTTCAAAAATATTCATAAAAATACTGACATCCTATAAACATTTGAAGAATTTGGAGTCCTCATCATCTCACATATTCCATTAAGGAAATAGAAAGCTTATGCTTGTCGAGGTGTTTTGGAGGAATCAAAAAGGAGAACGTAAAACAATGTTCACTTCAATAAATTATCAAATATTTATGCTAAAAATATGGTTTTAATATATGGAACGTCAGAAACGAAGGTATATGCAAAAAATATTTTGGTAGATAATTTATAAAAGATTCTTTTATAAATTATACTTTTATAATTATATTCTTTTATACTTTCTTTTCATGAATGAATATATTTTTTCTTTCTGTGATATATGGATTGTCATTAACTATTAACTATTCCATATTTTCAAATCCATAAAATAAAATATTATTTTATTATTAATTGAAATGTTAAACGTGATTATAAAATAAACGATATACTTATATAAACTACCTGTCACTTTAAAGTGAAGCTGTAGGTGCTATTTTCACTATGTCTGTCCTCACGCTTAAGTGTTTTAAAACATCCATAAAATTATTGTCCTGTCCCTAAAACTGACGATTGAGTTTTCGTGATGTTAATCTTGATAAATATTACTTGCTAAGTGTAGTCGGCTGATAAATTGTTCGAAGCATCGATCACAAAGTACCATAAGGATGAAAGGCCGCAGAGAATCTTTCCTGAAGGCAATCGTAATAGCATGAAAGCACGCGATTTAAGTTGTGACTTATTGCTTATCTGTGTTTACAGGAAAAAAGATAATTTATCTTTAAATCTGTAGTTTTCGGTATATTATGAACTTAATGTAAACATTCTTTTAATTAAAATATATCTAAATATTTTAAAAGTTTGTTCATATCCGTTATTGAATCTTAATCGTTGTTTAACATTGTTCAAGTTAAACTATAATAGTTATGATTGCGATTTTGACGAGTAAAATGTTTTAAATATTATTGATACGGACATTTCTCAAGCCACTTGTAAAAAATAGTTAATTAGAATGTCATTTTATGTAATTGCTAGGTGTTTTCCCACAATAGATGATTGTGGACATGTGTAAGGGTACTTTTTAAAATTGTTTCATACAAACTTATTGGCATGATTGATTACATATAGTAATTAAAAACACAGGTGTAACAATATAGAAAAACACCTAATTGAAAAAAATCATACATTAATTACTAACATATTGTGTTTAATTTGGAAATATCACGATCTCTATTAAATCCTCAATAAAAATTTTAAAATTAGTAAAGAAAGGCAAAGAAAATATAAAATAAAATTTGTGAACAAATGAAAATCAATTACAAATATTCTAGAACTAAAACGTTGATCATTAACAACTGATTTTTAAAAACCTCACTTTCAAACCACAGTTGCTAAGAAATCTATAGTGTTATCCTAACATAAGTGAACAGTTAAACGATAAATATATGTGCAAATGGAGTTTAAATAGGGGATATTTACCCTCATTAATGATTTCTTTACAATTTTATTTGTTATGAACGAATCAGAGTACCTCGTGATTTATTTATTGTTTATGAACAATAATTTATTGTGTATTTAAACATATATTTGACATTTAAAATAAGGTCCAGAATATAGATTGTACAGTAAATAGCAGACCATTCTTGTGTTGATATTTTAAGATTAAAACTAATACTATTATTTATTTGTTTTATTAACAAATTAAACACTGCCAGTTTGAAGAAATATAATGTTTAAACACTTGTAGCACTCCAACTCAAAAGTTTTGAAGATATACCATATTGGATAGCAACAAACCTAAGGCTAAAGCCATTATGTTTTAGTATCCTTTTAAATATCTTTGATTCAGGATATAATCCCACTAAAACTGATATTTTAAACATATCTCTTACTTAACAGCTATATTAAACTTTGCCAAGTAACATTGTTTTTTAGTTGTGAATTGTAAAAAGTCAATTTTAATCACATTTTAAGGCTAATATTTTATAATATATTTATAGATTATGGATCCTCTATTTTGCATGCAAATGTCTACCTTTAATTGATATAGTTAAAAGTATTGTCCCCGTTATGTTACTGTTGTTATATCCACAAGATGACTGGCATACTAATGCATTATGAAGAAGTTGGTACAGATTTAGAAAATTTAATCAGTTTTTTATCCTATTAATACATATAATTACAATAATGTAACAAGTACTGTTCCAAATTATCTGAGCTGCTCTGATCAAAGAAAAAATGTATTGATTTTTTGATTCCATGATTCCGGAAGCAAAGAACCGTGGTATTGTTCATCACTACTGCTTTTGTTTAGCCAATAATAATCAAATAAAGAGGTTTCAAATACGTCTGATAAGGCAACTAATTAGTTCATTGAAGCAGTATATCACTTACTTAATAATCTTGTAAAAGGTAAAGTTCATGTAATTTCGTTTATTGTTTAACACTATTGAGTTTACTGATTACTCCATATCGACGTGGTTAAAATTAACTTGAACATTAGACTTTTAAGGGAAGGAAACAGCTAGTAAGTATTGTGAGTGACTAATAATACATACACAATAATAACAGATTCTTTATGTATGCGCGCAATAGTTATAAAAATAAATATAGAACAAAGTTTAATATTTTAAGATAGTTACAAGATAAGATTCAAATTGCTTTATTTTTTACAGTATTGTAGTAGCATCATTAACTATACTATCTACATTTAAATGTAAAAAAAAGAACAATGAATTTTTAAGCGATAATCCTTAATTTATTTAAAAAAATACTATTCCAAAACATAGTTTACGAGTTATTTTTTAAAACAATTTCATGTTATTTTCCTGTATCTGTAATGTATTAAAATAATACCTATAACTGTATCAAAGATTTTATTCTAATGAGAACACTAGTAAAAGTCATTAAAGGGTAAAATAATTCGTAAAAAATACCGTGCTTTACAAGGTGAAAAAATTTAAATAATTATTTTATCCTCAACTATATTTGTGTTCATGTAGTTGTAAATAGCCTTATAAAACTAATATGTGATACGTAAAATACAGGTAGGTCAACGTTAGATACATACCTATCGCTCAGTCATGGAGTCCGTCTAGGTGGTTGACCCCGTAAAATACAGGTAGGTCAACGTTAGATCCATACCTATCGCTCAATCATGGAGTCCGTCCCGGTGGTTGACCCCGTAAAATACAGGTAGGTCAACGTTAGATCCATACCTATCGCTCAATCATGGAGTCCGTCCCGGTGGTTGACCCCGTAAAATACAGGTAGGTCAACGTTAGATCCATACCTATCGCTCAATCATGGAGTCCGTCCCGGTGGTTGACCCCGTAAAATACAGGTAGGTCAACGTTAGATCCATACCTATCGCTCAATCATGGAGTCCGTCCCGGTGGTTGACCCCGTAAAATACAGGTAGGTCAACGTTAGATCCATACCTATCGCTCAATCATGGAGTCCGTCCCGGTGGTTGACCCCGTAAAATACAGGTAGGTCAACGTTAGATCCATACCTATCGCTCAATCATGGAGTCCGTCCCGGTGGTTGACCCCGTAAAATACAGGTAGGTCAACGTTAGATCCATACCTATCGCTCAATCATGGAGTCCGTCCCGGTGGTTGACCCCGTAAAATACAGGTAGGTCAACGTTAGATCCATACCTATCGCTCAATCATGGAGTCCGTCCCGGTGGTTGACCCCGTAAAATACAGGTAGGTCAACGTTAGATCCATACCTATCGCTCAATCATGGAGTCCGTCCCGGTGGTTGACCCCGTAAAATACAGGTAGGTCAACGTTAGATCCATACCTATCGCTCAATCATGGAGTCCGTCCCGGTGGTTGATCCCGTAATGCGTTCAACATGGTATACTCAAGCTCAGGTAAGACAAAGACTTTTCATGATCATCGTCTTCAATCACGTAGCTTCTTGCTGTCCCCCACGTAGGACCCAGCCCCTACAAAACTAAGAAGTTACATTTTCAACCTGCAAACCTTAAATACATGTAGAAAAATGATTTGTATACATAACTATCCCTCAATCATAGTGCCTCCCCAGGGGCTGGCACAACATATAAAAAATATATACAATACAATATTACTTTTCTTGTGAAAGAAAGATACAGAACTTTTTTTATTTTAAATTTATTTTACCAAGCCTTTATTAATAGAACCCACCGTGTTGGTTGGCACAAATACTTTATGACCAAAACATAAGAATTTCACCTTCTTAAGCCCAAATACATGAACGTTTGTTTATATGCATGGGCCTCAATCATGGAGCCAGTTCTGGTTTTTAGCAGAACCCCTACAGAAAGAGACACTTGACACTTTCACATTCCTTACCTGTGATGTACGTAGGACGCTTCTTTGTTTATATACTCGACGTACATCATGGAGACTATCACAGTGGTAAGTGCACCCCCTATAAAATAGACACGTGACACTTTCACCTTCCTTATCTCCGATGTAGGTAGGACACTCCTTTGTTTATATACTCAACGTATATCATGAATGCTGTCTCAGTAGTTAGAGAAACTTGTATAAAATAGAAGCATGGCACAATCACCTTCCTTATCTCCGATGTAGGTAGGACGCTCCTTTGTTTATATACTTGATGTACATCATGAATAATGTTACAGTAGTTAGAGCAACCTCTATAAAATAGAAGCGTGACACATTCAACTTCCTTATCTCCGATGTAGGTAGGACGCTCGTTTGTTTATATACTTGATGTACATCATGAATAATGTTACAGTGGTATAAAATAGACGCATGAAACTCACCTTCCTTATCTCTGATGTAGGTTCGAGGCTTATTTGTTTATATACTCGATGTACATCGTGAAGACTTTCACAGTAGTTACTGCAACCTCTATAAAATAGAAGCGTGACACACTAACCTTCCTTATCTTCGATGTAGGTAGGACGATCCTTTGTTTATATACTTGATGTACATCGTGAAGACTTTCACGGTAGTTAGTGCAACTTCTATAAAATAGAAGCGTGACACATTAACCTTCCTTATCTTCGATGTAGGTAGGACAATCCTTTGTTTATATACTCGATGTACATCGTGAAGACTTTCACAGTAGTTAGTGCAACTTCTATAAAATAGAAGCGTGACACATTAACCTTCCTTATCTCCGATGTAGGTAGGAAGACCCTTTGTTTATATACTCGATGTACATCGTGAAGACTTTCACAGTAGTTAGTGCAACTTCTATAAAATAGAAGCGTGACACATTAACCTTCCTTATCTTCGATGTAGGTAGGACGATCCTTTGTTTATATACTCGATATACATCGTGAAGACTTTCACAGTAGTTAGTGCAACTTCTATAAAATATAAGCGTGACACATTAACCTTCCTTATCTCCGATGTAGGCAGGACGATCCTTTATTTATATACTCGATGTACATCGTGAAGACTTTCACAGTAGTTAGTGCAACTTCTATAAAATAGAAGCGTGACACATTAACCTTCCTTATCTTCGATGTAGGTAGGACGATCCTTTGTTTATATACTCGATGTACATCGTGAAGACTTTCACAGTAGTTAGTGCAACTTCTATAAAATAGAAGCGTGACACATTAACCTTCCTTATCTTCGATGTAGGTAGGACGATCCTTTGTTTATATACTCGATGTACATCGTGAAGACTTTCACAGTAGTTAGTGCAACTTCTATAAAATAGAAGTGTGACACATTAACCTTCCTTATCTCCGATGTAGGCAGGACGATCCTTTGTTTATATACTCGATGTACATCGTGAAGACTTTCACAGTAGTTAGTGCAACTTCTATAAAATAGAAGCGTGACACATTAACCTTCCTTGTCTTCGATGTAGGCAGGACGATCCTTTGTTTATATACTCGATGTACATCGTGAAGACTTTCACAGTAGTTAGTGCAACTTCTATAAAATAGAAGCGTGACACATTAACCTTCCTTATCTTCGATGTAGGTAGGACGATCCTTTGTTTATATACTCGATGTACATCGTGAAGACTTTCACAGTAGTTAGTGCAACTTCTATAAAATAGAAGCGTGACACATTAACCCTCCTTATCTCCGATGTAGGTAGGAAGACCCTTTGTTTAGATACTCGACATATATCATGGAGACTATCACAGTGGCTAGTGCAACATCTATAAAATAAGTACGTGACACAGGTGCGGGAATATGCATATACCAGAAGAGTAATTAGGGAATGAAAAATTATTAGTAATTTGCTTGAAGAATCGAAGTTCAATGGATCACATAGTTAATAAGTGGTCGTTGCATTCTTTTTCAGGGGGGGGGGGTTGTTAGCTGGTTTCCATCCTATCAGAGGAGCAGGTTGATTGGTTACGAAACCATGAATTGGCTTTATGACGAGAGTTTGATATTTAAAAATTAAGATACTAATACTCTGTATAATTTATTTCATTTAGACATTGTTTATTTGTATACTTTTTACTTTTAGCAGTCTGGTGGCTAGTTTTGAAAGCCATACGATCATTAGTGTTAACTGTTTTATAACTATTTATACACCACATGAGATTGTGGCTGGTTGGTCTTAAATACTCTGGACGTGGTATAGTTTGTTTTCAGATATAATTTATTAATAAAAAAAAAAAATGCAAAGCTGTAATATATAAGCAACAAGATTCACTAGTCATATTATTTCTTACTAAATATTAAAGTGATCTCCTGTAACAAAGCTAAATCCAATCCATTAAGCCATTTAATACCTGGATCACTGATTATATTTTATGCTTAACTGCATAAAATATAATCCTAAAAGAGCGTAGGGGGCACTATGTTACTATGTTATCCATTGTTTGGATAGTCTCCCTGGAATCACATTACTGCTGCATTATCTACGACACTTTAGTTTATAATTTTCGCTTTTAAAATAAAATAAATAAATAAAATATCCAAATATATCAAACATAATTGAACTAATAAATTAAAATTTATTTTTTAATAACTCACTAGTTGTATCTAAGTATAACACATTTCAAGTTAAAATATAATAATAATATAATCATTCTCTACACAGAATTTTCTTTCACAATATCTTAGGAGCAGTAATCAAAGTGAAAATTACTTTACGAGCTTCTACAACTTGATTCCTGGAATGGGTTTTCTTAACGTTACTTAGTTCCAATATTAATTAAATATCTTTGTCTGATATAGGTCACATTTACGGTAATTAATTAATTGCATCTTTGAAGTAAAAGGTCATTCACCTAATGCTCACTCAGCTAATGCTAAATATTGTGTATGTTATTCTTGTAAAACAATCTAAACATATCAGTAAACAATGTATATGCTGGATTATTATTTGATTTATTAATTCCTCTTATATGAAAATATCATAACTTGAACAATTTTATATTGGCATCTGAACCACGTAGTATTGGTCAAACTATCAGCTAACTGACAATTCAGATACTCAGTTCTCTTCCCTATGCAACATCCGGGCCCTGACTACTACCCAATATGGACACCCCAAACTGTTGTATTAGTATCTACGTAGATGGAAACAATTGAGCAGACGTGTCGGCATCAAGAGGAACGATCACTGAACCTATCGCCTACAATCTCCACAGGACTTTTTCCCCAAGTAGCTAGATTACAGCACTACGCCACTACTACAGACTGAATAATAATACTTTGGAATATTATAAACAAAAAAAAAATTGAACCATTAGACATTATAGTGTAATATAAAACATTAAAATATAAAGCTAGAAATGTTGAGTCTAAAACGATTATTTACGTTTGTATAAGAATTACAAACCTGGTATCGTGTAAAATATAAATTACATTAATAATTTGATTTACCATATAAAGAAATTAAAGTTAATATCTGACTGGAGTATTGTTTAGTATGCAGTAATTATTTAATACTAGACAATGGAATTAACAAGAGAAACAGAAGCAAGAAAATATTTTGAGTCACACATTGGTCAGTGGAAAGATTTACCTAGGGCTTCATCGAGGAGCTTTCTTCAGTTGTTAGGTCAACCCCCATAAAAGTGATACGTGACATTTTCACTTCGCTCACCTTAAATATCAGCCCTCCCTAATTTACCATGTATCCAAGCTTGGTTTAAACAAGTTCTACGTCTATTTATTAGAAACCGTTAATTGTTTGTATATGTTTTTTAGTAATACTATTCTGCGAATTAGTGTAGTATTAATTTTTATGCTTATTTGGCTTAGATTATGAGAAAAATAGGTATACATATTAACAATTATTTGGATAAATAAATTAAAGTATCAATATTATTCATTAAAGATAATACTACTTAAAAACAATAAAAATTGTTGACACTAAATATACTGTGTGTTTTTGTTACCATTGGGATGCTATAAATTAAGGTTACAACAAACTTTTAATATGGTACTAAAAAGAGAGTTAAAATATATGAATTAGAGGTAATATTTTCGAAAAGGCCGAAATGTTCCAGTATGATAACATACTCAGTTTCTACTAACTGTACATACGATATTTAACAGTGATTTCGGATAGTAAATACAAGTTTATAATTAGGTAATTTTTATACATAAAACGATAAACAAGTTACAAGGAGTCCAAGATTCCATAAAATATAGGTAGGCCTTGGCCTATTCGGGTCAAATTCCGTTTTAAGCACTCTAAATACAATTTGGTCAGGTTATGTTAGCCTAAGTCAGCTTAGGTTAGGTTAGGGTGGGTATTGTTTTCCAAAGGGTCTCATAGGATACCTGTCCTGATATGGGATAGGTGTTGCACAACTGACTCTATTACTTAGAAAATACATTTTCCATGTCAAGATTGTTATTGTTTGTTAGCACCATAGAGAAAAATAAAACAATTCTTACGTTCCGTAGTACGGAATAATTGGCACAATGAACAATAATTGTTAACGGACAGAACGTTTGTAGTTTGGTAATTGTTTATTTTCCACAGCTTGCTATGGTAATAGTGGTGGTCTTCTAGCCCTTTTATAATTTATGAAATAAGGCTCGGTTTATAAAAAAATAATAATTTTTAAATAATTTTAAAATTATATTGCCTATCCGAAATCATCACGACATATTATTGGCCGTTATATAATATTGAGTTGGCTCCCATATTGGAAAATGGCGGCAATTTATAAAAATGCTACTCAAATATTTGTATAGCTTAATAGTTTACAAGATCTCAATGGCGGTACAGTTTAAAAGAAAATAATATTATACAGCTTCGACTGTCGCATGGTTTAGAGGATTGTTTGTCAGGTCAGTACAAGCAAATAATGCCGTATAACACGTGTCCTACATCAATTCGTTTTCTGTCTGTGTGTCTGTATGTGTTTTAAACAACATTTGAATATCTTAAAAACAGTTTGACATACTGAATTTTCGTATAAAGGTTGATCTTACAAAGATAAATGTATCTAAAAAGGCTAAATATCTAAGCTTATTGGTTTCAAAATGGCAGCTGTTTAAAAATGTCAAAGTCAAATATGAAAACATTTTAAGACACATGATTTATAGACTACGTTATGGCAAATTTAACGATATGCCTTTATTCAGGCATATCACTGTATGAGAAAACGTATGCTTTCAGTCACAAAAAATACATTTTCTCTGTAATTTACCGGCTGATGTTTTGAATGACATGTCGTTAAATTCGGCATAACGTGGTCTATAAATCATGTATCTAAACATATTTGGATAACATTTTTAATGTGTTTGATATTTGACTTTGACATTTTTAAAGATCCGCCATTAAAAAAAATATTTTAGACACTTAGCCATGAACATAAGATTTATCATTATAAGGTCAACCCTCGTACAAAAATTCAGTATTTTATGTCAAATGGTTTTTGAGATATTGAATTTTTTTTTAAACACATACAGAAAACGAATCGAGATAGGATACATGTTATTTTGTACTATTTTCTTGTATTAACATTAAAAAAATCCTCTTAAATATGCGACAATCGAAGCCTAACACCCTGTATATTTAATAAACTAATAATGTATTTAATAATGTAATGGATATTTAATAAAGCTATGTTTATTTACATGCAACATTTTATTAAAATCCATTCTTTTTCAAGCAACCAACATAAACGAGGTAATAAAGAAATTCATGTTACTAAAGGTAGCAGGATAATACATTCCGGTTAAAGGCCAGAACGGTATTACAGTTAGGCTGCTTCTGTCAACCTGTGTTAGACTTCACAGTGGAAGTTTCTTTTCAGTCGGTTTGGCAACCGACCACATGTAGGCTACAAATATTCAGCTCTGCTTACCTTGCTTTCTTGATTCAATAACTGGGACGACTTCACTTACCAAATGGAAAATGAAGAATGGTTTAAGTCTTGCGTCTCCGAGACATAAACGACTTTTCATTGTCATTAATATTTCGATATAATATATACTCGTATATACTGTATTACACGTTTGAAATGCTCCAGTTATTTTTGGGCTGTTCATAACCTGTTTGTGGCAAGAAAATAAAATAAACTGCAAATAAAATCACTACAATAAATATCACCGCAAATAAATAAATGAAATATATATATTCCAAGATCATAATTAGAAAATAAATAAATAAATAAAAAGAAATAAAAAATAAAAAGCCGTTGTATTATAGCTTCATTGATTTTTTGTGAAGACTGTTGTGGTTGGATTGGAGGATGTGGTTACATCGTGTGGTTGACTCTAAGTAGGAAATCTGATATCTCCTATAAATCAAATACTGGTCTATTATACTTACACGTTTATTATTTAAAATACTACTTAATTAATATTTAGTAACTAATGGTTTACCTCATTAGTTATGTTATATAAAATATGTCATACCTGTAACATTTTAAATTGTTAGTTATGTGGTAACATATAGTTAAATGTAACTTATATGTAACCATAGCTATATGTAACTATATATAAATATATAAGTTATATAGTTAGATGGTTACATATTGTTTTATATATATATATATATATATATATATATATATAAGATGCTAATTGCACATCAGTGTACAAGCCTAACTTTAGGGATTGTCACATATATTTAAAGTATGTTGAAATTGTATGTTTATTAGTGTTAATAATCAATATGTCATAACTTGGAAATACGTATTTTTTTACTTACCTTAATAATAATATTGTTATAGAACGAGTGGTAGTCCTGGTAGGTCCGTCAGGTTATTATGTAAAAAACGGAAAATACGCTGGTGTTACATGTGTACTTGTTGGTGTGAGAACGAGTAAGACTGATCAATACGCTGGTGTTACATGTGTACTTGTTGGTGTGTGAACGAGTAAGAGTGATCAATACGCTGGTGTTACATGTGTACTTGTTGGTGTGTGAACGAGTAAGAGTGATCAATACGCTGGTGTTACATGTGTACTTGTTGGTGTGTGAACGAGTAAGAGTAATCAATACGCTGGTGTTACATGTGTACTTGTTGGTGTGTGAACGAGTAAGAGTAATCAATACGCTGGTGTTACATGTGTACTTGTTGCTGTGTGAACGAGTAAGAGTGATCAATACGCTGGTGTTACATGTGTACTTGTTGGTGTGTGAACGAGTAAGAGTGATCAATACGCTGGTGTTACATGTGTACTTGTTGGTGTGTGAACGAGTAAGAGTGATCAATACTCTGGTGTTACATGTGTACTTGTTGGTGTGTGACCGAGTAAGAGTGATCAATACGCTGGTGTTACATGTATACTTGTTGGTGTGTGAACGAGTAAGAGTGATCAATACGCTGGAGTTACATGTGTACTTGTTGGTGTGTGAACGAGTAAGAGTGATCAATACTCTGGTGTTACATGTGTACTTGTTGGTGTGTGAACGAGTAAGAGTGATCAATACGCTGGTGTTACATGTGTACTTGTTGGTGTGTGAATGAGTAAGAGTGATCAATACGCTGGTGTTACATGTGTACTTGTTGGTGTGTGAACGAGTGAGAGTGATCAATACGCTGGTGTTACATGTGTACTTGTTGGTGTGTGAACGAGTGAGAGTGATCAATACGCTGGTGTTACATGTGTACTTGTTGGTGTGTGAACGAGTAAGAGTGATCAATACGCTGGTGTTACATGTGTACTTGTTGGTGTGTGAACGAGTAAGAGTGATCAATACGCTGGTGTTACATGTGTACTTGTTGGTGTGTGAATGAGTAAGAGTGATCAATACGCTGGTGTTA
Source organism: Stictocephala bisonia (assembly GCA_035578905.1). Taxonomy (NCBI): domain Eukaryota; kingdom Metazoa; phylum Arthropoda; class Insecta; order Hemiptera; family Membracidae; genus Stictocephala; species Stictocephala bisonia. The sequence goes on from JAQJVL010000048.1 coordinate 1,329,679, forward strand.
CATGTGTACTTGTTGGTGTGTGAACGAGTAAGAGTGATCAATACGCTGGTGTTACATGTGTACTTGTTGGTGTGTGAACGAGTAAGAGTGATCAATACGCTGGTGTTACATGTGTACTTGTTGGTGTGTGAACGAGTAAGAGTGATCAATACGCTGGTGTTACATGTGTACTTATTGGTGTGTGAACGAGTAAGAGTGATCAATACGCTGGTGTTACATGTGTACTTGTTGGTGTGTGAACGAGTAAGAGTGATCAATACGCTGGTGTTACATGTGTACTTGTTGGTGTGTGAACGAGTAAGAGTGATCAATACGCTGGTGTTACATGTGTACTTGTTGGTGTGTGAACGAGTGAGAGTGATCAATACTCTGGTGTTACATGTGTACTTGTTGGTGTGTGAACGAGTGAGAGTGATCAATACGCTGGTGTTACATGTGTACTTGTTGGTGTGTGAACGAGTGAGAGTGATCAATACGCTGGTGTTACATGTGTACTTGTTGGTGTGTGAACGAGTGAGAGTGATCAATACTCTGGTGTTACATGTGTACTTGTTGGTGTGTGAACGAGTGAGAATGATCAATACGCTGGTGTTACATGTGTACTTGTTGGTGTGTGAACGAGTGAGAGTGATCAATACGCTGGTGTTACATGTGTACTTGTTGGTGTGTGAACGAGTAAGAGTGATCAATACGCTGGTGTTACATGTGTACTTGTTGGTGTGTGAACGAGTAAGAGTGATCAATACGCTGACTATTAAATGTAGAGTTGAAAATCCAACTTTACTTATATAAGTGACATTATATGGTGTGACGTTTTTACAAAGTGACTAATAAAGCTGTTTGCGTGACAAAATAGTCCAGAAACCTGCAAAGATGAGACTTTTTGCATTTTTTCCTTAACAATAATAAAATATAGTCATTAATCGTTTCTGTCTTGAATAAAAGGAAATAGGATAAATAAATAGACTATGAGCTGTATGAATACTGTATTCTTTTCAAACAAATACAACATTAAATTAAATTAAATTTTGTAAAAGTTGGTCATTGTATTGAATATTGAAAATCATACCGTAATTGAAATACATATGAATAGTGGTCATCAATATAAAATAGAATAGAATATAATTATTTATTTCAATAATTGTTTTTAGGTGGCTTAGGTAAGTTAATCTTTACTTGCCAGCGAGGTTCAATATTAATTAAAATAATACTTTAACTAATAAAAAGTGAAACGGGCTGGATTGATTAAGTACATAAAGCCTATCAAGTGAAAAATTCAACATTTAGTTCAAAGTTCACCTACTGATTGTAAAATTATAAAAGGATATATTATTCTTTATTTTCCTTAATAAAATTACATTTTGTGGCAAGGTGGTAGGCAGTTACCGAAAAAAACTTAATAAGTAGCCATGTAAGAATATGGTATTTAATAGTTTTTTTACTGGGCTGAGGGGACAATCCTAGCGGAGGAGTATATTCTGGTGTTTACATACATTTCTTCGTGTTCTGTTCTATCTGAATAACAGTTATGAGTCATTAACGTCTGCTGAGTAGAGATTTTTTTATTTATCATTTACATTTACTTATATTTTTTATTGTAACATAACTTTAATCAAAAATAAATATCTAGTATGAAGTTATTTCCATTACTTGATAGATAATCATTCTTAAAAAACCATTACCAATAGTAAAGAGACGTTAAACTACTATGTTAGACGTTATTAGCTTCAATATAAAATGCTCTACAGTATTAATCAAGGTCCTAATTAATGAGCTGACGAGGCTTCCATATTCATTGTAACAAGGAAACCTCAGCAGTGTTCATCAATGCTACTTTTGTTCCAGTAATGATTTAAGAACTTCCTCTGAAGTCATTCTTACCTAAAGTAATTAATTAGTTCTTTGAAAAAGTCCTCCAGTTAATTTAATAATTTTGTGATGGATATTATATAATTGAAAGCAAAATTAAAACTCACCGTATACTTACCGATTTGCGATGAATATAAACTTATTCAAAAAATACAATCTTATATCAAATGCATTAATGGTAGATATTAATTTTAGTTGTTTAAATTATATTATGCAACACAAAATTTGTTGATTTTTTTAAAAATAAATTATTACTTAATTTTTTTTTCATTCAATTATTATCTGATAAAAATGTTGTTTAGAATAATAGATGGACCTTTAAAAAGAAACGTATGAATTATTTGCATCTATCTGAACATTTACATTCCTAACACCTATAAAATTCTGAACTTTTAAGAACACCTATAAAATTCTTAACTTCTTAGACTTTAACGAAACACACGAATAACTTCTGGCAAATACATATAAACTTAGTATAATATATCGAATATTCTTAAGCTAACTTTTCTTTATGTAAAAAAAAAAAAAAAAAAAAAAAAAAAAAAAAAACTAAGCTGTAATATATATAAATATAGGAAAACAATCTAAAATTAATTTTATATTAATAAAAAACAGAAAGTGATTTCCTGTCAGAAAATTTAAACCAATCCATCAAGCCATTTAAGAACTGCCTCTCTAATTCCATTCATGTAAATGAGCACCGTGGGCATTATATAACTATGTGATCCATAGTTTGGATATATCTCCCACAATAACATGACTGACCTAGTTTCAAACTCCAATTAGATATATTTCTGATAGTTTCATTTGCCCATGTCAATTTGGAAGCAATTTAATAGTGTCCATTCCCTACAAGGGAGATTCATCCCTTGTATTTGATACAATTGATTGAATAACAAATATCAAGTTTGATATCGACGGATCAAAAATATGAAGTTTATTTCATCTATTAAATCTGAGAAATTTGATCTGCTCCACTGGAGAGCAGTACGTAGAGGTGGAGTTTGAGATTATACATGAATTTTTTGACGTGAAAGATTCTGCGCAATGGGGAAGTGTGGGGCATTAAAGATCTTATTGAATTCTTTAAGTAGTGCCTCCTGACGTCTCTAGAGGAGCTGTATTGCCCAGCACTGGGAGCCAAATAACTGAAGTTGTTGGGAGAGTGCCACTTTAAGCTCTCATGACACTATGAAGTTGAACATCAATCGCTTTAGTAAGTACGATATTTAGCTAAACGCGATTAATGTATTCAGCAGCTGAATAAACTAGAATAAAGCAATTGTAAGATGTAAGTGAGCGTTGGCTCCCAAAGTTGTTCCAGCTATATGATGTAGTTCATTTTCTCTGGTCTTTAGCTACTGTTTTTTTCTTTTTTAAAAGATGGATTTTAAACTTTATTGATCGATCTAACGGTACTCCTAGTTATTGTGGCTGATAATTGTGATAGATTCTGTTAGAAGAACTATTTAGATGAACATTCAAAAAGATGTTCAATTTTCGATCAATTAGTTACTTAAGAGGTAGCAAGCCACTTCGGTTTTTAATGAGTTTAAATTTAGCTTCCAGATAATAAAATATTCTTCAAGTGCTTGCAGCCTTGCAGGTCACTTGTAAATATTTCTTCAGTAGTACTGAAGTTCTTGTGTTGGTAAGCTAAAGCAATATCATCTGCATATACTGTATATGTTTTTTGTATTTGTTATTGTGATGTCAGCGGTATACAATTTGCAAAAAAAAAAAAAAATTAAATTAGCAAACACAGAACCCTTTGGCAGACCATCCTTAAGCTATCTAAAATAGCTTTCCTCACGACCGAGATACATTTTTAATAGTCTCGCACTAAGCATTAACTCTAAAAGTCACAAAAGGAAGCTACAGGGAAGAAGGGTGTAGAACTTTAACAACAAACCTTTCATCCATACTGTAGGATAAACATAAGCTGCAGATGTTTTGAGTTTTTTTTTATCAAAACCATTCCCGATAAATAATGGCAGAACTAGCATCTGAGCGCTACAATATCGGCCAGGGGGAAAGCCCGCCTACTAAACTGGAACATTAGAACCAAGGATGGGTAATATTCTGTTGTATATCAGTTTTTTCTGCAACTAAAAAGAAACGATAGGAAGATCTATGTAGCGATAACTTTCCACTCAATCGGGATCTTCATAACAGCAATTAATTTTGATCGCTTGAATTCTTTTGGCAAGTTGCATGTAGGCTAGTATCTTCCTGTAGACTGTTTGAAGCCATTATTTCATTTTACTACAAGCATGCAACAGGAATACCATCAGAATCGGTTGATCTAGCCACTGGTATAACAGAAAATCACCTTGTTCATGAAATTTTCGGAGAATTATAGGTGTGCCGATATTGACCAAGAGTTGGCCTTTTTTATTTCAATGAGGGTTATGTTGTCCGCGTCCACAGCAAAGCTTTAAAGCTTTTCGTACCCCCTGGGTGGTTTGAAATCAACAACTAATCTCCCACTTATCACAGCTACCACATAATATATAATAAAAAAAATGATACCGATGGTTTATTATGAAATACCAACACACATTTAAAAAATAAAAGATTGAATTCGAAAAATTTTCTCTAATCTTAATGTAACTAGTAGATTTTAATAATAATATTTCCTTAATGCGACAAGTGATGATTTTTAGGTTGTTATTAAAATATGTTGTCATTGTGTAATTAAAACTAGCAAATATTAAGGAAGTGGGTTTTTTAATGCTGTGATTTGGAAAAACCTTTTTGAACAAGGCAATGTATTTTCTATCTAATCAAGAAGTCTTCCTGTTGTTGGCTCAACCTCTATAAAATGGGTACGTGACGTTCTCATTGCCAATAACTAAACTATTCTTTTCATTTTTTTTCATAAATTTATCTTCATATCATATTTATAGCGTGATATCACTATATTTACGTACTCTGAAGGGAATTTATACTTTATAAGCGATGTTTTCGTAGACGCACAGACAATTAGTGGTTTAATACACTAAACTTGCTGTTAGTATATGACTTCACTTTACTGATCGATATATATCTGCTCTATTGTTTTTTTTCAGTAGTTATTTTGTTTTCTGATTTAATGTCGTATTATGAATGCTTGGGAAGAATTATTTATTTTTAAAGAAAAATTTAAGGATCGTTAAAAAATAATGAATGAACAGGTTAATTTTGATTCCGAAATAGTTTATAATAATGTATTTTAAGCAACTAAAAGAACAGAAGTAACAACCAATAGGCATTAACCAATAATATCATAGCAGCCGCCATTTTGACGATTCAAGCCATTGGGGTCACGTGATCATAGGCCTATAAATTGAGTAGTTGAACACCATTTTCCATTTATTTATTTATTTATTCATCTACGGCAATACACCATTTTACAAAAGTTACATAATTAGTTCAGAGGAAGACTAGTTACTTAAAAGCAGCGTGCGACAATAATATTTAAAAATAATAAATTAATAACAGTAAATAACAATATAAATAATTAGAATAATACAATGGATATAAACTATATATAATACATTGTAACAATAATATAAATAATAAAAATAGATAACAGTAACATTAAGAAAATGTATAAGATAAGGTAACAATAGATAATATTGGTGAAAATATAGAACACAAGACCTAAATTCCCTAACAAAGCTAGCAATCAAAAGTGACAAACAATGACAGAAACAGTACAGCCCTCTCAACAAAAAAAGTTATTTAGAACAGCAAATATAGAAAAATGATACAATATAGATAGCAGTAATAATATTAAATATATAAACGATAACAATAGGATATTAGTGAAAGATATAACAACACAAGAAACAAAAATTCCCAACAATCAAAGTGACAACAATAACAGCAACAACAGAGAACAATGAAAATGAACATACTATCAGTGTGGTACCAACAAAGTCGCTAAAGTTAGACACATCCAGCACAAATCGCACACAGAGCATGACGTGGCCCTTCAAAGGCACCACCAAAAACACAAGTTGCTATCACAGCACAATATTCGTACATAAAGCATGATGTGGCCCTTTAAAGGCACCACCCAGACACTCATCACTTAGAACACACTGTCAATTGTCAGGATCCAGTTGGTGAAGTTATTGCTATGGCTGCCTGTACGTTTCTCCTGAAGTGACGAAAAGATGGGTCAAAGAAGTCCACGTCAGAACACATACTGTTGCCTGTGCTCATCAGCCTCGGGATCGTGCCGTGGTAAAGGTAGTTGGTATGATAGTGACGTCTGGTAAACAGTTGGGAATTGCGTGCTTGACTATGAGGTACACGAAGGTCCATTGCCTGAAGAATGGCTGGACAATCGATCATCCCATTCAAAATCTTAAAAAGGAAAACCATATCCATTAAGGTTCAGCGAACTGATAGCGGTGGAAGGTGAAGAAAATTAGACATTGTCTCCAAATCGACATCTAGATACTGGTAACCAAGCTTCACACCAATAGTTCTGAACACACGCCTCTGAATGGATTCAAGGATTGAGATGTGTCCAACCTGGTAGGGGGACCAAACCACATAAGAGAATTCGAGGACCGGACGGACCAGAACAGCATACAGGGTCCTGACTACAGTAGCAGAGAAATCATGACGACAGGTGCGGCATATAAGTCCTAGGATTGAGACTGCTTTGCTGGCGATGTTTTGAATATGCTCACCGAAGTCCAGCGTTGATGTAAGGATAACTCCAAGGTCATGAGTTCTCGCAACTCTCTGAAGGGTGACGTATAATTGAATTGCAGGATCTCATGAGCTCTGGTGTACGACATAGTGTTGCATTTATCAGTGTTTAAGTCCATACCATTTGCTTGACACCAGACCTGAATTATTTGTAGATCCCTTTGAAGTTCCAGCTGATGTTGGATACATGATATCTCAACAACGATCTTGACATCATCAGCAAACAGGAGATATTGGCTCGATAAAGTAGTGCCAATGTCATTGATAAACATGGAAAATAAAAAGGGTCCCAGATGTGATCCTTGGGGAGAGAGCATTCCTGCATACTTGACCTGAAGAGTACGCCCGTCAAGGTAGCTTCGAAACCATGCGTGTAAGGGTACACTTACATCAAAAGCCTCAAATTTTTTCAGGACATGGGAATGTCCAACTCTGTCGAAGGCTTTGCTAAAGTCCAGATAAACACAATCCACCTGTTTTCCTCTTGACAACGCAGGAAGAACAATACTAGTAAACTCCACTAAGTTGGTAGCAGTAGTTCTTCCTCTCTGGAATCCGTGTTGTTCAGGGATAATCAGATTCTTAAATGTAAAAGTCATTCTGTCCAAGACCAATTTCTCAAATATTTTAGCCATAGCTGTTTGAATGACGATTGGTCTATACATTTTCACATTAGAACGGGAGCCTGACTTGTAGAGAGGTACAAGAAATACTGATTTCAGGTTAATAGGAAATACTCCCTGGCTTAGCAAATTGTTGAAGTGTATCAATAGATGGGGAGCCAGAACCTCTGCACACATCTTGAGAACACGCGGGGGAATCATATCTGGACCTGGGCTCTTGGAACTATCTAGACTCTTCAAAATTCCTTCCACTTCAGTGGCTGTAACATTGACAGCCGAAAGATTAAAGTTGTTGGTAAGGGAACCGCAGCACTGGGAACTCTGTGGATGGAAGAAAAGAAATCAAAAAATAGTTCACAGATCTCCTGCGGCTCCTTAGCCACTTTATTGCCAAAATTGAGATAGTTCTGTGTAGAATGATTACTTCTAAGATTTCGCATATAGCTCCAAAAAGTCCTTCGATTATTTGATAGGCCCACCTCAACATTGGAGATATAAGGAGAATAACATTCTCTTCATAATCTCTTACACTCATTGCAAGCTTCTCTAAATACCTCGTAATCTTCTAAATTCATTGTTGACTTGAAACGGGAATGAAGTATTTTCTTCTTAATAACACATTCACGAAGCTGCTTTGAGAACCAGTTGGGAAAGGGGCTTTGTCCAATTCTCTTGTTAGTGCAGTTTTGCAAAATGACGTCCCTCAAATCTCCACAGAACATGACAAACGGGGCTTCCACATCGATGAAAGTATTTTCAGCAGGGTACATCTGTTGAGAGATCCAATCGTTTACCTTAGCGACATTGCATCTGTTAAAGTTCGGCACATAGACCGTATGGCGTTTTTTGGGGGTATGGTCACCCGCAAGCATAAATTCGAGGGCTGGGTGAGCACTCTCTTCAGTTATCAGCGGGTCAATGGATGGAAACACTTGCAGTTCCGGATTAGAAGAGAATACAAGATCAAGAAGTACCCCTCTGCTGTTTGAGACGTTGTTGACGTGTGATAGTTGAAGAAAGTTTGACATATCGATCAATAATTGGGCTCCGACAGGCGGAGCAAGAATCGAGGTATCTATCCAGTTTTCTGATGGTTGATTAAAATTGCCTGCTATCACAATTGAAGTGCCAGGATCAGACCCCATACACAGTTCCTCGAATGCATCACAAAAATGGGAATACTTATCAGACGGTGGGCTGGGGGGTAGGTATGCAGCAACAAATATTGTTTCACGATTGCGGGTAGACAAAAACACATGCTCTACATCCATTATAGAAGAACAAATCTCAGATGAGGTGAAATCAGAATGTACAGCTATCATGACTCCCCCACCCGACTCTTTACCACTAGTAAGAGGTGACCTATCTTTCCTGAAAACAGCATAATCATGGAGACCCAACTCTGAGTTAGAGATATCAGGTGATAAATTTGTTTCAGTGAGAATGATTGTTTTGTACAAACCAAGACTGACAGACGTTATCAAGTTCTTCAATTTTGATCTCAGACCATTTACGTTTTGATATTAAACATTAGTTGGTGTATTGCCATTTAATTGTTTTTTGACTGAGTACTTGTTATTACAGGAACTCCATTTCGGTATTTTATGGTAAGATTCTTCTCACACTTCCCTGCTCGAGCATCCAACTCCGCCCTAAGATTATTAAGACGTTGTCTCTCACGAGGTGTTCTATCCCTTGAAATACTTATGTCTGCGAAAGCGACATCTGCCTTAGCAACCAAGTCCTTTGAGAACAGTTCATTGAATATACGTGCCTCAGCATCTTCACAAAATACCAACTTAATGGACCGTTCTTTATCTTTATTTGGCTTTCCGTGTCTCAGCACCTTTATACCATTAGCTTCGATGTCTTGGGAGACGATCTAAATCAGATTTACCATTAGAGACTTGTCATGTGAAATCCTGGCCTGGATGTTCGTGCTCCCATTCTCAGGGACATTGTACACCAGCACGTTCCGCGCTCTTCTTGCATGATCGTTGAGCTCTGAAATAATATTTTCTGGATTAGTTTCTTTGAATTCACGATCGCAAATGCCATTTATATTTTCTTCAATTATATCCAATCTGTATTCAGTTGATTTTAGCCGAGTTCCAAACTCATTCAGCTTCCTATGTATTTCTTTTAAGTCATTCTTTATTGCGGCAATGCCGTCATTGACCACAGTAATCTTTGGTAGACAGCTTAGACATGTTTTTTAGTATTTCGGAAATATGGGCAGACATAGTTTGCAGTTGGTCAACTTTGAAAGAACAACCAACTCTATCACAATGCCATACTTTCTTAACATTCGTGGCAAATTTATTAAAGATTGAATCAGACATACCGATGCATACTGAGTGTAACCAACGTCGACACTCCTTGTCGCATTGGATTCCTTTCTCAGAGTCCAAAACGATTTTAAGGCAGCAAGGACACGTAGTCTCAGGGTACTCTGAAGCCATCTTTCAATCTAACAGATCTAAACAATCATGCAATTATCATGCAATATGGATCTCCAAATAAGTACAAAAAAGAAAAACTAAATGCCCAAGCAATAATTATATTCAATAAGAATCATGCGTTATAGTATAGCAAGACATGCAGAAACGAAGATTGTAGTGGCTGTGGATCTGCGGACAGGATGCTTGGGGACAGTGGCTAGCAGACGACATCAGCCAGACTAGATGAAATAAGGTTAGTAACATATGTTGCAGTTGCAGGCATCAGTTCTGGTAAAAATTTAAAATGCCAGTAGAAACTATGTGCTTAAAATATTAACTGCTAATAAATAAGAAATTATTCAACACGAACCGTCAGGACAATGCTGAAGTCCACATGTATAAGTCAAATATTGTGCACCACAAAATATCACGTTTCACAGTTTACCACTTCTTCCTCTTCTCTTCCATTCTTTTGTGAATCCTTCTGGTCTGAGGAAGGTGAGCGTGGTTCACCGAAATCGATCACCATATGTGCATTTGTACTTGTATAGTAATATATTTGTGCATTTTGTGCTTCTATTGTAATATATTTTGTGTTGTGTAACGTTTTACTTGTACAGTACCAATACGTATTATGCCAATTAAAAACTATTTTTAATAACCAATAGTCAGAATCAGGCATACATACAGTAAGTCTGCAGACCTTTAAATATTATAGAAAAAATTCAATGTTTTAGTAGGTGTTTTAAGCGTTTTACCAAAAATATTTTTATATACCCTTGTTTGCGTGATGCACAATTCTTGGGTAACGGCTAAGTGAGGCATAATTTATGCCACCGAATACATTTTAGTAAATAAGTTACTATTTCGATAAACAAACAGATATCTTGTATTTTTATTCATAAATATATCATAAATCAAGTATTAGTTCCTAAAAACTATTTAAAATTTTTATTATGGTTTAATGTAACATTTTAAAGTTCCACTAACACAACTTGTGCACGCTGACCTGTGGCGTTATACGTTGTAGAGCTTTTGGAATATTTTCATATATTTTACATTTTCTTATAGATAATAGATTGTACTAATAAAGTACAACGTTCAAAACACTTATGCATACTCTTATTTTTTTTTGTTATGTAATTTTTTACAGCATTTGTCTGTGTCCGTGGTAAAAGTCTTATTTTCCCCAATTAAACAAATATATTTTAGGGTACAGTATTAACATGTTTCTTGAAAGTCTTTTTATTACCTATACAATGATGATTATTCCAATGTTCTTCATGAACTATTTCTTTACGTATAATGATCTTACTATACATTTCCAATTTTTTTTCATTTTTTGAAAAAAAAACATTCCAAAAAATATTGTAGTTTATCTAAAATGTAACAACATATACTTTTATTTCACGAAATTCTAAACAGTTTGGCTATCTTTGAATCATTTACAAACATGTTTTAGTACTCCTAATGAGGATTCTAAGTTAGGAGTAAACTTTTCAAAAATTTTTTCATGATAATGATTATTTACTAACTTTTTATGTAAGTGTTTGTATTAGTATGTATTTTTACTGTTTTTGTGAAGAAAAACAATATGATATAATTTATATTTGAAGCATATTTATCATTTTTAAGACTTGTACAAAAAGGCTTGAAAAGCACCGGAAAGGCACCTAGCTGTTAGGAGTTCATAATAGATCAACCATTGCTCACTTTATATGTTTTCTTTAAAACAATATCGTTATTTGAAGATCTGAAACAAATACTCTATCATTGATAATTACTTATATGTCAATGTAAACATACTAAACTTTTTAAATAAATCATGAGTGTATCTTGTAATAGTCTTGAACTAGTTATTTTACATTTAGCACAGTATTTATACTATGTTTCGTAATGTTTTATTAGATATATTTAAACATGGTTTCTGGTGCATATTTAGAAATACAACATGAGGAGCATATTCTAATACACGATCAAATTATATCAAACAGTATTGATCAAAAACAACTGCTATACAAGATGTTCATTTATAAATACAGTTTAAACTAACTATTGTACATTTATTGTAAATATTCTTTTTGTTTTGTCACTAGTATACTCTTGTAATCGGAATAAAATAAAAAATGCTAAACGATTTAAATATTTTACCTCGTTATTACCATGCATAGTCTGGCTGGTAATTAAAGTAAATAATATGATCTAGTGCTAAAAAATGATCTATCCTAGGCCACATAGATTATTCTTCTTCTCAATTTTGTAATTTCACAGTGATTTCGTAATTTTCAAACTAAAAAAAATAGCTCCATATAGGAATAAATAGTTAACCATTTGTATCATGCTATTGTAGAGTTACCATGAGAATAATATTTTATTGATCACATGCCTTGTGATGGGTTGTGATTTTAGATTTGCTTTTCACTAAATTACAATAAAAAAAGCTTTATCGAGCAAATTATTTAAATAAAAGCCAACTTAACAAGCCTGTTATTTAACTTTACTTACACACCTAGAACCATGGCCCGGTCTGTACACAATAGACGTATGAAAAGTATGGTATGGAATATTCACAATCTCACTTGTACTACTTTACTTACACGCCTAGAACCATGGCCCGGTCTATACACAATATACATAGGAGAAGTATGGTGGGGGATGTTCACTATCTCTCTTGTACTACTTTACTTACACGCCTAGAACCATGGCTCGGTCTGTACACAATATATGTTAGAGAAGTATGGTATGGAATATTCACTGTCTCGCTTGTGCTACTTTACTTACTCGCCTAGAACCATGGAAAGGTCCGTACACAAAAGACGTAAGAGAAGGATGGTGTGGGATACTCACTATCTCACTTGTACTACTTTACTTACACGCCTAGAACCATGGCTCGGTCTGTACACAATAGACGTAGGAGAAGTATGGTGTGGGATATTCACTATCTTACTTGTACTACTTTACTTACACGCCTAGAACCATGGCTCATTCCGTACACAATAGATGTTAGAGAAGTATGGTGTGGAATATTCACTATCTTACTTGTACTACTTTACTTACAGGCCTAGAACCATGGAAAGGTCCGTACACAATAGATGTTTGAGAAGTATGGTGTGGGATATTCACTATCTCGCTTGTACTACTTTACTTACACGCCTAGAACCAGGAAAGATCTGTACAAAATAGACGTATGAGAAGTATGGTGGGGGATATTCACTATCTCACTTGTACTACTTTACTTACACGCCTAGAACCATGGCTCGGTCTGTACACAATATATGTTAGAGAAGTATGGTATGGAATATTCACTGTCTCGCTTGTGCTACTTTACTTACTCGCCTAGAACCATGGAAAGGTCCGTACACAAAAGATGTAAGAGAAGGATGGTGTGGGATAGTCACTATCTCACTTGTACTACTTTACTTACACGCCTAGAACCATGGCTCGGTCTGTACACAATAGACGTAGGAGAAGTATGGTGTGGGATATTCACTACCTCACTTGTACTACTTTACTTACACGCCTAGAACCATGGCTCATTCCGTACACAATAGATGTTAGAGAAGTATGGTGTGGAATATTCACTATCTTACTTGTACTACTTTACTTACAGGCCTAGAACCATGGAAAGGTCCGTACAAAATAGATGTTTGAGAAGTATGGTGTGGGATATTCACTATCTCGCTTGTACTACTTTACTTACACGCCTAGAACCAGGAAAGATCTGTACAAAATAGACGTATGAGAAGTATGGTGGGGGATATTCACTATCTCACTTGTACTACTATACTTACACGCCTAGAACCATGGAAAGGTCTGTAAAAAATAGACGTATGAGAAGTATGGTGTGAGATATTCACTATCTCGCTTGTACTACTTTACTTACACGCCTAGAACCATGGGCCGGTCTGTACTTAAAGTTTTGTGAGTTTGCGTGGTCCCTATACTGGCTGGAAGAACATAATAAATGCATTTAATTAGAATTTATTAATGAAACTTTACTAAAGTATTTAAGCATTTCAGATGACGCCTATAAGTGAATTTACAATCTTCCATTTTATTATCAATACACTTTTGTGAATAACAACAAAGTGAGGTTGTTCATGTAACCGCAATACCCACCCACCACAATACCAAGAAAACCTGCAGACTTTAGAGTCCATAAAAGGTGACGACAGTCTTAAGCAACTTCCTGTGTCTTTACTACCCCCTTTTAAAAGGTACATATATATCTGAACTGCCATCTAGTCTCTATATTTGTATAGGAGCAATTTGTCTTGAAACTGTCTCAAAACTAAGAAACAATTATATGATTTTTGAATAAATTTAGTGGTAAACTAACTGAAAACTAATCCATATCTTTCTTATTAATAAATATGATAGAGCTTACAAGTTATTATTTCTTACGTACTAAAACATAACTTTTTTGTTGTTCTAAAGTAGCGTAGTTTCTTTTTACATTCTTTTTTATATAAATAAGGAATTTGTTGATAGTTAATTTATATCAATACAGTTATTTTTTTAAATGTATTCTTATGGTATACTAAAAATGATAAAAGTCTTACAATTTTAACTGATAGTTGGAATTTGGGTTTTAAGAATCCAAATCAAAATACACTTTTATATTTTGATTACAATTATATATAAAATATTGTTCAAATTCTGAGGTCTGCTTTGTGATTAAAAAACATTGTTAATTACACATTGGGACAATGGTCCTTGCCCTTCAATTGGATATATCTTAGCATCATCGTGAATGACGAAAAATAGTGTGTCCCTTAAATAGGGAAAGAATGAAGATTTATTGTTCAACATTTTGAATAGATAACAGTGAATAAATGATCAGTGTAATACTACAACAGTTACCAAGTTTTTACAATAAATTCAATCTAACAGTATGAAAGAGTTTTTTAGTAAACTATTATTTTCTTTTCATGTCAGTTTATCAGAACCTCTAACTTAGTTAACTTTGTGTCTCCGTTTTACTCAAACAATTTATGAGTTAAACCAATTGTTGCCTTTTAACCATTCATAGAATCCTTCATAATCAATGCTACAAATAACCAAATAGGTGTTGTTCATTACTTTGTTTTAGTGTTCTAGTTAGCAAATCATTATTACAGTATTAATTGGCGTTTCTGTAACAGTAATATTTCACAATTGTGTATAAAGAGAACCGTGCTTTATCTATATCATATCTATAATTTATATTTTATGTATAGATTATGTTTTATCTAAAGATTATATTTTATCTATAAATAAAACACGGTCTATAGAACCGTTTTTTTATATATAATTTATCTCTGCCGTAACTTAAAGATTTATTATATGAAATAATCAGTACTTAATAATTAATAAATATTTGATCTTGATTAGTATAACAACCTTAAATAATATGTGCATTAACATTTTTTGCTGAATACATGTAAAAATTTCATACTGATGCAAAAATGAAAAAAGTGAACAACAAATGATTGTTTTTCAAATTTTATGTTCCACAATGAAAGCGTAATATAAAATAAGTTATACTACAAATCAAGCCTACATTTCATTTTTTAAATAAATTGGCCAAAGGCTGGCTGGCACTGAAAAACTTTATTAAATAATAATTGTAGGAACAAAACTGTACGTATATGATAATTATTCTTTTTTGAAAACTGTAATTAGCACTTTTGTTAGATTAGAAGCAAATATTAGTTAAATATAATACTGATTATTCTTTTAATTTAACAAAAGTTTTCTTCTTTTATGCTGATAGTAACATTTTACTAACAATGCCTCCATCTTTATTACATAACCACGTTTATATGCGCATATAAATATTCAGGAATCATTTTAGAAAGTTAACACATTTACGATTGTGAAACATAAATTATATACAGATAATAGTTTCTAGCATTATGAGTATTGCTAGAGAGCTGTATTAAAAAACAACAACCTTACATGAAAGGTCCCCTTCCAAAATATTTTGTATTCAATGTATTCGTAATATATGTTCAATCATTTCTTTTTGGAATCGGCAAGCAGGCGTCATTACTGAAGTAGATATAACTATCTATTACGAGTCTACGATTGGAATCGATATTTTCCGTTTAACCGTGTCAATTTGTATCTACATTATCTACTAGATAACCAGACGTTTATCTTTCACTGTCTCTCGAGTCTCAGCGATACCACTGAGGATGGGTGAAACATCTGGTTATCTTGTAAATATCATCTGTATATATTGTAAATTGTATATAGCACCTGCCCCTAAGTTCTAAGAATCTATTGGCTACTCCGGAAGGTCTTTTTGCTGATATATATTGTCAAATTTGAAAAGACCTCATAAATGAAGACATAATTAAATGTCATTCAATAAGGCCATTCAAAATAAAGTCTATATCATCAGTTAATCTGTTTTGTATGATTGATGATGGAAACGTTGTCTCTGAAAGGCCTCAAAGAATGAAAGTCTATTACTGGAAAGTTTCAGTGATAATAAATATATTTACTTATAGAACATTCATTTTTATGTGATTATTGGTCATTGCAACTAATTATCAGGTTTATAGAGCATTAGGGGCTAAGATACTTATTGGATACATTTGATTATTTGTTAACAATACAACTTATTTTAGCCTATAATTATGTATAAATTTTGATGTTTTAAACTGATATATAGACTGTTCAGGGTGATATAAAATACTAAAGATCAGTAAAGAAGAACGCTTTCATACATAAACCCAATTCCGATATTTTAAAGAATAATAGTTAATCTACGTTTATAATCAATACAAAAGTTGACTCCAAATACTACAATACTTTTAAGTAAATATATAATTGTGCCACAATAATAGAGAGACAATGTTAGGTTTAATTAGAACCTTATGGTGAAACGAATCCATTAAACAAATTAGAGGAAGTCTGTTACCAAAACATTGATTGGAACAGTACAAACATATTTTCCTGATTAATAGACAATACAGTTCATACATAAACAGGTAAGGTTTTATTTGTCAGTATCCAGTTTACAGATAACATTATGTTTTACTGTGTTTTTGGTAAGTTTTGGATACCTTGGGAACCTTGACTTAATGTTAACGGCTTACGAACCAAGCAAGCCATCGATCAGAGTTGGGTAAGAAGGAAAGTGGGGGAAAAACCATTCTTGAAACCACAGATAATGATAAAATGACACGCGATAGACTGGATGCTTTTGTATTGTACTGTGAATAACTGTTTGGCGTTAGGTTTATGATTTGTAAAAACATATGTTTCAATTTTCATCCTACCTATTTAACTGTATAACAAAATATTACTTTAACTGTTTAGATGGTAAACTTGTCCAAATCAGACCCAATAGATCTCTTCTGAGCATATGCTCAGATAACATCTCTATTACATGTTAGAGCATATGCATGTGAGTATGTATAAGTAAAAAATGTTAATTTACTTAAGGATCGTTGGGACAGTACATACTTTAACTATTTTATATTCAAAAATATAAATTTGCTTGTAAAGAATATAAATTTAGCATGGTTGTATCTCAATTTGGACTTGTTCACAGGAATGAAACTGCTTGATTTTAACTTTTCATGTTTAGTTCTACCGACCACAAATGACTGAAAAAATGTTATAAATTTGACATTCATAAAGTTGTGTCAAATTCATGAAACCTTTCTTAAATAAACAAATTAAAAATTAAAACGTCACATTACATTCTCCCTTATATTCCGTTAATTCACTACCACAACCATGTAACTTAGGTTAACCTAACGTAATCAAACCAAACTTAACATAGCCTAACCAAACCTTATATAACACAACTAAACCTAAACAAACCTTACCTTACCTAACACAACCTACCCAAACTAAACATAACATAACCTAATCAAACACAACACAACCTAGCCAAACCAAACAAAACATAACCTAAACAAACCTGACAACTAAAACAAACCTAACAAACCCTGACATAACCTAAACAAACCTAACACAACTACCACCACCAGCGATAACAAACCAGTTTATTATCGCTGGTGGTGGTTGTTTTATAGTGAAAATCAGTCCAGATATACTACAAATATTTTAACCACCTCATATAAAAAGACACGTATGTATATAAAATATATAATTTTTTCTTGTTAAAAAGGCAATGGACTATGATATTGTATACAATTGTATTACTGTATTTTGGCATTTGTTATAATGTATAATAATACTGTAAAGAAAAAAATAGAACGTTTAAGAAGAACCGAACTTGTAATTATTTGAAAATAAATATAATATATAAATCTATTATAAACACAGCATTGGTGTTTATATTTAAGTCAGCCAATATGAAGGAGCTTGTACATTTAAAGGTTACAATATTGCACATGAGGTTGGAATGTTTAGTAAACTACTAATGTAAATTAACTTAAGTAGCCAATTACCAACAGTATTTGAAAAGAAGGAAGGTATATAAAAAATATACATTTATGATACTTTCAAATATTACTTAAAATCGGTGTTTTCTAACCAGAGCATAAACATGTTCGTTCTGTGAAAACAAAGCAGGTAAATTCAATTTTGCAAAAGGTAGCGAGACTATTTATTTTGGTCTGAGGGCAGCGGTGTATTACTGTTATTGCGGCTGCTGTCAACCCGTGTTAGCTCTTCCAGTAAAAGTTTCATTTAAAGTTTGTTTGGAAAACAGATGTATGCTAAAACCGTAATTCTCTGCTTACTTTAGCTTTTCTATACAATAAGTTGTTACCATTCATCGACAACTTTTACAGGTTATGTATTTACTTGCATGTCAAGGCATATTAGTTTTGATAATTCTAAGCTATGGCTGGACAAATCACAAATTAATAAAACGCTTACAAGTAAATTGCCAAATAAAAAATACTCGTTAGAAATATAGTACAACATGACCACAATTAGTTTATGAATAGTCATTTAAAAGAATATATTGTATAGTGTACTTTACAGTGTATCTTTTAACTGTGCAATATCGTCTAAGAACTGTTGTGTTGTATAAATAAAGTAATAATATGTATAATTGTTAAACTAATTTACTATGTTTTGCATTTTATACTCAACATATAAGATGTAAAGAATATATATATATATATATATATTATGTTACTCCATTATGAATATTATCAGTACCTTATGACTATTGAACTGTACCTTTAAGTACTGTTCAACCACACATTGCAAACGTGTGTTTAGTAAAAGCTGATAATATAAATTCTGCAAACATATTAAATTATAAATTAAAGTTATAATACAGTCTAAAAACGTTACGAATAATCTAATATTAGTTAATTTATTAGTATTCAAATGTACTAAAGAGGGAAATATGAACAGATGTTCAAATGTAATTTATCTTGAGTTTGCAACATTTTATTAAGACACTAAAGTCATATAATACTTTGTATAGCTCAAGCAAATGATGTACTTTAATTATTAAGAAATAATTAAATTGTTTGTAAAAAAACAACTTATAAGTATAAAATGTGTCCCATCAATGTAGTAATTATATAACAAATATTTGAGATTAGTATAAATTATAAAGCTTAAATTCTTTTAAAATAAGTGATATATTTGTAAAATAATCCTAAAAAATAATTAAACCTTTCTATATGCGATAAAATTTGGTATTAACGTTGGATATATTATGCTATAATTTATTTAATATTATATCCCTCTCAAGAATTGATTTTGTTTAAAAGGTATAAAATATGTTCTTTTAATTGATAAGAGGTGGTAGTATCAATATATTAGTATTATATATTTTCACACTACTTTCTAATCATACATGTGATGAAATTTAAAGAACCATTTGAAATAAAGCATAGTATTAAATGGAATAAAATGTACTTAAAGCACCTAAAGTCATAACGTTAAAAATCATAATTTGTAAATAAAACGATGCACAAAAAAGTTAAAATTGCTACTTGTGAAATTTTGTTTCTTTTTAAACTTAAATATGACACATTGAATAATAATGACAAAACTAGTTTACGCTGGCATACTACCAGTTTATCCATTCATATTTATCATAAAAATCCATTCGTATGCAATAGCTCACAGGATTAAAATGTTTTAATCAAGTACTTTCGTTTGAAATACTCATGTAAACAGCAGTCATAAAACCCTTATCTGATAATCGATTAGTCTTTGTAACTTTCTATTAACATGCATTTCGTGCTCAACTTGTACCTCATTGTAAAGTCAATTCTGTTTACGGATTTGATAACATTAAAATTGCTGTCGTTACATAGATATTTGAATTTTAAAGAATTAGGCCTAATCGTAAAAGTCTATTGAGTAGATATTATACTTAATACTATAACGGGTTATTAACTATATACATTATAGTTCAAAATCACTTACAAGGTGTAAATGGATAAATATAACTATGTAAAATATATTACCCGATTCCAAAGAATCATAGAAATATTTTAAACCTTAAATAGTTATACCACTGGAAAGTTATTATTGGATTTCACAATTAATTCGCAGTCTTTATTAGCTAATTATCCAACCAGCTTACCCTTACTTGTAATCTGATACTGACTCACTCGCTCACCTATACACTTACAGTGGCACCGATGCCCCAAACTGTGACTCAAAAGCTATATTCAGTACTGAATGGCTACAAATTTTGGTTTTCTTAATATTTACGTTTAAAACGGATTATTAATAAGTAAAACAAACAATAAAGGAGGATACAGAAACTAGTTCACAAAAACAAAAGTGCCTTATCTCCGATACGAAAAAGATTTTTTTAATTTTTAATAAAGCAAATAAAATGATAAAACTGTAATAGTGTTTGTAAATATTATACATTTTTATTGGCTATCTCTTAAAACAAGAATGGTGGAATTATGAAGATGCGCACGCATATGTACAGTAAATATGTGGTTAAATCGTTATCTGATCAACTCCCAATAACAAGTGTTGCGAATATTCTATTATATTGTGGAAAGTAAGTACTTTAAGCATGTTCTTGAGTATTCAGATAGTAGTTCATCCGGTGTATTTTTGTGAAGTGTATACACATGTTTAAGTGGTTCAAACCAAACATAACCTCAAAATGGCAAATTGTGCAGTATGTAATAAGTATGTTTCTTCGAAGCAAGTAAATGCTGTTTGCTGTGATTGTAAAAGAGAGTACCATCACTCATGAGTGAAGATGAGTAAGGCTAATGTGGATTTCTTAATAAGCGTAGGATCTATTTAGACATGTGAAACCTGGACATGTGAAAACCTATTTGGACAAAAATGCTTATTTTAGTTTTTAACAAAGCAAATAATATGATAAAACTATAATAATGTTTGTAAATAGTATACATTTTTATTGGCTATCTCATAAAACAAGAACGGATGAATTACGAAGATGCGCGTGCAGATGTTCAGTAAATATGTGGTTATATCGTTCTCTGATCAACTCTCAATAACAAGTGTTGTGAATTTTCTATTATATAGTGGAAAGTAAGTACTGTAATTATTTTCTTGAGTATTCAGATAGTGGTTCTACGTAGGTTTTAAATAATGGTTTAAATTACATACATATAAAAAAACTATTGCTATAAAAATTGCTATTATAAAAATTAAAACATTTATTTTATTACTTAAACATACTTAAACTAATTGTAGGAAACAATATGATACAATCCCGAGGTTAATACCTTTGTGAGATCGTACATATTACATGGAACAGATAAATAAATTTAGGAAGAGTGCTGAAGTGATGGTGTGGCTGACCAGACTCAAACATAGAATACTACTAAACGACAACAATATTTTTTAATAAAAAAACTTCGTATCTATCTATTTGATTGTATCAGGTCGAGAAGAGAAATATTTCATACAAAGAACGTATTTTATCAGCATTTTTCTAGTCTATTTAGTTTAAATATATGGTATCTTTTTATTTTAATAAATAAATATATTAATTTATTACTGATGAATTTTAAATGCCTTTATAATTATTTTTGGATTATTGTGTGAAAAGTTAGTGTTGATAAAAAAAAGTAATAGTTAAAAGATTATTGCAGTTTTCATTCATTTTCGTTTGCTATAAAAATGGGCTAAGGTTTTCTTAAAAAAATACTGAGTTTGAAAGTGTATTAGATATGTTAATGTACGATGTTTAATGGTAATATATTGTGTAGCATACCGTAATTTAACATAATTAGTTAAAAGTGTCACTGTTTAGTAAATAATTGATTATATATTTGTATATACTTTTATAAATAAATGTACCAAAACTTAAATATATTAAACTCTGTATTTCTAAATTACTGTTAAGGATATGGTGTGGTATCACGTTCTTTCCACGAATATAATCTGTACAATTAACAGATACGAACAAGTATATAAGACATTTATTTATCATGGGAAGAAACAAACTTACATATTTTATAACATTCATGTGTACAATAAAGAGTTCAATTTCCAAGTTTTCTTGACCAATAATGCAAACTTTGTTACATTTGAATTGTTATTATTCGTGTTGTGTTTTTTCGCACGAGACTGTTGTTTATGCTGTGATAGTTGTCTGCCCATGCAAACTAATCATTTTGAATGTTTACTAAATTAGAAGGAATTTAAACTTCTAATCTAACCCTTATTGTAAACATTTAAAGATTTGCTCGAGTAATCTACCAAAGTTATTATAATATACTCAAAGAGGACAGCATTTATTTTTAAAGGTTTCGTACTTTCATACAATGACAACCTAACTCCAAAACTATTTAAGGAGAGTGTTTTCCACCACATTTATTGTTGGTATACTTAAAATTTTTCACATCCAATGTATAATTTTTTTGTTTTTGTTGCTTTTGTAAATTTTTTACCTTATCTGAACATAATCTGCTAATTACCTCTTTGATCTAAATATTTTTGTAGTAAAATACATAAGGAATAACAGCTTATAATAGTGCTGCATTCTTTCTTTACCAAATTTTAAACAAAATCTTTTCTACTCGTAAATATCATATTGATTTTAATGCGAGCTAATGCATTAAAAGCAGGTTGAAAGAAAAGTAAAAGACTAATTGAACTACTCGTAATAAAATAAACTGAAGTGTTTTGTTATAAAATAGATCTTAACATTAGTAATATAGTATTAAATCTGTTGTAATCAGGTCAAAATAGAATTAATAAAATAACAATAATTACTAATTTTTCAAAACTTTTAACTATAAAAGGGTTTAAATTTAGACATATATATTTACACATTTAGTTATTTTCAAACATTCTTTAGTAAAAATTAAACTTTAATTTTAGGTAAATCAACTTTATTTTATTTTAATGTAGTTGAAAAAAGAGGCCAACTTTATGGTCCTCCACAAGACCAGCACTGTTAACCAGACCCAGGGGTGCTGCAACAGCGCGGCTAATCTAGCAGGATGGGCACTACTGTTTCTCTGAGATTGTCTAAAGGAGACGCGTTTACAAAAATGTTTCCCCTTAATTTTAATGTTCGTATTCCAAGCATTTTGACAATGAATGTTTTAATAGTTATTTGATTAGTGTATAATTCATTTACACACGTTCATTAGTTTAACATTTTGGTTATGCTTTGATTTTTGTTATACTTTATTGACAAATTTTATCATATTTTGGATATTAGTATATTCGACCTATTAAACTACCTAATCAAAAAAACTCAGTTTAATAATTTATGAAAAAATATTAGCAAACAATTAATTCTCCACTTTAGTCATAGTTCATTATATATTTAATCCCTTAAATTTTTATAAATATTTATATAAAAACATAAGTTTTATATTTTCCTCTACACGTGGTTTTTTTGAATGTTATCCCCATTACATTGTGTTTCAATTAATAAAAGTATTTAAATGTTCTCAAAGCACCCCCAAATATGCCCCAGATATTCTTTCAACAGTCCATTTTAAATGAAAAATATAAATTTGACCGTAAAAATATCGTAATATTTTATTTGTATACGAACAATTAAACGTATAATACAAGTCACACTGTACAACTTCTTCTATGATATTTCTCAATGTTATTTATGACTAAATTTATTATGGACCATGTGTTGTTATGGCCTTTATAGGAAATGCAGCGATAACTCTACTATTGACCATCAATAACATAAATGGTTCATCTCTACTACATTTGATTTATCTTATCACACGTTTGGGATCATTCAAACACAGCTTATTGAATATGGGTACACTGACCCTCCCCCCTCCTGTTTCATTGGCACTCTGGGACATGTTTATAGTTCATTAGTGCCTTGATGACCGTCGGGGCTTTGTTCGTCTAATAGGTGTGTCATTTACAACACTTCATATCTTGCAGTATGGAGGACCATTTTCTATTTTAAGGTCTCCTTATTTTAAAAACTACTTATTTTAAAAACTTTATGTGTTATCATAAATACAGTACAGGTGAACGTAACACAAAAAACGTTTGTTACAATGTAAGTAAAAAATGTAAAAAGTGTCTGGTGGTCAGTTTTGGTAAACATTGTCCTTACTCAGACCATAGGGACTCACAGAGAAACGATATTGGTGTAACTAATCTACTTCTTATCATTGTTGTAGTTGTACGTCTCACCTGTCATGGTTAGAAACCTCATAACCGTTGGTTGGAATTACCAAACTGGTGACTGCTATTATATTTTAACCTTCTTATTTGCTAATGATGCATGTAGCTTTCAATGATAAAATAATTGTACACACTCTGTCATAAAAATTGAATAATAAATGATGGAATACTATTGTACTTCAAGGCAGACAACCCAACAAGTGTACACTTTGGCAACTGCCACTGTCCCTCTGGATAGAACGGTCTCTCCTTTTGAAAAAAGGATAGATTTAATTTATATATCCACCCGCCCACCCATACACGTATAGTGGTATTGACCCTCCCGCCCACCCATACACGTACAGTGGTATTGACCCTCCCGCCCACCCATACACGTACAGTGGTATAACCACTGTACGTGTATTCGTGGGTGGATGGGTCAAACCACTGCATGTGTATGGGTGGGCGGGTGGGCAATATCACTGTACGTGTATAGTCGGGCGGGTGGGTGAATACCACTGTACGTGTTTGGGTTCGGCGGGTGGGCCAATACCATTGTACGTGTGTATGGGCGGGCAGGTGGGCAATACCATTGTACGTGTGTATGGGCGTGTGTATCACTAAGAAAAGATTTCTTGAGATTCCATTCCTATGGGGTACAAATAGCCCTCAGCATTTCCTTTTTTTCCATTACACACGTACAATGGTCGTTTTCTATACGTGTACCCTTTGGCACTTTTTCGATGAAAAATCTGAATTTTTCTAGTGAAATCTTAACTATACGTACTTGTTTAGAATGTCCAGCTGGTCATGGAATAGTGGCAGTTTGACGCTGACCTTGCCGCTACACAAACAACCCGAGTGACTCAATTCCTTCTCCCACTCCTCACCCCCCACCACTCTTACACCCATCCACTCCACTAGCATCCACCCTATACTTTCTTTATATTACTTTTTACTTCTGCTCTTTTGATACATTATGCTAAATGGTAACTGTGCAGTTTTCATAATTTTCTTTAAAAAATTTAAATGTACTGTTTCAAAGTGGTTAATATTGAGTAGAATATCAGAATCCATAATTTCATCAACTACTTTTTTCATCGAAACGTTGCAAGAATATATAAACTAAATCTTCAATTATTATGTATCAAAAACTTAATCTAATAATACGAAAATGTACACATCCTTCACGATAATTTGAAATTCACGTTAAAAGTCGGATAGCTGAACTCCGGACACAATATATGTGCATTATTATATTTAGTTAATAGTTTATGTACATAATGATCACATATATTGTAACCGTGATATATTGTAAAATTAGTTTTTAATAATATCTCGAGAATACTTTTTATAGACTTTAATATACTTTAAAGTGTATGTAACTAGCGTCTGATTTTTACTATACAAGTATGCTATATATATATATTTTTTTTTTCTTAGGCATAGTGGTTTTATTTAGTTCATTTTAACCTGTACTCAGTCAAATTTGGAAATTTATAGAGAATGATAGAAACGCCTAATTTACTCGATTCGAATAAAGTTTCAAGATAATTACTGATTTTTTATAGAATTTTTAGAATTATTGAACTAATCTTTAGTTTTCTCATTTCAAAGAAGCCATTGGTCAAGTGAAATCCTTTATTAATTACTATTTTTTATCTCTATTACTGCGAGTTTGACAACCTACCGTAAGACAATGTCAAAACATCTTGTTTAGTTGTTTCGATTGAATTTGGATGCTGAAAATAGTCACTAAAATAAGTAATGTTCCCCCTCCTTCATCAAGAATTATTGGAAGACCAAGGAGTTTGACGTAAAACAGCGTTAGGCAGATAGTAAAGAATATATTGTATATTAATCTTATACTGAAGTTTCTTAGTTGTGACCAATTTAAATTATTGTTAACATTATAAATCTAAAATGGAAAATACAATTCGATAAATCTACAGTAATACTTTAACTTACCTAACTTATTAAACTAAGTTAGAGTTTTTGGCTTAATTAGATTTTAAGCACTTTACATATGTATTCACACTAAAGGGTTTAAAATCTAATTAAAAACAAACGAACTATATTTTTGTCACCTCTTACCTTTTTTTTCAATGTGGTATTTTAACTAGACAATTCGTGTCTGGGTTATGTACAACCTAGACTCATACAAGAAACTAAATACAAAGTATTAACATGTAAAATCTTTCCAGATGTGCCGAGATTTGGAGAGCCCATCATCAACGTAACTGCTCCAGTTGGTAGGGAGGCAACTCTGGTCTGCGTCGTAGACGACCTAGGCTCTTATAAGGTACTACCACTAAAGTGTTAAATACCAAAAGAGTATTTATATACTTCTACAAAAGTTGAAAATTATATACTTTTTTGTATCATGTGTTGATAACAAATAAAAAGGCTTTGTAATCTATATCATTACCTAATTATATTCTTGTACTTATCTTTAGTATATTTTCAGTTAGGTGTTACATGTTGCAGTGTTCCCTTAGGTTTTCAATCATATTTTTTCAGAGTGGTTTACTCGTATGAATCAGCTGTTACACTAAAGTAATTTTTTAAAGGGGTTTTGGTGAACGTAATGTTAGCATGTGGTAAAAATGCATTTTAATATCTAGAATTTTGGGCAACATTTCCAGAATTAGATTCAATGCAGCTTTTAGTGTTTTTTTCAAAACAAGAGGTGAATAGTTACAGGAACAGTTTAATTAAGGTAAAATTTAAATTTCGAGCAAAATAATAATTACATATGAATATATTGTGCTAATACAAACATAAAATCGCATAATAATGTATGTTATAAAACCTTAACTAATGTTTTTATTCAGTGTAGTAGGCCTAATAAACGACTCTATCCAGTGAATTGAACTGATTAGTTTTTCAGAGTGATTAACACATTATTGACGGACGTGAAGTAACGCATTATTGGAATGTCGACACGCTGACAACTGGTGATGGATGAACTGTCACTATCATTTGACAGTTTTATTCTCTGGCATAAACACTCGTAAACATAATTACGTGCTCAGGAAGTTAAACTATTTTTTAACAAAAGGGTTAGAAATAGAATAAAATAATTATTTATGTTAATATGAAAATATAATAATAATTATGTTTTTCAGATTTTTAAATAAATATTTCTTTTGAGACAATAACATGTACGAATACAAAAGTGAACATGAAACAAAAAACAACGGTACTAAGGGAAAACAGTCGAGAGAACGTACTTAAGTATAACCAGAATTTCAGTTTCGTTCTTTTGCATATATTTTTGAGTAATAACTGAAGAAATTTAACTATTTTACTGAAGAATTTTTTATTCAAAATATTTCCATTAACCGGTCGATAGTTCTGTCATAGTTTTATTTGTTCACGATATGTTTCGTTTTAACAATACCAACTTCAGGTTAATAGAAGAATATATATTTTCAAGATAGTAATTATACTGATCTAAACTTTAAAATGTATATATATATATATATATATATATATATTTTAGGATGTAATAAAATTAAAAACTGAGTACACTTTAAGATTGTTTATTAAAATTGATTAAACACAACATGTTTCAACTTTTTGGTCATTTTCAAGTGTAAATAAGATAATTAAGTTAAGTATATAATCATATACTTGACTTAATGTATACAATATAAATAAATATACAAAACTAAAACAACAATCAATATAGTTTTGTTAAATTGAATAAATATTGAATGTTTCTATGGTAACTGAATTTAGGATGGAGGGCAGATAAAATAAGTCACTGCACTTTGAATTTTATTGAGAACTCCACCCCAACCCAAAACTAATGAAACAAATAACCACGTCTAGACAATATATTATTGACCAAAATCATAAAATATGGGAAATAAATTAGGATCTTGAAATTTTACAGATATGTCTCACACACACAAAAAATATTGACACACTTGAAGTATTTGAAATGTATAAACATGCAATGTATAATTAATTTCATTCAATTAAGTTTATAATAATATATAATCATATAAAAATATATATATATATATATATATATATATATATATATATATATATATATATATATATATAATCATATATCTTGTGTTTAATAATGTCAAAACTTCTCTTTTATAATAAATAAAATCCTTTCCTTGCTAAAATATTAAAATTGTCTTCAAAAAACTTATTAGACATATATTAATACCTTCCCCACACTATCATGTCACGATATATATTTAATTAAATATATTTACTTCAGGAATCAATTGTTTATTACAAAAATCATATTACATGCATATTTTAGTAAACTAATCATAATTTAATTTTATGTAAATTGGAAATTACTTAATTACTTATATGAACAAAATTATACGTTTATTTACTATAAAATCCTCAAAATTGATGCAAAACTTTTTAAATTTTTGTATATTCACCTCAAGAAACTATATATACTGGCCATCAAATGTAACCATTTTGTCCTGTAAAAGTGATTTTTGCGATGAAAGTGGCCTTTTTTCTTCCTTCTTCATTAAGACTTGGCAATGGAAGCATCTTAATTTTTAGAGCAGCAAAAATTATTTAAATTTAATTTAATTTTCAGTGAATTGAACAAAGTTTAATTATAATAACATTACAAGTATCAGTTGTAACGTAAACATCATTAATATTTTACATCAAGAAAGAAGATTTATTTAAACTTGGCGAGATCTGGCCAAAGTACAACTTATCATCCTGCACCTCGCTTCCTATCATCAAAAACATTACTTCCAACTCACATTATATCTATCCTCCTTTCTTATCTTCAATAATTCAAATATTTCTACAAATTTTATTCTTTTCTAAATTAAATAATCAATTTTCCATATTTTATTTCACTGAAAATCAATTAGCCTACTTGACCCATCAATCAAGTCAAGCCAGCGTATAACCTACCCAGAGATTTTGCAGCTACAAATTTTGAATGAACTGTCTCAAAGCATAATTTGGACATGCCGAAGATACACTTATAAAACATTTTAACTTAAAATTAAATTCATACATATTATTTGTTATTATAAAATTTGTGAGACAGCCATTTTGAATACTTAATAAATTCCTTTCATTTAAGTAAACAGATGTTTTTGTATTTATTCATAGCCTTATGTAAGAAAGTAATGTTTATTTTAAATGCAGTATCATATCAATACAATAATAGTTAAATCTAATAAAATTTATAAATTATAAAAAAGAGATTGTTAATATATGAATATTTATCATAATGAAACTAATTTAAGTGAGAAATCTCATTGTATATTTAATCCAATCATTGGTAATCTCTGTAAACCAGCTAATAACATTGAAAGTGCAGAGACGTTATCTCCCCCCCCCCAACCCTTAATTCAGTTCCTATGGAAATATTCAATATTTATCTTAATAACAAAATTATATTGGTTGTAATTTATTTATAGTTTTGCTGTTCAGTTTTGTACTATTAATTGTCATATTAAGAAATATATTTGTTTACACCTGTATATTTTTATATAAAATATTATACCTAAACAAGTTATGAAAAAACAAAACCATGAAATCGATTTGAACTGTCGATAGGTAAGGGTAAATATTTTTAATGTAGATGAGGGAGCTATAAATTATAAATTCATACTTTATATGTAAGTAGTCGTATGGTGCATGCGTACTACTCAATGCCACTGTAGGTGTATGGGTGGGCGGGTGGGTCAGTACCACTGTATGTGTATGGGTGAGCGGCTGGGTCAGTACCACTGTAGATGTTTGGGTGAGCGGGTGGGTCAGTACCACTGTAGGTGTATCGGTGGGCTGGTGGGTCAGTACAACTGTAAGTGTGTGGGTGGCGGGTGGGTCAATACCACCGTACGTGTGTGGGTGGGCGGGTGGGTCAATACCACCGCACGTGTATGGGTGGGTCAATGGTTTATAGATGAATGAGTCAGTGGTATTTGCCTTTTACAGGTCAACCCCTAAGTGGAAACCCTAAGTGGAAATTTGGTGTAATCATTGAAAAAGAAGGAACATCCTTATATTTAGTAAAATTGGATAGTGGTGAGATTTGGCGGAGACATGTCAACCAACTGTTGAGCTCAAAATTTAAGGGGGAGGAATGATAGATATTAATTAACATATGTTTTCTATAAGTTGTTTTGATTATGTGTTGCTAGGCAACACAAACATTGTATTACTGTGTTATTATGCTGTATGTTACTGAAATAAAGTTACAAATTTAATTCTTTTTAAATTATTAAATAATTACTACAAGATATGACACATATTAATCTATTAATTGTGTTTATTATTTATTAAATATTGTATTTTATCAAGTAATTAAAATTCATTCAAACACAGTTTGCTACAGTAAATTTATCTAGAAAACTTTGTTCTCAGAGGCTGTTAGCTACATGTCAATCAGACTAATGCCGTTGCATTGACATTTTTCTCGACGACATCGTTGTTCGCGGGGATAAAACGCCAAATGTCAGCTGGCAGAGTGCCGCGGCCTGTAAATGTCACTCTTGATTACCCAGCAATGTGTAACTTGATCATTAAAGGCTCACAGAAACAGAAATATCGTGTATATACGCAACACAAAATATTCAATCGATATCAAACTAAATTCTACAGTGATTTGACCTCTCAATCGGTAAAGAAACATATTTTTACATATCTAACTTAAATGGATTGCTCTTGTACAACACACACAAATAATAAGATACGTATTATTTTTAATTTAGTTTATAAGTAATTTTATATCTAAATAATATAATTAATAGTTTAATCAAAGCTATTTTTATGAATAATGTTTCTATTTTTAATAGGTTTTATTATCCTGTGACAATTATTTGGAATACACTGTTGCTAATGAAAACCCTCTTGACAGCTTCGTATTATGACTGCGTTTCGAAGCCATTGTAAGAGAGTATGAGTTTCTCGGAGTTCAAGAATGTGTTAGAATTTAGAAAACAATACCTGTACTATGACACCTACTCACCCACTTCAACACTGGTTTATTATTTTAATTACTTTAGATAATAATAACATTGAAGTGACCGACATATTACTAAAATGTAACAGATACTTTTAGTTTTTATGATGGTTTTCAGTTTAATATGATTAATGAAAAATATAAATGTCACATTAGTAACAATTAGAAGCTCAATAACTTTCTGAAATATCGTTTGCTCTTTTTCAAACTGTATGGATAAATGTCTACGTTACATTTTTATATTATTCAATCGATAATAATTATCAAAAAACACACACACTCAAGTGTATAAGAGTTGTACTGACAAGTTAAGATAGTTGTAATATTGTAATGTTAACGGTTCTAGATTAACATTATGAATTAATTAAAAAGAATATATAAATAACAAAAGAAGATATTAATAACTCGTTTTTGAGAAATGTTGAATTGGTTTAACTCATCTTTTCGGATTCTCTTATGTGCACAGTTAAATGCATGTGTGATAAACAAAATAAAAACTATAGTAACGAAAACAGTTATACAGTTTACTTGCAGTAGACATAATTCGGAATACAGTTTCAATGAAATTCATTTAAAGAGGTATTAAAATTAAAGATAAGTTCTAAAATGACAATGTGTTAAACGTTTTCTGTCTAAAATGTTTAATTATCTCCGTCCAGTGATAGTACCATACTTCATCAGTTTAATACGGTTGTTTTAAAGGAGTTTTGTTTTAGTTGTGACGGTAGTGTTAGTAATATGTTTTATTGAAATATAACTAAAGCTGCTTAGCTTAGTATTTACTTAGTTTTTAACGAGACAAAGTACGCAATAGATGGGTTTTCCTTATTTTTCTTTCTATTTTTTACTATAAACAAGCTAATAATAATCTGATTGTACTATAGATCATACGGTAGATGTTGTAATACTGTTTCAATATTTATTGTCCGATATAAATATTTAAGAATAATATAGTAGTATCATTGTAGGTTCTATTAAATCGGACAATATATAACAACATGCATTGCCTACTAATATAAAGTATAGGTTTTGCTTAAAATGTTCATTGAAAAATACACTCGTTAGTTTCCTGATATTACCAATTTGTTTTTAATTTGATTCTGCCAATATTGTTACGTTTTGGGTTTTGTATTACATTCTTGTCTTAATCGTATCAATGCATGACAGTGACCAGTGCGTTTAGTTTGTGCGAATCCGATAACCGCTTGTATACCAATTCTCTACTCACTCGTGAATTGAGTGATACTCTTTGATTTGGTGCCAGATAACACAAAAATTCCAACTAATGTTGTAAGTTTATCTTTTATTATGTTCCAGATTTGCTGTAACATCGAACTTTGTTTTTGATTTAACTTTAATTTAGTCACAAATCCACGTTTTTATATAATTGGTGAATTTTTATATTACATCCAACTTAGCTTTCAAAATACATATAATCACTCATGTAGCCTACCACTTATTAACGGTGCAATTATCAGTTCTGGGGCTTGAATATTTGTAAAAAATAATCTCAAGTAGTTTTATGTTTTGCAAATATTGAAAGACATAATTGCAAAACAACCATGATTGTTGTCTTATCAATGGTTCCATTTTAAACTTTTTTTTTTTAATTTTTGTTGATAGATTAATACATTGTTGTTACAAAATAATATATTTTATTTTTTTAAATAACAAATATTATTCAAACAAATAACACTAATAAAGATCTACCTTTGTGCAATGTTAAATACATTTTAATATTATATTATCAAAACATTCGCTCGAATATGAGAACATTCACTTAGGTGAAGCACTAGCTATGGTGTTATGGCTGCACCAAAATATGAGAACATTCACTTGGGTGAAGCACTAGCTATGGTGTTATGGCTGCACCAAAATATGAGAACACTCACTTGGGTGAAGCACTAGCTATGGTGTTATGGCTGTACCAAAATATGAGAACATTCACTTGGGTGAAGCACTAGCTATGGTGTTATGGCTGCACCAAAATATGAGAACATTCACTTGGGTGAAGCACTAGCTATGGTGTTATGGCTGTACCAAAATATGAGAACATTCACTTGGGTGAAGCACTAGCTATGGTGTTATGGCTGCACCAAAATATGAGAACATTCACTTGGGTGAAGCACTAGCTATGGTGTTATGGCTGCACCAAAATATGAGAACATTCACTTGGGTGAAGCACTAGCTATGGTGTTATGGCTGTACCAAAATATGAGAACATTCACTTGGGTGAAGCACTAGATATGGTGTTATGGCTGTACCAAAATATGAGAACATTCACTTGGGTGAAGCACTAGCTATGGTGTTATGGCTGCACCAAAATATGAGAACATTCACTTGGGTGAAGCACTAGCTATGGTGTTATGGCTGTACCAAAATATGAGAACATTCACATGGGTGAAGCACTAGCTATGGTGTTATGGCTGCACCAAAATATGAGAACATTCACTTGGGTGAAGCACTAGCTATGGTGTTATGGCTGCACCAAAATATGAGAACATTCACTTGGGTGAAGCACTAGCTATGGTGTTATGGCTGCACCAAAATATGAGAACATTCACTTGGGTGAAGCACTAGCTATGGTGTTATGGCTGCACCAAAATATGAGAACATTCACTTGGGTGAAGCACTAGCTATGGTGTTATGGCTGTACCAAAATATGAGAACATTCACTTGGGTGAAGCACTAGCTATGGTGTTATGGCTGTACCAAAATATGAGAACATTCACTTGGGTGAAGCACTAGCTATGGTGTTATGGCTGTACCAAAATATGAGAACATTCACTTGGGTGAAGCACTAGCTATGGTGTTATGGCTGCACCAAAATATGAGAACATTCACTTGGGTGAAGCACTAGCTATGGTGTTATGGCTGCACCATAATATGAGAACATTCACTTGGGTGAAGCACTAGCTATGGTGTTATGGCTGCACCAAAATGTGAGAACATTCACTGGGGTGAAGCACTAGCTATGGTGTTATGGCTGCACCAAAATATGAGTACATTCACTTGGGTGAAGCACTAGCTATGGTGTTATGGCTGCACCAAAATATGAGAACATTCACTTGGGTGAAGCACTAGCTAGGGTGTTATGGCTGCACCAAAATATGAGAACATTCACTTGGGTGAAGCACTAGCTATGGTGTTATGGCTGCACCAAAATATGAGAACATTCACTTGGGTGAAGCACTAGCTATGGTGTTATGGCTGCACCAAAATATGAGAACATTCACTTGGGTGAAGCACTAGCTATGGTGTTATGGCTGCACCAAAATATGAGAACATTCACTTGGGTGAAGCACTAGCTATGGTGTTATGACTGCACCAAAATATGAGAACATTCACTTGGGTGAAGCACTAGCTATGGTGTTATGGCTGCACCAAAATATGAGAACATTCACTTGGGTGAAGCACTAGCTATGGTGTTATGGCTGCACCAAAATATGAGAACATTCACTTGGGTGAAGCACTAGCTATGGTGTTATGGCTGCACCAAAATATGAGAACATTCACTTGGGTGAAGCACTAGCTATGGTGTTATGGCTGCACCAAAATATGAGAACATTCACTTGGGTGAAGCACTAGCTATGGTGTTATGGCTGCACCAAAATATGAGAACATTCACTTGGGTGAAGCACTAGCTATGGTGTTATGACTGCACCAAAATATGAGAACATTCACTTGGGTGAAGCACTAGCTATGGTGTTATGGCTGCACCAAAATATGAGAACATTCACTTGGGTGAAGCACTAGCTATGGTGTTATGGCTGCACCAAAATATGAGAACATTCACCTGGGTGAAGCACTAGCTATGGTGTTATGGCTGCACCGAAATATGAGAACATTCACTTGGGTGAAGCACTAGCTATGGTGTTATGGCTGCACCAAAATATGAGAACATTCACTTGGGTGAAGCACTAGCTATGGTGTTATGACTGCACCAAAATATGAGAACATTCACTTGGGTGAAGCACTAGCTATGGTGTTATGACTGCACCAAAATATGAGAACATTCACTTGGGTGAAGCACTAGCTATGGTGTTATGCCTGCACCAAAATATGAGAACATTCACTTGGGTGAAGCACTAGCTATGGTGTTATGGCTGCACCAAAATATGAGAACATTCACTTGGGTGAAGCACTAGCTATGGTGTTATGGCTGCACCAAAATATGAGAACATTCACTTGGGTGAAGCACTAGCTATGGTGTTATGGCTGCACCAAAATATGAGAACATTCACTTGGGTGAAGCACTAGCTATGGTGTTATGGCTGCACCAAAATATGAGAACATTCACTTGGGTGAAGCACTAGCTATGGTGTTATGGCTGCACCAAAATATGAGAACATTCACTTGGGTGAAGCACTAGCTATGGTGTTATGGCTGCACCAAAATATGAGAACATTCACTTGGGTGAAGCACTAGCTATGGTGTTATGGCTGCACCAAAATATGAGAACATTCACTTGGGTGAAGCACTAGCTATGGTGTTATGGCTGTACCAAAATATGAGAACATTCACATGGGTGAAGCACTAGCTACGGTGTTATGGCTGCACCAAAATATGAGAACATTCACTTGGGTGAAGCACTAGCTATGGTGTTATGGCTGCACCAAAATATGAGAACATTCACTTGGGTGAAGCACTAGCTATGGTGTTATGGCTGCACCAAAATATGAGAACATTCACTTGGGTGAAGCACTAGCAATGGTGTTATGGCTTTACCAAAATATGAGAACATTCACTTGGGTGAAGCACTAGCTATGGTGTTATGGCTGTACCAAAATATGAGAACATTCACTTGGGTGAAGCACTAGCTATGGTGTTATGGCTTTACCAAAATATGAGAACATTCTATTGGGTGAAGCACTAGCTATGGTGTTATGGCTGTACCAAAATATGAGAACATTCACTTGGGTGAAGCACTAGCTATGGTGTTATGGCTGCACCAAAATATGAGAACATTCACTTGGGTGAAGCACTAGCTATGGTGTTACGGCTGCACCAAAATATGAGAACATTCACTTGGGTGAAGCACTAGCTATGGTGTTATGACTGCACCAAAATAATTGACAGCAGTAAAACAACGTCATTGTTTCCACTTTGTGAAGATTATTGCCCTCGGCGAGGCTTCACAGCGAGTTACGACTGTCAATCACCCTAACGTCGATACATTGACATTTTTTTGCTCGCTAGCCCGAGGTTAGCAGAAATGTCAGCCAACACCCTCAAATGCCACTCATGATTACTTTGCTAAAGTGCTGACGCTGGTAGTTGATTAACCAACCTAAAATGGTGGTAGCCTCTAGCATGCCAAGCTTATCATTATTTTATAGTCACTGTTTGTTTTAATTTTTAAATAATACGTAATTTAACAACTCACTTTTAATCAATGTAAACTGTGAGTATATTTTTAAATACCAAGAGAATAAAAAAAATATTTATTTTAAAACATTAATGTATGTTTAACAACCTCATGTTTAAAACGTTATTATTATTTCTTATTTCTTATTTATGTAATTAGTTTGATACTTCAACAAGAAATCAAATGTGATTTAATTGGATAAGTTTATTATAGATTTAATGACGTTGTTTTACACATTTGGACTGTATATATGAAATATATTTGGGTAGGTTGCCTGGCTCCGAGTGGACACACAAACTATCCTGACAATACATAACCATGTGATCACCAAGAACCACAGGATAGGCGTGACTCACAGTGACCACAGGACCTGGATCCTCCACGTCAAAGAGATCCGACAAGCAGACCGCGGCTGGTACATGTGCCAAATTAACACCGACCCCATGAAGAGTCAGGTTGGATTTTTAGACGTAGTCGGTAAGTATAGTTGGATTCTCTGTTCACTATGGTTCGTTAATGGACTATGAAAGGGCCAGTAAATAAGAGTTAATAAAAGGCCAGTAAATTAATACATGTATGGGTGAGGAGTACTGTTTCAGCAGTACGTGTGTCAATGGTCGTTGAGTGACTACCTGGGACGAGTCTAGGTTAGCTGGTGAGGGAGTTAACTACAACTCAATATATGTATGGGTGAGGAGTATTGTTTCAACAGTACGTGTGTCAATGGTCGTTGAGTGACAACCTGGGACGAGTCTAGGTTAGCTGGTGAGGGAGTTAACTACAACTCAATATATATATATATATATATATATGGGTGAGGAGTATTGTTTCAATAGTACGTGTGTCAATGGTCGTTGAGTGACAGACAACCTAGGACGAGTCTAGGTTAGCTGGTGAGGGAGTTAACTACAACTCAATATATGTATAGGTGAGGAGTATTGTTTCAACAGTACGTGTGTCAATGGTCGTTTGGTGTCAACATGGGACGAGTCTAGGTTAACTGGTGAGGGAGTTTACTACAACTCAATATATGTATGGGTGAGGAGTATTGTTTCAACAGTACGTGTGTCAATGGTCGTTGGGTGACCACCTGGGACGAGTCTAGGTTAGCTGGTGAGGGAGTTAACTACAACTCAATATATGTATGGGTGAGGAGTATTGTTTCAACAGTACGTGTGTCAATGGTCGTTTGGTGTCAACATGGGACGAGTCTAGGTTAGCTGGTGAGGGAGTTTACTACAACTCAATATATGTATGGGTGAGGAGTACTGTTTCAATAGTACGTGTGTCAATGGTCGTTGAGTGACAACCTGGGACGAGTCTAGGTTAGCTGGTGAGGGAGTTAACTACAACTCAATATATGTATGGGTGAGGAGTACTGTTTCAATAGTACGTGTGTCAATGGTCGTTGAGTGACAACCTGGGACGAGTCTAGGTTAGCTGGTGGGGAGTTAACTACAACTCAATATATGTATGGGTGAGGAGTACTGTTTCAATAGTACGTGTGTCAATGGTCGTTGAGTGACAACCTGGGACGAGTCTAGGTTAGCTGGTGGGGAGTTAACTACAACTCAATATATGTATGGGTGAGGAGTATTGTTTCAATAGTACGTGTGTCAATGGTCGTTGAGTGACAACCTGGGACGAGTCTAGGTTAGCTGGTGGGGAGTTAACTACAACTCAATATATGTATGGGTGAGGAGTACTGTTTCAATAGTACGTGAGTCAATGGTCGTTGAGTGACAACCTGGGACGAGTCTAGGTTAGCTGGTGGGGAGTTAACTACAACTCAATATATGTATGGGTGAGGAGTATTGTTTCAACAGTACGTGTGTCATTGGTCGTTGAGTGACAACCTGGGACGAGTCTAGGTTAGCGGGTGAGGGAGTTAACTACAACTCAATATATGTATGGGTGAGGAGTACTGTTTCAACAGTACGTGTGTCATTGGTCGTTGAGTGACAACCTGGGACGAGTCTAGGTTAGCGGGTGAGGGAGTTAACTACAACTCAATATATGTTTGGTAGGCGGAGAATCTATTGAAATATTACAAGTTTAAGTGAGGGGTTGCATGTTCATTACGTTCGAGGGATTATATATTACATAGTTAAGTTAGAATTTCCAAATCATTACTTAACGAACAGGTATGTCCAATGTTATCTAGTTACTGAAGTTTGTTACAAAAAGAAAGATACACTTTATTTGTTATACTATTCATATAGTAACAAAATGTATAACAGAATATATGAATTTGTAATAAATATATTTACCTAACATAAGTAGTACGAAAATTACTATTCTAATGTAAAGTTTAAGAACGGATTTGAACTATCAATTATTACTAAATTACACAACATAAATAACTACTAAAAATTTTTGTAAGTGCTATAGCCTTTCGATTCTATGAGTTAAGTTCTAATATTGTTTATTATAATCGTGATATATATATATATATATATATATATATATATATATATATATATATATATACAAAAATATTAATAACTACCAATAACCAATGCATATTTCCTTAATGAACCTGTTCCTTAAAAAAAGTCAAAATATACTGAATTAAAGTTGAATATACAATAAATCATTAATATCTATGAGAAATCTTTGATCTATATAACATATAGTTAAAATAGTTGGACACTCTTTTTATAACTTAACTAATATGGGTTTGTTTTATTCTGATTACATGTATTATTATTATTGAAAATTGTCCTTTATTGTCAACTCTACTGATTTCATATATGACGACCGTAGTGCTCAAAACTTAACAATTCACAGTGATTGATGTTAAATATTACCTGGATTTAATGCAAAAATCTATCAAATATTTTCCATATCAATTTGTTAATTACTTAAACTTACTATTTATAAATGGTAAATGTTTTATACTACTATACAATTAATTTATTAATATAGACTGAACCATAACCCGAATAAAGTAAACATATCGATGATTGCATTCCATCCAAGAGATAAATCAAAACACACAATTCATTTTCAACACCGATGTAGGCAAAGATTAAAGTGGTATGGAGATTTATTTACCGGAAACAACACGGTACTTCAGTTTTCACTCTTCTGAATTAATTACAAACCGAACTTTGAAATTGAAAACGGATAATTTCATTCCATTATTATTGGGATATATGCTTAAATTTGGTAACTTAAAATATAGTATAAGTTTATATTGCATTTTCATAATATCAAATATTAAACTAATAATAGTTTACTAAAATAATATTTTTAAACTATTATTTAAAAATTGTAGTAACTTATAATTTTTACTAGAGTTATAAATTATATTCTATAGTTAAAAATTTCACTGATAAAAAGTTACATTTTTAATTTTAGAGTGTGTGGCTAGAATATATTTAATATTTAATAGCCTATTATCCCATGAAATATTTACAACCATTAAAAAAAAAAATTAAAGTATATTAAACATAAGTAACTAAATCATTGCTTTAAAAAAGAAAGTATAATACGTTTAAACTTGATCAAATCAATATGATAGTTAAACTACTACACTACACTATCTAATCAAGACCTGCCTAGCAAAGAAATTACAAGGAAATTATGGAGATAAGTTAACAATTTATTCTCTTCTTATTCCCTTTTGTTGGTTTATAGATTGAAACTGGTAACTAATATTTGGAAGACATTTTAAATAACACCATAAAATAACAATAAGTAAGCAGTATATCTAGAAGAACGTATGAGATATACAAGGTGAAAAAAGATGGAAACGCTTTCAATACTTTTCTATGACTTCATTGGTAAAGTGAAATCTTGTACATCATCATGGTCACAAAGAACACACTTTCTGACGCCATTAGCGTCAATAAAGTTGTTGTAAAAGCGTAGAAAATATGAAAACACTTTCACAACAACTTTATTTTTGTACATAGATAATTTAGATGGTTAATTTTTTTTAACGTACATAGATAATTTTGATAAGTTAATTTTTTTGACTTATTATGTTCCATAAAGTATAATTTTTTATTAGAATAATTTACTTAAAACCATTAAATAGCGGAGAAATAATATTGTTCAAAATAGCTACTTTGTAATACAAATGACCGCTACTCTGTAAAGGATATACATTTTGAAGTCCAATTTGTGGCAATTAACTTCTGTTTAATAGACTTTTAATATGATACCAAACTCGACCTGGGTTTACATTGAGTATTTCGTTCAACTCCATGTGGGATGTCCAACTGAATAGATAAAATATCGCTAATAGCGTCAAAAAGGGTGTTCTTTGTAACCATGATGATGTACAAGATTTCACTTTTACGTTCTATCCATCCATATTTTTTCCCACCCTTTTTTTTATGTATCTAGATTTTATATTAACAAAATATCAAAATGAAATCGTGGAAAAATTTACAAACTCTTTCAAATGGCTAAGAAAGTTGATAAATAATGCAGTTAAATTAAACTTGACTAAACGAAGTTGCAATGCATATCAAATCATTGTTATTTCAAGTAAGTAATATATTTTATATCTGTCATATATAATATTAAAAAATGTTCCTTGCTGACCTTCTTGTTGTACTTTTAATTAAAAGTATTAAAAGTAAAATTATATAATCAACCACTTTATGTTCAACCTTCAGAATTCAAATTATTTTTTATCTCTTGATCGAAACAATACAATAGTTAGTTATGATAGTTAAACTACTTCACTACGTTGTGGTACGAAGTTAGAAAAACACTTAACTTCGTAGATGTTATTTTATTACATTTTTGTTCGTATGATTTACTATGTTATTAAATTATGTTTTTAGACGTATATGAACTAGAATTAAACGAATGTTATAAATAAGCCATAAAGTATTCAGCGTTGTTTATTTGAGATGTTTGGATGTATATTTTACTAACTTGATTATTATCATAATGGTTCGTTGATCCACCTTACGTTGAGGTCTTTTACTGTATGGATAGTTTCATTAGTCAGTATTATAGATCTAATACATGAACAAATTATCATTAACATTGTAAAACAATCATAATAGTTATACTTAATATAGAAAAAAATCCAAGAGCGTCATAACATTAATTTGCCCAATAATTATTGAAAATACAGTACATTAAGAACCGAACGATAATTCAGGGAAATGGTTTCTTTTTATAAAAATAAAAATAATGTCAGTTGAACTTCTTCATTATATACATTATGTTTATAAATAATGTAGCCAAGTTTATTTCTGATTAATTTATAACTGATTAAAAACAACCTTGTTTACGTTACAGTTCCCCCAGACATCCTAGATACGCCAACCAGCACAGACATCGTTGCGCGTGAGGGAAGTTCAGTGACTCTGAAATGTGCGGCCTCAGGATCACCCGCTCCTAACATCACGTGGAGGCGGGAAGGCAGTGAGCCTATCCCTTTGGCCAACGGACAAGAAGGTATGGTCAAGTCCGCGCTCTTTGCGGGTAGACGACTTAGGAATCTCATCATAGATATTGTTTAGTGACTTTATAATTTATGGATAGATTTACATATCACTGTCCTGAGTACAGCGTGGGAGAGAACTTCAGAGGTTATTTTACGTTATTTTATAGATTTGGAGGACCATTAACGTATATTTTCAAGTTTTCAAATCATAAGTTCAATTTGTTTTTTTTTTTTTTTTAAATATCTAACGATTTTCCAAGTGTAATTTAAAAAATGATGACAAAATGCATTACGTCTGTAACAATCACCTTCAATCCTACAATTAGAAAGTTGTGGGCATAATAATTTACATAATAGGCAAAGAATAATTTTCAGGCACTTAAAATAAAAGTAGGGTTATAATAATTTTTAATTTTTAAAAGGAAGTACAACAATGTTTTACGTAACATACAATTACTTAAGGAAATGCATTTAAAAATTTTACATTTTAAGAATTTAACATTTTGAGACACTTTAAAGTTTAGTTTCGCTCATCTTCGAAGTAAAAAATTAAATTGTCTACGTGTAATCATATTACACATAGTAAAAATATTATTTTGTCTAAGTATAATTTCTACAAATATATGA
Source organism: Stictocephala bisonia (assembly GCA_035578905.1). Taxonomy (NCBI): domain Eukaryota; kingdom Metazoa; phylum Arthropoda; class Insecta; order Hemiptera; family Membracidae; genus Stictocephala; species Stictocephala bisonia. Next base: position 1,372,253 of record JAQJVL010000048.1, read on the forward strand.
ACATAAAGTTTATTAATTATGGCAGTTTACATAATACATAAGAATATGTATACTGCTATACAGAATAATTTTTAATTTTGTACTTTTAATATTAGCTAAACACTTAAAATATGTACACAATGTAAAGTTTATTGTTGAAGCAGTAAAGGAACCTCAGTGAAAGTGGGGACGGATGTCCATGCATATTAATAGGCTTAAGGTTTAGTGCCGGAAGTCTCAACTCCCAGGGTACGCGACGGTTACCCTCTGTGTGGCTTTCTGTCTTACTTTAATTGATGAATATATTATTATAAATTTAGCTTTATCATGGAACTAAATCATAAAACAAATCTTATCTCAATTTAATCTCATATTGGAGTAAAACGACTGAGTATTTCAATATATAATATAGGCTATTTGTAAGTTTCCCAGACCTCTGTTTCATTGATTTTTTATTTCAAGCCACCAGTGTGGAGGGGGCGACGTTCAACATATCCCGGGTCAACCGGCTCCACATGGGCCCATACCTCTGCATCGCCTCCAACGGGGTTCCTCCTTCAGTCAGCAAGAGAATAATGCTTACCGTCCATTGTACGTAATTATAATTTAATGTTTTTTTTAAAACATATACTCACTTAAATCTGAATGATCAATCTAGCCTATTTTCATTGATGTGTGAACTTACTAGATCTATTGACTCAAATCTCAGTAAACAATAATAACTTCATTGCACTTATATAACTATTTGTTTTAGATTACAACTAATTAAATTTCGTTATAGTAAAATATTAGGTTTCCTCTTGTTACTACAAAATTGTAAAATAATAACAAAACACTATTTAAATCGTGTTAAGTATTTTTACTTTCCTTATTTTTAGTGTATAATTAAAGTACTATACAATTTTGTGTAACTGGGTTTTGATATGAAGGTTATATCTTGACTTGAAATAATGATATGTTTATCCAATCAATATATTAGCTCTGACAATCTTTACAACTTAATTTACAAATGCTACTTATACAGAACTGGGGATGTTTGAATATTTAAATTCTATTTTATATTAATAGTTTTTATACTAATTATTTTTCAATATTTATTTTGATGTTCATTTATGGTATAGTTATTGATTTTATTGTATCAATCATAATTGACTAGAAGATTTAAATTGAGAAATATACGTCATGTTTTGAATGGTAGTACGTTAACAAATCTTCTTTCCCTCATGCAGTTTTTATAATACATAATATTTATCATTCATTATTCTGGAAGAAACTATTTATTGATGTTGGATATTTTACTAACATTTTATTAATTTATTATACTATAAAAATGTGTAACAACTATTTTACTTCCTTCCCACCCACCCATACACCTTTGGTATCATTACTACCTCACAAGTATGGGTGTGTGGGAGAGTTATTGACACCAAGCGTTTAAGGGTACCAATGTATATATTCACGTACAAACCACTGTACGTGTGAAAATTCACTCGCCTACCCTTATACTGTTTGCGCATTGGTCAGGACTCATCCACCTACCCATACACTTTTGGTATCATTACCACCTCACAAGTATGGGTGTGTTGTAGAGTTATTGACACCAATCGTGTAAGGGTACCAATGTATATATCCACGTTCAAACCAGTGTACGTGTGAAAATACACTCGCCCACCCTTATATGTGCATTGGTCAGGACTCACCCACCTACCCATACACTTGTGGTGGCGATGACATACTATCTGATAAATAGTTAAATCAAAAAAGTGTTGTACAATTATTTATTTGAAAATACAAAATAACCCTGGATTACAAATAGTAATACATAGTACTTATTTACGATTGAGAACAGGCAATCCATTCTATAAAAAGGCCTGAAATTAAGGTTTATTGTAAATTTATAGTTTTTGTTTCAATTGGCTAAAAGGTATGTTTTAAATGACGATAGCTTTGGCGTGTGGTTAACTTTTATATGATAACCAACAACTAAATGCACTGGGAAATGAATGTCATTACTTATTATATTTTATAAGTTAGTAAATATTTAGGTTGCATCCCTCCAATTTGATTCGAACGGTAGCAGGCTACGTAAATGTACTGGCCACTGAATTTCATAAATTACAATTGGAATACACATCCAGTAACCTCTTCCTATACCAAATGGATGACCATAAACCTAACATATACATCATTTTTCTTAAATTTCTTTATAAAACTCATGACTGGTTTGTAAAAAGAGCAAGATTTGTAAAAAAACACATAACTAAAAAATAATTATGACATATTGATAGTTGTTATAAAGGCATATATGTACACGGCCAAGACAATTATTCCTGTTCAGTTCAGTTCGAACAATAAATGTGTGCAATTTCGTTTTAGGCATTACATTTTGTAAAGTATTTAAGTCATTGATTTCCACTAAATACATAAACAACTCAATCTAGTTGTTTGGTACTGTATTTAGCTTTATTCCTGAACCTACTTTCACTTAAAATTAGTGATATACAGTACAAGTAAATGTCAAACAACACACATTTATTACAATATAAGCACAAAATTTATAAATATATTATATTATAAATACAAAATGCACAAATAATAAGGTGATATATTTCGGCAAACCACTACCACGATAGTATTTGAACATTTTTTGCTTTTAATGTGTTGTATTTGTGCATATTGTACTTGTATTGTAATATGTTTGTGGATATTGTACTTGTATTGTAATATATTTGTGCATATTGTACTTGTATTGTAATATATTTGTGCATATTGTACTTGTATTATAATATATTTGTGCATTTTGTGCTTATATTGTAATAAATGTGTGCTGTGTGACATTTACTTGCACTGTATTACTACCAACACGTATTATGATAACTTAAAAAATATGTTGTAATATAACACAATATTCTAATTAAACTGAATGTAATGCAGTAAACTCAGAAATCAAACAAAATATTATTGTAAGATGTAAATTATGCTTCGTGTTATAACACTAAATATACGATATTCAAAATAATAAATAATTTGTAAATAGTATTCATTTCTTTAGTTTAATATAGCAATTATTGAATACAGTTCCACCAATGATCTGGATCCAGAACCAGTTGATCGGTTCCAGGGAGGGCCAGCAGTTGGTCCTGGAGTGTCACTCAGAGGCCTTCCCCAAGTCTATAAACTACTGGACAAGGGACAAAGGCGAGATTATTGCTTCCGGTATGTATACAGCAGTAACCCCTAATTTTATAATATTTCTTTCTTTTTGTATACGATGAATATGATATCATGAAATTAAACTATATTCTCAGGAAGAAAAAAATTCCTGACATTTCAATACATTACAGATACTCTTAAAACTAACATCCAGTTTGTAATATTGAAATGAATGTGAATTGTTTATATCCTACCCAAGTATTAAATATTGGTAATATATAACCTTTATTTAAATATGACATGTAATTATATAATATTTAAATTTAACTAATAATTATATTGTTATAATAGTTATATATCAAATAAATACAACTATGCAATACAAAATGCAAAACAAAACCCCTTATTTAGTTAAGGTACTATGCTTATAGTACGTAATAATAGTATTGTTTTGTGGATATAAAAAAATTTATATCCAAGCCACTATTCAAAGTGACAGAGAAATTTAACCTGATTTGGAATACCAAATCGGTAAATGGCTTATTTTGATACAAAGTGTGCAAAAACATCTTTCCGAAATATTCTGGATCACATTTTGTTCGATGAGGTGTTAGTTAGCATTTCATACTGATGAATGGTTTTCTATATTTCGTTACTATAAAGAGGCTTACACACTTTCGATGGATACCATAATTACATGAGTTATAAGCTCTTAGATCATAAGTTCGTGTATGTCATACGTATACGACAATATAATACTCCTCTATGTGATTTACACGTAAGTAAAATACTATGATAATTCTATGGTAATTAATTGGTAAATCAGACCTCAACTTCAATTCCAAATTTTAAAAAATCGAAATAAGGACTAAAATACAGTTGTTAAGCTTACAGAATAATATTAAAGGAATATTCAAACTTACCCAGTTAAGGATATCTCGAATAGTTTGTAATGGTAGAGTGAAAAATCATGAGGAAAGTTCTCAGACAACCAAGACTCAAAAATGTCGTAACAATGATGTTTGAAGAAATCAGCTTGTTAAAAAAATACTAATCGTACCGAGATAAATTGGCAGGACTTAATGTCATAGTGTGTATTAGCCATAGTTAGATTAATAACACAGCAGTAAAAAGTGAAAACAAACACAACAAATCATAAACATCATAAAAAAGCGTATGAAGTGTATTGGACTCCCCAGGAGAATAAACTACAACAACGCCATTCGAAATGTTATCTTGTAGAAATCATTTGTAAAATTAACAAACGTATTTACAATTCACAGGATTAATTAAATTAAAAAATAACTAGCAGACATACGTTAAATTCATCAAATAAGATGAAATCCAAGACAAAAATCTCTATAGAAAGACAATAAACTAAAAAAAAGTTGTAATAAATCATAAATAATTTACTAATACAAAATTAATGAAGAGAAGAAAAAATGAGAAGCAGAAAAACTAGGTAGAAAAAACCTCACAACGAGTAAATGCTAAATTAGCTTTACCGTAGTCCTTTATGACTGTATTATAATTAAAAAATAAATATGGAATACGTTTAGTAGAGATAGATATATATTTATATGAAACCTCATTTAAGGAATGGGGCTGCTTTCAAATTTCAAATATTTTATACCATGTTCTTATTTCATGAACTCATGTATTCTTCATACCTTAAACATAAAAACCTGATCAAGTAAAATTATTTTAAAGTGAAAACGATACTAATGGTGCATATACTAACGTTATATTTATATAATGTTATAATATTAGTTTTATGTTGCTTTAATAATTGATTTCCTAGCAACGTTACGATGTATTCCTTTCTACTTTCATTATCAAGAGCCATTATTTATATATATTTTTGACATTAACTAGTACAATTAGTTACAGTTAGTAATATAATAATTTGTATTTATGTTCATAGTAATACTAATGACAAGTAACTAGTAGATGGGGAACAAATCCATAATATACTAAGTGAAAGTATGTAAGGTAAAACCATCATAAAACCTATATGCATGCGGTTCTTATAATCTTAAAATTAATACTTTATACCTTGAAAAATGGTAAACAGAAAAGTTTTTACTAGGTCCAAAATATGAGCCAGTTTTGGTTGAACACTTGTACAAGGTCATCATGAGGCTTACGATCAAATCCCTGGGGCCTGGGGACTTCGGGGCTTACAAATGTGTGTCCAAGAACTCGCTGGGGGACACTGATGGCACCATCAAGGTCTACCGTAAGTATTGCACTTGTAGGTTTACACTCATTAAATATTTCTGTATTAGAATTTCGTGATACACTTGTTACCACTTACTTCATAATTATGCTCGTTGAGGAAAGTCTAATAATTACAAAATGATAATCTTAATGTGATGAAATAGATGGACTTAATGTGATGAAATAGATGGACGTAATGTGATGAAATAGATGGACATAATGTGATGAAATAGATAGACGTAATGTGATGAAATAGATGGACGTAATGTGATGAAATAGATGGACGTAATGTGATGAAATAGATGGACGTAATCTTAAACTGGACATAATTATTCATAGTTAGATTAAGTCTTATTTAAGGTCTTACTCACTGTTCGTGAATGTGTGGACTTACACGTCACGCATTGTGTAGTGGTATTGCAAGGTAACTTAACATTGAAGCCCAATTTATGTTAACTTACCTTTCCACTTAATTTTTGGGGGGGGGGGTGAGTACTCATCTCTGAAGTAAACCTTACTGCAGATTTTAAAAGTATATAGAATAATATGATTTAATTAAAATAATTAATTAGAAACTTATTATTGTCACATAGCTTTTAAACAATATTTTCTCTATAATATGTAAATGTTTAAGCAAATACCAGTTTCCTTTATTTTATTTAGTAATATGTAAATATTATTTTAACAGAAAATGCTGGGTTAAAATGGGTGTTTTTAAAAAAATTTAATAAAGAGTGATAACACATATTGTGATAATATATATTTAAATATTTTATTCATTGAAAGTATACTTTCTTTAAGTAAAATATTATTATGTTTTTCTTATTTGAGATGATGCATTTCAACTTTATGATAAATATTTTTTTCATAAAGTATTACCTAAATGAATTTTCAATTTATTTTTTGTTTGATAGTAAGTAGTCTAATGTAATTATTGAATTTATTTGTTCAGATACTCTTTCCTAAACTCTTCCAATTTTCAACTGAATGGTTATATATTTTTGAAGTAATGGCTAATTAAAGGCTAAACAATTTTTGTTTCATTGTTAATATCCAAAGAAAAACAAATGTGATGTCCTTCTGTATAGGAATATATCAGGAAAAATATTTATTATACATTTTAGTAATTAAGCTTTATGAAGTTTAAGTTAGCTTTGATGATGTAAAATTATATATACAACTATATCTCATGCTAGAGCAAAGACATATAAAGTTAATATAGGAACTGTCACAAGTAACGTAACGAATATCATATTACAGTTTTTAAAAAGAACTTATTATTTTCTCCTAATTTTATTTAAAATGTGTTGCTTAAAGCACTTCACAAATGCTGGCTATCTTATTTACTTTAGAAATAATACTGGTTTAAATTACCTTTTTCTGTCGTAACAGTTATTCAATTACATTACTACTATGTACATTTCAAAGCATATAAAGTTTTATAATGTACATAATAATAAAACATTCTATAATAATAAAACAAAATGAATAAATTATTTACTTTACTAATATTTGCATAAATATAAATTTTTCACTTTACATTTAAGAATAAAGGTAATCTAGCTTTGTGAATATCTTTCTAATAAATAAATAAACTATTTTCAGTGCACAAAGTATGATAGTATAGAAGATTTACGAAATTTGGTTGATACAAGTAAAAACTAAATTTTTTTATTTAATTTAAGCAATTAAAAAGAAAAAATAGTATTCCGTCTTACTATTTTATTAAATTTATCTTGTAAAACAATATAAACACTGTTGTTAGAAAGACAAGCCTGAGTAAACTTTTGCTCTTATCTGTATGTAACTTTTAACTTTTTTATGTAACTGTATACTTTAAGATAACCAATCTTCAATATCCAAAGTGCTCTATTTTATGATAGAGTGATTCCTTAGAGATGTGGGTTTGAGGAATTCAATTTAGTTCACGATACACTTTAAAATGATGTACCGCAAGGTGTAGGCTTCCATAAAATGTATTGATGATACCCTCGACGGGACGTCCTCCGATAGTGTGAAGTGACTAACAAAGTTCCAAAAAGAAGGTGCTCAAGAACTATTAAGATTGTAAACGTTTCGAACGCATATTTTGATTAGTAAAGAAAATGTTTGAATCTTTCTAGACATAATAGACACCCTGCGTACAGTATTCTTATTGTTATAGTATGTTACCTCCGATTCTTTGAAAAAATAGAACAAAATAATAATAATAAAAATAATAATATTAAAAAAAAACACAGGTTTTATACATGATTTTTAATATAATGATTAATTTTGTTAAGAATTTTTTATTGTTGTTGATTAGTTTCATTATATTCCATAGTGATTTTTCTAATTGAATTAATAATAGATGTTAAATTAAGATATTCAAGTACATTGTTTCTTAAAATTATGTTTTAATTTATCTTTAATCAGGTCCTTTAACAATGAAATGTTAAAAGTAAAAAATCAATTTTATTATTTGTTATCATTATATCCAAATTCCTAACTAATAAAATAATAAAAACATAATCGGTGTATAGTGTTTTTTAATAATAAACAACTTATACTTATAGGGGGTCCTTACCAGGCAATGAGGGACTAAGGCATTACATACTACTGAATATTATAGTACCTAGCTATTGAGTTAGTAATTAGTAAGACTACATATTACCTGAAGTGTTGACTTCTTCTTTAATTAGCATTCATTGGTAAGAGTAAGGCCTTAATAATCGTTATTCCTCACTGAACTGTGTTTCCTTGCTAGCTGTACTAATGGACAAAGTTTCAACTGTAAAACCACGTCACAGAGGTGAGCCAAACGTACAACACCCACTAACTTAGCATGCTAGTAGCAAAACCCATTATATTTTTTCTTGAAAACTACTACGAAAAACATCGAAAATATAAGGGTAACATTATGATACTTAGGTATATTTGTCTTACTATCGTTATTAACCTTCTATTTAGTACTCTAGAAACGGATTTCATTCAGACGAACATTTCGTATTGATGAATTTGATTGTTGTTTACATTGATTTGGTTAGTAATCTATAAAAAATTTATTATATATTTAGTTTTTATACAGTACACTGTTATTTATGGATATATTTTATATAATTATATGATATAAGGACATTTCTGCATCCTAAAGACTTAGCTTTTTAAACCTAATCGTAATAATCATAAAATCAGAATGAACAAAAATTGATAATACTAATATATTTTGAAAAATCCCTTATTTTCACTCTATTTAGAATTAAAAAAAAAACCAGGCGAGGACTTTATTTTTTATAATTCATTAGTAATTGTAACAACTCCTTCACTTCAAAATAATTTATATAGTGTTTGTTATGTTCAATATTAATAATTCATGTTTGTTACTTTTCCCTTTGCTACGTTTTTACAAATCAATAAAACAAAACATGCATAACCAAATCGTAATCATTACATTATATAGATGTGTCATTATAGATGTGCTATTACTTGTAGATCTATAATGAACAAGTAATTGCGTTCCCTTGGGTAATACCTAAATTGACTGTTTTATCATACTAACTTACTTCTAGTAGTACAAAGCAGGTAAATTACTAAAATTAGAGATCTCAAGTTAATAAACCCTAAGGAAAACTCTGGAACGATTAAATACCTCGAGAAAATATAATTAGTAAAGTTTTGACCACCAATTATCATCATAATTTTTTTTCTTCCCAATCATCTATATATAGTTTAAACATATGGTACCAGTATGAAGAAGATCTCAATATGTTACATTACGATTATTCACAAGTGTTACATAATATTACCTTCATTCATATTTACCTTTCCATACGAAAGTTCAGTTGTTTCCATACATTTATTATGAATAATCATTCTTTCCAGAAAATGTTTTAATAAGTTTTATACTTTGCTGTTTAAGATAAAAACAGGCTGCGTCCAAAGTATGGAGGTCACAACGAGATTGGAGACTCAGGAGGCCTGGCCAAGCAAAGAGGTATCCTTTTAAATATGTTAAGCTTTGTCAGCAGATGAAATAGATTAAATTATGAAATATTACATCTTATAAAATAAATGCTTTTAAGGTACTCATTAAATACTATTTGTTATAAGTAACATATTAAACTTTTATACGTTCACTTACTCATTTGTGACATAAACATCTTTGAAAGCATTCCTTACCTTATAAAGGGTTCCCATAAACATTGTTCCCAGGCTGGGTTATGAGAACTAACAACAACAATGATTAAAAATAAAACCTAAAACACGTTTTACTTTGGATTGTATAAGTTTGTTTAAAAAATATATTAAAACCAAAATCCACTAGTATACATGCTCAAATATAATGTACGACTGCAAGGTACGTATTAAAAATGGTTAATCTTTACCTACTATAACAATAGGCTACAACCATAAAGGGTGACACAACATTACAGTAAGACCAAAACTGTAAGCATGTAAGAAATTTAACAACATCTTGCTTTTAAAACTCTTAAAAACTTTAGGGACATTTAATACATTAACAACTAAAACACTTGATAAATTTCAACAAAGTACTGATAAATTGTTAAAAATTATTTTTTAACTGTTAATTATTTTTTAGTTCAAACTAACAATGTCTTCTTAAATTTTCAATAAAATTTTCCAACATTATTACATATCTAAGCATTTTAAGAACCAACTTATAATAATCAGTGTTCATTGTTTATATTTCTGCCGGAACATATTGGAAAAAAGCTAGTCCCTTTAGACCCATTGACTTTACAGCCACTCCTAGTGTTGCCATTGCATTGTTAACAACCAAACTAGAAATCAACACAAAGACTCCTACTGTTTGTAATATACTACTAAATTACTATCCATCCGATACAAATTTAATGTTGGAAAATAAGCAGTTAACAGAGAGACTCCTAATGTATCCAACGTAAAGCATCATTTTCATGTAGGGAGATATGTGTTCGACTATAGTATACTTGTTTGGATGAAAACAAAAATATAGACCTTTTTTTGTTTCAATTGATATAGTAGAACAATAAGTTTATAATAATGTATTTTATAAAATTATATAAAAAATAATATAATAATACTTGGCATAATATATTATTATTTGAGCACGTAAGAATGCTGAAGTTCTTTTTTAGTGGGACCAATTATGTGATTATTGAATGGATTATAATAGTACATAAGCTAAGCGGAACGATTTTGATCACCTTACCTCTCTTCCAGAACTAAAGTATGATGAGATGGGAGAAGATGAAGAGTCGTCTGCTCCTCGAGGTGTTTTCTCCTGGACTCTTCTACTCGTCTTCCAAGTGATAGCACAATGCCGCCAAGTATAATAGAAGTCATGCCTAGCAATAAATACTACTCTAAAAAAGACAATTTCATGATTCAACTTGTTTTAGGAGTTTACTTGTAATATCATGTATTTAAAGTCGCTAAGACTACTGTAGGTCAATTGTTGACCGGAAGTATTTATTGGACGAAACATTCCATATCAAAAGTAATTTTTTAATGAAAGGTATATTTTGCATAAATGTGGACAGTGCATTAAAAACATTAAAAAGTGACCAATTGTACTTATAAGTAAACAAACATTGTATATATAGTAGCATTTTAAAAATTGCATTAATACATATTTAATTAGGATTAGGGAATATTAAGGAGTAGTTGATTTTAGTTTAAATACATTAGAAATTACCAATATATAGAAGCAATTTAGTAGTGAATCGTATCTATGCTTATTTACCTATACCAATAAACACAAAATTATTGAAACTGTGTTTAAACTATTGCCATAAAATAAGTTTTATCATGCTAAAATTTACACACTTCGTTATGTCGGATGATTATTTACTAAATTGAACTGGATGGTTAAATTGTATTTTCTCCATTATAGTAAAAATAGTTTAATTGTTTAAATAACTGCCTTTTTAAATCAGTGAATCATTTGAATTAACAGATATATTTGAGAAGAATAAAGAATATATTAATTTCGTGTACATATAATAAATATGAAACTACCATTAAAACTGAACGTTTTAATAGTTCTGATCGTAGCATTAAGTACGCCAAACCATTAAATATTGCAGGTGTAATATTTATCAAGACTAACATCACTAAACAAATGTAAACTGAACGTCACTATCAATGGTTTAGTGTCAATACATTTATGATTAAGTTTTATTTAACAAGTATTTTGTAGTAAACTATCTAAATAAGTGTTAAACTATATATCAGTAAGTTAAGCACTAATGGTGAGGTTTGAGAAGACTGGAAGTTAAGTGAATCAGTTTCCTAGATCGTATCATATCTGTAACTTGTATTTGGTATAGCCCCATTACGTTTTGTAGTTCCTATATTAAATACATTCCCAAGTAAGTTTTATGCTATAAATACAAAACATTCATAATTTTTCGTAAACACTGAATTAAGTTATTGATGTATTTTTAATTACATATGTGCTTTTAATAAAATACTTATTTTTTTATTTATTTATTTTATTTATTCATAAGACGCCGATCGTCAAGATATGGGCCAATATGGATTTCGAATGAGTGTGATGAGTGTAGATGAGCGAATGTAGTCATTGTTACAAACTAAGGCAGACTATTCCCTAGAAAGTGTCATTAATTAATAGCCCAATGACAAATGAACAGCCGGTGATTATCAGCTGATCCTTCTCAAAAATGTATTATGACTCTGATTGGGATCGAACTGAGAACCTTTAGAACAATGATAATGAACGAACAAAGAGGGGAACTGTATAATTTTATGATTTTATTTTTATTTGCAATTTTAAATTGTGCACATAATTTAACTATGTGCACAATTTTTTTTGTATACAAAATTTTTTTGTAATTTACATGTACATTTTATTTTTATTTCAACTTGGTCAGTATGCAATTATCGCTTTTTTATATTTTATTATATATAATTTACAAACATTAGTTTGTGAAACTTCAAAAATAAATGTGTACTTGTTGTACAGCCTTTATATGTGAATTTTACATTAATTTTAATGCTTATGGTACCGGGAAATAAAATTTTCAGTTTTTTTTAATATAAAAATTAAGGTAAAAACTCAACACAAATATTGTTGTATTCTTGTCAACCCCTTGGATAAAAATATATTTAATACATATATATTTTAGTACAATATATGTTGTTTAGTTTATTTAATTATTACAATGCATGGTATTAATTGAGGTGTGTTTTTCAGTTTAAATTTAATTATATTGTAACTATTATCATGACGTTCATTTCAAATTTAAAGGAACTTGAAACGTTTGCTTTTCGGAAGGGAGAAAATGAGGTTTAACTGATCTATAAATGCATAGTTTTATGACTCATTCTTCTTTAACATACTATTTATATGGAAGGAATCTAACACTGTCATTTGAAGAAGTATTACTTGAAACCTTCTATATCTGATTCTGTTCGTTGTTGTGTTGGAGGTACAATGTAAATAAACAATTACAAAAAGCTTTTTTACTGTACAATTGTAAATACATGATTTTTATCAAAACTGTATCTAAACTGTTATTCATGTAACCTATGCACAATCATTAATTTTATATAATATGCTGCACTATATAATTCCTGCATTTATATCAAGTGTTATACTTTGGTTATTTGACTAAATGTTTTATTTTTATTTTATAAAAGGATATTTTCCTATAATTTTATTTAAAACATGTTCACTTTGTTTATATAAATCATATTAACACTTTATTTATATTATCAGATTTATAAACATAGTTTTCTAACCAATATTTTTGCAAGTATCTAAGATGGTATAAAGTACAGAGATGTGCCAAATTGAATCGATGATTCGTTCTGATAAATAAATATTCTGCGTAATTTGAAGTTACAGCTCTGTATATCTAACTTCCTTATACATACCTTTACGGTATATATATTAATGTATATATGCCAATTAAAATGTTAGATACTATTCTCATTTAGAACTCATTTATTTTACATGAATTTATTAATTTTATAGTTATTATGTTTGATAATTAGTTAAATATCCAACAACACATTTTGATTTTTTTAGTTACCATTTTTTGCAACGTATAATCTTTCAATCAACTTTTAAACCGTTATATCCGTTGTAATTAAATTTAGTTTATATTTTAATTTAAGTTGTTATGCAATGAATCAGGAATATTCAGGACAGTACTATTCAAATTATGTATGTCTCAGTTTTCATATTTTAATTTGGTTTCTGAATTATTCCACAAGTTAAATACTTTATAGAGAGAACGAGCCATGTTGAAAGTAATGTCACGCAGTTTTTCATAATGCTAAAGAGAAAAGGTAGTGGCGAGGTGGAGAGGTAATCCAAAGCCACGGCGTCGGACGGGAAGCCACCGAGATAACGGGTAATATTTTCTACTTTCCCCAACGTGAAATGTATTGTACTGAATATTTCAGATCTGCTTATTCTCAGGAACAGAATGAACATTTCTTTTATTTGGTTTAGGTACAGAGTTGAATCACTATTACAACGAACTAGTTTCATGCAGATTTAAAATGTGATTTGACATTTTAAAAGGCCACAATAACTATTACATTAAATAGAAATTATATATATATATATCATACGTAATTTCTTAAATTTAATATCTATCTACTTACTTGCAGTGCTGTTAGCTCAGTAGCTGAGGTTTTGAAATTCGTAGTTCAGGGTCCAAGGTTCGAATCACAAACTAAGATAATAGTTGTTACTTCGTTCGATAAAACATGTTCACACACAGGTCTGCAGGCCCACGCTAAATTAAGAAATTAAGAGTGAACTGAAAATCTTAAACAAATTAAATTCTTGTGCACCTGTTTTAAATCACGTATTTTAGTAACTAATACATAGCTATTTTTGTCTAGTTTGTCGTTTATTCTATATTATCCAACACAAATATTTTCTGACTAAAATTTACCAGTTTTATAACACAATAAAATAATAGGTACGTTGTTAACTTCACATTTTAGGCTCTTTACAATAACATCTTCACATGTGTTGCATCTCTTTACAATAACATATAAGTGATAAGTGGCCTAAATATTACTAATCAAGAAAAGAATTCATATACATTTTAAACTGTACATATATAAAAATAACATGACTGTAATATTCGTGGAATAACCTCTTGTGAATGTAGGAGATTTTATATTATCGTAAATAATTACATTTCTAATGTTACTATGAAAATACAACATATCAGTTCATAAAAAAATATATTGGATCTACGAACAGGTAAACATTTGAGAATTGAGTAACCAAATTCAATGATAATTTGGGATGAAATACTAGCATATTATATCAATCTTTCATCTCATAGAGCTATGATATTAAATAGTAGATAATTATTTAGTACATGTAATTTTTCTTAGTCACTATAACCCATTAGTCATAATCTTTATATTGATTAATTTAAATATTACTTTATTAAGGAGGTTTTATATTATCATACTATAGGCTTTTGGCAATACATATATAAAAACAAGGAATGCTTGATTTTTAATAATATCTGTTATCAGATTTGATAAGATAAAATATAAAAATGTAAAAAGTCAATAAAAATTAGAAAAATATTCCAGTATGGCGTTTTTAATTATGTATCTATTAAATACATGTCCTGTAATTTAATAGATACATCACAATCTATGTTTCTGTAATTAAAATTATTTCAACGATTGCGTTTGAAAAAAAAATCATGTCATCAAGGATTGAATAAAAAATAGTTTACCAAAAATACTTTTAAGCACGTAGCCTCATCGACAAACTGGAATTACAAAGACATTTATATTTGTAAAATAAGTAAATTAAGTATCTGATAATTATGGTTAAATGCATGTCAGTTCTAATTATTAAGGAATCACTTAAATTTCAGTGCAAATATAAATAAATTGTAAAATCATTAAATAACGAATGATGGATTATCATTTTCTCGGTCAATTTTTAAATGAATAAAGTTGGCCGTGTAAAATTATACTATCAGTAAACGGAACCATGATCTGAAATAGGAATTCACCTTGTTACGGTGCAATATAAGAGCCAAGGAGTTTCTGGAAGTCTAACGTAGAGTGTCCAAGAAGAAAAAAAATAAAATTTCTAAAAGAGGTAAGTGAGCACTTATCTAGAGGACAACTGGTACCATTTTAAAATAAGAGTCAGATTTTTATCCCATGTTTTATGGTAGAATATACAACAGTATCGATGTATCTTTATGCATAAGAGGAAATCAATTTAACAGAAAAATAAGTACACTATGAATTTTGTAAGTGTTTTATTTCAGTATATGAAAATTACATTTTAAATCTGTAAAATATTCCCAGTCATAGAAAAACACTAAAAATCAATGTTTTTATAAGATTATAGCAATTAAAATAATCGTTTTGATTAGAAGGAAAATTGAGAATTATTTTACGAAATAAAAAGACATTTCATACCTTTTATGTTTTTGACATATTGATATATATTCACTGACTAAAAAATTCCTCTTAATAGTTAGTTCTATTTGGGAAAAAAGGTGACTGATAATTATCTTCTTATTAGTTTTATTTTTTAGGGCATATTTCAGCATAAAAGATTTTGGGCTTTCACTTAATTGGGATGTTTTATGAATTGTGTAAATTTTTTCCAGTATATAGGTCAAAAATGGAATTTTAATTTAGGTTTAAC
This sequence comes from Stictocephala bisonia, assembly GCA_035578905.1. Classification (NCBI taxonomy): domain Eukaryota; kingdom Metazoa; phylum Arthropoda; class Insecta; order Hemiptera; family Membracidae; genus Stictocephala; species Stictocephala bisonia. The sequence goes on from JAQJVL010000048.1 coordinate 1,388,265, forward strand.
TTTCTGACAAATAAAGCTTCAAATAGCAAACTCATAAATGTGTATAAACAATGTTAATAAATACTATTATATCAATTAACCTCTACTCCCTATAGAAACACCAAGAATAAATAAGAAATGATTTAAAGTTAGCTTGGACCAATAAAATATCTAGTATTTTATAATACTACATGAAAAGGAAACATTTATTATTGCTGTAATGAGGTGGAAAACGAAATATTTTTTACTTCAACTACTTTTAGTACAGTCGGATGATTTAATGGCCTGAATAATGAAATAGTAATAGTATGGGATTAAGAAATAAATCAAATTAATATAAATATCGATTTATCTATCCAACATTTATATTGATTATCTGAAAATTATTTATACAGTGATTGTACTTGATTCTCCGTATTTTTACCTGATTTAGACACGAAACGTACTATAAATGTCCCATATAATTATGCTCAATTACGATATGTAATTTTAATACACTATTGAATGGTGAATTATTCTTTAATTACAATTTGTAAGAAGTAACATCTCTAAATTGAATATGTTGTAAAACAAACGATAAAAAGTAGCGACTGTTTCCCTACATGATTTATATATTTCTTGAATAGGTAAAATATATTACTTTCATACACATTTTATCACTATATTATATGGTTTATCACGATATAATACAGTGATATTGTATTGATATAATAATCACTGTATTATATCAATATATTATAGTATTGAACAGCACTATACTATATCAATATGCTGTTCAATACACTTTTATGTATTTCGAAGAAAGAACTTTCTAGTCGGGAAATAAATGTAGTTACTAATGATCAATTCAAGTTTTTCAAGTGTAACTTTATTGATTGTTAAATAAGTACCAAAAATAGTAAAATTGGTTTGACTAAAAATGTTCCAATGTACATATTATATTTTAAATGTAATCAGGCCTCGAATTTTGAAAACAAACAAAAGCAATTACTGTAAAAGACATGATTTACTTAAACTTGTTTTTTACTTAATAGGATATTTTTTCTATGTTCAGTGTCTTTCACATACCAAATAATTTGTTTCCACCAGGTCAAAATAAAATTTCTTGTGGCAAAAAAGGTATGGTAAATAATTACTGTACATAGTTTTCAAAAGTGAACAGGTAAATGCATTATGATGTACACTGACACATCAAACATATTTTAGCAAACAAATCTTGCAACAAATACAAACTGTAATCCTGAACGCATTGGAAGGAAACTGATTCTTTTAGCTACGCCATATTACAAGTACAGTATATACAATGGATTATTAGGTTTTTGGAAGATGAAAGGGACAAAATATTGTAGGAAAAACATATATATAATTTATTTTAGTAATATCATTTTAGAAGGATTCTCCAATAAGTCATGTGTTGTCTGTTTAGAACCTATAACGATGTAAAATATTACAACCAAAACATACAGCAGTTGTGTTATTAAAGATCATTACGAAGTGGGTTTTTATCTAAATCCTAAAATATAAAAATTGATAGTAAAGTAGGAATATTTTTATTTATCTTTTGGTTGTTAATCATTCTAAATAGTACTATTACACTACCATTGATTTATATGATATTACTATTTTAGGTCAGGCCTATACCTAAGTAGGCCTTATAGTTAATTCTAAAAACATATTACAGTAAAAGTTACCATCACACAACACAAATGTATTACAATATAAGCACAAAATGTACAAATATATCAAAATACAAGGACAGAATGCAAACATTAATCACAGTACAAGTTCAGATTGCACAGATACAGCACAATACAATTACCAAATGCACATTTATATGCAATATAAGTACAAAATTCAAAAATACTATAGTAATATATTTCGACATACCACTATCACGATAGTATTTTAACATTTTGTACTTTTAATGTTTTGTATCTGTGCAATTTGTACTTATACTGGAATATACTTGCGCATTTTGTGATTTTATTTTCATAATTTTGGACGTTCACTTGTACTTTTACGTACAAACACTTATTATGCTAATTAAAATACTATTTTTTAAATACATTTGTAAGTTTTCGTAAAAATACATGTTAAAAATTAATGATGATTTACATCAAGTATTGTTAAATATAGTGCTTATAGCACGTTCTTTCATTTTCGATTACTTAAATAGTTACTAAACGTAGAGTTCACAACACAGTCAATGGTATGTAAATATTTCGGCCAAAAGTAAATAGCTGCCCCAAAGAATGTTGCATGAAAGGAAATCTGACTTTCAGTAAGTGAATATTAAATTTATTTTACATATAAACGTACTTTTTGTAGTATGTTAGTTTAAAACACGATTTAGTTTTTATCTTCAGTTCCTTAGCTATTGTATTTGTCTTATTGATTAAATTATATGAAACAGGAAAATGTCTGCCTGTTCTGGTTATGAAAGTTAACTTCATAACCAGTTAACTAATTCATCTAGTTATTGTTAAGGAAACTAATAAGATAACGTTTAAGCTATTCACTATATGAGACAATACAACAAGCATGGAATATCAGCTGCTAAATGATTACGAGAAAAAAAACATTACAACAAAAGTTTTCTCGCCACTGCAAGGAATATATCCTTATAAGCAGAAAATAAGTTGAAAATCCTTAGACATAATATCTAGATATTTCCACAATGTATTTATAGGAAAAACTCATAACATATATATTTCCAATAAAGGTGCACACCAAAAAAAATCTAAAATTTATTCGGCATCTGGATTTTATTTTAGTAATCTAAAGGGAGAGAGTTCTAGGCTGATTAATATAACGAATTTATTGGTAAATACTCACAGTGTAGGGTTTTCCATTTATAGGCCGTTTTATAACCCAAGAAGTGTTTTTAAATAATTCTGTTTTCTGAAATATTCAAACAATGCATGTTTTATCTATGTATACTGGTTTGTTACCAAGTGTATAAAAATAAGATTTCGAACATCAACAAAGAAAGCAACTACTGAGGCAGTGTTTCAGTTGAATGTGTGTTTTAGACAAGTTAGGAAGACAAACATATAACAGTTGTGTTTGTTTTACTTCAACATTTGTGCTTCCCTTAGCGTTATTGGATAACACGGTATTGATAATACCAGAATGTAACTGCGAACGTATGTAAACATGTTATTTAAATATCCGAAGTCTTACGTTAGTTGGAACCTTCAACATATCTTCTGAGAACACAGGGTTATTGTTTATTTATTTCTTTATTTTTAAAGAAAGCAATACACGCAAAATATGATGGTATATAAATTAATAATTTATTAACTGACTGCACCCAAATAGGACTTATTAAAAAATTATGCAGTAAAACATTGAAAATTCATCCTAACCCCCCTCGTCCTTTACGCTCAAATAATCACACATTTTTACACTTGTAAAAAAAGTCCAGCTTATTTATCCTTTATATTACCTAAACAATCTGTTTTTTTAATTATGCCTCTCATAGACAGCTACAAACTGAGAAATGGATTTCAAAATATTCCAGCAAATAAAATACAACAAAATGTGTTTTTTAATTTACTGTCAATAATGTTGAAAACACACTTTTTATCGTGTAGTTTTTATTACATTTCATTTTATATTATATGGTTGTAAATTATACATTTATAAAGCTACATTTAAAAAATCAGCCAGTCATAAACAACAAAGAATTATAGCGTTTCTGCAAACTCAAACACAAATATAAAGTTTCGAAAAAATAGGGCAAACCAAACATATACCACACATTACGAATTTTAAGAAAATAATTTATTCAAGTTATTGAAAAATATGATTTAAGACTAAGAGCTCTCCTGACGTATAAGTTAGCCCTTCATTTTCCTTTAACCATAATTTTCCTTATTTTTATAGAGCCTGTTCTTCTGATATTTGATTTGCTTTAGAATCTTAAATTCTTCTGTTGTCTACTGTCAGTTCAAGTAAAAAATATAATGGAATGAAAGCTCTATATAGAAAAAGTACTTTAGTCTTGAACATAACTAAAAATAACACTTGAACAAAATATGAGGTTATCAATAAATACAGTAAACATAATTTTTTTACGGAAAATTGCTGATACAGTTATTAGAAAAATAATTAAAACTTGGAAAAACGAAGAAAAATATTATTTCCCAATATAAACTATAATTTTTGTAGCTGATTACAAGTGGCCAAGATTATTACAAAACAATTTTACTTTTTTGTACAATTTAGGTATAGAATCAAATATTTTATTTTGATAAAATAGTATTTAATGAACAAAAGAATTCATGATGCAACATTAAAAATAATAATTTTTTTATTTGTTGGGGACATTGCGCCCATGAGTTTTATTACATATCAAATTGTATATTTTATAAATATATTTTTATTCAATTGCATAATGTTGTAGATTTACCTCAATTTAAGATAATTAATTTCTTTCTAAAGTTGCTTGTTACTCATGAACCTTGTAAATATTTATGTATTATTATATTAAAACTACAATATGTTATTATTATTAACGTTTAAAAATAACAATATATTATTGTTTATCTGTTATATATTACATGAACAAGTAACACAATCTTGTTTTAAAAGGTTTCCATAATTCTAAAACTATAATACATACATTTTTTTAATAAATGCTGAATATCTAAAAATACTTAAATTGAAACTTAAAATAAATTTTAATTCTGTATTCATTATTACACTGGATCCCAAAAACTGGTCTGCAAACCGCAACTGTGAGTAGAGTTTCAGCATTTCCTTCATGGAGAGCTCTGCGTGTAACAAAGCAAACATCGATGTTGAAATTGAATAGGGTAAGTACTGTTTGAATATATACTGTTTTTATATAAAGCCCATTTACGGATATAACTTCTATTATATCCGTAAGAAATATCAACATAAACGAAAAAAGAAATATCAAGGTAAAAAATATCCGTTGTTTATTTTTCCAAACATCAACACTGTTTCAAAGTTAAATAATTCAAAATGATTAAACTTTAACGCATGAATTAAATTGTTTACTCATTCATACAAGTCAAATTTCAAGCCAGTTGCCGCGTAACTTGTTTCCACAGTTTATAAAGATTAGCTTTTTGAAAATACATTAAAATAATACTAGTCCACACTACATTTAGGATGTTAAAATTTTATTAGGAATCACTTGAGAATCAATAACTAGAAGTCAACTTCAATATTTTCAAAAGGAACGTGGTCATGTAATACATAATTTAACATCACTATGTATTATTAATTTCGTTACTTTTTTTATAAGTTATCACCAATATATTTTCTTAATTATAACTGCCTGGTCATGTATCACGAAATAAAGTTAAACCAATACTTATGATAAAAACACAAATGCCGTGTTGTTTTAGGAATAAAAAAACTGTTTTAATTATAAAATTATATAAGGACGATGACCGATTAAATTAATAACAAAAATATTAATAACTAAAGAACAAAACATATTTATTACATTTTTACTGCGCTTTCAATTTTAGCTTGAAATGGAGGTGTTAAATTAGGTATTAAATGACCACGTTCCGATTTCGATTTCTAAGGTGACTTCAATGTACCTAATGATATTGAAGCACTCTAAATTTAAAGTGAGTTATTTATAATTTAATGGCAATTAAAAAATGGAATATAAATGCTGAAACAACTCAGGGAATAACTAAATGCCTATATGACGGTGCTGTTTTAATTAGTAAAATAAATAGGTGATAACCAGTTAAAAACTAAAAAAAAAAAAACACGTCCTTTTTGGATTCAAAAATTATAACTACACTATAATTTTTGGCTTGATATTGCAGCGTTGGATTACATATCACAATACCAGATTCTTGTTTAGCATTTTAAAGTTGACTCATAGAACTTAGAATCAAAGAAATCCTTAATAACATTGAAGTTTTATAAATTTAGTGTGGGCTGATAATGATTTAGTGGCATAATCTAAAAGCAAACATTTTACTAACTGAATGCAACAAGTTTGGAAGTATGTCTTAAAACGCACCTCATATACGTAAACTATCATACATAATAAACCCCAAGAAGCTTAGTTAAAAATTAAAAACTTGAAGTTTAATTTAAGCAAATGAAATGAAATCACATGTCTTTTTATAGAAGATTCAAGGTAGTCCTTAAGGACCTACAAACCTCCCTTTTCCTTTTTACAAACAACCATGGTTTTTGTTGTTAGGGCCTTTAGAGTCTAATGAATTACTCTAGTAATTCCCATAAGTTTGAGGCTTGTACATTAAATCCAAGTTTATTTTTCAGTCTGATAAGCTAAATCCTAACTATTACTATTTGGACGTTAAATTTATCTCCACTTTTAATTACAGAAAAACTCATATACCCTGTTGGCTTCCGTTTAACATTTGATAACAATAGAGAACGTAATTTATAACAATAGAGAATTTGATGATTTGTAACTTTAAGCGTAGTATTATTTAAATTTACTTATTTCCAATTTAGCAATAAATTAGAATTTAAATGCTATAAATCAGCAGTAAAGCATATAATAGGCATATTTTATTAAATGAAAAGTTTATTTTATATCCTATGATACAAAAAACTATTATATTATGTGATTGGTCATATAGAAATTAAGAAATTTGTATCCACAATAACTTGTACCCGTTTTTCGAATAGATATATGATCGTTGTTTGAAGGCAAATTTAAATACGATTAATGAAAAGAAATAATAATCATAGATGCAAAATCAATGTCTGTTTTTATCGTATTTCCCAACAAGTCTTCACACATTACCTAATTTATTTACAAAATACAAAATATAAGTATATACTTTCTCTTTATACGAATTGTTTTAGACTGAACTAGTCTGGATGGGGGGTGCAAGATGGTGTTGTGACTATCATAGGCTACAAGGGCCTATTTAGCCTGGGATAGGATAGTAGTACGATGGAACGAAGCCAGCAGGAAGCTCGGAACCCGTTAAGAATGTCCAACGGAGATATCAAACCTAGAACAGGACACTGGTTTAGAAGATACACATGTGTATTATAAAAGCAAGTTGGAGGCTGTCATTGGGTGAGCGGATTGGTGGGTCATCTAGTTGTTTGGGGTGAGCTATTTCAGGGTTGCGTTAGGGTTATGGCGTATTTTTGAGAGCTAAATGAGCAGGGGGGTTAAAGTACCACCTAATTACGCCGTGTTTTTGGGGGTATATTGTGAAAAAGGAATGATGGTGTATGGTTATATGAAGTACTCTACCAGGAAACGAGTTGCCTAATACATAAACATTCTTAACAGAATAAAATGCAGTTATGTAGTGAACACATTTTGATGAGTAGAAAGTATTAGTTTTATTTTCATATAACAGTTTTGTTTTGCATAAATAAAACACGCATAAAGTAACTTTCACTATCCAATTAAATCTGTAGGAGTTGACTTATAATTTTTTAATTTACATATCAAACCTAACCTAACCTAACCCAACCGAACCTAATCAAACCTAATACTACTCAACAAACACCTAACGATCAAAGGTGTGCCCTTGGCTGTTGGTCCTGCTGATGCATGTGGACATGAGATCCAATATCACAGACGATTCGGTACACATAGGGCAAGACCGTCACGTCATCAGCAGAGGACATATTGTAGCTCTCAGAGGACATTTCTCGTTGGTCGTCCTTACACATCTATTCACTAATGGGTGAAAACAAAAACATTATTAATACAATGATATGAAAATATATTGGTAATTGCAATATACATTATTGCATGTACCCAATGTCTGATATATATAAATGTAAATAATATAATAATCATACGATATTTTAATAACATTTGAATAAGGATTTTCCTGTTTTATGCAGAATTAATGATATTATATTCAATTTAAACTTTGCACTTAATTTAAAATTAATTATATTTGTATTTAAATGTAAAGAAAAACATATCATACCAATTATTTTATAAAATTAATACTATTTAATTAGGAAAAATTAAATATCTAAACACGTGAGATATAGATATTTTATATGCAATATATAATTAAGTAAATAAGAACTAAATTAGTGTTGAGTGGTTTTAATATGAAAATAAAAAAGTTGATTTGTTTGAGTGTAATCAAAAGTTGTTCTTTATCCAAATAATGAAATGCTTATAATTGAATGCTTCTGAATTATTATTGATTATTTTTTCACATTTAGCTTTTTTATATCTGTGGTACTAGACTTAATCAGATAATGGTATGGATAAAATCTGTATGTTCTGGTACTAAATAAGCCAAGAAGTTTTATACAATATTCACTTCAAAACCAGACGAATCGTCCATGGTGTGGTTTTGCCAGGTTGGTTGAGTAGCTGCGTATGAGCGATGTGCCTCAATTTCAAATGCGGTGTGCTCGTAGATCGTATACTCGTTCTCATTCATTCAATCTCATTCAAGTGATCGTCTGCCGTCGTATCTCATTCAAGTGATCGTCTGCCATCGTATCTCATTCAAGTGATCGTCTGCCGTCGTATATCATTCAAGTGATCGTCTGCCATCGTATATCATTCAAGTGATCGTCTGCCGTCGTATATCATTCAAGTGATCGTCTGCCGTCGCATATCATTCAAGTGATCGTCTGCCGTCGTATATCATTCAAGTGATTGTCTGCCGTCACAACCTATTTACACAACATTACTATGTGAACTAATCTGAAATAAAAATAATTGTTTATGTTTTATAAATTATTTACTAGTGAAAACTAGTGAAACTAAGTCTTGAAACGATTGAGACTTACCAATAGGAAAATACTGTCCTTTTCCTATTTATATTGTATGTATAAATATTATATATTGTATTGTATCCTATATATTGTACGACGTAAATATAGGACCAAATATTGTACGAAATAAAAAAAAAAATATTTCGAATACGAGGACCATATTATGTCTTATAGTATCTAATTATGTAGAAAGCAACTACAATTACTTTTGAAATGTTTTACCTGATGTAAGGTTTTAACCTTACATTAGGTTATACAGATTAACCTCAATAGTATAATGTGGCATTACATACCAATGTATTTAATAGAACATTTGTTATTTTGTTAGTAATATTATTATTATTAAAATTATTTTCATAACAATGAAATACATTACTATGTATAAGTAATGTTATAAGATTCATATTTTCCTTAAATAAATGCATTTAATTGAATATATTTTGTAAATTTTCACCCATAAATTTTGATGTTACAATCAGGTACGTAATAAATTTACTTTTGTGAGAAAAAAACTAAAATAAGTCATAAGTAATACTTTTTATTCATGATTAGCCTTCTGGAATTGGCACTTTAAATAACAGTTATTACTATACAGGAATTGAGGACGATAAGGTACATAACCTGTTGTTATAAGTGATACTTTTGATTAATATGTTATTTATTATAAAAACATACAAAGTAAAAAATATATTGGGATCTGACAGGTTATAGATTCTTTTATATTAATATTATAGTGGATTTTACGCCTGTAAATTCTGTATTTGATGAAACATATTAAAGACTGAAAAATTAAAGTTTTTTTTTAATAATCCTATTTTCCATCTTATTGAAGGGGTTAAAAGGTTAAATAAGCTAGTTATGAACTTAAACTACAACTTAACATATTTTTAATGCTCTTTTTAATGGTTCTAAGAACAATTTCCAAAATATATAATATTGTAAGCCTGAAACAAAAATGCACTTTTATAAATATTCATATTATGTCACTGCATGCTATTAATAACAGCTATCTATCACATCTTCAACAGTAATACAGCATACTCTTAGTAACCTTTTAGTATGACTTATTTGTGTGTATGGTAAATATAGAAGTCATAAGGAATAAAATAAGTTATATATGTTAGACATGAAACATGCCTTGGGAGCACGGTGTGGTACAATCTTAGTTACTCTGGTTTATATTCTCTTGGCGACACGCAAACTTTTAATTGTACTGTACTATCTTTACTGTAAGTCGTTTGTTAGAGATTACTGTTATTTTTGTGTAGATATTGAATATTCATTAAGACGCCTATGCAATTATGTAGCAATGTTGTTCTTGATGTATTTAACATACTAGTCAGTACTGTTTTAGTATATGACATTTTGTATAACTACTTATAAAATATTTGTAAAATACCAGCAACATCAAATTAAAGTCTTTTTATTAAAGGAACAATTAAAGTTTGTAGGATTTCAAAAGCATACTCTGATAGTTGTGATCTGTAAGTTTATAATTGAATATTTATTTTTTTATGTAAAATACGAATTTACTAAAAAACATGCATTTATTTATAGATAAAATTGTACGTGACCTCCTCCTTGTAAAACAAATGGGTTTAGCAAAATAGTTGGTTTTTTTATTGGTACCACACAACGTAATGTTCAAACTTAGGAAGTCATTAAAACCCCTGATTCCTGAATTTGTTAGAAAACTTAGTGCGTTTGTAAATACAAGTAATATTGAACTTAAATTTCGAATCTATTTGACTATAACTTCTCTGTCCATTACTTTTTGCTAGAATGGAGTCTTTCATTATCTGAGAACTTATCATAATACAATATATCCACTGATAGTGCTCGCTTTTTAAAACCTTTCATACAAAATATGATGAACCATTAGATCATATGTTGTTAAATCACATATTCCATTAATAAGCACGATATAAGATTAACTAAAACTGTCAAACCACCTATTTTGCGACTGTCACTAAGTTTGGGCAGTAGTCCATAAAGCTTTTAGCACGTGTTTTCATCGTACTCGATCGTCTAACAAAATGTTATCGACAATTAATTGAAATGTTTAGGTTATAACTAAATTTGGCAAAAACCAATTGGGCCTTCTAAAATATTAGCTTACTTAATAATATAAAATGAAATGGCACAACATCCACAGTGATAACATTCCTAAAAAAAAAAAACCAAACTAAGGTTTTCATGAAGAAAACATCAATATATAGAGTTGATTTAAAATTAAATTTATAGATAGACTAATAAATGTATATTTAAGCTAAATGTTATAGTAAATAATCCACTAAGATTAATACTTGTGATATTGGCGGGAAGGCATACGAAGAGACACGTAGTCATTACGGTTGTAAAGTCACATATTATTTCGTGAAAAATACACAATACAAAGAAGATGAAATTGTATTTGCGTTGCCAATTCTTAAAAAGAAAATTCAAAGGTTTGACAGGTAAAGCTAATATGTGTATCATATTTTTGTTTGTTTGACTTTATCACAGTAACACTGACAAACAGCAAAATTAGTAATATTTTGTTTACCGTTCATTGTAATGTTTGTGTTAAGCAGTTTCAATAATTATAATTTCTTGGTCTACTTGAAACAATTATACATACAAATTATCAGTCATCAGTAAATTACATCTAGAACTGTATTTGGTTATTTTCATTATTTTTTAGTTAAAGTAACAATACAAACAAAATTAAAGAATGTGGTGAAATAATATAGTGGTTTGCCTGATATAAAAAGAAACGTATATACCACATTTGTATTGCATAGCCTTAGATTAACATTTCCAAAGCATAACACTGAGGAATAAAATATTATAAGAATACAATAAAGTAAAAATACCCTGTAGATGATTGGTTTTACTATCTTTAACAAACAACTTCGTTTATAAAAGTAATTTGTACAAATATCAATATTTAAGTTCATTGCACATTTAATTTTACTGATATTCTATACTCTTCTAAAAATGATATAAACTTAAATAGTAATATAATATGCAACATTTAATTACTAAACTAATACTAGAACTAGTATCAATATAAATTAAATGTCCAAACTACGGATGAATTAAATTAAACAATAAAGCAGGACAAATTTAAACCCTTTAGTTAGGCATGCACTAAAGGGAAGGATGCTGTTAATGCTATCTGTCACCTCCTAAGCTGTGTAATCCTATATCGATCGTTTAGTAGGGAGATCCCCTCCAACACGTAGTGGAGGTAGAAAAATAATCAAAGAATATACTGTTTGTATATCCAATAGACTCAATTTAAATTAATGTTTATATTTGGACATTATACTACCGCATAACAGTTTCAAAAAACTAATGTGTTAATAACTGTACATTTGCAAATTGTATTGTTATTAATTTAAAATATATATATATATATATATATATATATATATATATATACATATATTTATTTATTTATTTATTAAATTATTATTTTATTATTTTAATGCCTTACCAAATATTTTTTTAAATATCTTACCAATAAAATAAATAATTACCGATCAGTTGTAAGATAAATATCATTTGTATTGTTTAGTGAAGATTTATAAAACATTTTATCGTAGTTTATGATTATTTAATCTGTGGTTTTAAAAAGGGTATGAGTTAAATTTGTTTGCGAAAATGAGTTATTGGTGGTTTTGGTTTCTTTGGAGTTAAATGATGTTATTGTGAAAAAGGCATCAGTCCAGGACTCTTGCCCTCTTCAAAAAACGACATAGTCTCTGCCTAGCGGCTGGCTCTCCAACTACTTTCCAGCAGTCATTTTTTTGTTTTGTTTCTGCATGACGTGTATACATCTGAGTTAGTTTGCAACAAAAGTGGTTGAGTCAAGCTCAACCTGTAAATTTGTCAGCGTGCTCCATGAAGTCTCTGTTGGCCTAGGTTTGAAAGGTTAGTGGAATTAATTTTACAAATAAAAACATTAAAATCCCTATCAACAGAGTCATTTAGTCTGAATGCAGCAAGAAAGGACAAAGTAGATTTTAACATTCCTAAGTACATTTTTCAATGTGATAGAAGTGATCCTGCTGTTTTAACAGCGAACGTGTTCATAGGTGGGCTAAATACATCACTTCAAATTGGGGAAAACCGAACACGTGGCTTTACCTAAAGAAAAGGGTACGTTACAGGGACAAGGGTACAATTAACTTTAAAAAGGTAGAAGACTTACGGAATCTTATCCGGTAATTTCCAGAAGAACATCTATCTTTTTACGAGGTCTGTGCTTGGCCAAAACAAGATGCTGAGGTAGATGACTGAACTATCCATATAAAAACTAATAAATTGCTATAAATTATATGTAACTAAGTACAAAACATTCAAATTTTCGTAAAAATTTATAATTAGGTCAATAAAACTTGTTTTTCTCAAGAACACAATTTTGTGATCTCCTTTTTTTCGTAAAAAATATAAGTCCACCATGTTAAATATTATTTTACATCCATAATAATAACACTCTCCTCATGAAACTTTGGCAGAATATGTAGGGTAACGGTAAGTAATACATAATATGTAGGGTAACGGTAAGTAATACATAATATGTAGGGTAACGGTAAGTAATACATAATATGTAGGGTAACGGTAAGTAATACATAATATGTAGGGTAACGGTAAGTAATACATAATATGTAGGGTAACGGTAAGTAATACATAATATGTAGGGTAACGGTAAGTAATACATAATATGTAAGGTAACGGTAAGTAATACATAATATGTAGGGTAACGGTAAGTAATACATAATATGTAGGGTAACGGTAAGTAATACATAATATGTAGGGTAACGGTAAGTAATACATAAAAAAAAAACAATTTCATATTGTTTCAGTGTTGGCCAAAAACTATTTTTTTCGATTTACCGAAAGTTTTAATTAACGGAATCGTGGCCTGTTCATAACCACCGATTTAAAGACTGAATGTGGCTTTGTAATTAAAGTAATTGATCGATATAGTTCAAAAGAAATATTGAGTTTTTTCTCTATATGCAACATATAGTAAATTAAATTCTGCATTAGACTTCTAATTTGATGTGTGTGTGTGTGTGTGTGTGTGTGTGTGTGTGTGTGTGTGTGTGTGTGTGTGTGTGTGTGTGTGTGTGTGTTTGTGTGTGTGTGTGTGTGTGTGTGTGTGTGTGTGTGTGTGTGTGTGTGTGTGTGTGTGTGTGTGTGTGTGTGTGTGTGTGTGTGTGTGTGTGTGTGTGTGTGTGTGTGTGTGTGTGTGTGTGTGTGTGTGTGTGTGTGTGTGTGTGGGTGTGCGCGAACTCACATACAATTTTCGTATGTTCAAATTTAGCTTTATACAAAAAGAATGTTATTCAGTATTCATAATCTTAAAATATTTTTTTTGAGTCATCCATTTTAGGTATCTAACGCTTAAAGCAATAAATATTTTTTTTTCATAATTTGAGTATGTAACATTACAACATTCACTGTTTAGGAGGTATAAAGCCTAACGCAGGTTTCTTTACAGTGTTATATAAAATGATTGTATAATGTCTTGCTTATATTACTTCAACCTTATTACGTAGTACTTGCGTCATTAACCTATTAGACTAGTACCCTGTAGAGTAATAAAAACATGCTATAAGGTTCTATACAGAATTATTACAGGTGAGTTTATTAATTCTGTAGCAATAACAAGGAGTAATAGAGATAGCTTCATACAGGAAATGATTTCTCTCTGCAGGTTTATTGTTGTACCTTAAATTAAATTTATACGCTCGTCATATAAGACTATGTAGCAGTTAACCTCACAAAGACCTTCACGGACTGAGCCTTCAAACCACAGTCACTGCAGTGATGTTTATTGGTACTAGCTGAAATGAAAAACTCATTTTTCAAGTTTCCTTAGTTTTTCATCTGCCATTTTGAAAATTCTAATACATAACTGCAAAAATTGTTGTTACAAAAATGTTTTATATTTATAAAACTTTAATTTAAAACGTAGCAAGGCATAGTAGGAAGTTAGCAAATGTTTTCCTTGCCCCATTTTCATAGTGAAAAACAGTTTTTCGTCCGAAATTTAAAAACGAACAGAGATAGGGCAAAACTTTAAACATAGATAAATATTAAAACACAACCATTAATATAACATCTAATATGAGCAATTTATTGCCTCTGGCAGTTCTTTATTAGGTTTGGTTTTATTAAGGCCGACCGTAGTAAAAGCCGTGCCTCTCCCTGTACAGGCGTAGGTCCATAAACCTTCCCAAACACGGTTTGATTCTATAAGCTCATATCAGTCTTGTTTTATCTTTGAAAGGTCATGAACGTTACCTTTTTTATAGAGTACCTTGTTCCATAATTACCATATTAGAGAAATAAATTACCTTTTTGAGACCTAAAAGTAGTTAAAAGTATTATGTTAATGTATATTGAATATAAGTACTATATAAAACTAAACTTAGTATGATTTTAATGAGGAGTTTATATAGTAAAGATGTGTTCTTTTATCATACACTTGCTTTTTAGAATGAAATCCTAGTTGTCATACAGTTTAATAGTACGTTATGACTAAAAAAAGAAAAACATTTGTTTAATCAATTGCAGAAAATATTATCTCTCTTATCTAGGAAACATTGGACTTCTCAACATTATATTATGAGGCATTTTTTAGAAATATATTTAGGATATGTAGTGAAATGAAGTAAATAATACATAATTTAAAAATTTATTTGTACTTTAAAATATTGATTTGGTTTCAATTTTGTATTTATATCATTAACAACTTAGAGAGGTAAATAAATAGATCTTCTTACAGCAATTTATATCTCTACTAAAATAATTTTTTTAAATTTTTATTTTAATCTCACTTGCCAGTTCACAAGCCAGTTCGTGAACTTTACTTAACGAGTGAAGTACTGACTGTTGGCTCAGTAGGGATTCTAACCTTGGACTCAGCAGTCTGAAGCCTTAGCCACTGAGCAACTTCATTGGCAATATAAAGTAAACAGACATGAGATGGTACGGGGGAGGGTACTTGGTCTTTTACTTTCAACGGTTAAGATATTGTAATTATGTCCTTACAGTAAACACTAATTGATAAAAAAACTTGCTTTAAAGAAAAGATAAAGGAACAAAATATGGAAACGTTTTTACAACGATGTATAACTTCACTTGTAAAAGTGAATTCTTGTATATCATCATAGATACGAAGTACCGACTTCTTAACACCATTACCAACATTTCATCTTTTCGGGGGACGGACCGTGAGGAGTTAAACGACAATCTTCAATGTAAAGCCTAGGTTTAGTTTGTTATGAAATGAAAGGTATGTTATATACAATTTAATTTTCGCAAACCGATTTACCCTTTCAAGAGTAGCTGTCATTTGGTTTTCTAAGTAGCTAATTTGATCAATACTATTTATTCGTGTTTTCATGGTTTCAAGCAAATTATTATGATAAAATGTTACACTTTATGGTACAGAAAAATTCGAAAAAATATAAGTATCAAACTATCTATGGAAAAATATAACCATACCTCATAGATGAGACACTCAAACTGCGCTCCGAATACCTGTTTTCAATGTGCAGGTCTGTGATATAAACCTACTGTAGTCACATTTTGTAGCATCCCGGGTGTAATTATTCTTACATCTTATAATAAAATATTAACAAAAGTAAATAAGTTACTTCACAAGAAAAATTACTAAATGTGTTTGTCATAAAATTTAAATGTTTAGTTTTTACTCAATGTTTAGTTTTTACTGAAGCTATATTCAAAGTAACATGTTTAATTTTAAAAAAATAGTAAACATAAATAGATTCTTTTATCGGAACTGAAATACAGGATTTAAACAAATGCTAAGCAATTAAGTTTATTGCCATCTATAAAATTATGTCACATACTATTTCACTTTTTGATATCAAAGTAGTCAGGCAGATATATTATGTTCGAGGCAGGAGCATGTTTATCGTCTTATCCTAATGTAGTATCTGGAAAGAAGGGTTTTGTATCATCTTATAAAAAGCATGTCACTTTCCCACTGTCACATGAGTTGTCTCAATACATACTTAACATAATAATGATAATATACATTGATACCAATACTGTACATTGGTACTGTCCCACCTGCCCAAACTTACACGTATAGTGGTATTGTTAACAAAGAGTACATGATAAGTAGATAAAATTGCCACAAAATTTGCCTTTACTGTATTAAAAAAAATACAAGTTATTTGTTGTGTTCTATACGAACATATTAATCACTATACCATCTTTTAGAAAATAAAACTTCACAATTTTCGTATATTGAGTAGTGTTTATGACAAATGTATACTTTTTAAGATATTAGGCTTTTAAAACTAAACACATTCTTCATTTAGTATACAGTATCAAGTTCCTATTTAGTACAAATTCATTGTTCAAAATAGGAACTTGATACTCTATACTAAATTAGAAGTGGACACTACTACAGAAGTCTGGGCTGTCCATGTTGGATGGTAGTCAAGGTTCAGATGGTGTGTATGGAAGAGAACTGAGGGTCAAACTTGTCACTTAGCTGAAAATCAGACCAACACTATGTGGTTCGGATTCCACGTAAAGCTGTAGGTCCTTTCTTGCCCTGGCTAATGGAATATTAATAGATGGCTCTTTCTGAATAACTGTCAACCTTTTTGTAACAATAACTACACTCGTTCATCTACACTCATTACACTCATTCGCCTCTCATACTCGCCCATATCTTGACGATCGGCGTCTTATGAATGAATAATACATTAGGTCTAATTATTCTTCATACATCTACCGGATTTTAAGAATCTTGCGGGATTATTAAGATATGATAATTTATGTAAAAAACAAAAATAATAAGACATACGGATGGAAAACTAAGCATACTTGGGCATGTATTTATAGAAACCCTTTTCTTAGTTTTTACGTAAGTCTTGGAGGGTTTTGTAATTATATATTGAAGGGTTACATATTATTATGTATAAACCTATTAATTTATATGTGCTAATCTTCTCTTGAACTTTACTCTACCGGGAAGCTTATCAGACATTGTAAGGGAGAGAACAAGTACAGTACAAAGTGAATATTACAAAATTAACAGTAGAGTATATTCGATCCTGCATAAGCTGTAACTCGGGGAAAAGTATACACACCTTAGGCCAAAACATTTCTAACTTGTTATATGTTATGATAAAAATGTAACTTTAAATGTTACAATAACAACTTTTAATAATACAATTTTACAATACAATACGGATTGAATTATTTTCAATGCTCCCAAGGTGCTAAATTAAAATTTGTTCTCAAAACGCATTATTGACCATATAACCTTATAGTATAGCATCAATACTAAAATATTATTGTAATACTATAATCATTATGATGGAATCGATAAATAAAGTTACAATTATTATTTAAAACCTGAATTTTTGTGGGAACTCAAGTCACTATTTTATTGTGATACCTAAAAAATATATTTATTTATTTTACACTCATTAAGATTTATAATCATAAGTATACAACTGTTTTACAGTGTCTCTTGAACAAATAAACACAATTTATTATATTTTAACCGATAACAAGCAATGTAGGTGAATTTAGTAATACAGTAATCTTTTACAATAATATACTGTATCCTCCGAAGGCCAAATACACAACAATAAGTGTCAAGGGTTTGCGGAAAACTGTAAATGTTCTACAATAATAACAAATTTAAGTTATTAGTTATGCTAAATTATAATTATATATTGTGGGGAATACTACTAGTATTTGGCCTCCGATGTTATTAAATAGGAATTATTTCCTTTAACAGTTATGATGATCTTAATAAAAACAGTAGTAGTTCATTTTAGTACATCGTCCTTATCTTAACCGAGCAGTAAATATAGCCTAATAAATGTAAACAGTTAGTTATTTGGTGTTATATTCATTGTAAAATCTGTTTATTTTTTTTCATTGTTTCACCAGAGCAATAAATAAAAATATAATTTCTATCAATAAGCAAAGGTTTATGAATTTCACCAATCGACTTTTATAATGGTTGTGAACAGTGATAATGTAAAAATAATATGAGAGGTAACTAAAATAAGGGTAATTTATATAAGATTGTCATAAATTGTCTTACTAATTATGTTAGAAACCTGTTTGATTTAGGAAAATTCATGACTAACAATACTAGGAAAAATCTAAAACATAATTAATTGAAACAGTCTTGTTTTGTCATTGAAATATTTAGGAAGTTTGATTTTTACTGACGATAGTGAAAAATACTATAGTAAAAAAATATATATATTGAATATATCAATGCACAATAATTAATTAGGTATTCTATAACAGTAAGCGACGTTATCAGCAGTAGATCCCTTTTTCCGGCTTGGTATTGTTTAAAGTACTTTAGAAATATGTTTTGGTGAAACAATGTTTATGATCGGCGTGTTTTTTGTAGACATTTTAAATTATTTAAAAAGCTCTAAAGAATTTACTTATGCATGAATGAAAACGTCTTTGCCTATTTAGATTGGAAGTGTATATACGCATATAAAACATCATTGCGTATTTAGACTGGAAGTGTATATACGCATATAAAACATCATTGCGTATTTAGACTGGAAGTGTATATACGCATATAAAACATAATTGCGTATTTAGACTGGAAGTGTATATACGCATATAAAACCTAAAAATAAAATGATGAACATTTTTACCACCTTCACTTACTGTGATGTTTTTAGGTACTGTTAGACATTTTATTCCTTTTAATATAATAATATAATAAAACTCGTTTAGATTAAAAAGTTCCATTTCGATGTCGAAAGAAGTTATTAGCACATCCTATCGTTATATAAATCTAAAGATCATCTTATTATGTGGTAAAATTTTAAGGTCATTTTCATGTATCATTGAAGTAGATACTTGAAGATTTTACTAAATATATTCTTCCATAGTAAATTAAATGCATTATTAAAATTTGATTAAAATTTAAAATAATTATTATAAAATATAATTGATATTTTCCCCTGGATTGGATTACATTCTTTTTATCATCCAGAAGTGAAAGTGTACAGTAAAATCAAAATAATTGGTTGGTAGCGTAGTTGGTTCAATCCCAGCTTCATGTGCTAAGGGTTGTCATTTCGATCCCAATCAGAGTCAATACATTTTGAGAAGGATTAGCTGATAACCACCGGCTGTTCATTTGTCATTGGGCTATTAATTAATGACACTTTCTAAGGAATAGTCGGCCTTAGTTTGTAACAATGACTACATTCGCTCATCTACACTCATCACACTCATTCGAAATCTATATTCGCCCATATGTTGACGATCGGTGTCTTATGAATAAATAAAATAAATAAATTAATTAATTGGTTACTGTTTTGTATTTGAAGTAAGATGACACCAGTTTTATGTTATAACTTGTTAGAGCTAATACATCTAAACAAAATAGGGCTTTTTATGCATAATTCAATAAAAGATATGAACTAACTTATTACGTTACAATAATATATTCATGTATTATGACAATCCTTTTATGATCTATAAATATCTTAATCTTAACCTTATTGTACATACAGAAGTAATATTGTATATCTAACCTTAGACTTTTACTATTAACAGGCCCAATATGTAAAAAGTTGAATTCAAAAAAGCAATTTCTACGAGGAGGCACTCGAATAGCTATAAAATGATTCAATATATATTTGTATTTCCCCTCCATGCAAAGCTAAAGTGGAGACTACATGGACCGGGTTTTGACTGGTGCGAAATATGCTCGTAAGGTACAATATGCAATATTGATTTGGTTGGACAGCTTAATTATCATTGATCTGAGTCAACAATACAATTTAGTTACTTATATGCTTTTAGTTACTTAGTTAGATGGAAAATGTCTAGCTAAGTTCTTTTTTATAATAATATAATTGCTACCTATAAATATGTTACCTATTTTAAGAATAACAATATAAATCATATTTCCCTTGAAATAGGTCTACATTTAAAAATAAATTCAGTAAAAACCTTACAAAATTATAAATAATATTAATTTATAAATATACGATACAACATATTAACAATTTTAGTTTATTAAATATTTAGTGTTGAAAACAATATAATAATTTTAATAAGGTGTGCATTAAATTTATACAATATAAAGTTATTATAACAGTTATGTATTTCGTACAAAAACATAAATATGTAGTGAATACATTGTAAATGTATTGGACCTAGAGGTAATGTGTTTCAGAGGAAATTGAATGGTATTCCGTAATGGTATCCATCAGCAGTAATGTAGGTGAATACTGGGATACGTGTTATAGCATATCCATTTTTTTGTTTAATATATTTTTTCCTGTGGATTTGTTTTTAAAATATAATAAATATGACTCCGACTCAATGTAACATAATAGTTTTCACCTTAGGATTGCTGAGGAATAAACATATAAGCATTAATGTTTTGTTTTAGTAAAATTAATGTTAACTAACCTGTTTAAAAAGTTAAAATTACATATATTTAAAATTTTATTATTTAACTATTTATAATCATATTGAGAAAAGTGACTGCCTTTGGTTATAATTTAATTCGTAAAGTCCAATGGGGTGGAGCATCACAGTTAGGTTAAAAAAAACATGGCTAAGCCTTCCTTCGAATAAAAAAAACATTGCTCTGAAGTGTTTATGACTATTTTATATCTTTTGGAATAAATAGTTTCTTATAATGGTGCTATACAGAGTTGGCCTAAAGTCTGTAATGTATTTGTTTTTAAATCTTTAGAAATAAATGTATTGAACATGTTTAGTTACGTAAATGCTTATATAGACATTTTTGCTTGTTCTTCGCATAAACAGAGGATGGTTCATGAAGGAAGTCTTAAACATTTTAACTGTTAACTATTTTAACTCGAATTATCCCTCATTTTAAAGGTCTTCGTTTTCACAGCACAAAATTGCAAACTAGAGGTCAAAAGGATGAGCCAGTCAGAAAATAAAGCCACTGAATCAATTTAATTTAATTTCATACTATTGATTCTTCTAATGTATACGGCTATTTATTTAACAGTTTGAGATCCTTGTTCTTGATTATGTTGTTGGTTGTTAACGATCGTAACCAAAGACTTCGTTATAAAAATAGCTATGATTATAATATCTTAACTTAAAAGCACAATATTCTAATTAATTGGTATTATAATATTAACTGAAATGTGCTGGGTTTATTTTTCATAATATATAATACACTATCTAATTAACCGCTATAACTCTACAATTATTGTTTTTATTAAGAGAATTTTTTTATAATTATTATTTTACTATTTTTGTGTAAGCAATTCAGGTAAAAAATGGAGTCAAACGTAATAAAAGGTAATACACAACAGTAGCCCCACGAGTGTCGTGGACATGCTTTCGTTTTACCCACATAATGAATATTAATGGTCCGATGTGGGGACGGAGCTTTCAAAGCTATGTTCAGGGATTCTGGAAGAAATTTTACCAGAAAATATTGCAAATTAGACGATATAATACATTAATATTATCTATACAATGGTTGGAAAGACGATTTAAACATTAAAAATAATGCTGCTGGTTGTCTTAATAATTTACCATGGATTATTTAATGTTTTAAAGTAACAATATAAAAAGAATTCTAAACTTTTAGAACAAATATTTTAACTGATTTGGTGCGTAATAAATTTGTCATGCAAGGTAACATAAAAAGGCTTATTTCAGATACAAATGTGTTCGTTATTAAATGTTATAAAATGGTTGTACTTCTTGTTTTATATTTTGTATAGTATTCTTTATTTTTAAATGGTTTAAATAAATCGTAAGATTTAAATTTAACAAAACGTGTATGCCTGGAATTGTAATCTAGTCACTTTTACATTTCAATACACGTAGGGGATATCTTTACCTTTTTAAACGTACTGTATGAATGTAATCTACTTGATGAAATTAATAATATCCGTGTACTGCAATTTTTATGTATTTAATATAAATTTATGGTTAAGTTAAAAAGAAAAAGAAATTCATTACTAATCGTAATTTAAAGATAATTGCACTTTTAATGCAAGTAAATTATTATTTTATAATAATTTTTATAATTAAGTTAATAAAATCATTTTGTTGGTGTTATAGCATTTTAAAATGTTGTGCTATTAGGACATTTTATTTATGGC
Organism: Stictocephala bisonia; assembly: GCA_035578905.1. Classification (NCBI taxonomy): domain Eukaryota; kingdom Metazoa; phylum Arthropoda; class Insecta; order Hemiptera; family Membracidae; genus Stictocephala; species Stictocephala bisonia. The sequence goes on from JAQJVL010000048.1 coordinate 1,411,139, forward strand.
CTCTTAGCTTATATAATGTTTTATTGTGATATTTTTATTAATCTCCACATTGAAAGCAATAACGAATTGTTTGAACTCAGAATATAATAATAATTAAAAAAAAAAAAAAAACATATATAGACTTTACTACTATAAATAATCTTCATTTTATTGGTTCCTTTAAACTAACTAAGGTCTGCACAATAGTCTGTTTACATACTGTACATATTCATTTAATAGATTAGTACATTTGACTCTTATACTAGAAAATAAATTGTTTTATATTCAAACACTCCTGGCCACTACGTGCCAACCCTATCAACAGCTTGTGCTCTATCAAGCTAAAAAAAATATTTTTTTAATCTTACATCTACTTTTGCCTATTTCTTGGACCATCACTATTCGTTCTAATAATAAACGGTATATCCTAGTTTGAGCTTTTTATTGAACATCATTGACATTCCCTAAAGTAAACCTTTAACCAAATCCAATGAAAATATTTATCGTCTTAAAACCTAATAAAATATGTATTTACAGATTATTTCATTCAAACAAATATATAGAAAAGTTTAAACTGTACTTAGTTTAATATATCTGAGGATATTATTACTAAATACCTTTTATGGGTTGATATGCTATGCTATACAATATAGCAAATCCTTATTATTAAAAATCAGATAATTAATCTGTTATTCATATAAAAATTCCCATGTTCAGGATATCAAGAGGTTAGTACATAAATTAAATCATAAGTCATATTTTAATGCAAGGATGTTTCATTATGATTATTATTTTGACTTGTGCATACTATATAAACATGTATGATAAAATAAAACTCTACTTTACTATAACCTAACCCTAACTACAAAATATAGTTTAATTCAAAGTAATTTGTTTGTTACGAGATTGTTGAATGTGTTCTAATTATTACTGTTGACAACTACAAAACATATAAGATCATTAGTGTTGTGAAGCTCTATGCAAGGGCCCAACTTTGATCATCTAACTTAAGTCATTATGTCAAACAACTTCTTCACTGATCTGTTACTTACCGAATAAACGTCAATCATATAGTACTATTTTAACTTAAAAGTCCCATACAAAAGTTTCTGTAAATTTTAACTTGCCCTAGTCCATACATTTCCACACAGACAAGTACGTGACACAATATGAGTGGGTAAACATATAACACTAACGTTTATTCATAAATTTTATGTATGACGCAGGTTAGTAATATATTAATTAAGAATATGATTAAAATTAAAAACTAATATTTTTTTACTGTGCCACTATTATTATAAAGTGTATGTTTCAACTCATTTAAAAATTATTAATAGTTATTATTTGTTCAACAATGTATTCTAAGGAATAAACAATGTTCTGTTTATGATTAAATTATGATAAGCATTGTTCATTAAATTTATTGCTGGAATAATAAACGTGTTTTAACAAATTTTATTCCTAGTGTGTATATGTATTTACTTTATCTATGTATTCGTTGAGAATTAGTCGATACATATATCACAATATACATTGTTAGATGGCAAGTAACATACATTTTGTAGCTGTCGTTTGATAAATCATCAGTCATGATTATTATAATGAGTAGTTTTTAAGGTATTTGGATTTAATGTTTTAGTTAGAATTGGAAGTCTTCAGAATGATATTTCACTAAAACATGAATGTAATGCTAGACAAATTAATTTTATAATTTGACAAAACACATGATTCTTAAGCATAACTCAGTACATTCTCAATGGTAATTAATATATAACGTACTTAAGGCTTAAAATGTGTCTGCTTTACTACGAAAATATTCAATTTACTACGAATATTTTCGGGAGGATATATCTCTTTAGAAACAATATAATCGGAACCTAAAGCCAAGGTAAATACAGCCTTTTAATTAATATAATTAGGGTAGTCAATTTACGAAATCATATGTCTAAACAACATTTGTATGAAAGCAATCAAAACTAATTATTGTTTGGTAGACAAATAGTTTCAAGTTTGTAATGTAAATATCACAATTATATTTTGTTTACTACATGTACGTTTCGGTTTCGACTAATGAAAGATTTAAAAATCCAAAAGTTTTATAAAAAAATAACCATTTGAATATGTTAATTTGAGATAAAACGGCCTTTTATCAATGTTTCAATGGACAATTAAAATATAACGAAAACGTTTAACAGTGTATTAAAGGTCGTCATTTGTAGACAAATTTTGAAAATTGGTTATCAATTAAACATGAAATAACACGTAACAATTATTGTCTCTTAAGCTTTTTATTATATTCGTAATATTATGTTGAAGTAAGCAAGAGATGACCACATCGTGGACTCAAGACCTTGTTGTGGACAAGTACATCGTGGAAACAAGACCATTGTGGACAGAAGACCTTGTTTTGGAAAAAAACATCGTGGACACAATACCTTGTTGTAGACAAGATCATCGTGGACACAATACCTTGTTGTGGACAAGACCATCGTGGATACAAGACCTTGTTGTGGACAAGAACATCGTGGACACAATACCTTGTTGTGAACTTGTTGGTGTGAAGTTTGCTCTGTCCTTTCACCAGTACACCGTTACCGTTTGTTTCCACTAAATACTTAAATTTGTGATCCTGTCTGTGAACAAATAAGATATTAAATATGTGGATATTAAAGAAATATATATTGTTTTAGTTTACACTACACAATTGACAAATTCAGTCGGAATATGTTTGTTTGTTATTTGTTAAATTTTTTTAATAATTACGTGTTGAATACATTTTTTCTTACAATATGTCAATACGTAGCAAAATACCTTAAACCTATGAGGATACGTCTTAGAGCTTAATGTAGTAGTTAGGTATGTACCCAAAACTTATGTTTAAACAAAATATACACAAATTAATTTAGAAATAAGAGAAAAACTCTCACAAAAATGATACCGGAATATCGTCATCTTAAAGAAAAATAAATATATATTTAATGTTACTGTCTTTTACGTGAAATTATCTAATACAATAGAATAAAATATAAATACTAATAATAAGATGTTTGTTTTATAAATTCAAAAATACTGGTACATAGCGGTTTTCTACCTTAATTTGTTTATTGATTTAAACATGTACACTGATAATATTACAAACAAAATAATACTATCTAACAAAAATATTCGAGTATCAATAAATGTTTATAACAAAATATATTTTATGGAAATATGAAATGTATTATCATTGAACATATTATAATACAAGCCTTGTGGAGATTACGGAGCCAAATTACAACCTTACAAGTTTATGGATGAACCCTGGGATATACGTTATCTTATTAGACTTTTACTACAGTGAGCCGTAATCTAAACTTTTGATTTATGGCTTATAAGGGTAGATTGATTAAGTTGTACGATATTATCATATTTTACAAAATCATGTCCTCCTAAATATAGTTACAGTAATTGACTGGTTTCGTACTATTTTACTTAAAACTTGAAAGAAATGTATGCTATAAAATCTCAAATAATTGCTGTTTCATATATTTTAAGTAGTATTTTGCTTTGTCACATCGATTTAAAACCATTATATATTTAAAAATGTAAATTTAACCATTATCCTGCCAATATTAACAATTATTCTTGATAGTTTGAGTGTGGTACAAACTTCATTAGTTTAAGTTATACTCCATATTTATAAAATCTCATAATTCCTATTATTTTTTTTGAAAAGTTACAATAAAGTTATTTCGCTTTAAATAAAATTAATAAAATATATCTAACGAATTCACTGTCATATAACAGTGGAAAATTTAATATAAATATATTATTACAATTGTTTTATATTTTTATTACTACAATTTTTTTATGTAAAAAATTTAATTGTCAGTGAACTTGAATGGAAATATTTTTCAACAATAATTATTTCAGTAGTTTTAAATTGTTTTTAATAAGATTTATTCCGAATGGCTGCAAGTCTATCATAGTTTTCCCGAAATATTTACAAGTAATGTGTTATGATTATTAGGTAATTTAGTTTTTTTTTTTCAGTGATTGTGTCATCAAGTGAAAAGGCCAGTGATATATTTACGCACAAGATAATATTCTACATAGTGAACTATTGAACCAAATTTAAAATATACTTTTTGCAGAAAAAAATACTAAAATATTAGTTTTATTCAATCAAATAAAAGGTGAACCGGATAATACTTTGTTCCGATAAATTGGCTATAAATGGAAACATTATGTTTATGAAACTTCTAATTGAAACATTGTTATAAAAGATACTCCAAAATAATAACTTTCGGTTATAATTCTCGCCGGTTAGAAGACGGTAACTATGCCTTACTAAAGTGAACTACCAAAGTAATATATTTAAATTGTATACTTGTATTTTATTATACTTGTATTTTCTGAGATTACGTTAATAAATGCCTATGCAATTTTATTTTTCAATCTTTATGCACTAGACCTACTTTATTTAATAATTAATTTGTGAATATTTACTCTACATCATACATGACATATTATATTGCAAAAGAAGTGGACAGTATTACGCAATTTTCCATCATATCAACATTATTATCAATAAATTCTGTGATTTATAATATTCTCTGAGGCTGCCATAAAAAGCACGATTCCTTGCAATTTGTCTGGATGGTAAAATGACCACTGTACGTCTATAGGTAATTGGGTGGATCGTCACCATCGTTAATAATATGTACAATATGCTATGTGGATGGGCGTGAGGGTTATTACCACCATATGTTCAAAGTTGGGTGCGTAAGTTTTTATCATTATGTCATTCAACTATGAATGCGTGGGTGGGTTTAGAACAGCTTGTGAATTCCCATACAATGTAATTTTTGTATGTTGGTGCGTGTATATTTCATTATAGTATGCTTCAAATCTACATGTGTTATGTGTTTATTCATTTACACATGTTTAAGAGAGCGATGATGAATGTATGGATGAGTATGGATTTAAAATGAGAGGGATAAGTGCTGAAGAGAGAATAAAGTCATTGTTACAAAATAAGATTTTCCTTAGAAGGAAAAAATTAGAAAACCAGACAAATGAAAGCCGGTGAATATAAGTCAACCCCTATCAATGTTTTTTAATAGCGTACTATACAAGCCAAAATAATCACAGACAAATGAAAGCCGGTGAACATAAGTCAACCCCTATCAATGTTTTTTAATAACGTACTATACAAGCCAAAATAATCACAGACAAATGAAAGCCGGTGAACATAAGTCAACCCCTATCAATGTTTTTTAATAACGTACTATACAAGCCAAAATATTCACAGACAAATGAAAGCCGGTGAACATAAGTCAACCCCTATCAATGTTTTTTAATGACGTACTATACAAGCCAAAATAATCACAGACAAATGAAAGCCGGTGAACATAAGTCAACCCCTATCAATGTTTTTTAATGACGTACTATACAAGCCAAAATAATCACAGACAAATGAAAGCCGGTGAACATAAGTCAACCCCTATCAATGTTTTTTAATGACGTACTATACAAGCCAAAATAATCACAGACAAATGAAAGCCGGTGAACATAAGTCAACCCCTATCAATGTTTTTTAATAACGTAATATACAAGCCAAAATAATCACAGACAAATATATTTTATTACATATTAACTGCAATTAGTTTCGTTTTTGATAAAACCGTACAATTATTAAATCATCTCAAATGTTTCACTTTTAAAAGGTTTTCTAATATCAAATTGTCAACACCTGAATAATTTTTATATGACATTTTATACAATGTATAATTAGGGTTTGGCATATAGTAAATGAACCAATATACTTAAGGGCTTATATAAGCAGGACAATAAATACTTCCGGTTTTCCTAGCAATTATGTGTCAAGCAAGTTTTTATTTATTTTGAAATCATTTTGTTTGATAAAACAGAATAACGCGATTGTGTAATTTTAATAATTATATTGTTAATTATTTTATTTTAATATTAAAGATGTATAAAGTAGTTCAACAAATATAACGTGAATGCAATATTAGTTTATTGAATAAAATTGCATTGAATCAGACGGTTTTCAAAATCTCTCTAATAATTTCTGTCAATTTGTTAAAATTTTAATGACTAACCAGATAAACTATATGCTTATGTGACATTTTATAACTTAGGTTAATGTAGAAAATATTTATTTAAACATTTATTCTATTAAAAAAAAATTTTGTTATCTAAATTTTAATTTAAATACGAGAAAAATTATTCAAATGCAGACATTTTATTAAAGAAATATATTCCAAGATACGTTTTGCTGTTTTATTACATAATAAAATTACACTAACCTTTTACAAAAGCACTTACAATAAAATCAGTAAGTGCCACAGCCTCAATAAAACTGTCTGCGTGACGCCAGTAGAAGAATATGGACAATATAAGGTGGAGGGTGAAACCGTACCAGTCCGTAGTACCTGCACATTTGTATACCTAGAACGGGAACTATTGTCGCACTAGTCATTCCCAAATGTTTAATATACATTAATTTGTGTTGTTTTTATCATTATAAGAACACATATTTCAGTCTACAAATAATTAAATATATACTTTCTTGGTAATTTATAGAGTATATAGCTAACTTTTATCCAATCAGACATGTAAAATATTTAACAATGTTGCCACAATAATTGAGTAGTAAAGTATTTAACGTTGGTGTCTTATTTTCATAATACTTTTATTTATATGAATTGTAATGATTTAAATACTTAGTTTGTAAACAAGGAAAGATATTTATTTATTATCTATCAAATTAAAAACAGAGTTTTGTATTTTTTTAAAATTAAAAATGTAATTTCATAAATATATAATAACTACCCCAGAAATGCATCATTCAATTTTATTAAACATAATAAATAAACGAATAAATAAGACATCTTTAGTAAAAATTAATAATTTAAACATTCTAACTATCGTTTTAAGAAATAAGAAAACTTTAGCTTCTATCTTAGCACCTTCGATTTGTTGTAGGCGATGGTAATATATTGTAGTATTTTATTGATACACAACTTGTATATTAATATATTTTATCTTGGTTTTTATAATGCATAAAATTAATATAAATACTCAATGTAATAAAAATGTATTGGTACATATGTCGAGTATTGTTTTATTACAGTAGATGGTACATATGACGAGTACTGTTTTATTACAGTACATGGTACATATGACGAGTATTGTTTTATTACAGTACATGGTACATATGACGAGTATTGTTTTATTACAGTACATGGTACATATGACGAGTATTGTTTTACTACAGTACATGGTACATATGACGAGTATTGTTTTATTACAGTACATGGTACATATGACGAGTATTGTTTTATTACAGTACATGGTACATATGACGAGTATTGTTTTATTACAGTACATGGTACATATGACGAGTATTGTTTTATTACAGTACATGGTACATATGACGAGTATTTTTTTATTAAAGTACATGGTACATATATCGAGTATTGTTTTATTACAGTACATGGTACATATGACGAGTATTGTTTTCTAAGATATTTAGTTGTACGTATGAACTAAATCCTAATGCTTTTCACTTTATATTTAAATTCATGCTAAACTTAGTAATATTTCCAGCCAAAAATAATTTTTTTAAATAAATTATAAGTTAAAACATAAAACATTATGCATTCCGTGAATATATTTTTAAAATATTTAGATTAAATCATGATTTTATATGTACTTTTAAAAAAATTTAAATTCTATTAGTAATGAATATGTGATAGAAGAAAATATCAAATTACTTGTTTAAAATATCCATTATAGATAATAGAGGAACAAATATATTAGGTAATAAAGAATCTACCACCTTGCCGGCGTGGTGGCTCAGTGGCTCAGGCCTCGGACTGCGGAGGGCAAGGTCCAAGGTTCGAATCCCCACTGAGCCAACGGTCGGTACTTCACTCGTTGAATAAAGTTGACGCACAGGCCTGTAGGCCCATGTCAACTGGCGAGTGAAGTTACAAAAAAAAAAAAAACAAAATAATGTAATCCCAATAAGCTATTACAATGCTCTTATTGCATCATGACTGAAATAATCATCAATGAAAACAATGTTGTCCTTCGAAGTCAGCACGTGATCTTATATCCCCTTGTAACTGCCAAACTAATGTCTCACCACGTTTTATAATAGAGCAATAAAAGGGCTCAGTTATACTTTGGAAATGCCACTGTGCAGTAGTGGCCTTATTATGTATTATGGGGGCGACGATTACTTTTATTCAAGAACTTTAATTACAGTTGTATTTATTTTCTGTTAATATATTTTTGTTTTATATTAAATATGTTCACACAATAATGCAGTGTTCTCTCTGTTGAAATTGCATTGTATATAATTAAATCACAATAAGTGGTAAATAATATAATATATTTATAAAAGTATAATTTAAAAGAGTGTATAATAATATAATTATAAGTATAATTATTAACGAATATACTGTAAATTTTAAATACATTTCAAACAGTGAACATTTAAAGTTTGTTTGATGTTAGTTCCACTGGAAAAGATCGTAATAATAATAATAACAAAAGTAAATATTATAAATGGTAATAGTAATATTAATTATATTTAGTCCAATCACCCACTAAATTTAATCTAGAATAAAGCCATGCCAGTGCATTTTTATTTAAAATAAGTCGAATAAAGTGAGCCAAAAGTTTGAATATAGTTTATCAAATATTCACACATTTTTAGAAGTTTAAAAGCATATTACAATATACTGTATTATTACACTATTCGTATAAAATAAGACCAAATTTGCTTTCTGAAAAATATGAATAAGTAATAATGTTCAGCAATGTGTACATAAAACAGTAAAAAATTTAAAATAGATTATGTAAAAATCATACCTACAATCGAAATGCTACTTAGTGAAATATAGGATTTAATTTTAACTACTTCTATGATTTTCATATTAAATTTTTAAGTTAAATGTATTTTTAAATCACAATTTTTTCTAGATCCTTATAAAACTAGTACGTATATTAACAAATAAAAAAAATCCTGTTACTATTATAACGCATAAAATCAATAAATATATTTATGTACGTACAAGTTAGTGCGTAACTATATTTAAATATGATTTAAAACAATTATGGAGTAGTTTTTTAGTTCGATACTCAATAAACGATATACGTTCACATTCTCATTATATACACATGACTAATTGTTTGTTTTTATAACCATAATTTTTTTTTAAATAATCACATATGTCGATTTAGGATTTAGTATTTAATTTCATTACGTTATGAATGTTATTTTTATTGTTAATGTTTTCAGGGGGCTCCTATTTATGTTTAAGGTAGCCTTTACTTTAAAATAATGGTTTTACACACGCACACACAAAATCATAATACTATGTGTTTGGCAATGATTCTCATAAAAGGAAACATAGTAAAAAGGCACAGACACAACCCCACAGTCACATCAACATCTGTATGTGTCTGAAATAGATTTTATTATGAACGACCAGTGGAACTCCCCTCACCCTAAAAGGATTCCCTTCCCTTCGACAGACGCCCTTCTAGATGTCGTCTTTCACCTCTGGTTTGTATACCATGAGATTAAATATCTTCATAGCCAAATACATATTTTCTTTTCACAACCCATACATTACATTTATAAAAAAGATATATGAATCATGTAATAAACCCACTACCCTTCATGCATTCGATTGTTTATTTAGAGTAGTTGACTAATTAAAAATAATACCACTAAAACTTGTGCAATTTTGACACTGCTAAGCAGTCTAAATAAATACCTTTAAGAACGACCCTAGAGAAATCTTAGGATAAAATAAACATATAGTAAGTTTATTGATCAATTATTTTATACCTATATAAATTATTACTCAATATTACAAATACTCAATAATAAATTATTACAAAAAATATTACTCAATACTCACTTGCCCTTCATATTTGCCCATATCTTGACGATCGGTATCTTAGTAATGAATAACTATGAACGTGTGATTGCCTAACTTATTCTTAAAACTCACAATACTATAATGTCTAATAGAAACTGCAAATATTTATTTCAATGAACCTAGTAACTTATTTATTTATAATGTACCATTTATTTACTAATTAATTAGGTCTAGTATGCCTCTCATAGGTTTCATATGTATCTCACTACCAATGATGCAACTCACAATAATTGTGTATAAGAGGCAACAACCTTCCAAAACATTTCCGTTAAACACAATATATTTTAATCCATACAAAACCAAATACCACAACACAATTCACATCGTACAAACGAATAACAAGTAACATCCATTCAGAAAATAACAAGCTAGATAACAACTTATAACAATGAATCACAAACTAAAGTGTAACTGATGGTATTACAATTTGTTTGTAGTTTTCTGTTGAGGAGGTAACTTTTATACTTGCTATATGAGATGGAATGGCATTGGAAAACTTATAACAAATACTTGACATATTTATAAAATTAAATTCAGCATTTATGATAAAAATAAAGAACGGGTATCATTCCGTATTATGTATATAGTATAAAACAATATTTCAATAATATAAATTGAACAAATCACATGAAAATTTACACTTAAATTATGTAAATTAAATTTGTTTACCATATGAAATAAAAATTAATTTTTAAATGTATGACATAGAAGTTTTAGTTTAAATTTTCTGAGCTATTATAGGATACATAAACTAATTGTTTATTAATTATAATAGAATTAAATAACTAGTGCAATTTATTTATTTAACTATAACATAACATGTGCCTAAATTCAGGTTACATCTGAAAATATCACAAATATTTAGTAACTAAATATCTCAATTGTTATGGATTTTAAGAATTACCTTAAGAAAAGACATAACATGTTGAGATTTTCTAATTTAAAACGATAAAGGCAGGACAAATAATCAAATAATATCTTTGTGGCACAAGAAAATTTGAAAAACATGCAGGAACTAAGCATCAGTAAAAAACTTTACATTTTGTTGTTATTGTATAGTGCACGCCGTTTCCTCATCAACACGCGTACAGTTTCGTGCATTGCTTCTCAAGGAAAGTAGTGCAACATGCAGAAACTAAGCACCAGTAGTAAACTGTACATTAGTTGTTGTATAGTTACAGTTACTCCTCATTAACACGTATAAAAGTTCGTGCTTTGCTTCACAAGGAAAGTAGTGCAACATGCAGAAACTAAGCATCAGTAGTAAACTGTACATTAGTTGTTGTAAAGTTACACTGAACCCATCATTATTATGTTTACAGGTTTGTGCTTTGCTTCACAAGGAAAGTAGTGCAGCATGCAGAAACTAAGCACCAGTAGTAAACTGTACATTTTGTTGTTGTATAGTTACAGTTACTCCTCATTAACACGTATAAAGGTTCGTGCTTTGCTTCACAAGGAAAGTAGTGCAACGTGCAGAAACTAAGCACCAGTAGTAAACTGAAAATTTTGTTGTTTTTGTAAAGATACACTGACCCCTCATTAACACGTTTTCAGGTTCGTGCTTTGCTTTACAAGGAAAGTAGTGCAACATGCAGAAACTAAGCATCAGTAGTAAACTGTACATTTTGTTGTTGTTGTAAAATTACACTGACTCCTCATTAAAACGTTTTCAGGTTCGTGCTTTGCTTCACAAGGAAAATAGTGCAACGTGCAGAAACTAAGCACCAGTAGTAAACTGAAAATTTTGTTGTTTTTGTAAAGATACACTGACTCCTCATTAAAAAGTTTTCAGGTTCGTGCTTTGCTTCACAAGGAAAGTAGTGCAACATGCAGAAACTAAGCACCAGTAGTAAACTGTACATTTTGTTGTTGTAAAGTTACACTGAACCCATCATTATTATGTTTACAGGTTTGTGCTTTGCTTCACAAGGAAAGTAGTGCAGCATGCAGAAACTAAGCACCAGTAGTAAACTGAAAATATTGTTGTTGTTATAAAGTTTCACTGACCCCTAATTAACACGTTTTCAGGGTAGTTCTTTGCTTCACAAGGAAAGTAGTGCAGCATGCAGAAACAAAGCACCAGTAGTAAACAGAAAATTTTGTTGTTGTTGTAAAATTACACTGACCCCTCATTAACACGTTTTCAGGTTCGTGCTTTGCTTCACAAGGAAAGTAGTGCAATATGCAGAAACTAAGCACCAGTAGTGAACTATACATTAGTTGTTGTAAAGTTACAGTGACCCCTCATTAACACGTTTTCAGGTTCGTGCTTTGCTTCACAAGGAAAGTAGTGCAACATGCAGAAACTAAGCACCAGTAGTAAACTGAACATTTTGTTGTTGTTGTTGTAAAGTTACACTGACCCCTCATTAACATGTATAAAGGTTCGTGTTTTGCTTCACAAGGAAAGTAGTGCAACATGCAGAAACTAAGAACCAGTAGTAAACTGTACATTTTGATGTTGTTGTAAAGTTACACTGACCCCTCATTAACACGTTTTCAGGTTCGTGCTTTGCTTTACAAGGAAAGTAGTGCAACATGCAGAAACTAAGAACCAGTAGTAAACTGTACATTTTGTTGTTGTTGTAAAGTTACACTGACCCCTCATTAACACGTTTTCAGGTTCGTGCTTTGCTTTACAAGGAAAGTAGTGCAACATGCAGAAACTAAGAACCAGTAGTAAACTGTACATTTTGTTGTTGTTGTAAAGTTACACTGACCCCTCATTAACACGTTTTCAGGTTCGTTCTTTGCTTCACAAGGAAAGTAGTGCAACATGCAGAAACTAAGCACCAGTAGTAAACTGTACATTTTGTTGTTGTTGTAAAGTTACACTGACCCCTCATTAACACGTTTTCAGGTTCGTGCTTTGCTTTACAAGGAAAGTAGTGCAACATGCAGAAACTAAGAACCAGTAGTAAACTGTACATTTTGATGTTGTTGTAAAGTTACACTGACCCCTCATTAACAGGTTTTCAGGTTCGTGCTCTGCTTCTCAAGGAAAGTAGTGCAACATGCAGAAACTAAGAACCAGTAGTGAACTGTACATTATGTTGTTGTTGTAAAGATACACTGACCCCTCATTAACACGTTTTCAGGTTCGTGTTTTGCTTCACAAGGAAAGTAGTGCAACATGCAGAAACTAAGCACCAGTAGTAAACTGAAAATTTTTTTGTTGTTGTAAAGTTACACTGACCCCTCATTAACACGTTTTCAGGTTCGTGCTTTGCTTCACAAGGAAAGTAGTGCAACATGCAGAAACTAAGCACCAGTAGTAAACTGAAAATTTTGTTGTTGTTGTAAAGTTTCACTGACCCCTCATTAACAGGTTTTCAGGTTCGTGCTCTGCTTCTCAAGGAAAGTAGTGCAACATGCAGAAACTAAGAACCAGTAGTAAACTGAACATTTTGTTGTTGTTGTAAAGTTACACTGACCCCTCATTAACAGGTTTTCAGGTTCGTGCTCTGCTTCTCAAGGAAAGTAGTGCAACATGCAGAAACTAAGAACCAGTAGTGAACTGTACATTATTTGTTGTTGTAAATTTACAGTGACTCAACACTAACACGTTCACAAGGACCTTTCCTTGTGAACGTTTATTAAATTACTAATGTATGTGTAAGAATAAGGGTGTGTGTGTCAGTATCACTACACGTATACGTGTGGGTGTGTGGGTAAGTATCATTGTACTGTATGGGTGGATGGTTTGGTCAATAGCAATATATGTGTAAGGGTGAGTTGGTGAGTCAATAACACTGTGTAAGAGTGGGTAGATAAGGTTGAGGACGACGGCAGTTTTACATCTGTCGAAATGTAGTTTTTCTGTTTTATTGTAAGCCTATTCGTTGCATGTGTTGGTTCTGTAATAAGTCCTGTTAATTCTGGCACTATATCCTCGTGATGGTTGCTATTGGCTTAGGTACTACTGAAGATGTTTGGGAGGGTCCAGTTTGTTGGTAGCCAGGGTGTAATTGTTGTCTAGGTGAGAAAACGAAGTATAAAACTTTTAAATCAGTCGAATATTAGAACAATAATACATTATTTGGAATACTGTACAAATTAAAGCTGTACGTCTCTTGGTTTTCTTATATATTAAGATACTTGGTTTGCTAACAAACTACAAATGTATTATTAACTTATACTCATTTAATATTTTACATTCACCTCAAAATACGCACAGCTGTCTCATTGTCTCAAGAATACAATTACATTTAAGCATATATTTTATTCAACATTATTTATATAGCTGTCTGTATGTAATGTATTTAAAAAACCGTATTAGTTAAAATACAACTCATCATCAATATCCATATTATGGATGTATATATTAAACCTGAAACGGATTTGTGAACCTTAATAACTAACTACGATAGGATTAAAGAAGCTTGGATGATGAAAACTGCAGAGGGAAGTAATTACCATGAGTTACGGATAAACCCTCGTACATCCTTAAACCTAAGTCGTATACTACTTGTCATTATAGCGTTAGTTAAAAGTACTCATATAACTTAATACGTCTTTCAATAAATATATTTAATTTTTATGGTAAATGATGTTTTGTTTAGTGCCTGCACTAAAGACATTTTTAATATTTTAATCAATGCCTGAAACCAGTAAAATGTAATCTTTGTTCACTATAATATTTTTCAATGTCAAATAAGTGAAATAAAGTGTAAAATAATTTCCAAATTTAATGCAAATAGTTATCTAATTTGTTTGCAATTTACTAATCAGGTACATGCTTTACACGTTCATATATATGGTAAGAGAAATATGTAATGTTTAATATTGGCGTTTCTTTCTTACTTTACAAGAACTGAGTATTTAATGTTGTTAACTGATTATATCAAATGCCATATTATTTGAGGAAATATAACTACCGTAATGTACCATATATTTATGTTTTGGTTAACCAACCTGCTAGGGCCGAGTATTTTATTTATAATTTAGTAGATTCATGCTTGGACCACATTAATCTAAAGTTAAAAGATCATAAACATGAAGACTTTAAATAGAAGATAAGATAGCAGGTCATTATTGCACTAGTATACTCGTAACTATTGATAGTATTAAAGACGACATTTTTAAAAATGTTCAACAGAAATAATTAGTGCTAAAAAATAAGCATAGAAATACTACAAGAAACCTGGTGGCCTTTATTGAAAAATAATGGCCCTACAATGTTATAATGAACTAGAGAGACTAAGAATATTTAGGATAGGTCTAAGATATGTAGCATTGATAGAGGAAAGCAAATTATTCCTGGATTCCGGCTGATCCTAGGGATTTAATAGATCACTAACATTACTCGTGGAGACAAGGTGTTAAAAAGGGATAAATATAACATGATCCTCAGGAAGTTATTCAGTGATACAAAAAATTAATTAACAAATGCCATTAGAAAAGCAAAAAGTATATATTATTTTAATCAATTATCAGAAAACATAAAAAAATCCGAGGTAGTCTTGGAATTTAATAAATTAATTAATAAATAAAAAGAGCATGCAAACAATATTATAAAATATTGAAAGTAACTTAACAGTGACAATGATACTAATAATTTGGCTAACAGAATTAATGCCAATTACAAAACTTAAATCGAAGATTTAAATATTGGAATGAATGGTAATCCTTTTTGATATAAATGGAAACTTACTATTATGAAATAGAGAAATATGAGTAACTTCAACGTTACTTGGAAAAGAAGCCGAATCAACAACAAAACCATTATTTTGGCTAGTTATCTCAACTTTTTTACTCCCCAGATCATAAACTGGATGATTACTCCCTCGATGACCAATATCCTTCTTGACAATCTTTGCTCCCAAAGTAACTGCAAGTAATTGATGGCCCAGGCATATGCCGAACGCCGGCAGCTTAGACTTTACAATAATTTATATCTCTGAAATTACACTCTCCCCTATCTATGATGCTAACTATAAAATAGGAAATAACATTAGCATGAATTTCCAGACCTTAAATTAAGAATCATTCTTTACAGTTGTAAGTAAAATAAAAACTGATTCTTCTGCTGGCCCTGAAATAATTAGGCTTATAGATTAAAAAAATAATATGCGTTATTTACACTTGGTTTTAATTCACTTGAACTTATTTATAGTAGGTGTGCCACTATTATAATCCAAAAATAATATGCGTTATTTACACTTGGTTTTAATTCACTTGAACTTATTTATAGTAGTTGTGCCACTATAATCCAAAAATAATATGCGTTATTTACACTTGGTTTTAATTCACTTGAACTTATTTATAGTAGGTGTGCCACTATAATCCAAAAATAATATGCGTTATTTACACTTGGTTTTAATTCACTTGAACTTATTTATAGTAGGTGTGCCACTATAATCCAAAAATAATATGCGTTATTTACACTTGGTTTTAATTCACTTGAACTTATTTATAGTAGGTGTGCCACTACAATCCAAAAATTAAGTTGACACATACTACTGTATTCTTATTATTCAAAGTTCGTAGAGAGCAGGACTTAAATTTGTATAGGCCTATGTGTCAAATTATGTAATAATGAAGATTGTGGAGCAGTTTATAAGCCAGCAATGGAATGAAAATCTAGCACGATATGAAATTATCAGTTAAAAACCATTTATATTTATTAAGAACAGATAATCAATAGACCTTCTGCAATAATTAACGATTGATATTAGTAAAGCTATAACTGAAAATAAAGTTGTAATTTCTGTAACAACAGATTTGAATAAAGCTTTTGACTTGGTTAACAAAAATATATTATTGAAGAAACTAGAAGATATAGGAGTAGTGGGACTTCTGTTGACATTCTTTGTTGGTTATTGTAAAGATAATGATTGTGGGCATCTGTAGGATATGTAATCAATAATAGTTTACCACAATGGTTTAATACAAGATAGTATAATATCACCCACTTTATTAAACATCTATGTGAATGTTTTGGGTATTCAAATACTGAGAGTAATATCTTGCAATAGGTATATGATATTTTTATATGCATATTTTATAATGATGTTGACACTGGTATGTCAATGATTCAAGATTTTCTTAATATACTTACAAAATATTTGTTCTATAGTCACATTAAAATTAATAGTAGTAAAACAAAGTCTATTGTTTTAGAAGCTCTAGGATCAATATTAATCCAATGCAACCTGCCATTAGTATGTCATAAACCTGCCATTAGTATGTCATAAACCTGCCATTAGTATGTCATAAACCTGCCATTAGTATGTCATAAACCTACCATTAGTATGTCATAAACCTGCCATTAGTATGTCACAAACCTACCATTAGTATGTCATAAACCTGCCATTAGTATGTCATAAACCTACCATTAGTATGTCATAAACCTACCATTAGTATGTCATAAACCTACCATTAGTATGTCATAAACCTACCATTAGTATGTCATAAACCTACCATTAGTATGTCATAAACCTGCCATTAGTATGTCATAAACCTACCATTAGTATGTCATAAACCTACCATTAGTATGTCATAAACCTGTCATTAGTATGTCATAAACCTACCATTAGTATGTCATAAACCTGCCATTAGTATGTCATAAACCTACCATTAGTATGTCATAAACCTGCCATTAGTATGTCATAAACCTACCATTAGTATGTCATAAACCTACCATTAGTATATAATAAACCTACCATTAGTATGTCATAAACCTACCATTAGTATGTCATAAACCTACCATTAGTATGTAATAAACCTACCATTAGTATGTAATAAACCTACCATTAGTATGTCATAAACCTGATTGTTTTATGGATTTAAATAATTGTAGATGTGATAACCTACAGCTTGTTAACATTATTAAACAATTAGGCATAACATTAGATTTCAATATGAAATATGACTCACATATTAGTTGGCTTGCAAACAACTTAAGGTTACTGCAGTATTATTGAAGTGTAAAAAATTAAGTGACTGCTTCTCTATTACAACAAAACGTTAATATATTTTTTCTTGATTCAGAGTATGCTCTACTATGGCATATCACTTTACTACTTGGCTCCAGGATATATACTTAAGCAATTAAAAAGTATTTTGAACAGAATTCTAAAAGTATTGTTCAAGGGTTTGCCTTTGGAAATATTGGGTATAATCAATTTTGTTTCTCTTGCTAAATTTACATATCTGTCTGGACATTACTTTGACGAGGAATACAGAGTATTGCCCAACGTGCAGTATAACTGAAAGCACTTACCATTTTTCACTCAAGAACACCGTAGTGATTATGGGAAATTAATGTTACAGTATAAAATTCCTCACTTGCTTTGTTCATTACCTACATTCTACAAAACCTATAAAAGAAAAATCATTTAAAAGGGAGCTAAAACAATATTGAATTTATTTACAGTAGTTATAGGTAAATAATATCTCTATACGCTTATAGCAATGTAAAATTATATGTATTGGTTTTTATTTGTATATAGATGCTGTCTAACTGTTTAGAGGATGAAGAATCTACAATCATAAAATAGTAAAAATATATAAACTTTAGGGTTATCCATTTTTTCACATTTGTAAAAAGAAAAAAAAATCAACTTTTCGTATATTTTAATGACTGTTAATACATAGACTAATAAGATAGATATACAAAGATATATATAAGCACTGTTGAATTAACTTTGTATTCTGTCATATCTATGTAATTTATGACGTAAATCAACAGCAATACTGACAGATTTTTGATGGGAAGTGGTGTTAGACTGGATTATACCAGCCGGGTCTAATTACGTTTGCTTAATGTTTGTTGATTTAATTTTGTTTATTGCAGCTATTCTAAGTTTAATGTAAATTAAGATAACATACAGTATAGATGTTTTATTATGATACTATTAGTTGATCTTTCAAAAAGATATTTGCTAGAGAGATTCCTAGAAACTGTAATGTAATCTCGATTTCACAAATGATGAATGATTTTTAATTGAATTGAAATTACAAAAAAGACAAGAAGAATGCAAATTAATAATTATCGTCGTCGTTGTAAAATAGTATACAATATAATCAACTGCATAAAAATTAACCATAGTGCAAATAGTTCGATATGTGGTATTATTTAATTATGATAGTACAGTAATAATGCCAGTTTACAAGTTACGTATACCAAGTTGTTTTTTTGTGTTTTTTTAAAGACACGTTAGGCTTTAAAAACTTTAAGTAATCACCGTTTTGAAATAGTATAAAGTATGAACTTGATACTCTATAATAAAATAGGACTAATAATTCCTAATACATGCCAGTGGTATTGACCGAAGAGCTCCGACGTTATCACAAGATAACGGAGTCAAGCAACATCGATCGTGGCTGTCCCTTAGATGGGTGACCAGACGGTGACTCAGACGAGCGATACCGTCCTTGCATGCAGTCAGTCCCCTTTGTCCCCAGGTTAAGTGAGCTTCTTAGCCCAATTTCACACGGTAAAATAAGACGTCCTTTAACTTTTACATGTACGTGGTTTTAAGAAAATATGTTACAGTGTTATTAGGTTATGATAAATGTTGTAAAAAAAGCACACATTTAGACATACAGGTGAAAAACTGAACGCTTTAGGACATATGTTCATGGGAACGTTTTTTTTAGTTTTCATGTAAGTCGTAATGTAAATATGCCGAACTTTTTAAGTAGCTTTTACGAACGCCCTGTATATTTACAAGCTATTATGGTCATAGAAAAACAGTTTACAGATTCATATCCAGTATAAATCCTTTCAACAAAATTGTCGGTATTTATGCACTTTCTCTAGATTTTTCTCAAATCTTGCCTTTTTGTTCTACAGTAGGTTTATATTTCCTGAAAACAAATTTATATTCTGTGGAAGACTTATTTTGGATGAAACAAATTCAGAAAACTGCTTTACAGCAGGTCTCATGTTTTTTATACCTCCGTAACTTAATATGAGTTTAAAAAAATGTTTTAAATGTTGACGTTTATTCCTTCAACACAAATTTGAAAACCATTTTGGTCAGATATTTTCCGTTAATTCACTACCATAACCATAACTTACATTAACCTAACATAACCAAACAAACCAAATAAATGTTGCTTCCTATATTTATATAAAACATTAAAAATGAAAGTCCTTTGTGTAAAAAATAATCAATAATTTAATGTAAGAGCTTATCGAATAATTGTATCTGCTATTGATTTTGTATAATGCCTTAATATAAATTAACTATATAAAATCTATCGTTTTGAGCTATAATCTGTGTGTTGTCACTTCTTAGTGTTTTACGAAGTTTATTTTAGGTATCATGTTATCTGTATGTCTATAAATATTTATTAGAATGACCAATTAACATTAAATTTACTAATTACACCAGTATCATAGATTTATTAAGGTAACGTTTCATTGTCATTTTAATGGAATATTTTATATCGAGTATCCGCAAATCAAACCACATAATTTCAACAGCTAATAGATAGTTGTATGATATAATTAATTATGGCCAATGATATTAAGTTCCACATTAAACATCATGTACTGATAGCCTTTCGGATGTTACACATCACCATTTCCTAACCACGCAGTATATTACCACACGTTTCACAATACAGTGTACTTATCAAACAAATAAATCTCTACTATTAGAAATCAATACGATATATGGAACACAATTAAAATACTAACCATAAAGTTCTGAAAGAATATTATCCAGTTTTTAAAAACGTTTTTCAGGTCTGGCCTGCAATCTAAAAGACTGAAATTAATTAAAGAATAATTGTTTAAATGAAGCATAAACAGTAAGTCATAGATGGGCAACTCTGGTTACTGGTTATATGTGGGGAAATGTATAAATTTAAAGAAGTGTTTATTTTAGAAAATGCCACAGGTAGTGGGGAATAGTGGTTAAGTAATATTGAAGGCTGAACTTGAGTTGCTCATAAATATTTTTACAAATTTATTGAAGAAATGTAGAGAACAAAATAAATTTTACATGAAGATGCTCTTAAAATTAGCGTTTAATATCAAATATGAAACTTATACTTTTCAAAGAAACCTAAAAGTGTCAGTGTGGGGATATTGATAATGATTATTACTTTAAACGATTTTGGTAAAGCATTTATTATAAACTTTTGAAAATTAATCCTAATGGACATGGTGAATATACAGGGTGGAAAACAAGTAGGGAAACGCTTTCACAAATTTTGTATGATTTCACTTGTAAAAGTGAAGTCTTGTTCATGATCAAGGTTACAAAGAACATACTTTTTGATGCCTTTAGCGTCAGTTCATCTTTTCAGGGGCGGCAGCAATTGATTAAAAACTATCTTGTAATAATTTTAGCCAAATGAGCAGATTTTTGTCGAGTAGTTCCTAGTTTTGAATCAATTTAGTTTAAAAATTATGTTACATATTTAGATATGAGACATTGACACAGCTTTGTACCTATTTTAAGGCGAATACGATTGGTCATATGAATATGAGTGTAGGTGACCTGTGTAGTCTACTTACTAACTGAGTTCAAATGTTTCTCAGAACAGCCCAAAGCCAGGGCAGCTAAGGGACCCATAGATTTAAGTGGAATCTGAACCACGTAGTGTTGGTCTTGTTTTTATATGTACAGGGTGGAAAAAAAACAACGCACATGGCAACGCTTTCACAACTGTTGTATGACTTCTTGTACATGATCATGGTTACAAAGAACATACTTTTTTTACTAGCGACATTTCCATCTTTTCAGGAGTGGGCACACAAGGATTTGAACGAAAATCTTCAACGTAAGGCTAGGTCTAGTTGGTATCAATAATAGGTATGTTCAAGAGAAATTTATTGCCACAAACCGTAGTTTGAAAGGTTTATCGTTTCCAGATTAGTGGTCATTTTAATTTCAAAGTAAATAATTTGAACAATATCATTTCTCCGCTATTTATTTCTCTGGGTTTAAATAAATTATTTTGATCAAAAATTATACTTTATGGAACAGAATCGTTAAATAAATTATCAAAGGAAAAATAACGTAGCTGTGAAAGGGTTTCCATATTTTTTCCTCCCTTATATGAAATACAAGTTTTTAAATATTTTACACGAGTTGTTGACTTTTGGAATAATTAGGATCTTAGGACTGGTATTTTGTTTATTTTCTTCTTGATTATTATGTTCTTTTATAGTTGGTATTTAATTATGTACTTAAATTAGTTTTTATCGTTTTTGTTCGTCTTTGCTTTATAAGTATAATGTGCTCTTCAGACGTGAACATATATGGACTTTTCTTAGATAGACTTTTATAATTAGTTGTCTACTCAAAACGTGTGAAAAAATTAAAGGACACGGTTTGAGTATAAAAGTTGGTTGTACATGAGAAATATTTAAAAGTATCCTCAAAAAATACCGCAAACAAACTTGAATACTAATTTAGTATTCGGAAGAAAAGAGGTTTTGTGTTGTTTATTAAAGAAAAAGAAAGAGTATTCCTTAATCTTATCTTTAAATACGATAGTACAAGACATTACAACATTTTCAAGTAAATGAACGATTCTTTTGTTGCTTGACTATATAATATAGAATTTTGCTTGTACTACTTAAAATAAAAGGGCTTATACAAATATATATAACTGACTTGTGGTTGTAAAAAATATAGGTTTTAAACATGTTCAATGGATTGTAATATTCATACCGCAAACATAATGTACATTATAAATTGTTTATTATAAACGTTTTGAAATCCTCGATTAAGTAATCCATTCCATATTAATATATTAAATATTTATATCTGACGATTATGTTAGTAGAAATACCTAAATTATACTTGCCTACCCCCTAAATAGAGGTACTGTGGGCGTTGTAAGTGTAACAAATAAATGTAACTCGTTCCAGAGGAAAAATAAAGGTATTCCACGATAGCTCCACGAGCCGTAACGTGCTGGCTGACGTATATTAGTGCTAAACATAGATATATAGGTTAAGGTGAGTCTATCGATAATATATTACAATACACTAAATCACAGATGAGAAGTCGCAAATACCAAACGTGTAACTTTATTTATTTTATGTTTAAAAACGTTAGTTGATAGAATATAATATGTAATTACATTTTTTTAATTACTAGTAGGATCACTAGTTCATTTATTTAATTGAATTGAAGTGAAAACCACTGCTTATGAAGGAATAATTAATTAAATTATTGTAGTTTTAATATTCTAGAATATTATCATGACATTTACAATATAAACAGTAATAATATAAATCTATTAAACAAATTAGTTTTAATTAGGATGTCAACTATTTACAATAATATATTATTATATGGACAATAACATTATTGTTACGATATTTATAATAATTGAATATGTGCGTTTATATTATTTTAATTTAGTTTACTGTCGAGACGTGATACTATTTCAAGCTTTATTTTTATTTTGGCATAATAAAAAGAGAGAAATTATTTTTTGATGTTGTTTTCCTATTTGTGAACTAAATAAACAGTTTCGATATTGCATGTGGAATAAAATACGTGATTATATTTCATGGTGAATAAATTTTGTCTGTGGTGAGGAGAGGTGTACTTGAAATTGGAATCATTCAGTTTCATTTCCCTTATTCCTGCATTTACTCCGGTTATTCCCCAAACCAACAACTCTAAATGTTTGCTGGTCATTTTATAACAATCCAACACTGAACTAAAACAATTATTTAATTAAAACTGAAAAGTTCTCAATGAACTCATATATGTGTTTTAAACAATACGTTTTGTGTTTAATGTTTTACGATATTACTAACATATATGATACTGTAGTCAGGCTGGTTTTTGTTTTGTTGATAGATTTGAAGTGAAAATATCTGTACAGTGTGAATTTAATAATATGTCATCTTAATAATAGAATTATTTCACAATTAAATATCAAATTTAACGTGCGTTTATTTTCCACTCATATAATAGTTACAAATTAAAATAGTCACTAAACTGAGATAATTAATTAATACAAGAGCCTAGTTTACGGCTTCTACCTCTTAAATACTTTATATAACTGTATAAAAATAAAATATTTGATATATAGTACCTTAACAAGTAACTAAATAAATATGTGTTGTTAAATATGATATATAGTTGTTAAAATATATATTTCCACATATTATGTGTTAAAACTTGTTAACGGTTACTTTGTAGACGAGATTATTATTTAGTGTAGATTCCCAATGATCTATATTAATTACTATTGGTAAATGACACAACGACTCAAACTTACCGTCTATGTAAACTAGAAAACATATATTTCCTTTTGCATTGCTTACCTAAGATTTGTAATGCTCCAAGTCCAAATTACAGTTGGTATTTCGTGAATTAGGCCTACAGTAAACAAATCGGGTTGCATAAAATTCTATGAATGCTATATCAAAGTGAGACCTGCACCTAGTTGGATTCACAAACTCTTACGTATCCTACAGCATTACATGTTATAACCATGCACGAACAAAGGCCCGCTACGGAAGTAGTTGCTATAGAGTAGTCAAGGCTCATTCTAACCCGGCGTAAATCTAAGTATGGTGTCATATACTTTCTAAATTATAATGTCACGTCAAGATATTGTCTATGCAATCACACGTAGGTTTACAAAGGCTTAGGAACCTTGACTATTCTATAGCAAATATTTACTTAGCAGTTCATGGTCCCTGCATAGGACCACAACATCTAGTTGTCGTAAGGTTTACGATGGCCTCTCATCATCAAGAGACAACGTAATCTACGATTATCCATGATTTATTGAACTTTGATATATTTAAATAAAAAATACCATTAGCTATGGATGTAGTATATGAAATACCTTCTAGTTGCCGATCAGTTTATATAGGAGAACTGAAAAGGTTAATTTCCACAAGGATTAAGATAATTTTCCTAAGATTGAAGGTACGGAAAATGCTGAAGTTTCGGAACATGAAAAAGAAATAATTAAAAATGGAAGGTTATTTGACCAAAATAAAGTCCTTGCCGACATCATGCATTACTATTAAAGTACCATAAAAAAGGGAAAAAATAATTTGAATAAGGATGAAGTGTACGGCTTTCAAAGTCATGAGAACCCATTTTAAGTAAATAGAAATAAAATGAAAGTGTCAGCCATAGTGTTTTTTTTGTCGGATAATGACAGTAGGGTCATACTTCCACCCTCTCCAGCGTAGCTGCCAAACTAGTTCCCCACCACCTTTGATAATAGCTAGACGTTCATTCTCCGATGTCACTCTCAGCGATACCACTGAAAATGACCCATCACAGCTTAAGCAAAACGTCTGCTTGTCTTGCAACCCATTACGATCCAGGATTCATAATTATGTACTATTATTCACCTATTTTATACAATGAAGTTAAGAAGACGGTTGAAATGAAAACCTACTGTCCATTAAAATTGACAAATAGCCTCTGAGAAAAAAGTTGAAACAGCTGATTTTGATGTCTGCAAAGAAAAAAAAATCTTCCTCCAAGGTGAGAAGTGGATGTTGTTTTTTTTCAGTAACATGTTTATGTAAAATCACAAATAGTAAATTTTAATGCACTTTAAATAAAATCTGAACTCTCAGAGAGTTGAAAATATCCCATCTACCCCAAATTTCCACATTTTTAAATATATATAAAAAAATGCTAGTTTACATGAATTCAGTTGGACAACCTTCCCAGTTGATCCCGAATGAATGAGCACTAAAAACCAATAGGGTGTTAACTTTGGATATCTTTGACGCTCGAATGAAGATTTTGGTATCCTACAATATAGATGTTACTTTCATCGGTGGAATGAACCTTCCTCGTAAGGAATGGACTACGTTGAGTCGCTTTCACAAGGGTTTGGAAAGATGCAACTTCTAGAAATAAAAGCGAGGAATATCAAACGATCAGTCATAGGGTTGCGGAGCTAAAAACCAAACTATGGATCACATAGTTAATTATTGCCGATTGCGTTCTTTTCAGTGGGGGTTTCGTTGGTCTTTATTCATCGGAGAAGCAGATGTTGAATGGTTACAACATTTAGATTTTTATCTCTGACGGAAAATCAACTATCTATCGATCACTTACTAAGACACAAATAATTTATACTCTACCTTTTATTATATGTATATTTGTAAGCACCGATTTTATTTTTAATTTGTTTATCTTTTTTATTTTATTTTGTACGTGACTGGAAAATTAACATTATTTTGGTTTTTCATGATAAACTGATAAAGTAAATTTTATCACTCTTGAGATTTATTGGCTAAAAGTAATGTATTACTACATGTTATCAACTCATATCACACAGATCTGTGGTTAAGTGAAATGAGACCTGTTTACATGCATCTTCACATATCTGTATCATTTACCTAATTCCTGACGTCACTGCAGCAATAAAGGCAAGTTCAATTACAGCTGTGGAATACAACCACTGATAAGGTAACGTGCTTCACCGTAATACTCTAGCGCAAAATTTAATTATTTCTGATAGTATCTGGTAGAAGAGAGATAAGTATATTTCTCTTGCTATCGAACACATCCAGAAATTACACTAAATTTAATGTACTCAGCATTTATTATTTATGAATAGTTTCTTAGTTAGCCTACGGTGTTGTTAGCATTAAAAATCAAGTCACCCAACGTGTAGTATTGTAATAAATATCTGTTGTATGATGTTCGATTTTTCAAATAATAATCCAATTTTTATCATTTCAGTTCTAATATTTTTCACTACGGGAAATATTAAGAAAATATGTAAATTATTTTTTCAAAATAATGTCCAATTTAATAAATAGCATGGCTATACCAAAATACTTAAAAAAATATTAAAAATATCAATAAATATGGATGTTGTGAATTTTTTCAGTTTTAGTAATAGTCAGTTGAAGTTAAGTGCCGTATATGGGTTTATTTCACACGGTAACTGGTTAATATTACAGTAAAAAAACTGTTATTGTGTTTTTTTAAGAACTTAACACAGGCTTCAGTTTGTTATAAATAAATGTATAATTTAAAGACTAATTTGAAAAATGCACTATCATTCACTACTTGATTTGTAGGTTCACATAATAGCTGTAAAGAAAATTACTTTAGTATGGATTTTAAACTGTGAAGTAGTAGGAGCTACTCCAATTTAAATTTTGATAAAACATTGCTACTTCATGAATTGACAAATTGCTTTTATTCTGTCGTAAAAAATGACAATATGATTTAAATACAAATAACATTCACCAAATATTTTCAGGGAGAACATGAAAAAGTGAGTACATTAATAATATAATTCATAAATTGAGACAATAGATCAGCATTTATAATAATGTAAGATTTGTATATGCAACGAAATACATTGCTCCAATCGTTCATATAAACTGGAAATGTAAAAAATTTTAATTGCTTATTACAACAACCCCTTGTACTTATTAAGTACAACAACCCCCTATATTTATTAAGATGTATAGAACTCTGTAAAAGATTGATGGAATAGCATGGTAGTAAAATGTAAATTAAATAACATAAGGATAAGTCCCAAATGATTCAAGCTATTCTTGCATTATCCTATTTAAATATATCCTATTCCTATGTATATTCCTGTATTCACTCTATTCATGTATTATGGGGTGAAAAACGGGTGAAATTGCACTGACTCGACAATATTTATTGAATTTCCAGTAGTAGATATCCAAAATTCATTAAAAACGGTTTGGAAATATTAGTAAATTGGTGGACATGTTAAAAATTGTGTAATACTACTTTATGAAAAAGTTAATTTCGAATATGTCACATGGCTGTCACATTAGTAGTATTTATTTCAGTATTTGTTCTGTCACACGTTTGAAAATATAAAATTTTGTTAAATTACTTTATAAATAGGCAAGGAGTGCATTAACCTAATGTACTCGTATTTTTTTATCCATTACTTTCATTAATTAGCTTAGTTGGATTCACCAGGTTAGGATTTTAAGTTCAATATAGCAAATAATATTAAGAAAATGTCATATATTTTGCTTACTTTTTATGAAATTAAATTAAATTAATATAGTGTTGAAACACCGTTGTAAGAAAACTTTTAACATTTATTATAGCTACATAGTTGAAAAAAGATATTGAATTGGTTGTAACTGTAGATTAGAAGAAATATTACACCTTGATATTACCTTCAAACTTCCCTTCAGTATTTCTTCATTCATATGCACCCAAGTACTTCGACAATCGTGGATATTTATGATAAGTGAACAAATTCCTGGTGGAAGAAAATATTGAGAAGGGAAGAGCAGAAACATTGTTGTTTCCCCTCCCAAGAAAGGGAACCACAGGCACATCAACACCTCGTATGTGTCTGAAATTGATTTTATTATGAACGACCCCGGCAACTCCCCTTGCCATAACTGGATTTTCTCCCCCATCGATGTCAACGGCACCCTATCCTTTAGTCGGCGTCTTTCACCATGGCTTACTGAAACATTTAATTAAATTCCTTAAATCTACCCTAAACGTTCATTTCACGATCTTTTCATGACTTACATGAAACATAAGATCAATACATTATATTGTTTTAAAATATAAATATATCACTTAACCTCTGAACACTTCACTTGTATTCGTTTACTACACATTATTTATAAATACAGTTCTTTATTGAAATATATGAATGTTTGGTTGTTCAACATTTAAATATATTATACTTTCAGTTACTTAAAAATGTTAACATCCTTTTTCATAATAAAATAAGACAAACCATATATAATAAATAATAATAATACTGCAAATTGTACAAAAAAGTTACGTAATTTCATCATTATTAAAACCATATAAAATGATTTTTTCCAATATATATATATTGCATTAAAATTAGCATTGCAAATATTTTGACATTTAATTAGTGAAAATGGCTTATTTCATGGTTTAAAACGAATTATTTATTGAATTAATCTATGTAAAATTATTATGCATCATGTAATTAAAAAATATACATTATTATATCTCATTACGTATTATATTTTATTTTGATTGGTTATTTATTGAAACTCATGGAATATTTTAGTTAAGTTATTTAGATGAAAACCTCAACCAAGCAAGTGCTGGAAGATACCAAGCTATGTTTTACCATTTTTAATTCTTGAATGTATTATATTATGTATTCTGAGATATTAATTTTAAAATAAATTCACAGGCTTGAAGGCAAACTATCGAATGTATACATTTCAAATATATTTAGATTCAATGGGTAAAACTGTGCAGTTTGAATAATTTAGATTCCTTTTTAGATATGGATACTATGAATTATTATATATTTTTTTATTAAAAAACTTATATTTACTTTACCTTAATAATTCAAATTTAATAATTATTATAGTAGTTGTATAATAAATCCATAAAGAATTGTTCAGAAGAGGGGCGCAAAGTTTTTGAAAACTCTTATTGCCATAAAAATAAATGACTAAATACAGTACTATTTTAGTACACATCCTATCCATCTTCGTTTGATGTGTGTTTCTCTGAAGGAATGTTTATTTTAAAAAGTTAGCTTAAACCAATGAAAATTAGAGTCGATCTTATCAATTGGAATGGGTTATTTTTGGTAAATCTAGAAATGAATGACAGTAAAAGATGATTTTCTAAACGCCAATGTTGAAATTTTAAACTAATTTAATAAAAAATCTAAAAATATCTATTTAAAATGCTGTTGAATTTGTAAATATAATGATATTTTTATGAATATTAGGATTTATATTTTTAAAGTTGTCACCTTCATTCAGTATTATTCACTAATGCCCATCATCTCAACATTCAAATATGCTTAAAGTTAAAAGTTTTAATTGCTCATAGGATGATAGTTGTCACTAAAATAAGCAATTATTTTTTAAATTCACTCGCTAGTTCACATGAGCCTGCAGGTCTGTGCGTTAACTTTAATCAACGGGTGATTATACCGACCGTTGGCTCAGTGGGGATTCGAACTCTGGAATTGGTCTACGTAGTCTGGAGCATTAGCCACTGAGCCACCACTCCGGCAGTGTATTGATTTATATTATAAAAGCTAATATAAATCGATACACAAAAAATATGAACTTCAATAAACCTTAATGATGTATCCTTTAAAATGGTGCCAATTTAGTAAATTATCAAGAATAAAATTTTGCGATCAAAATAATTCAAACAAAGTTAAAAAACATTCATATAAATGTTTTCTGGGATAAATTTAAATTATTTAATTTGAAAATAAATTAATTAACTTTCCAACAGAAATATCACATTTTACTACTATCTGTTTTTAGTTTCGTTCATAATTGTTAGCTTAAATAATGCACTAAGCTACATTATTATAGCTTAGTGTGGTTACTACGTTAGTGACATTAATGTATCATCTGAATGTATTTACTTAAGTGGGTTTTTACCTGTAAACGCCAAACTAGGCTGGTCTGGACATACACTTATGGGAGAGTGTTTGTTTGTTTTTGTATCTTTTATTATTTTACACAATTAAACCAACCTCTACTAAATTAGCCTGATTGAAGTGGCTATAAAGAACTCTATTGCCATTTGCACCACTGCAATTAAAACTAGTTTACACTATCAATGTTTTTATTTAACTAAATTGATTGCAATTCACATTAACTTTGTAATTACGTAGAATACATATTGATTATCTAAATGAAGATACATGTTTTTAGCACTAAATTACCTAATTTTGATTTACAAAATTCGAGAAACTCTAAAACACAACCGATAATTACACAATTTTAATGAAACATTATTCTTAACTCAAGAGCATAACTCAAAATTCTCTTTGATATCTATAATATATATTTAAAAAAAAACATTAATTTAAAGTGAATATAACCTAAATAAAAAATCAAATATAATTTTTTTCGAATATATTGGTAATATTTTTTACTTTTGTAGTGTAAATCTTTTAAACTCTTTAAATGTATTGCTATTTTAGTAACGGTGCATAGGTAAAGAAAATATATATTTAAAAATGTATACGCAGTTGCAATCCCAAGAGTGCCATGGCAATGTTTTCATTTTGCCCCTCTAATGAATACTAATGTTCTGCCATGGTGGCTGAGAATTCTACGCCTTTTCCAAGACTGCTGTACAGGAATCTGGGATGGAGTAGAACATCAGTAGACTAAGGCTGAGAATATTTATTTATCAATTACTGTTAAATTGGTAATATTGAGTTATAGTAATTAAATATTTTCCTAGGTCAAAAAATTAGTTTTTAAGGCCATTGTGCTAACAATATAGTTTCATTTGTAGGATATAGATTCATAAAGTATGCATGTTAATAATAAACGTTGCACTAGGGGATTTCCGATGCATAAAATGTGGTATCTCATCCTACATGTAACAAGAAAAATACAAGTTTATATAAATCTGGGTTAGGAAACTAGCTAGACAACGAGTATGTTCAAAATGTTGTACATTGGGTTAAATAAGTACTATGAAAATTATAAGTGGGTGTTCAGTAATATTTTTTCTATTTGGCCCGGACAATTCCTTTAAATAGGTCTCAGAACTGAAAGAAATGCCATTTTTGAGAAAACCAGAGACAAAATATAAAAAATGTTGTGAAAAAAACACAAGCCCATCTTCCAACTTGACGATATTTATATATATTTCCAACATGATACCACACCACCAATTTTGGCTAATATCGTTTCCATCTACTTGAATCAACAGTTTCCAGATAAATGGCTTGTTCATTGAAGACCTATGCACTGGCCACCTAGGTCACCACCAGATCATAATACTTTGGATTTTCACAAATGGGTTTGGATGAATGTTACTTAGTGAATGAATATATAACTAACTGTACTAAAGTCACGATAGTTACCTGTAAACTATGTGGCAACGGGCTCTCCTGCAACTCGAATAATCTGTATATTAAAATTACTAATAATAAAATATTGTACACTTACGGCTACGAATATAGTAGAAATTACACGTTCTACTGACTCCACGTAGGCCGTTTCCATAGAAGAATAGAATACATACACAGAATACATCGTAAAGTAGGTGTTTGTGAACAGCAATCGTGAGTGAAGTTTTACAGCTTCATCTCATATGGTTAAAATTAAATTAAGCCATTCTTAAAGTTTCACAAAAGATCAGTCTTGAAACTATCGAATGCCGCCATTTTCTTTAGGATAAACCAATTTAGGTTTAATTTACGGCATGGAGTTTTGCAAATTAAGACCTTTAAAATGGTATGTATATCGATCTATGCCTAATTTTAAAATTATCTATTGACTTATTTTTGTCTGTGCTCCATTGGTGATTTAGAGGCGTTAAGAACGTTACAAAAATTGGTTTTTAGTTTTCAATTTAATTAGTTAAGTTTTAATCCTGTAATCCAATTAATAATAAAATTATTTAAACGTCTAAAGACTTTTGCTTAACCCTGTATAACTTTTAATATAACTTTACAGAACTTTAAATATATTCATAAATGTATAAGTAATCATTTATTTTGGTCTTGTTTCTTTGAGCACGCTTTTTTTAAGTTTTTCTAAATAATTAAACTATGCCAGGATTAAAATTATAAACTAGCCAAGAAGTCAACAATATATCGGCATACTTTCCGTCTACATGTAATTGCAAGTATGTCGTTTTGACCGTAAACACACTCAGTTCTTGTGAGGTTTACACTTCCCCTTCATTAACACGTATACAACAGCACCCTCTGTTGTCACAAGACTCATTTGCCTTTGAGATCTACGACGGTCATTCACCTTCTATGTCAAGCTGTTTAATTTTTCTTTAGTCAAATATTCGTTTTAATGCTATTCATATAAACAGCAATTAATGATGTGTTGTATTAATTTAATGTATGTTTCATATGAAAATGAAACACACAAAGTTCTAGTGAGGTTCATTAGCAAGTATACAACAGTACCCTCTGCTGTCACAGGACTCATTTGGTTTGGTGATATATGAGAGACATTCTCACTCTATTTTGAGCTGTTTATACCATGATTTAGTTAGTATTAGCCGTGACGCAAATAGTGTAAACTTGTGTCCTATATAGTATACTATGTATATTAAAAGCTTATCTGGTTTCTGTAATACTGTAATTGCACCGTCCCTTCAATAACACGAATATAATTAACTTAAAACTTGAATTAGCGTTATTAAGTGATTTGCATGATTAATTCCAGAGGCACTAAGGACACAGATTAAAAATGAAGTTCATTTTGTTTCGTGTATCATTAAGTCAATGTTGCTTTGTAAATTGCATTTTGTGCAGAAAAACGTCAAAATCAAAACCAAATGATATAACATTACTTCAACATAGATAATAGTAACGAGCAGTTTTTCTTTAGATTTTCCTCCAATAGTATTGATAAGTATGCATCAGTCATTTTTAGATCTTCTTTGTCAGAAATCTAATTAAAGCACATTTCTGCAAAGCTTGCTCTTTCCTTAGTCCATATTGCTAACTCATCCCTCAAGAACGGCAAATTCCCCTCTCCATTAAAACCACTGTTAAAATAAAAGGTGATCCTATAATGTCCATAATTACGGGCCAATTTCCACCCTCTCAACTTTTTCTAAAGTGTCGGAGAAGCAGTTTCTTGATAGATTACTATAATTTCGAACAGTAAATAATAAACTATCTTCAAACCAGTTTGGTTTTAAAAAGGATTAATCCACACTTGATGTTCGACCTTGTTTCCAATGTGGCTGAGGCTTTGGATAAACTAGAACATTCTTTCACCATTTCCTTAGACCTTAGTAAACCATGAACTTCTACTGTTGAAGCTACAGGAACTTGGAATAAGGAGTCAAGCTTTTAAGTAGTTATCTTCTTTACTTGTTAGCCACAACCAAGCAGTTGAGGTATATGTGGATAATTTGGGATGTCAGCATAGCCAGATGTCTAATGGTATGATTGTAAGGGCAGGTGTTCTGTCCTGGGTCCCATTCTGTTCCTCTTATTAATCAATAATATATCTGGAAGTATATATTATGGTAGTATCTGCCTATTTGCGGACGATACCTCATTTAATATTTCCATTAAGAATCGAGAACATCTTGAAGTTAATGCGCAGTGCGCCGCCCTTCTGCAGTGGTTGGAGGATAACTGTCTTGTGGTAAACGGACCCAAAAATAAATTTATCGATTTTATTTGGGACAGTTAATAGTAGTTTTTCTCCTATAAACTCTCAGATTATCATAGGAGATTCTTAAATTCAATCATCATCCTGTATAGACGTTTTAGGATTGTTAGTGGACCCCACCCTGAAATTGAAAGTGTGTAGAGGCATTTTTGTCTTGCAAGAGTATCATATTTTCCCAATAAAGATGTACTATTGGCGCTTACTTTGGTTGTATTTACATATGGTCTATGGTTTACCAATTTGGTGAGCTGAATCCGCAGGTACCCGTCATAAATATTCCGTCTTCAGAAAAAGTTGGTAAGAACCTTGCTTGGCCTCGGTGGTCACAGTCATGCAGAGACAGGTTTAGCTCAGCGTGTATGTTAACCTATCCTTCTCTGTATATTTTTGAGGCTGTATCAATTTTTAAACGTAATATCCAACTTTATACATCACAAACATACTACGTTTAAAATCTAAGAATGTTAAACCGAATACCTATCCCTCAGCACCGCACCTCCTCAGCAAAACCAAACGACAAATAATTTTGTGGTTCCTCAATAAAATTATTTAATAATTTACCATCACGTCAAAGAGCACAGTCTTATTTCACTTTTTTTTAAAGTATTTGAAAGAATTTCTTGTTGATAAGGAATATTATTCAGTTAGTAGTTTTTTACCAGATAATTACCTATCTAACCTAAGTCGGTTGTTCTATTACTTGAATACTACTCATATAAATTAGTTTTAACTTACTCTTTTCATGCAATATTACAATTGTTGAACGACAAATAAAGATTTTGATTTGATTTGATTTAAGCTTGATTATCTACGATGAGCATTCTCCCCCTCAGAAACTGTTAGTTAATGCTAGTGGTAAATCTAATCAGTTTGTATAAAAATAACTAATAATATTGTGAATGTATATGATCCATTCCACCATTTTGGTTGTTAATCTAATGAAATTACTCTTAAAAATTAATACACAAAAGGCGTCCTGTTATCAATGGCGAGTGCTGTGTGGTACAATTTTACAATTTAAACTGTCCTTTTTTACCTAGACAATTTTGATCTAGGGCTTCCCTGTTGAGTTAAGGTAATAGAACATCATTAAAATAGAATATTCATTCATTTTTAACATCTTATTTTAAAACTAAAAAAAATTGAGATATTTACAACTTCTAGATATATAAAACTGTCATTAACTATCTTCGTAAGTTAAAGAAATCGCATGATTTCTATTGCTGTAAGTTTAACCTTAATTCATGTGAACTAAGCCATATATAATTACTTATTATTATTTTAAATAGTTTTTACCAAATGGTACAATACTAATTAATGGTACATATTAACAATACTCTTATGAAATAATAATGTGATAAACTGGGCATACATTTGCAGTATCCTAACCGAAAATATGCGCCACCTTCACCCTACCAATGTCGCAAGGTTATTTAGTACACTCCAGAACAGCTCTATACAATCCTTGTATTGCAAAAATTATAAAATGCAACGTTTCTATAACATTTTGAAACTATAAATGGTTTTATTTTTTTTTTGCATTAGGGAAATGTATTTTACCGACACACTGATGTAACATTTAATTGGTTAATCTATAATACATAACAATACACGTTTTTGTGAGAATAAACTATTGCTACCCACATTCCTAGACCTAAGATTGAATAATTATTCATAAATAAATATTATTTAATCCAATACAATATCCCAGTTGTTATTTATGTATTTACTTATTATTTTATGTGTTTATGAATGAAAAATACGTTGATAAAATGTAGGCTAAGTGTTGCGAATATAACAGTGCATATAATTAAAGCATGATTTATGTTATACTTCATAACTACTACAAAAACGTACGATTTATATCTTTTATATATTTCACACAATTTTTTATATATATATATATATATATATATATATATATATAAAGGAACAAAAACTACTACCCCCAATTAAATGTAAATACTGCATTATTTAGAAAAATATTCATGCATACACAGTTATTCCATAAAATGCATCCCAACGATTCATGATTTTGCTATTCAGTACTAAACAAGAAAATAAAATCTACGATACGACTGAACTTACTACTACTAAAGTCAATTTTATTTTAAACGATAAAATAACATCGGTTGTATAGTACGTACTCATGTATAGTGTACGTATATATATATATATATATTGTAAATTTGTAAATGGCTATTTAAAAATACTCCAGCCTTCAAACGCTTATATATCTAAGTTAACCTTTTCCCCTTGGATGGCCAACCCTGTTGGACATCACAATCTCGCCACCAGCTCGGCGAGTGTTCGTCTAAATGTGTCCTCTGAGATCGAGTGTCCAACTCTGGTGGCCACTACTATGTTCGTGCTCAGATCGGGTAAGTTTTAGTTGCGTTGTCCGCTGGGATCAGCTGTCCAACTGTGTTGGCCAGCAACGATTTCCCTACGCACTTGGATGTTCAACTCTCTTGGACACTTGACATATATTTTTGTATTAGCAATATTTTTAAATGTTTAACAGCTGTTTAAATATGTCGGGATTATATTCAACCAACCAGCAGGTATCATCCGTTTCCGTTTCTGTTTTTTGTAGACATCCTGATTGTGTGTCAGAAATAGGCCGTGAGTTTAGGCTATCTTGAGTGTTATTAATAATTGTAAATATTCTATTTCATTGTAAAATACTGTATGTAATAGTAAATAATAGTTATTTAGTTCATGTTTTAGTATCCAGGTCCTTTTCCTGGCATATTTTCAGAAAATTATCACAATCAGCAACAGGTAATTCAAAAAGTGATTTATTGCAAAACTAAATATTACAAAACTTGTAATTCCCAAATTGAAAGTTTCAATAGTTAAAACTTTTTATTTCAACTGAACTTGTTTTTATTTTAATTTAAAACCAGACCTTAATTATTTTTAAGATGCATGAGACTTGTATATAGAGATTATCAGACAGCTAGTTCGGCAACTATTTTATATTACAAACTAATTTTATTCATATTTCATTTATATAATTTAATTCTAGATATTTAAGTTATCAGTTAAAAATATAAACATAGTAATTTAAAATAAATAATAATTGTGAAAAAATTTTTAAATATTTTTTTTTTCAAAACT
Source organism: Stictocephala bisonia (assembly GCA_035578905.1). NCBI lineage: Eukaryota > Metazoa > Arthropoda > Insecta > Hemiptera > Membracidae > Stictocephala > Stictocephala bisonia. Next base: position 1,448,276 of record JAQJVL010000048.1, read on the forward strand.
CAAAATGTTCAATGTTTTTAATAGTATTATTAAATATATTATACTAATAATACAATAAGAAAAACTATACCACGTTATGCTCCATATTTTAAATATTCAAAACAAATATTCAGTTCAACGTTTAGATTAAATATGTATTATTTAAACTTTAAAAACCATTAGCAATCACAATAAGGACGAATGACCACAAAATGGGTTCCGAACTGGTGAGAACGGGAGAGTGACATGGCTGCCAATCTCATAAACAAAGCAGCCGTGGCCAACCCAAGTTGGGTCACTAGCAGGCATTCGACTGCCGAGCTGACGTAGAAACATGTGTGACCAACTTTACTGGACACCTGATAAGAGAGAACATTTCTTAACAGAACAGTTCTTAACATTTGGATGTTAATCTTAAAAACATCCAAAATATTGTTTAGTCGATTTCTCTTAAAGGAAATTTCAAAAATATATTAATACCAACTAAACTCATTTATTTAAACTTTGTTATAAAAAAATCGTTTTCAAAGATATGTAGCATATAAGAATAACGGTTATCTCTAACGAATGAATACATGGTAGATAAATAATTTATTTTCTTCAAAAACAAACCTCACTAGCCAGTTCACATACGCCTTCAGCACTTTGCATGAAATTTATTCAAATATATATGATTTGATAACTTGGGGATTGAAAAAGTAGACCCTGCACCCAATAATCCCCGCATTAGCCACACAAATACAAGGCTCGTACCTCAAGATTAATAATACCTTCATCAATTAAAAATGTAAAAATATAGATTATATTAATTATAAATGATTGGAAGAAAAATCAATCATACATAACAACTACTGGCATTACACAACATTTATGCATCCTAGAAACTATAAACAGTATAACTGTAATAGTGAAAAATATATCTATGTAATATATCGGCGTTCTTTGGAAATATATAGTAATATGCAGGAATTAAGGACCAGTTGTAAACTGAACATATTGTTGTTGTAAATTTACACCTGACCCCTCATTGCCACCTATTCAGGGTAATTCTTTGTTCCACAAGAAATGAAGGGCAATATGAAGGAACTAAGCATCAGAATTAAACTCTATATATTGTCGTAGTTGTAGAGGTAAAACTGTCCCCTCTCTAACACATACAGGTTCATGCTTTGTTCCACAAGGAATGTAGAGCAACATGAATGAACTAAAGAACATTAGTAAACTGTAGTTGTAGAGTATACATTACCCTCACTAACACATATAGAGTCATGCATTGTTCCACAAGGAATGTAGAGCAACATCAACGAACTAAGGAACATTAGTAAACTGGACATAGTAAACTGTAGTTGTAGAGTATACATTACCCTCACTAACACATATAGAGTAATGCATTGTTCCACAAGGAATGTAGAGCAACATCAACGAACTAAGGAACATTAGTAAACTGGACATAGTAAACTGTAGTTGTAGAGTATACATTACCCTCACTAACACATATAGAGTAATGCATTGTTCCACAAGGAATGTAGAGCAACATCAACGAACTAAGGAACATTAGTAAACTGGACATAGTAAACTGTAGTTGTAGAGTATACATTACCCTCACTAACACATATAGAGTAATGCATTGTTCCACAAGGAATGTAGAGCAACATCAACGAACTAAGGAACATTAGTAAACTGGACATAGTAAACTGTAGTTGTAGAGTATACATTACCCTCACTAACACATACAGGGTCATGCTTCATTCCACAAGGAAAGTAGAGCAACATGAATGAACTAAGGAACATTAGTAAACTGTACATAGTAAACTGTAGTTGAAGAGTATACATTACCTTCATTAACACATACAGGGTCATGCTTTGTTCCACAAGGAATGTAGAGCAACATCAACGAACTAAGGAACATTAGTAAACTGGACATAGTAAACTGTAGTTGTAGAGTATACATTACCCTCACTAACACATACAGGTTCATGCTTTGTTCCACAAGGAATGTAGAGCAACATCAACGAACTAAGGAACATTAGTAAACTGGACATAGTAAACTGTAGTTGTAGAGTATACATTACCCTCACTAACACATACAGGTTCATGCTTTGTTCCACAAGGAAAGTAGAGCAACATGAATGAACTAGGGAACATTAGTAAACTGTACATAGTAAACTGTAGTTGTAGAGTATACATTACCCTCACTAACACATAAAGGTTCATGCTTTGTTCCACAAGGAATGTAGAGCAACATCAACGAACTAAGGAACATTAGTAAACTGGACATAGTAAACTGTAGTTGTAGAGTATACATTACCCTCACTAACACATACAGGTTCATGCTTTGTTCCACAAGGAATGTAGAGCAACATCAAAGAACTAAGGAACATTAGTAAACTGGACATAGTAAACTGTAGTTGTAGAGTATACATTACCCTCACTAACACATACAGGTTCATGCTTCGTTCCACAAGGAATGTAGAGCAACATCAACGAACTAAGGAACATTAGTAAACTGGACATGGTAAACTGTAGTTGTAGAGTATACATTACCCTCACTAACACATACAGGTTCATGCTTTGTTCCACAAGGAAAGTAGAGCAACATGAATGAACTAGGGAACATTAGTAAACTGTACATAGTAAACTGTAGTTGTATAGTATACATTACCCTCACTAACACATACAGGGTCATGCTTTGTTCCACAAGGAATGTAGAGCAACATGAATGAACTAGGGAACATTAGTAAACTGTACATAGTAAACTGTAGTTGTAGATTATACATTACCCTCACTAACACATACAGGGTCATGCTTTGTTCCACAAGGAATGTAGAGCAACATGAATGAACTAAGGAACATTAGTAAACTGTACATAGTAAACTGTAGTTGTATAGTATACATTACCCTCACTAACACATACAGGGTCATGCTTTGTTCCACAAGGAATGTAGAGCAACATCAACGAACTAAGGAACATTAGTAAACTGGACATAGTAAACTATAGTTGTAGAGTATACATTACCCTCACTAACACATACAGGGTCATGCTTTTTTTACATAGAAGTTAGAGCAACATTATAGGACGTTCCCGTTCTAAATGGATAATAAATAATTATTTTAAGTCTAGTGTATTAGTTATTACTCAAGACTGTACATACATTAAAACAGTTAGCCGTTAGTAATAGTTTTGTCTATACAATATGTTTACAAAAGCTATACTACCTTTTAAATAAAACTAATTATCTATTACATAAATAATTTACTATTTTACTAAATGAAACATTTAACTCTATGTTTTACCTGTTTTATTTATAATAGTATTTTTTCGCAGTAGTATTATACCCCAAATACTTGGGGAATAACATTGTTGAGATGTAAGAACATTTGGTCTGTACTTGGTACGCTCCATTCAATGGCTACTATTGGTGGATAAAGAACTAAATAAAACTACAAAGTGCATTTTTTACACTAACAAAGTTTTGGATGTTATTTTAGTAAAACAAATGAGTTTCAACTTATAATTTTGACAAAAATCACATCAATACTATAAAAAGACATTTATTGTTAAGCTAAATGTTCTTAGTTCCCTGGCTATTGGGCTAATATAAACAGTCCCAAACGAACTTCAGTCAATTTACGTTAGTAACAGGTCTTTAAGCACCATTTACTCTCATATAACCTTTATATTGACAAGATTTGTCGGTGTTTCAAATATAATTTTAAATTTTGATAAAGTGATCTAAATGTTCTATGTATACCGACGCACATATAACATTGTATATTAAAATAAAACCTTAAAAGTGATAGGTTTTTAGATATTAATTAATATTCATAACACTGTATTACGATTAAATATATCATGGATATGTGAACTTTATTAACAGAAGCAAGATTACATGACTGAATAATGAAGACTGCAGAGGCTAATATCATGTGTGTTACGGATCAAGCCTTGTAAAGACCTCGTCATACGTATTTTACTACAGCAGATGCATCAAATTATATAGGTTGACTAATATATTCTTTAATAACTTAATAAAAAGTATTGTTTTTGTCACCAAATAATTATTTGTATCATAATATATAAGAATTTTGATTTAGAAATTATTGTTCATTTTTACATCCTAGTGAACATTCAAATGATTTACCATTTACAGCCTTTTTTAGTATTAGGTAATGTAACATATAGTGTATGTTAAAGCAATATTTATATTTCATTTAAATTATGAATAACAAATATATATATATATATATATATATATATATATATATATATATGTGTGTGTGTGTGTAAAAAACTATTCTAATGAGTCTTATGGAACAAAGCATGACACTATATGTGTTAATGAGAGGACAGTGTAAACTTTACAGCAACAACAAAATGTACAGTTTACTTCTGGTGCTTAGATACTGCATTTTGCTCTACTTTCCTTGTGGAATAAATCATGACCCTATTAAGTGTTATTGAGGGCATAGTGTAATCTTTATAGCATTAAAAAAATGTACTTTTCTACTGGTGCTTATCTCATGCATGTTGCTATGATTTTATTGTGATCACAAATAAATAATTTTTATAGTAAGGTTATACTATTTATGGTTTATAGAATATATTTTCATGATGTATTGTCTCTTACCTGTTATGTCTATTGACATTTTTCCAAATAATTATAATTTTTAATATGCAAACTATTTATTTAGTAAATTAACTATTATGGAAATTAATAATCATGAGATGTGGGCTTGGTGGCTATGTGACAAATGCTTTGGACTGTGGGGTGCAGTGTTCACAGTTCGAGACTCCAACTAGAAAATTGTCGATATTTCACCCATTGAATAAAGTTCATCAAAAGGTCTACAGGCAAATGTGAACTTCCACTTGAATGTTTTCAAAGGAAATAAATGAAATGCAGCTTCATACAGATTAAATGATATTTTAAACTAAACCATTGATCTATTTGTGATAAGTCACCCATATTCTGAAATGCTACATATATTTGAAAAGTATTTTTGATTTATTTAATTAAAACATTAAATATATACTTAAAGTGATGTTTTTTTAACTACTAATGAATTTATATATACGCTATAATATTATTGACATTTATTCTAAACCAACTTTATAATAATCTAAAGATAATTAAGACCTTATCACTGGGTAAATCGACTAAATTCGGAGGCTGGAGCATTTAAAATAATTAGCCGTTGCTAAAATTATAGTATAAATAATTATATGCAATATAAAAGAATTGACATACTACACAACCTATGTTCTTTTATCCTATAAAGCTAAAACTAACTTACTTATCAGTAGTAGGTGTAAACGTATTGTAAGTAGGAATCGTTGGGACGGGTTTAACGGAATGTCACTGTTTACACATAAAGTTTATGTATATATATATATATATATATATATATATATATATATATATAAGTTGTTTAAACATTTAATTAAGGATTTTTTTTAATATATCGTTTATATTAGGGCTGAGAAACGATCTAACGTAAGCAGCCCTTCTTCAACTGTACGATGTATAGGACGTGTTTTCCTGTGCGTCATTATTCTGGTTGAGACATCCTAATGTTCGATATATGTATGTTACTTAAGAATATTTATCTTGCTTTTTTATTTCAATAATCACAAATAACCTCAGTTACCAACATCAGTATTATTGATAATGACATTATTGGATATAGATTGTAATACAATTAATTTTCAAAAACTATTACTTCTGCTAAATTGTTTTATTTGCGTAAGGACATTTAATTTGAAGTTTCTTCAGCCATCAATATATCATTTGCTAATGTCTAAGGATAGTTAACAGATAAAACAATTAATTGGATATAATGACAGTTTTAACGCAATATTATTTTCAACTACCAACACCTTATTTTAAGGAAAATAAATACATCTTAACTCATTACAGTACTAGCATAATTTCTTTTACCATCTAAAATACTTAGTTGGCCGGAAAGAATAAGTATGATTCAAAGCTTTGCCAAATCTTTTTCTTGAACGATGAGGCTAGTATTCATAATTCCGTATGTGATTTAATTATAAACATATTACACTTTTTGGTCAGAATTATTTTGTTACTGGCAGAACAATAGTTTTACTTACTTAATATTGTTACATAAAAAGAATATTTAAAATTACGCTTTTATCTTGAACGAACTCATAATACGAAGCCAAAACAAATGAATCACACTATACAGGAAATGATGAGACTATATCTAGCACGACAATAATGAGTGTTATCAAGAGAGGGTGGACTTCTATCTGCAACACATACCTGCAGAGCTTAAATAAATGTTTGCGTCACTACCTAGGCAGTAACTGTTAATTTAATACGCCTGAGCAATGCTACTTAGTGATAAGGCATGTAACTGCACTGCTAATCTACAAAGTAATTGTTTCTTAAAATCACTCAAAGGATTATGACATTCTATAAAAGTTATTAACTATGACCAACTAAATTGTTATGATAATTACCCTCACATTTAATATTATGTAATAAACTTAAGTTATACGATACTTTAGACAAGAAATTCCTGTTTAGTCGTATAAGTTAAATACAATTTTATTACAAGAAATATAGTTAACATCAAACAAGACCTGTAGCACTCGGCACTCCTCTGTTACACTATTCAAATGTCCACTGAGAATAAAAAATATTAAAATAGGGGTTAACACATGTAGTAGCTATTAAGTAAAAAGAAATTTGTATATTTTACCAAACATAAGTTGATAATATTTTACTTCATTTTATACCCAGATTCTACGAATATAGTAATAATAATAATAATAAATGTATTTATTGTTTTCACAGGTACAGATTTGTTTCACAGGCAAAATTATTAATCACAATAAAAAGGCACATTTGATGAAAAATAAAAAAAAAACTTAAATAACTAAAGAAACACAATTATAACTTATGCGCCTAAATAAAGTACTCTAAATTATATAATACATTCTTGGTTATAATACAATAATATAAATACAGTTTAAATACAACCAGAGATAAGCTAAATTATTAAACATAAGATTAATTTGTAATCAAACAGATATATTCAAAAACCAAAACAAACAAAAGAAAACATAGCTCCTTAGTGTTGTGTTTTTTCTTTTCTAATAAGGCATATAATTTCCTTAATCCACATATATAATAACAGTATAAAGCACACTCAAAACACAAACAAATTAAATTAAAATCAGCACAATTATAACTGCGTTACATAATAAAAAGGGTCGTTATGTGAGCCATATACGGTTGACCCTTTAACATTCTATTAGTCACGTAAAGTAACAACCATCGTAAAACTGATAGCAATTGGTCGGTAATTAACTCTACTGAAGGAGGCAGAAGCTTGTGTGCTTCATATACAGCTCTTTGGATTTAATACTAGACGTCCAATAAAATAACAATATTGATCTTAATACATAAAAGATATATCTTGTTACGCATTTTGTGAATCATAATACTAGCAGGGATCATTAGATGCAACGTTTTTACTTTTTCGTGCGTTTTTCCTTACTAAGTACGTTAGAAATGATCTAACATCAGTGATTTAGTAATTTAAGCTAATAAGCAACATTATTTCCATCATACGAATAAAAATTTTTATTTATTTCCGTGGAACCAAATTTTAAATATTTTGACCAAAATTTTACAAAAAAATACGGCCTATACGGTAAAAGTTATTTTAAATCTTAATGTGTATAAATATCTTCGTTTAGGTTTCATAATATAAAAAGCGATACTTGTTTTAACAGTATTAAATAATATTTGGTTTCACCGAATAAAATATAGTAACAATACAAATTTTCTTTAAATTAACCAGGAAAAATTTTTATTTAGTTCCGTGGAACCAAATTTAAATTATTTAGACTAAAATTTTACAAAAATATGGTCTATACGGTAAAAGGTATTTTAAACTTTAATCTGTATATTTATGTCCTTTTAAGGTTTCATAGTATAAAAGGCGATACTTGTTTTAACAGTTATAAATAATATTTGGTTTAAACGAATAAAATATAGTAACAATACAATTTTTTTTAAAATTAACCAAGAAAATACTTATTGTATTTATGGCCTAACGAAACTAAAGGCAAGATACAGTACACTAGGGTCAGCTGTGAAATGAAGTTTGTTGTGGGTGCGAAGTTTACTCTGTCCCCTCATTAACACATATACAACATCGTCCTTTGTTGCGACTTCGTCTAATTTGAAAGGCCTGTGTATATTTAACTTACTGAAGACAACATGCAGTACACATGGATCAGCTGTTAAATGAAGTTTGTTGCGGGTGCGAAGTTTACTCTATCCCCTTATTAACACATATACAATATTGGAATTTGTTTCGACCTCACTCATTTTGAAAGGTAGTATCTTTAACTTTCTCCTTTTACATTAAAGTAAGTCGTGTTCTGTCTAACGCACAATAATTATGCAATATCATAAATAATACCCGCAAATAAACTTCCATTCAAGCAATTGTACATTAAAGTTTAATATATGTAAACTAATTTAGTTAGGATATAATTTAACGGTCATGGTCCATTGAATAAAACTAGATTACATCTTATGTAAGACAATTTATCAAAGAAATCCCTCTTATCAGTACTAAGTACACACTTGTTGAAGTAATTGTTAATCTATTTTTCGAAAATATTTTAATAAATGCTAATCATAGACATAGTTAGAAATAATTTGATGTTAAATACAGGTTTCTAAAATTAAATTTTATTAACATGGTTCATCTTCCCCCTTTTAAAAGTATATTTTAACTACAGCATTATAGGAACTAAAAAAGTGAAAACTAAAATAAATTGTTTAAATTGATATCATCATAAATGTTTTAATTTGTATATGGTTTTACCAATACAAGACAATTAAAGTAATTATTAATATATAAATGCATTATATTAGTAAATGTACAACATTACATTGGATTATAATGTATGAGAGTTGTCTTTACATTTTCTAGGAAAATATGTATACAATGTGTATATAAAATGTTTAACCGATTGTAGATAAAGCAATAATAATTGGTAGATCATTACTGCACCTATAAGCTACCTTTTAAAAAATGTTTCTGTGATATAAGTGAACGGCCCGTGATAAGTCTGATTAAAATTATAAATAAGAAAATATATCAAGTAGTAAATCAAATTAAAAGAATTTTGTATTAGAATATATACTCACAAACCAGACCTCAAAAAGTTTACTCTGAAAAATATTACGCCAGTTTAAAAAAATCAAAACGTATGTTAATTTTTCGACTGTTTGATGTTGTTTCGACTGTTTGATGTTGTTTCGACTATTTGATGTTGTTTCGACTGTTTGATGTTGTTTCGACTGTTTGATGTTGTTTCGACTGTTTGATGTTGTTTCGACTGTTTGATGTTGTTTCGACTGTTTGATGTTGTTTCTTGGCTCAGGTTGGAAAGTTAATCTTTGTGAAATAATTAAGAACTGGGCATTTAATGTAGTTAGTGACTCTTCACTTTCAATGGAGGATGGTTCACAAAGAGTGCGACAAAAATATTAAACATAAACATAGGTTGACCTATGTACATAATGTTGTTAAAGAGATGAAAACCGCAAAAAGAGCACTAAAAATGGTTGATACAGTGCACATTCCCTTTGTAGTTACTTTGCGACTTACGTCCTATGACTACATTTTTGTGCATTACATCCTAATATTACATAATTCAATTACATCAGAGATATAAAAGATACGCTGTTAGTAGAATGATTTTGGATTATGTCAAAATCAACCAATTTATATCATGAAACTAAAAAACTTGAAAATATAAAAGATCATTGAAAGTAGGATTAATTGTAGCCATACAGTTGAGGAGAAAAGTTGTATGTTTGTATCTTAGCACCTAATCCATTTGAGTTAAAGGCAAGGTAAAATGTTTATTTATTATATATATATATATATATATATATATATATTATATATATATATATATATATATATATATATATATATCAGTAAACGCTAATCATGACTTGAATAGCCTTTTATACTAATCGGTAGAATAATACTCCGTTGTATATATACATATATAACGTGTATATATACAAGTATATATATATATATATATATATATATATATATATAAAATCCATGGATTTTGTTCTGTTTCGATTGGCCTTGTCGATGGCCATGATGAGTAACGGGATATCCATGCCGTGCGTTGTGCAACGATGAGTGACAATGCCAAGGTTGATTAATGCAGCCTTGACACGCGGATGCACCACAGATAGATGCATTCAGTGATCACGTACCAAGGTCGGTCGGCTTAACGAGATATAACGAGATATGTCGTCGCCTGGAAGTCAACTAGAGACGCAGCAAAGGTCCTATTCAGGTGAGTACTCTTATTTATGTAAAAATATTTTTAAATACCTACTTTATAAAGACAGTAATTATTCATTTAATGTAATATTGTATTAGCTGTTAACATAAACATGGTAGATGTAGGACATTAACTCAACAAAATAATACTTTAGGCTAGTTTACTTCTGGTAACCCTGCAGGCACTTTTCCACATAGCTCCTCTTTACGTCTTTTAAAGAAATCTTAAAGCATTTCTAGAGGAATTGGACTCTTAACGTTTTCAGTTTAGTCTTGAATATCTTAGTGTCGTAAATAAATATAGTCTTAAAATTACAAGCACAAATACTATCACTATTACTGTCGGGTTTCTTTTTATAGCCCTCTGACTTTGCGGCGCTACTGTATTTGCAGAACGAACATTGAAAAAAAATATCCAATAACATATTCTTATTCACTGTTCGATCTACTTTATAACAGTACCAACAGGTTTTATTATTAATTTTACGTGTTACATTTTATGTGAGTTTTTGAAACTAGTGACTTTGAACTGTCATTTTTAAAATGAATTAATTTTTTCAAATTAATGGCTGAAATAAATAATAAGATATTTTGTTATGAAAAATTAAAAAGTGATTTATTTTGCTGTGAGTAAAATAATAATCGGTTATATTTGTTATATGGTAATATTAGAAGCTTAAGATCAAATTTTAACAACTTTTGTATTGGTGTTTAGTCAAATTGATAATGGTGTTACAATTGTTGTATTGAGTGAGATATGGGTTAATACTTTCGAGATTCATCTTTATAGTATTAATGGGTATGAAACAATAGCTAATTGTAACAATAATTACACATCTGGTGAAGTTATGTGTTACGTTAAAAAAGGAATTTATTTTTTAAATATTGAGATTAATATGTTATCTGCTGATGTTCGTTTACTTGATATCAATTGTATGCAGAACAGTTTTAAATTATTTTGTATTTAGGCCTATAGATTACTAAGTTTTGTGGAAAGCCAATTTACTGATGAGTTATCAGTCATTCTAGAAAATATAAAGGGTATTATGATTACTGTTGGAGATGTGAACATAAACCTATTGGGAAACAGCAAAGTCATTACCGAATATAATGCCTAACTTAATGATTAACAGTGGATTTCTGTCTTTTGTAAATATACCGACTAGATCAAGTGTTAATTCGCAAACGTGCATAGATCATGAGTTTATTAGAAACAAAAAATGTTAATTGTTTTAAAACTGCCCGTTTGATAATGGATTAACAGACCACTACCTATTGGGACTCAAAATTAAGTGTAAAAACACCAGCATCACAAAACTAAATCTAGAAAAAAAAAATAATATAAAAATTAATACGGATTACGATTTAGTAAAGGAAAATTTATCATTAATAGATTGGTCTGAATTATAAATCTTATAATGATATAAATATATGTTTTAATCATTTTCATAGCATTTTAGTTGACATTTTAAATAGCTGTAGTAAATGTACTAATGTTAAAACAAACTGTGGAAAGCTAAACTAATCCTTGGATTACGGAAGGTCTATTAAGTAAAATTAGTACTAGAAAAAAATTTATCGAACCTATAAAAATGGCCCTATGATGTTTGTTACAGGAACTTTTATTATAAAATACTGTTAGAACCTAAAAAAAAGTAACTTTAATTAAAAATAATTACTTAGCAAATAAGACAAATGAATGTAATAATGACATTGTACAGAAATGGAGAGTGGTAAACGAGGTAATAGGTCGAGTCAAAAACCAGATCGTTGATACGATTGAATTAGATAACGGTGAGACGATAACCTAGCCTTCGTTTGTGGCAGAACACATTAACAACTACTTTATCAGTAGTCCGTCAGATGTTTCGGCCCTGATTTTACAACGCCAGTTTCTAATCGTTACAATATGCATTCTTTCTTTATCTCACCAGTAACTGAATACGAGGTAATAAATATTATCCAACAGTTAAAGATAAAAGGTCACCAGGCTTTGATCATTTTACTACAACGCTAATTAAACATATTGCTCATATTACCACACAAATTTTGACCCACATTATAAATTTAAGTTTTAGTGAGGGGACATTTCCTGAAATTCTCAAATCAAGTATTATCATACCTCTTCGAAAAAAAAGAGGATACTTTATTTTTAAACAACCTAAGACCAATTAATCTTTTGTCATTTTTTCCAAAATTATAGAAAAGTCCATGAAAATTTATTTAGTAAAGTACCTAGAAACTAAAGTAATAAACAGTATGGCTTTAGAAAAGGGAAATCAACTAAAGAGGCACTGATTCATGTTACCGACAACATTTATGAAAGCTTAAATAAAAACAATAAAACCACCGGACTTTTTATCGACTTTGAAAAAGCATTCGACCTTGTTAATGATGAAGTTTTGTTACCGAACTATAAAGTTAAACTAACTTACCTATTATATGTAAATATTAGATCTATCATATTTTTAAAAAGTTCGTAATTTTTTAAACATGACATACTAGGGGTGTGATTTTTTATTATATATATATTAAAAAAAAACACTTCGTTAAAACCGTTACCAAAAACATAATTCAGTATACATTTATGACTTTACTCAATTATAAACTCAAGGAACTAACTGAGGTGGTGGCCACTGTATACCACGTCACCACCAGTGACCTGTGTGGTGTACAACATACGCCACAACTACCTCAACAAACACAAGGTGTCCTAAACTACTAATGTACTGTCTTCGGTTATTAAATATTAATTAGAATTAGTTTCTTGCTGTAATTTAAACAAAAGTATACTTTAGGGTTAAAAGGCAAAGGAATTTTTTATGTCTGTATAATTGTGTCTAAAAATGACTTAAGGAACTTTTATAAAAAAAAGAAACTGTAGTGTATCTATGTATTTAAGTAAATCTTGATCTATGTTCCCGATAATAATGCAAATAATTCATGACGAGTATAAAGTTCACATGTTTTAATTCTCATGACACTCATTGTTTATGAAGTTATGTATTATACATGCATCCTGTAATAACATATAGTTGGGATTATAATCTATGTTAAAGTTATATTATTAATGAATTATTTTTACAATTATAAAATTTAGGAAGGAAAATAAATGAATTCAAATATAAAACAATACAATGTTCAAGTCATATAACAGTGGGACATAAAACAAAACTGCAAGACAAGAGGAATATAGTACATATTAATGTAATGACCCTATTCTATAAATGTTATATTTTCCATAAATAGTAGGAAAAATACAGTGTTTTGCTATACAAGAAATTCAGTGCCATTCAACATTTATGTTAACCAACGCATCCAACCATGCAGTATTAGGTAGGCAAGAGTTAGATATCACAGAACAATAAAATTTATAGGTCATAAAACTTTAAATTCAAGTGTTCACGTGGAGACCTATGAACAAGTGTTAGCATCACTAACTACACTCATCACACTACATCATGCACAATATCAACTAGTATGGGCGTTACGCAAACGTACAGTGGTATTAACTCACCCGCCCACTCATACACGTCTAGTGGTATTAAAATACACGTACAGTGGTATTGCCCCACCCATACACGTACAGTGATATTGCCCCACCCGCCCACCTACTGTACGTGTATGGATGGGTAGGCGGGTCATCACCACTGTACGTGTATGGGTGGGTCGGCAGGTCATCACCACTGCCCGTGTATGGGTTGGCGGGTGGGTATTTGATAATGGCACAGTTATACATACAGTTGGTTCTTCAACGCTACAGTAATTTTTTGGTAAAATTATTTACGTGAATTTAAGCGTTTATGAAATTGAACAGCTACCCAAAAAACTACTTTTGTATTCAATCAATACAAAACGCAGGTTACTAAAATGTCAGGAATAACCATAGGAACCACTAATGTACCTGTTATTAATAGGTATAAGATTATTAACATTAAAATATATGTGCTACCTTAAGCATAAACCTAGAGTAGATCACTGATATACAACTTCTACCCACGTTCCTTGATCCCACAGGCCTTCAATACGTATTAAATCGAAGTGGCCGTGGAGAGTGATTTGTAACGTTTATAAGCTCACATTCGGACTTAATATGACATGCACAATATTTTATTTTGTATTTTAGTTTCACGACCCATAAAAAAACAATATGATGTTTCATTTCATTCACATTTTGTGTTTCAAATTACTTTTATTTTTTCATAATCACAAACTAACTTGCAACATATTCTTAATACGTTGATGAACACGTATAATCAACAGCACAACTTCACTTACAACAACAAACTTAATAACAATGAAATATACAGTAATTGCCGATAGGGCTACAAATTGTTATGAATATGAATATTGGGTGGTATATAGTATAAACTAACATGCTCGGTTTCTTAAAGACCGGCTTAGATTATTTGTTCATAATGCTTTAATGAGTTTTTGTAGATGTATTTGTGGTTTATATTCTTAAAGTAAAGAAATATGGAACATGACATAATGACAAATCGGGGTAAATTATTGTTTGGTGATTTAATTAAATGTTTGTTAAACATAAAAATAAATTTACTTACAAAAAAAGCATCATAGTCTAGAATAACTAGTTCAGAATATTTAGAGGGACATACCAGAAATTTAGATATTTTAATATTCTTGAGTAATAATATAATAGATGCATCTATAGTACGTTTGTAAATTTGGATCGAATTACTACAAAAGTTACATTGATCCCTAGTGTTTTGTTGTATTGTTTATGTTATAGAATTTATTTTACTTAAAAACTCCAAGGCCAAAATTCTTAAAATTTAAATTATTGAAAATTAACCACAATCTAAAAAAACTTAAAAATAAAATAAAATTATTGCTAATTTTTAAGTCATAATACTATTAACTTATGCATTTAAATCAAGGCTAATTTTTAAGTCCTTAACAACAGAATTGAAGAAGGACAAAAAAAGGTAGCAACTTTTAATTATAGGGATCATTTTATAATGTTGATCCAATAAACAATATCCGTTAGTTCGGAACCTTAGTTATGAGAAAATCTATATACTAATCTATAAACATTAAATTGCTATTACGTTCATGCTGTGACTTTAACATTTAAATGTTGTGATATGAAAATATAAAATGATTTAATAATAACCAGATAAAACTCAATTATGCAATTTAACAACCATCAATATACTTTTTCTGTCTAATGGATGTTCTACTCCATCAATAATTCCTGTACAGCATTCTTGGAAAAGGCGTTGAGTTCTCAGCCACCATGCTAGAGCATTAGTATTCATTAGAGGGGCCTTAAAAGTATTGTCATGACACCTTTGGGATTGCAACTGCCTATATAATTTTTTAATATGTTTCCCTTTATTTATTTACCAATAAAACTATATTATAAAACTAATTTATCTATTTAAAGTTTAAAATCTGTTAAAATAACATAGTGTGTACATTGCAAGTGTATACACCTCGAACATCGTTGTAGATACAAGGATTTTGATGCACCCTGATCATGAACAAAACATATATAACCACCCTTATTTCATGAATTGTTATGTATATTATTTGAGATTTTTAGCTGTATCTTATACTGTTTTTTTCCAGCATTGTTTAAATTGTATTTGTGTAAGTATGATGAACTACAGGTTTCTGGTTATTGTTAGTTTACTAAACTGGTCACTTAGTACTCAAAATAATTTTATTTTAGTTAAATATCGATTGTTTTATTATTTCCTTGTATAATTTGAAATTTTTGTGATTAACAATACAATTAAAACACATATTGAATTAGAACATTGGTTTTCGTTCCAGTAGCTCCAATTGGTAAAACGGTTAAAAATATTTATGTGAAATACGCTGCTAGATGGACGTAGAACAAAAGTCTTTTACCTATATTTATAATATCTATTCCTACTTTGAATGAAGTAGCCCATATATTTTAGTTTTGGATCATTATTCAGATACAAGGACTATATCTCATGAAGTATAAGATATTTTTTTCCATGGGGATTAATAATATTCTACATATGTAGGAATACATATGTATTTTAGATTAGTTTTAGTTATCACTCACCCGTAGATATTAATTTCAACGTGCTATCAAGACAATCATATTTATTGCATAATTATTCAGTAAATAATTCCATTTTATACCTAGTTATATACTTACCAAATTAAATTATCTAAGTTATTATTACTTTAGTAAATCATTGTTTTGATAATATACATGTTTGTCAATTATCAGGGGAGCACAGCTCTACCATATAATATACATAACTCTACCTATAGCACATATCTAGCCATATATTTAAATCAACGCCTCATTAGTGTTTTAAAATAATATTATTCAAAGTTAACCTAGGACATCCCCTCGCCCTAAATCATATAATGCATAGTAATTCTCTATCTCCATACAACAACATTAAGTATTTTTTAATAATATTTTGAAAAGTCGTTTTAGTTTACATGTATATATATATATATATATATATATATATATATATACATATATATACATACATATATATATATACATATATATATATATATATGTGTGTGTGTGTGTGTGTGTGTGTGTGTGTGTGTGTGTGTGTGTGTGTGTGTGTGTGTGTGTGTGTGTGTGTGTGTGTGTGTGTGTGTGTGTGTGTGTGTGTGTGTGTGTGTGTGTGTGTGTGTGTGTGTGTGTGTGTGTGTGTGTGTGTGTGTGTGTGTGTGTGTGTGTGTGTGTGTGTGTGTGTGTGTGTGTGTGTGTGTGTGTGTGTGTGTGTGTGTGTGTGTGTGTGTGTGTGTGTGTGTGTGTGTGTGTGTGTTGTGTGTGTGTGTGTGTGTGTGTGTGTGTGTGTGTGTGTGTGTGTGTGTGTGTGTGTGTGTGTGTGTGTGTGTGTGTGTGTGTGTGTGTGTGTGTGTGTGTGTGTGTGTGTGTGTGTGTGTGTGTGTGTGTGTGTGTGTGTGTGTGTGTGTGTGTGTGTGTGTGTGTGTGTGTGTGTGTGTGTGTGTGTGTGTGTGTGTGTGTGTGTGTGTGTGTGTGTGTGTGTGTGTGTGTGTGTGTGTGTGTGTGTGTGTGTGTGTGTGTGTGTGTGTGTGTGTGTGTGTGTGTGTGTGTGTGTGTGTGTGTGTGTGTGTGTGTGTGTGTGTGTGTGTGTGTGTGTGTGTGTGTGTGTGTGTGTGTGTGTGTGTGTGTGTGTGTGTGTGTGTGTGTGTGTGTGTGTGTGTGTGTGTGTGTGTGTGTAATTTTACAAGGAATTTAGTATAAAATTAATGTTGGTTTAAACAATGTAAATGTACGAAAGTTTATCACGTTTTAGTAGTTGTTAAATAAAACAAATTCTTTTAAGTGCTCTATATTTATATTACTAAGAAGTACATTAAGCGATTATAAAACTAAATCAACACCTCATATGGGTCCTGAACTGATTATATTAAAAGTGACCCCAGAAGCTCCCCTTACCCTAAGTTGATTTCCTTCCCCTAGGCAGGCGTCTCACCGTCTAGACGCCGCCTCTCAGCCTGGATTGCCAAGCCATGAAATTAAATTTCTTTGGTTTCAGTAGGATTTATATAACGATTCTTATGTAAAGTTATACCCTAACATATTTATATAGATGTCATATTTTTATTGAGCTATGTTTTTTTTAAAAAGTTAACTAAGAAACTACTTTTAACCCCTATTCAGATAGTTTTTTTTATTTTTAAATTGAAATTAATCCTAATGATCTATATTCGGTTCTAACCTTATTTCTTTAATTTAGAGTCTATGGTGTCAATAATATACTTTTCTGCTACTAGTTTCGTTTTTAAATATATGAATTTCAAAAAATAAATATCTTTTATGAAACAGGATATGATTGATAAGATTATCAAATTTCAATATTTTAAGGCATATTTCCGTACAGTAATAAAGATATATAAAAATAACTACCACTATTTGTACTGTTAAGTTTTAAACAAAAAAAAGTATTATATTAATAAAAAAACCTCTAAAATACAGAAAATATTTCTTCCCTAACAACAACTACTAGTTCTGTTTAAAATATAATTAAAGCATGTGTTTTGGTTTACGTATTTTGAATATCAAACAGAATGATGATAATTATAAAGACATTAGAATAAAACAGTTTCCAAACTTTCCAAATGTAGTACATTTTGAAGTTTTAATTATATATATACCAAAGTAGTGGAATCACGTAATACAATCAAATAAGCTTGTAAGTTATCCTAGCATATGTTCGTTTTTTATTTTTATTTTATTTTGTTGTTTGTTATTGTATAATTTATCGTTTATTTATATAAAATATATTTGAACTAATAGTTCACAATTTGTGTGACTTTATTAAAAATTGTTTAATGTCATATTGATTTATTGCAATAACTTTTTTTTAGAAAATAACTATTTCAATTGGTTAAATTATATCTTATAATTACCTATATCTGTTTTACAATTTAAATTTATTAAATTTACTTT